>CM019160.1:2448783-3048783 GCA_009733165.1 Naja naja | reverse complement strand
GAAAATTGTCCACTGCTATCCCAATGAGGAATAGCACTAAAATATTTTGGCCCTTTTGGTGGTGTTATGGGGGAGTAGAGGAATCAGAAGGTAATTTTTCCATTTCAACCTCAAAAATAGATGCCCAAAATCACTGCCAATTTTTTTAGATTCATATTTATATGCCGCCCTTCTCCGGAGACTCAGGGCAGCTTTACAATGTTTGGAGCACAACCCAATGTGCTCAGCAATAGCCTTCCTTCCATTGTATATGCCTGCTTATTACTAAGTGGCATTTTTAACAAGGTCAGCTTATTGCCCCCAACAATCTTGGGTCCTCACTTTACCTACCCTGAGAGGATGGAAGGCTGAGTCAACCTTGAGCCTGGTGGGATTCGAGCCTGCACTAATTGCAGGCAGCTGGAACTAAGTGCTAGGCGTTTAACAGCCTACACCACCAAGGCTCTTTGACCATTCTGTGGCCGAATTTCAGCAACAGTCAGGTATTAAGGTGCTGAGAGGCTGAAAATGGGGGTGTCAGGTGTGCATCTCACAGGTAGCCCATGGCCGATTCAATTACTCAAAGCTACCCCTACCAGTGGGTGCTCTCCTTGGTGCTCTCTGAACATGACTGTTTTCTGCAGACATTTCATTGCTCAACTAGATAACATCTTCAGTCTAAACTAACACTGATATCCTAGCACTGATCATGTTACCTAGTTTGGTAATAAAACATCTACAAGAAAACAACTAAGCTCAGAGAGCACCAAGGACCACACAGTTCAACTCTGAGCTATAAATATTCTCTTCTATAGATGTTACCCCTACCTGACAGAGATGAGGGCCAAAGCCAGAAACAGGGTATGCTTTGGCTACAAACTGCTTCACACTGAATGTCTGGATAAGCCCATTCCAGATGACTGAGTAGCTGGACTGCTTTGCCATTGGTCGATTTTGGTTTGCACTACCAGCAAAGGCAGACCTAAAGAAAGAGAAAGAACTCTGCAGATCATGGTCTGTTGCCCCAGTACACATCAGCTACTTTGGGTCTTCCTATTTCATGTCTTAAATAAACACTATGAGTTTCCACTCCATTTTAATATGCTAATGTTTCTGCATAATAAATTTCGAATAGAAATGACTACTGGAAGTCAAAGCATATTTAATAGGGGTTAGCTGACATGGATCAAGCTGAAAGAATCATCTTGGTTGTGAGATGGGTGGCATATAGATTTAACAAATGAATAAAATTAAAACTTAATAAAGAAATGCACAACAGATGTACTTGAGGGATGGTCCCAGAGCAAGCAAGCAAAGAAGAGATGAAAGATGGTTTAATATTTAGCTGCCAACTGCTTGGCATTGACCCAAAGGATCTAACTAGCTTCTTCCAGGTTTCGCTGGTGTCTATTTTGGCCCAACAGAAATGCATTAGGCTGCTTTGACTAAAGGGCAAACACTGCCTTTATCTCCTATTCAAAGCCTGAAGATAAGAAATAGACATAGAAGCAGGGCCACCATTTTCTCAGCTCAAATATTTTATTTCAGAGAGAAGACAGACCAATTTGCATGGGATGGAAAAAGAAATACTCTCTAGCCTCTTCAATCTCCATTAAACATGCTTCTTGCTATCCAGAAAAGAAACTGAAAGTCAATCAGCCATAAATTAGGAGAATAAATTTGCAAAATCCAAAACGCAACCTTACCTGCTGGAAGCTCAAATAATTTAGAGATGAGCATTAGATGAAAATAAGAGTACCACAGTTTGCTCTGGCTTCACTGCATTTGACTTTCAGTATGTGTTCCTCTCCTGAATGTGATAGCGACTGGGAATTTGGGGGCAGGGAGAAGTTTTGTCATTACAAAACTCTGCCTGGTGTCAGCTTTGATGGTGTCCAGCCACGTTCTTTGGCAGTCTGGTTTCCTTTTACCACCAACTCTTCCAAACCCACATAACATGGTCAAAGTAAGTGAGATGCAGTTTCATGATTTCACCTTCTAGTATCACTTCTAGTGTTATACACTCCAGTACTTGCTTGTCAGTCACCTGAAGTCAGGATGGAATATTCACATAGCATTCCCTAAGACCTCTGGAAGCTTTTATTGAAAAGGTTGAGACACTCAGTGGTTCGTGGAATGTGAACACATGATTTGAAAATAATAAATTCCACATCAGGGGTAAGATTCTACCGGTTCAGACTGGTTCTATAGAACCGATTGTTACAATTCTGCGCAGTTCAGAGAACTGGCAAATCGTGCCCCTGGCTAGCCCTGCCCCTCTCTGCCCACCCCTCCCCACCCAGTCAGTCATTATCATGCATGCGCGACATCGCACGCATGCCTGACATCGCTGACTGCATTCTCCTCTGCCCAGTCACTCCTTAAGGTATTTCTTTGTTTTCCTCCCAACGATCAGCTGTTCCGACAATCAGCTGTGCTGGGATCCCCCTCACTGTCTTACTGCTTCGCCCAGGGGGCTTCCCTGAGGCCCAGGAGGCAAAAAGGGGCATGTAGGGGGGGAGGTGCTGCACAGCCCCACTACACTCCATTTTTCACCTTCCTGGGCCTCATGGAAGCCTTCTGGGAGCAAAAACACCCCCCAGGAGGCTTCCCTGAAGCCCAAGAGGCAAAAAAATACTGGAGCACGGGGGGGAGGGGATGCTGCAAAAAACAAGAAGCCACATTCACCCAGTCACATGGCCATGCCCACCTAGCCATGCCCACCTAGCCACGCCCACAGAACCGGTTTTTAAAAATTTGAATCCCACCCCTGTTCCACATGATTTGAAAATCATAAATTGAGCTACATAGACAGACCTGCCCTTATCCTGAGGTCTTTTGTCAATCTCCAAGTATGTGATGTTTTGATGCAAAATCTGAGAGGGATTTTCCTGCTGCTGAAAAGTAAATTTATATGTGGCTGGCTCAAATACCCGATCACTGTCAGCTGCCAACTCTCCTGCAGAGCCAGAAAGGAAGATACTTGTTAAGTGTTGTTTTCAATTACAAGAAGTTCTTAACTTACTACTACAACTGGGACCACAATTTCCATTGCTAACCAAGGCAGTTGTTAAGTTGTGCCCAAATTTACAAACTTTTTTGCCGTAGTTATTAAGCAGATGACATGTTGTGAATACATTGTGAATAAATCACATTCAATGAATACATGGTCAGTAAGTGAATCCAGCTTTTCCCTTTGACTCTGCTTGTCAGAAACCAGTTGGGACGGTTGCAGATTGTGATCACGTGACCCAGGGATGCTGCAACCATCATAAATAAATGCCGATTGCCAAGGGTACAAATTTCAACCACATGACTTTGAGCACACTGCAATCATTGTTGAGTGCAAGGACCAGTCATAACTTTGAACGCTTGCTAAATGAATGGTTGTAAATCAAAGACCACCTGGGCATTTTAAATGATCCTCAGTCGATTTTTCAAAATCCATGTTCACAACTCTAACATAAAAAGCTAATAAACGAACAAACAAATGGCAAGCTCTAAACTTAGATTCCATGACTAAACTTGCTCTATTTATTATTTATTCAAACATCTCAAAATCAGTATGTCCTTCTGGTTAAAAGGGCTGGACTCTTGTATGGTTGGTTTTTCTCCTCCAAATCATCCTACAGCTCCTTCTTACAATAATACCGTTCCCTGATGAAAAAAACTAATTCTGAAATGAAGTGGTAACACAGCCAAACAAACATAGGCATGGTCGTCCCATCACTTGAAGGTCTGCAGACTCCCCAACAATGATGGAAAAGTTTGAAAACCAACATTCAGCTCCATTCATTCATTTCAGAATGATGTTCACTGGAAAAACAGCCTGTAGATTTTATACCAGAGCCTGGAGCCAGGTGTTTCTTGCAGAACCCAGAGTGATTTGAATGCCAAATTCAGAAGCACCAAAGCAGTTTTGAGCCTCCCCTACTCTAAGCTGCAAATACAAATAAAATAGACCCAGATCCTTTAATGCACAGAAGTACTTAGAATCACTTGGACAATTGAGATTGCTTATATAGTTGTTTTAATGGGTTTAATTTTATAGGTTGAACATGGTTTTATATGTTGTTTTAATTTATTTTGATTGGGAGTGGCCAAGACTTGGTGAGAAAATGGGCAGCTAGATAAATGTTTTCAATCAATAAAATATTAGCTGAATAAATAAACTTACTTATTTGGTTGCTCCCAACTAATGATGGCACTTCAAGTAGCAATGATTCCTAAAAAAAATGTACCACCAGAAGAGTTACTGTGCTTTTAATTTTTAGCCCCACCAGCTGACATCTATGATAAAGTCAATGAAGCTTGCAGCTTTAATACTATTTACTGGGGGGGGGTTAGTCAATGGAGCTATTCTAACAAGAGGAAGACAGTTTGGTACAGGTAGATTTCAACTTACAACCACAGTTGGGACCAGAATTTCCACTGCTAAGTAAGGCAGATGATAATTGAGTTATACCCAATTTTACATGACTCTTTTGCCACAGTTGTTAAATGAATCATGACCTCATTAAACAAATCCAGCTTCCTCCATTAGGTTTGCTTGTCAGAAGCTGGCTGGGAAGGTTGCAAATAGCAATCACATGACCCTGGGACACTTCCACCATTTTAAATGGTTGCCAAAATCCCAAATTTTGATCAGGTGACTGTAAGATTGCAGCGACTGTTATGTGAGGACAGCTCAGTCATTTTTAGTCCTGTTGTAACTTCAAATAATTTACAAATGATTGTAAGTTGAGGACTACCTTTAACAATATTAAGAAAGGCAGTCAGAAATGAAAAATCTAAACATTAGATTTTAGGCATCTTTTCCTCAAGATTCTGATTTCCAGTGTAGAAACACCCATTTGGTTAACTTCTACAGCAGTTAAAGGAAATGTTAATACCAAGTAGAGTCAGATTGCATGTAGGATGGTAAGAGTCAAAAAGGAATTTGGAAAATCATCCAATCCAGACATCTTTTGCAATGTTAGCTCTACTATCTACAGCCAATTATACAGAATCCCAGGAATTTTACCATATATAACATCAGTGCAAACCTTTTTCTTATTTGGTTGAATTGGAACAATTCAATTGGGGTCCCAATGATGCTTTTTTTTTCAAGAGGCAACTGGACTCCCTTGTTTTTTGTTCTGCTTCCCATCCAAGAAGCTTCTTCAGCTTCAGTTGGGGGTAATCCTTGGTATCTCTTCCTTCAAACTCAAGGGAATTGCCTACAGCAACACTCAGTTGGTTGCCCTTGCCTGAACACTACCCTCTACTCACAATGATCTCTTCAGATGCCACATCTATGTCTGCTTCTCTGTATATCTCTACAATGCCTTTGTGGGTGAATTTTTCACAGCAACGCCTGGGCACGTCTCGTGCCTCTTTCTCAATTATCTCCAGTTCCTGTAAGCAAGAGAATGAGACGGACATAGCTCCAAGGAGGAGGGTCATTTCTCACATGACATTCAAAGGTACACATCTGAGATGGGAGTCAAGACGGTGACAGACCAGCGGCTTCTGAAATAAGCTCAAGGATAAGAAGAACCCGAACTAGCCCCAGCAACGGTAGTAGGGCCCATAAATTTAACTAAGCAGTGCAACATATGAGTGTCAACGCCTATCTCCTCACCACAGAGGCAACTAAAAGTAGGAATCATAGATCCACCAGGATCGTTTCCACCTCCATAATGTAAACCCATCCAAAAGACAGGCCATCTCCTTGCCTTTTGAAGATTATGCCTAAACCATTGTAGGGAACAGGCAGATAACCTCCTGGAGCAAGGAACCACCAGGAACAACTATATCACTAAATGTTTCCAGGCGACTTGTCTTGTGGCTGCAGAAATACAGGTAGTCCTTGCCTTATGACCACAATTGCGAGCCCATAGGCAAGGACTCCTCGGGGTCCCGTTGGCGGGTCATTGCCGACTGGCGATTCCCTGACGACGAGCCTTTTCTGTCGCGGCCCCTGACCTCTGGAACCAACTGCCTTTGGAGCTCCTCCTGGCCCCTGACCTCCGCACCTTTCGCCGTGAGCTAAAGACCTGGTCATTTGACCAACCTGGGCTGTGACTCCCCCCCTGGGTGAGGGATGGTTTTTAAGGGTTTTATAGTGCTTATATTTGGACTTATAATTTAATTTAATTGTTTTTTAAGTATTTATTGTCTCATGTTTTAGTTGTAAGCCGACCCGAGTCTTCGGAGATGGGGCGGCATATAAGTTCAAATAAATAAATAAATTGAGCCCAAATTCTTTTGTTCTAAGTGAGGCATTTGTTAAGTGAGTTTTGTCCCATTTTATGGCCTTTCTTGCCACAGTTAAGAGAATCACTGTACTTGTTAAGCTAATCTGACTTCCCCATTGACTTTGGTGATTAGGAAGTCGCAAGAGGTGTTCACACTACAGCCATCACAAAGTATGAATCAGCTGCCAAGCATCTGAATTTTGATCACGTGACTATGGGGATGCTACAATGGTCATAAGTGTGAAAAATGGTCATAGGTCACATTTTTTTCAGAGCCGTTGTAACTTTGGTCACTAAATGAACTGTTGTAAGTCAAGGACTACCTGTACAGATCTTTATATTTATTTATTCATGTATATCCCACCTTTATTATTTTCACAAATGACTCAAGGTGGTGAACATATTCAACACATCATCCTCCTACTGGTGGCAAGAGTCACTTGAAAGTAAGATGGGTGGCGTATAAATTTAATAAAACAAACTTGGCTGCCAATATTAACTTTTTCAGATGGGAGAAATAAGACTGGATTTGTACCCTCAGCAAATTCTTACCCTTCCAAATATGTCAACCAAGCAGAAAAGGGCGCAGGGACCTCAACTTACACGTTTATTCTTCTTGGCTCTCCACTCTGCTAGTTCCTTGGAGGCCATCTCTAAAGAATTCATCTGAACTAGTCTCCTTGGGGTAACTTTTCCAAGCATCAACTTGTGGAAGAGCTGGGAAAAACACAAGCAAAAGATGTTTTGCACGAGAGCTGGAATTAAAATAACAGCTGGCCTAAAACAGCCTTATTTTCCTTCCGTGAAAGAGTACAAGAAGCCAGAAATGCCTTTGATGCAAATAGTCATATAGATTGCAAACCAGGATCTGTAATACAATCTGACTGGGTCGGCTAGTCTCTCTCTGCCTTCTCTAGATTTCTCCAACTCAAAACGGATAAACTTCTTTCTTTCAAATTGGTGGGTGGGCCTCCATTTGAATCTCAACATCCACGGACAGCAAGTCTTTTCTGTCCCATGAATTGCTTTTATCTCACCCCAGCCCACAAAACAGCCTTAAGTCGTGCTTAGCTGTAGAAGCGTTAAGGTAATATTCACTACTTAGTCCAGCACTGTTCAAGGGTGGCCTCCAAATATGTTATATTTGTTCGTTTCATCACCTATATCACCTTTCAGGAGAGGTTGGGAATTGAGTCGATGTAATTAGTCCTCAACTTATGACCATTTGTTTAATGTTTGAAGTTTATTTTGTTTATTTTATCTATTTATTTGATTAATATGTCACTCATCTCAGAGTAACAGACTTGGAAGGCACCTTGTGGGTCATCTAGGCCAACCACCACACATAAGCAGGAGACCCTACACCAGGAATGTCAAACTCCAGGCCTAAGGGCTGGATCCGGCCCGAGGTGCTTAGATCTGGCCCGCGGGGCTGCCCTGGAAACAGCGAAGGACTGGCCCGTAATGCTTCTACCAGCAGAAACGGAGCTTGCAAGCGCCATGTGTCACCCTCCTGAACTCCATTTTTGCTGGCAGAGGATTGCAAGAGGCCGTCCCAGCCGAAAGTGGAGCACAGAAGCCCATTATCATTGGCAGAGAGCTCAGGTGACCACAGGCACCCCAACACAAGTGACATCAGGCTGGCCACACCCACCCCAGCCACACAACCCATGCCCGCAACGTCAAACACAACCCTAATGCGGCTCTCAATGAAATCGAGTTTGACACACCTGCCCCACACCATTTCTGACAGATGGCAGTCCAATATCTTCTTGAAAGCTTCCAGTGATGAAGCTCCCACAACTTCCGAAGGCAACTTCTGTTCCATTGGTTGATTGTTCTCACTGTCAGAAAATTTCTCCTTATTTCTAGCTTGAATCTCTCATTTTCTATCCATTATTCTCTGTCTGGCCTTCGGGTGCCTTGGAAAACAGGTTGACCCCTTCCTCTCTGTGGCAGCCCCTCAAATATTGGAAGATGACTATCCTGTCTCCGCTGGTCCTTCTCTTTCCTAGACTAGCCATGCCCAGTTCCTGCAACCGTTCTTTATATGTTTTAGTCTCCAGTCCCCTAATCATCCTGGTTGCTCTTCTCTACACTTTTTCTAGAGTCTCAACATCTTTTTTATAGTATGGTGACCAAAACTGGATGCAGGACTCTAGGTGTGGTCTTACTAAGACTTTACAGTACCTCACTTGATCTTGACTGTATCCCTCTCTTTAATGCAAGTTAGGATTGCATTGGCTTTTTTGGCTGCTGCTGAAAACTGCTGGCTCATGTTTAACTGATCGTCCTCTAAGACTCTTAAGATCCCCCTCACAGTTACAGCTATTAAGCCAGGTTCTATATGTGTACTTTTGGCTACTCATTGCGCACTGGCCTTAACATGATTGTTCCTGCAGTCATATGATTAAAATTTGGGCAACTGGCAACCAGCATATAGTTATGATGGTTGCAGCATCCTAGGGTCCTGTGATTGGCATTTGTAACTTCCCAGCTGGTTTCTGAGAAGCAAAGTCCATGGAAGAAGTTAGATTTGCTTAACAATTACGCAATTGACTTATCTGTAGCAAAAAAAAACCAAACCCATAAAACCAGGTGTGACTCATTTAATGACCACATAGTTGGAGATTGAAATCTTGGTCCCAATTGTGATTGTAAGTTAAGGACTACTTGTAGAGGCAGCAGATGGACCAATGAGGGTGACAGCAAATTTCATGCCGATACAGCTTTCTGGCAACTCAGGGATGATTACATATTACGGCAGTCCTTGCTTAGCAACCACAGTTGGCACTGGAAACTTGGTCATTAAGCAAAATGGTTGTTAAGTAGAATTATAAGAGTGCCTACAGTTCTACTTCAGCTTTTCTTTGCTTCACAGACTTGCAAAGGTCATAAATACAAATATTGACCATAAAGTTACTTTTTCTTCACTAATGACGGTAAGCAGTCATTAAACCAGCTAAATATGAGCCAGCAGTGTGCAGCAGCAGCCAAAAAAGCTAATGCAATCCTAAGTTGTATTAACAGAGGGATACAATCAAGATCAAGGGAAGTACTAATACCACTCTATAAAGCCTTAGTAAGACCACACCTAGAGTACTGCATCCAGTTTTGTTCACCACATTATAAAAAGATGTTGAGACTCTAGAAAAAGTACAGAGAAGAGCAACCAGGATGATTAGGGGACTGGAGATTAAAACATATGAAAAACGGTTACAGGAACTCGGCTTGGCTAGTCTAGTGAAGAAAAGGACCATGGGAGACATGATAGCAGTCTTCCAATATTTGAGGGGCTGCCACAGAGAGGAGGAAGGGGTCAAGCTATTTTCTAAAGCACCTGAAGGCCAGACAAGGAATAATGGATGGAAGCTGAACAAGGAGAGATTTAACCTGGAAATAAGGAGAAACTTTCCGACAGTGAGAACAATCATCCTATGGAACAGAAGTTGCCCTCGGAAGTTGTAGGAACTTCATCACTTGAGACTTTCAAGAAGAGATTGGACTGCCATTTGTCTGTAGGGTCTCCGCTGGGGGGGTTGGACTGATGACCTACAAGGTCCCTTCCAATTCTGATTATCTGTTATCTGTTTAACACAGAAGTTGCTAAACGAAGTTGCTATCTCTACTATCACTCAGTACAGAGTTAAACCCAAGAATTGCATGAAAAGCTCATTTTACGTGGTGGTGCAGTGATTAGAATGCAGTACTGCAGGCTACTTCTGCTGACTGCCAGCATGTTCGGCAGTTCGATCCTGACTGGCTCAAGGTTGACTCAGCCTTTCATCCTTCCAAGGTCGGTAAAATGAGGACTTTTGGAATTGTTGAGGGAATATGCTGACTCTGTAAACCGCTTAGAGAGGGCTGTAAGGTACGGTAAAGTGGCATATACATCTAATCTAATCTAATCTAGCAGTATTTGGAGGAGCCATAAGCCACTGAACTGCAGCGTCCTTGTCCTTCTTTTTATACTATATTGAATAAAACCAGACAAGAATAATTTATCATTTATCTTACCTTAATTATTAATGATTCTTCTAATTTATAAGAATGATTTACCCTGCTCACTAGATATTTGGTTTAAAAGTACCTTTTCTGATTAAATGTAATTTTAAATGGAACAAAAAAAATGAATGACAGCCTGGGATGGTAATAAAGCAAGCCATGCTTTAAGTTCCTTGCTTCATAGTTAAGATTCTCTTAAATGTTTTGAAATGAATTATGAGGCAACTTAGCTTGCTTTTTTTTTTTTTGGTATTTATGACCTGGTTGCCTGTTGATTTCAGATTGAAGAGCAGACTGCGATACTTGTTTTTGTAAAGCCGATCCACACGGCCAAACTGTTTGAATATCTCCATCTCCACTTTCTTTGCTATTTTCGATGCTACATTTTTCTGCACATCCAAGTCAGGGGACTCATTCAGCCTGAAATACAGAGAGGCACGGATACGTTAGTCTAACCCGTCAATTGCTCGCACCAAATAGCGTGTGTTCTTTTCATTTCCACCAAAAATTAGCAAAACAGGCTATTTAGAATGCTGTTCTCTTAAGACTTTCCAATGAAACACTTTATTTGAAGATACTGGGAAACACCAAGGAAGAATATTTGCTTTGGAGTTCTATGAATCAGACAGAGGCCAACTCAAGCTGCCACTCTATCCTAAAGCATACTGGAGGAATGTTGGCGGTCCTCGTTCTCTTAACCTAACTCAAAAAAAAAAATCTTCATGAGTAAAGGATGCTATTTATACTATCACATGTGTAAGTAAAACAAAAGGGACTGTCAGATCCCCATCGTGATACAGCCATTCCTGTGAGGAGGGGGCCTGGATACAATTATTAGCTTATTGCTCTCTTCCTATTTCCCATACATCCTGTAGCCCCCTAGTTCAGGGGTTGCCAACCTTTTGGACCTCAGGGACCACTAAACTTATAATTTTAAATCCCACGGACCAGAGACCCTGGGAAAATCCCAAAAGAGTCTGCAGGAAAATTCCCCACAACGTTTTCCTACAGATCGATCATTCTTTCTTTGGGATCGCAGGATAATGACTCTAGCTCCATTCTCAGGGGGAGGGGGAGAGAGAGAGAGACTTTCAGCTTCATGCAAGGAAAGCAGCAGAGGTCTTTCTTTCTCTCCCCCAAACTCTGCCAGAAATGAGTCTTCGTGAGACTTGTCATGCCGGCGCAGCCTCTTGGAGCAGGATGCAGGGTCCTAAAGACTCATTTCTGGTGGAGTTTGGGGGAGAGAAAGAAAGACTTTTGCTGCTTTCCTTGCGTGCAGCCAAAAGCAGAAGAAGAAAGAAGCGGAAAGAAGCAGCCCAGTGGCCAGGCGAGCCGCGTGGGGCGAGTGGGGCAAGTTCTCCCCCTCCGCCCTTTCCCGCCTCCCCTCGCTACCTCATGTTGCAATGCAAGTGATGCAATCCTTGTGTTCCCATGGGCCATGTGGGAGGCGCAGCCTCGTGTTCCCACGCAGCCTGGACTAATTGCTTTGGGGGTGACATTTCTCTGTGAACCACCAAAATTTTCTCGTGGACCACCAATGGTCCCAGCCCATTGGTTGGCGACCACTGCCCTAGTTTATAGCCTTTATCATGACACCTATGTGCCCTAAGCTTGATTTACCTTTGGGAGAATGTAATAAGGGGGGGAGGGCCATGTGTTTTGTCTCAGTCCCGAAGTTTCCAGCAAGACAAACTTCTTATCTCTTTCTCAGGCCGTCCATTCCCACAGCATCTTCACACTTGTGGATTGGCTCGTTCAACCTCAGACTGAGAAGCAGTTTCTAACTACTTTATCCTAACTGTATTGTCCCCTGATGGGGACTTTAGATCCTGCTTTCCTTGGTCCTGCAATCACTCTCTTCCAATAAAAGGTTCCTTTTGAAATGCTGGAGTTTCAAGAGGCTTTACTTTCTTGAACGGAGAGGAGAGGCAGGCCCTTACAGGGACTTCTGTTTGCTACCATTGTAAAGTGGGACCATGTTAGCAAAACAGAAGCATAAAAGGAAATGTGTGCTAATTCAAGCATCCTTGAAGTGTCTGATTCTCAATAACCTTTATCAAAATTGCTACCACCAACTGACAGGTTCTTCTATTAAGAAAATAACTCTTGAAGACAATAACAGTATAATCTCCAATGCCCACTGTTAAATAAGTTAAGTTCTTCAGTAAACGTTGATTACCAGTTTTTGGGTCCTGCATTTGATTCCACACATCAATTAATTTTTAATTACCATTATTTATCAAACTTGAAATCCCAGTTTGATTCATGGTAATTAAAAATTAATTAATAATTAATAATCGTTTGTCCCCCTCCGGTATGCCAAGGATGTCCAGCCATACTGACCTACCTTTTCTGGAGGGTTTCTGTCAAGGCTTCCATAACTTTAATGCGACTTTGTTCTTGAGAGAGCCAAGACCTAGGTATTGGTTTGGGAGTCCTTTTTGGTGTTGTTTTCTCTTTTGTTCTGCAGCCTTTTAAAATAATAGGACATACTTGAGGCAATATAACAGAGGAATTTGCCAAATTTGAGGAAGTCCTACTATTACTTCCTTGTTAAAAGCTCTACTTTTTGGCAATTCGTATATATGCATTCAGTACAATAGAAGAATGCCTCCCTATCTTCTCAAGAAAATAAAATAAAAAGCTAATGTCAGCATTCTAGCAAACCTCCACTCCAACCAATAACTCCGAGACAGACATCTCTCAAAAGTTCCTTTTATTTGGATAGTAACTGGCACAACTGTGGAATCCCAAACCTGAAAGTTCCAGTCTTCCTTACAATAAGTAAAAACTACAAATCCACCCCCTGCACCCATCACCGCATCGCATGGCCCAATCACCATCCGTCCCAAAATAACACGACCTGACCTTGAATCATAAAAAGAATTTTATTATGTCTAACTAGATATACTCCAATGAATTCCCCCCTCCCGCTTTCCCAGGCTCAATTGTGGCAGCGTGGGAGCATTAGATCTCAATATGGCTTCCAAAGCTGACAGCTTCATTCTCAACCTTCCAGTCAGTTTAATGAAATTTGCCTCAACTGAGATATCTTGTGTGGAGACAAGTAGCAATTCAAACACTCTCTCTAATTATCAAACCAGATTCAAAAATTAAAATTATCTCAGAACTAAATGAGAGAATTAGATTGGGGCAGTTTAAGCCCTTGTTTGTTTTCAAGTAATAAAAAAGAACTTGCTGAAAAAACCACATTTTTCAAGCTGGCATCTTTAAGATAGGTGGACATTGACTCCCAGAATTCCTCAGACCCCATGCAGGCCAGGGAATTCTGGGAGTTGAAGTCCACACATTTTAAACTTGCCAAGTTTGAAAAAACTGCTGTAAAGATATTAGAGCAGGAATTCAAATTGCCATTCCCAATCACAAAACATTCGAAACATAAATTGTTGAGCTCGTTATCTGAAGCACCTCTTCATTCCGTTTCAGTTTTCCTGGACTTTTTTCTCTCTGAAAATTCCAAGCTTTGCTTTCAAGGTCTGTGAAACAGGACTAATCACGCATGTCTTTGTCTATGTGACATGAAGATGTGGATTCTAACTTTTCTGGTTTGGAAGCTCAAAGGCTGCCATTCACCTCCAATGCAGTTACTAATGCTTTTTACAAGATATCAGCCCTGAATTTAAATTGCACAGAATTTTGTATTTTTCTGAACATACCTCTGATTCTAGAAATAAAATAGAGGAATTTAAAACATCCACTGAATGAAATGTATGACTCATTAATGCATGACAGATATTCTTCAGAGCCTGTAAGGTTTTTCAACATTTTTTATAGATCACAATGAGCATTCCTGAATTATTGCTGACATTGCAATAAACATGACAAGAAGGATCTTATCTTCTTCATAGCCCCTTCTTCAAGGTAGCTGTTGCAAATCTCAGAATCTCTACTTTTGCTCACCTTTGTTCGGTTTCAGTGTTTTCAGTTCAAAGCTTTGGTGTTCCGACTCCAAGCTTTGAACTGAAAACACCCCAGTGGACAGTTAAACACTGTTTTCCACTGATCCCCCTCCCAAATTCAGATCCAGTAATAAGCTTCCCTTAAATCTAATTTGGAGAAAATCCTCCCCTTTACCAAATGAGCCATCAGAGGTAGGGGGTACAGATTCTCCTTGCAAATAGCGTTCAAATTTCTATAGTCCACTCATAGACATAGTGAGCCGTCCTTTTTCTCCTGGAACAGTACTGGAGCTGCCATCTTGGGACTGACAGGTTTGATGAAGCTGCACTTGAGGTTTTTGTCTATGAATCGGCGCAGTTCATCCAGTTCCCAAGGGGTCACGGCATACATTTTTGGCTTAGGTAGTTTGGCCCCTGGTAGAATCTCAATGGCAGTCTGTTGGTCTATCAGGGGGCGGTTTGTCTGAAGCTGCTTCACTAAACATGTCAGTTAAGTCTCAGTACTCTCTGGGGATGCCTGGTAGGGATCTGCTTGTCACAGCAGCAACTACTTCCTCATGGCGTGGCATTCCTGCCTTGTGAGGCTCCTCCCTCTGGGCCGGTTCACTGTTAGGGAATCCGAGGGTCTCTTCCATCCAGTCCACCCTCGGGTTCTATTTCTTTAGCCAGGTTAGTCCCAAAACTAGAGGTCACTCCATCCCCGACATTACAATAAAAGCAATGGTTTTGGAGTGGTTTGCCATGGTGAGCTCCAGTGGCTCAGTGGCACAAGCGGCTGGGGTGCTTCCCGCAATGGACCCATCAAGCTGGCAAAAAGAGACTGGAGTTTTTAATGGCCTTAGTTGGATCCCCAGTCTTCCGACTAAAGTGGAGATTATTAGATTCCTTGCGCACTCCCGAATCCAACAACACTTTAAATCTTACTTTTCTCCCCGTTAGTGGGATTAACAGTTCTATGGGGATTATAAGGGGTTCAACAGTCCCACTTGCCAATGGGTCTTTGTAGTCACTCCCTGAATGGTCAGGTTCTTCTGCTGGAGGGGTTAGAGTTCCCAGTGTCGGAGGCGACTCTGGCGGGAACTGCATGACCATGTGGCTCCTCAAAGCGCTGTCCCTAGGATGCTGTGGTGGTTTTGCAGGCGTTCCTCTGGCTTGCTTCTCTTCCTTCCGGGCAAGGGTCTTTGCACAACAATCAACCATGCAGTGGTCTTCTTTCTTGTAGTTAAAACAGGCAGTCACATGCGGTGGGGCAGAACAAGGTTTCGCCATCTCCCTTCTCTATTCGGGTGAGGACCTCCTCCAGGTGAGACTTGTGCAGTACTGGTTCCGGGCTTGGTCGATTTCAGCTGGGGCTCCACGAGACACACAGGTGGTCATCGTTGAGCCCATCCTTGAACCAGCTCACCAGTATTTCCTTAGCCAATCCACGCGGCAGGCCAGGTCTCAGAATTCCTTGACGTATTAAGCCACCGGTTGGTTTCCCTGCCTGATGTGCCTGATGAGTCTCTAGCCTTTCGATCAGCTAGGGGGTGCTCAAATCTCTGCCTCAGGGCTGTCATAAAGCAGTTGATGTTTTGGAGCTCTGGGGTGTCTGCATTGTGGTGGGTCACCATTCAGCATGCATCCGCCTCTTCTAGGGCCAGAATTTTGGCTCCTTCTGTGGGGAGGTCCCTTCCATACGCCTGCATGTAGGTTAGCATGTGCATGAGGAAAAATCCCAGTTGTTGTGGGTCCCGATCAAACTTGATCCCCATCAAACTTGACTCTAGGGGGGTGCCTCCTTCTATCGAGCCATGGGCCATGCCCCATGCCGGGGTCCCTCCGGGGAGGATTTTCCAGGGTGACGGTGGACTCGACAGTGGCTCCTGCATCATCCACAGATATCCCCGGTGTTGAGGATCAGCATCTAAAAACCTCCCCCCACAAACAAGGCAGTCTTGCCCATCCCATAAATTATCCCATTGCTCCATTGCAATGGATCAAACCGAGAGCTCTTATAAGTTCTATTTACACTTTATGACCAATAAATCTCACAATTCCTAGTTGATTGTCAATGTGATAGAGGGGCCAGACCCACAGCAAGCTGACATTCGTTCAAACTCTTACTCTGTCATAAAGCTTATCACACAAGTCCCCAGGGCAGGGTTTGAAAACACTACAGACATTTCCGTTTGTGCCCTCCAGGCCCTGTGTGCAACGGGATGTTTAATTAAAAAATAATAGTAAACAAAATTAAGGAAGAAATGGGGAAGTTATAAAGGAAAACATCAGCTTCTGGCATCATCCGTATTTTAAAAAATGCCTCTGGGGGCCATAACATTCCTATAAAATAAAAATAAATGGGGTTATTTTGTTTGGAAATCTGCCTCTTTGTTGAGAACTACAGGAAAAATAGGCTGCAGAGCCGAATGGCGTATTCTGCAATATTGGTGAGAAGCATCCTTCGTTTTTCTTTTTCATTTTTTAAAACTGGAAGCCGACCATGATAGCTATTGGGTAACAAAGCCAAAACGCAATTTCAATATTCCCAGTGTTGTCCCAGCCCTCAAACTGGGAGTCACTGATCATGGGTTCAACCTTAATTCGCTCTATTGGTTTGCTCCTGAACATATAAAATAAACAGATCCTTAATTATCTGACAGTCTCCTTTCTACTACAATATGAAGGACTGAAGTGTCTATGGAAATTCTCCGTCATCCAGGCCACAGTTGTCCCAAAGGTGCTTTTTCTAAAGGCAGCTGGACTTGCTTTGTTTTTCTTTGAAGACATTTCGCTTCTCACCTAAGAAGCTTCTTCATTTCTGACTGAAGGGTGGAGAATGGAAGGATTTATAATCCTTGCCATCCTCTAGTCATTAGCACCAAGTTACTGCAAGGAACATAAAATGCCTTCAAGAAAAAATAGAGTGTCAAGATCTGACACAACCCGGAATTACCATGGACTTTGCCAATTTGATGCTCTCCTAAATAAAAGAATTTGTCTTGGAAGATGGACTTCGTTCTTTTCTTTTTAAATGGATTTCATCACTTGGAAACCTGACATAGAGAAAGTCACATTTACCCTTTTTATAAGATGCCCAGATCTCTTCACCGGTTATAAATTCTATAAATAAATAAATTAGCAGCAACTTACCTAAACATGTGGCTCTGTTTGCTAAACAGAGCCTATCTTCTTCCTTTCTCTTTGAAGAGAGCCTGGCACCACTGCCTTCATATTTCTTCCATTACAGGAATTATGACAATCGTGCAAGGAAAAAAAAAACCAGGATTAAATTAACGGCCTCTTCCAGACTTGAATTCGAGTTAAATTACCCATTGGTTAGTCATTAGTATGCAGCCCACAGTTGCATAGGAGAAAAAGGAAGGAGTGGGCTCAGGCATCACATTAATCCATGGATTATTTAACTATTGCTACTGTTAGAAACAGTACGAGTTGCAGACGGAACTACTTGAGACACTAACTTGGAAGCAGCAAAGAATTTATTCATTTTATTTGCAAACATGGGTGCACACAATTTCCCATTTAGCACATATGTTAAACATTTACTCTAGAAACAATAATTCCATTTTTTTTTAAATAAATGAAACTACCCCAGAAAGCTGGTACTGCCTCTGTGGGCAACACCTAATGGAACCACACACTGAAATGGAGATTTCAAAAGACTTTATTCTGCACAAAAGAAGGACACAGGGGGATAGCTCCTACCAGGGCTGTGTAAAGCCCATGCCTTAAACCAGGGGTCCCCAAACTTGCTTTGATGGCTGGAGAATTCTGGGAGTTGAAGTCCACAAGTCTTAAAGTGGCCAAGTTTGGGGACCCCTGCCTTAAACAATACATTTTGTTGTGGTTCTCCGGCAGCAGGTGCGGATGGCTGAGGTCTGGGAGAGCGAGGACTCAGATGAGGGGCCTGCGTGTGATGCAGGGATGGGCCCAGGACCATCAGGGAGTGGAGTGCTGCCTTCAGAGATTGTGGAGGCTGGCAGCAGTGATGAAGAAGCCCCCCGAGGAGCCTGTGCCCAGTGTGCATGCACGCAGGGCTGCTCGAAGGAAAGAGCAGCTGCAGCAGCATGGGCAACTCAGGAGTAAGGCTGCAAGGTAATGGCCCCTCCCTTAAGAGATAAAAGCCAGCTGAGAAACTGGAGTTCTTTGCAGGAAGCAAAGAAGTTTTTGAAGGAACGGAATTCGTAAAGAATCATTAAAAGGTTTTGCTGTTACCTCCGATTCGTGTTTGTTTCCTTGGAACCAGGTTTGGGTCAGAAAACATTTTAACAGATTTATTTGCTCACAAGTCCCAGAAGCCATCTCCCAAGACCACCTAAAAGACCAACCCACTTTCATCCCCTATATTCGGTAAATCAATATATAGTTAATCATTTAAACAATTCCTAGCATTTACTATCCCAAAGTTCCCCTTTTTATGAGGCTACCTTGCACCATGGCGACATTTGGGGTTTCAATAGAGCAGGCATTTCTGTGGGCTTTACTGACCAAGCTGTTTTCATTACCCCCCTTATGCATTAGCAACTGATTGCAAAAAGGTCTGCAAAGCAAAAAAAAAAGAGAGCATTTCTGGCAGATGCTAATTTTTTAAGGGAAGGGGGTCTTTAGACCTTTCCTTCACTAGGAATTTCTAAATAAATCAATATTAGTTTAACTGGGCTATAGAACAAACAAGAATCCGTCAAACTTTTAGATATCCGAAAGAAACAAAGCAAGAAGCCAAAGGGAATGTTGCTATTGTGCTTTGAAAATTATTTCATAACAGTGAGCCCTGGAAAGTATGTTATATAAGTACTCTTTTGGCTGAATGCTCTAATTTTGAATCTGAGAATCCACTCAAAGACCACCAGAAACATGAGAAAAAAAATGAACCAATAAATGATCAATACATTAATTATTGCATTGCTGAGAGGGGTCTTTTTTCCTGCAACACCAACTGCACTGGATGGAAATTTATCAGAATTCTTCTTGGTACAAATCATTAAGTTTTTGCCTGAATGATGCGTGCATTCTATTCCATCTTTCTGTCATTCACAGTTGTTCTATTCTGTTATTTATTCAATTATTCCATGAAGTTGCAAAGGAAGTTGAAAAATAACAACCCTGAATGAAACTATGGAATGATTCACCTCAGTATTGGAAGAATCCTCCAGTTCTGTAAGTCTTCCCAATCTGGACTTTTTCTGATTAATGCTGGGACTTCCAAGAAGTTTCACTAGTGACCCAAACAGTTCCTGGAGGAAAAAAACCTACACAATTACAGGTAATCCTTGACTTACAACAGTTCATTTAGTGACCATTCAAAGTTACAACGGCACTGGAAAAAGTGACTTATGACTGTTTTTCTCACTTACAACTGGTACAGTATCTCTTTGGTCACATAAACCAAATTCAGACAACTAGCAACTTGGCAACCGATTTGTATTTATGATGGTTGCAATGCCCCAAGGTCCCATGATTCCCTTTTGTAACCTTTGACGAGCAAAGTCAATGGGGAGTCAGATTCCCTTAGCAACCATGTTATTAACTTCACAATTGCAGTGATTCACTTAACAATGGTGGCAAGAAAGCTCAAAAAATGGGGCAAAATTCATTGAACAACTGTCTTACTTAGCAACAGAAATTTTGGGTTCAATTATGGTTGTAAGTCAAGGATTATTTATATACTAAAAACGTCTTATAAAAAATTCTTCTGAATTATTTTAGACCTGAATAATCACATAAAGAGCAATGATATTTTAAAAGGACAATGTATTAGTACTATAGATTGTAAATCTATATTGTTTTGTAAAAAAAACACTTCTGTAAATGTATGTCTTTAGGGAAAGAGGAAATTTTAAATTTCTAGACAGCAATCCTAAAATACTTCTACTGGATCCAGAAGTAAATGCCTGGGTGAAGTTCCAAATAGCTTTGGATTTTCATCAGTTTTATTGTAAATAGTTTTATTGTTTCCTGCATCTGTGAATCTTAACAGACAAGGATGTCAAGACTCACAAAACTCTTTCAAAGCTTACACATGAAAACACTCTGAACAATTTTCCCCATTTTTTCACCTATAACATAACTGTAAAATCTACAGTACAGATAGTCCTCAATTTTTGATCTTAATGGAGCCTGCCCATTACAGTTGTAAGTTGTGATTATCATGTGATTCTTTTTGCAATTTCATTTTTAAATGAACCTATTGTTCTCTATGGGATGTTTTTTGCCATTCATTTGATGTACTGAGCCTTGGTGGTGCAGTTGTTAGAGTGCAGTATTGCAGGCTACTTCTGCTAACTGTCGGCTGCCTGCAATTTGGCAGTTCAAATCCCACCAGGCTCCAGGTTGACTTATCCTTTCGAGGTGGGTAAAATGGGGACCCAGATTGTTGAGGGCAATATGCTGATTCTGTAAACCACTTAGAGGGCTGTAAAGCACCATGAAGCAGTATATAAGTTTAAGTGCTATTGCTATTGCTAAATGCCAGTTTTTGACCAAAATATCATAAATTGTAGTCACATGATCGTGGGACCTATTTCTGGCTCATTTACTGTCCTAAGCCAAGGACTACCTGTAAACATTTGGCTCTTTAAATTGTTTTGGAACTCTTGCCCCAGGTGGGACTGTTGCTGTGATTGTAACACCAAGACCACTAAAAACTAGTAACTTCAGAATTTGCACTCTAGAGTTAGCAGTTTGAACCTGGAACAAGATATCTGTGCTGAACATTTAGCAATCATTCCAGTGGAGTTTAATCAAATGCAGTTTCTATCTATTACACTGCAAAAAGAAAAGGAACTTACATAAAAGACCATTTTTACGCTCTGAGACTGACACTGCAGAAAGCCTTCTTCTTCCTTAGAAAGAACATACAAATCTTAAGTCATCTTTTCATATTAATTTATCTCTTTTTTTAGTGATCTGTTTACACAAAAGGATCATCTCCTGATCTTTTTTCCCTCAAATCCATCATCAAAATCAAAACACAAAGATGCTTCTTGACTATTCCGTTGGGCACTAGGTCCAAATAAAAATGTTTTCTGCACTGCTCTTGATTTTAAGTTTCCCTTCTCTGAAAGATGGGACTGAATTTTGCATCCAAGAAATGGTACATTGAAATTCTCCATTGGAGACCCTCTTTTACCAACCAAATGTAGGTTAAACTTGACCAGAGAAACAGGTGCTAGAATGTTTATGCTGATGAGTAAGAGTAACATATTTTGTTAGGTGTGTTTGGTGACAAAGACCCAGCTTTTATTATTTATGCTGATTTTTGGCATTTAAGATCTTAAGCATTTTAAATGTAATTCTCTCACAAAATCTAGGAAAGCAAATAATGACTTTGAATACTGGCACTACTCATGGATAATATAAAAGACATTGTTAACACTTAATTGTTACCAGGGGCATATAAAGGAACTCAGAGTCAAAATGGAAGTCATAATTATGTGATCAATGTTGCCATCTCAACTTTTTTTAATATATACACACACAAGCGCACATACCCTGGTGTTAACCCAAGGTGGGAGCAGTAAGGATCTGAGAAAGCACAGAAAGTACAAAGGTAGTCCTTAACTTATGACCTTTTGTTTAGCAACTGTTCAAAGTTACAACAGCACTGAAATAAGTGACTTATGACCAGTCCTCACACTTAGGACCATTTTAGCACCCCCATGGTCACATCATCAAAGTTTGGGGGCTTGGTAACCAGCATGTACTTATGTACTTATTTGTCAGAAATGGGCGAGGGGTTGGACTAGATGACCTACAAGGTCCCTTCCAACTCTGATTATCTGTTATCTGTTATGGTAGCTACAGTGTCCCAGGGTTATATAATCATCCTTTGAGATGTCAGTGAAGATTCTCAATCATCCAGGTCATGGTTGTCCCAAAAGTGCTTATCCAAGAGGCGACTGGACTTTCTTAGTTATTTTCCTTGAAAACATTTTGCTTCTCATGGAAGAAACTAGAACTGAAGCAGCTTCTTGAATGAGAAGCAAAACGTTTTCAAGGGAAAAAAACCCAGGAAAATCCAGTTGCCTTTTGGGACACCATTTGACACCTTCCCAACCAGCAAAATCAAGGGGGAAAGCCAAATTTGCTTAGTGGCCACATGATTCATTTAACAACTGCAGAGATTTACTTAATAACCATGGCCACAAAAGATCATAAAATGGGACCTGAGTCATGTAACAACTACCTTACTTAGCAAGATAAATTCTAGTTCCAACTGTGGTCCTAAGTCAAGGACTACCTTTATATTTTTAAATTGTCTTACTACTATTCCCATATTCAGAATATGGTCACATTTGATCCAGCCTAGAGTGCACAGGGGACATTTTCCTAAATAGAATTGTTACCCTCCATAAAGAGAATAACTATAATCATACTCCCACAGAAATGTTTTATTTGGCTGGTGGAAAATCCCTATTTTCTTTTTCATTATTGAAGAAACTGACTTGTTTGTCTTCAACTGGCATTGTTGCTTCAGTGTGTATGAAGACTCCATCGTCGTCATCTGGATATGTCTGTTCTGCTAAATTGCCATCAGATAGTAAACATTCAGCACCGTGATCTGAAAGGCCATCATCTCCATATTCCAAATCTCCAGCCATTTTTTCCTCAGCCACACCCAAGGGAGCTTTATCGTATTGACTTTCATTGTTTTTTAGCAGCTTTCTATAGAAGCTCTCTGTATTTTTATTGCAATCCTTGGTATTACTTTCTTCTTTTTCAAGGGTCATTTGATCTTCATGGATCTTTTCAGTTAACGTATTCAGACTGAGACCCATCATTTCCTTTACTGGCAGCTTAATTTCACCCTTGTTGGAAGTTAGAGTCTGTACATCTAACTTAAGATTTATCTCTGAAAATGATGAGAGAAGTTCGGATACCTGGCATCTGCCTCCTTCGAGAGGGTTTCTATCAGACAAGATCATTCTGTTAATTGATGTCTTGGAGAATATGTCCTTGCTAAAGACGGGGATCACTTCCTTATTCTGCAACACTCCTTCATCAGAGACAGAGATGGAATGTAGGCTGTAGGGTTGGGTTACATCACTGATAGTTGTTTCGCTTGAATCTCTTGGGCGCATTTCCTCTACATCTTGATCATCTTCTGTTTTATAATAGGCACCGTCCTTCTCTATTTCTCTAACCATATGGCTCCCAGATTCAATACATTTTTCACTTGGTTCAAGACATTGAGTACTCATTTTTTCTGCATCAAAAATCGGAACAGAAGCCTCTTGAAAGTTTCTTTTTCTGTCTTCATCTGTTTGGGTGTGACAAGGATCCATTACTGCATTTCCATGGTTTGGTTCAATAAAAGATAATGTTGCAAACAAGCTCTGATCACTCAACACCAAGCATTTTGAAGATTTGGCTCCATTTCTAGATTTTCTGATGTCACAATCTGAATTTGTTTGCTCAGGGTCCAATTCTTCAGAAAATCCCCCTGCTTCCGTAGAATTATCCACCTCTGTGGTGCCCTTTTTAACCTTTCCTAGCATTGCCTCAACATTTGAAATTTGGTAGGACTTCTTTAGCGTGGGAACACAATTTTTATCCAATATGTCATATAGTGAGACTTGCAGTTTTCTAAAAGCTGGAAACTTCTTGTGCTGTATTTGTGGTGCCAACTGCTTTCCACGTGGAGCCGTTAAACAATAATCACGCATTTCTTTTCTTTCACGGTTGGTATTTTTCAACAGTACAAAAGATGCCATTATTGTATTCTGCTTTAGAAATTTCTTTCGGCGTCTGCAAGATGTTGATAGTATTTCTGAGGTTAAACCAATCTGTTTTCTACTGTTTTTTTTCTTTGTTCCTGCTTTTTTGGATTGATATGCTGTAAATTCCATCTGTAATTTCTCCAACTGATGCTTTTCGTAATGAAAAAGAAAAAGTTCCTCGGCGTATTCTTTCCTTGCAGGGCAATTGCTATTTCGTGTCCTTTTCTCTGCACAATCCTTCAAAGACTATGGATTCTGTATTGTGAAAAGAAGAAAAATCAAATACAGATGCAGCACTTTCTCCCTTATTTCTTTTACCTATTTTGCCCCCTCCCCATAATCTCTACTAGCTCAGAGGGTAAAATCTCAGCCATGTCTTTAATGAGGGTGCATCTTTATAGGAGGGTGCATCAAAAGCACATTATTTCATTCTTTCAGACTTTTTTGGTCTTCTTGCTTAAGATTAAAACCCTCCCTTTTGCAGACTGCAACCAGTAACTCTGTTCAGTTCACTACTTTTCCTCTTAAAAGGCAGCAGTTTACAAGCAAAGCATATGTCATACAAGAAAAACAAAACCAATGAAAAATATACACTATTTAGTGTTTAAGAGAAAGGAATGATAAAATTCAATGACTGTGGGAATTACAGAGATTCCGTGCTAAGCAGCCTGATCTGTTAAGCTTCAATTCCCAGGAAGGCTGTGAGGATCTGGGGACTCTTAAGAGTTGGTCCAAAATATCTGAAAGGCAGTAAATAAAAAAAAATAGCTGTTCTTAGCAATGGCAGTCTGGCACAATGGAGATAGATAGATAGATAGATAGATAGATAGATAGATAGATAGATAGATAGATATGTAGGTCTTGTATTCGGGTCTTGTCCCGTGTAAGATTGAGAATACCTTGGTGACGTTTCGACAAGATCCCACTCGCCATCTTCAGGCTGGTGTCTTCGGCTTTGTGCTTGTGCCAGCAAAGCCGAAGACACCAGCACAAAGCACAAAGCCGAAGACACCAGCCTGAAGATGGCGAGTGGGATCTCTTCGAAACGTCACCAAGATACTCTCAATCTTATATGGGACAAGACCCAAATACACCAAGACATAGATAGATAAGATAGATAGATAGATAGATAGATAGATAGATAGATAGATAGATATATCTTTGAGCATGATGATACCTGGAATAAATTTTGTCTATGAATAGCATCATTCTGATAAATGAAAATAGATTCAGTTATAACCTGCTAATCAGGAAGATCGAGAAATGCAAGATTTGGGAATTATGAAAAAAAAATCTAATACTAATCAACTATTTTATTGTGTGGAAATGACTATGACCAAAATATTCATTCCCAGTTTTAATTAAAAGCAACCAAAAGATTTGATTGTATAACATCATTTTGCAGTGTAACTTTTTCCTTACTAAAATCAATATCAAAATTCAAATCCCAGTTACTGTAATACTACTATGACTCTTTAGAGCTTAACTCTTTATGTTTCCTATGGATCTCAACTTTAGTTTCTAGAATAGTGTTACTCAAGACAGGTAGACTTCAACTGTCAGAATTTTCCAGCCAACATTGTTTGCAACAAGATGCATGCTGGTTGGGGAAATCTGAAAGATGAAGCACACCCATCTTTACGTTAGAAGGTTGAAAAACACTATCCTAGAATGTCATTTTGAAGTTTAAAATATTGTATTGTTTTCCTAATCATAAATTTTGCAAAATCAAGGCTTTCTGCGCTTGATGAGATTATCACACCCTCAATATATGTATATAATTGTATGCCAATAAAACATATTCCTTTATGCCAATCTTGCCCATGGAGAAGATGTCTTCCTTTCACAGGTTGGATGACATTTCCCACCACTCCCCTCCAGCATGTCAGGAACCAGTGAGTGGTGAGATTTGTATCTAACATTGAGAAAGCCAGGATGGAAAAGCTCATCTAATTCATTTACTTGATGAAACTTGTATTTTTTATTTATTCCTCCATTGAAAATGTTCCCTAATTTTAGCACATCCTTATTATGATGAAATCCTAAGGAAACAAAATGTATGAGAGGGAGATATATATCTACATCTACTGTATATCTATATCTAGATAGATAGATCTATAGATCTAGCTATATCTATATATTTATCTATATATTTACCTATATAAATAGGTAGGTAGGTAGGTAGGTAGGTAGGTAGGTAGGTAGATAGATAGATAGAGGTGAAGTTCCTTGTCTTTTGCTACAGTGTGAGAAAGTGGACCTGTAACCTAAGTGAGGGGCCTGGGGTTACCCGAATTTCAGGAAATACTTGCTTGTGTCACCAACCTTTCATGCATGATCCGCTGAGCGGAACTGATCTACAGGAAGGAAAAAGAGAGCCAGCCAGCCAGCCAGCCCAAAAACTGAGCCAGGGGACTGGTATGATTTTCACTGTAACTTGTCTCCAACTTAACGTGTAAAAGGAAAAAAAAGGTTTAAAAACATGTCCTGAAGCGCTGGGCCAGGTCGGCAGTCCTTGGCACGCGTCTCTTTTTCCACGGGCTTAGACGGATCCCCCCTTTCCCCTTCTCTCTGTCCCCGGGGTCCCCACTCCCACCGCTCGGGCTGAGGCCGGCCGCAGCGGGCCGCGGGAAGCCGGCGGAGGGGTTTCCTCGCTGCGTCCTTTTCGAATGCAAGACACCGCCCCCAAGCCGAGCAGCGGGAGGATGGGGCGCAAGCGGGCGGCTTAAAGCCTCCCGCCCAACGGTCCTCCAGTCCAGCCGCGAACAACCCACGAGCCTCCTCTGCCCAGCGGGTTCTGAGCCTACCCGGGGACGCCCCGCCCACTCCCCTAGGCCCCGCCCACATCGAATTCGCGTGCCCGGAGGTGGGCGGGGCGAGGGGGCGGGGCTGGCGGGCGGAGCCTGCCCGAGAAGCCAATAAAGCGGAGGAGGGCGGGGCTTGAGCGCTTCCGGCCCGCCCCACGTGTAAGCACGTGTAGCAGCGGACTTGCCTCGGCTGGGATCTGTTGCTTACGTTCGCCCGTGCACTGCATGCGTGGCGTTCTAGTTCGACGCAACTGAAGCACGTCGGGAAGGCTTGGCCAGGGCTTCGCGCCACGCGTTCAAACGGAACGTTGGACAGGAGCCGGGGAAGGCACAGGAGGCGGGAGCGGGTGCGGCGTGGGTCTCGTAGTAGAGCCGCCCCTGGTGGTTTCCTCCCTCCCATTGAACTGGTTCTTTGGGCCTTAGGTCTCCTTTGGATTCTGTATAATTTGAGGGCGGGGAAAGGGGTGGCTCACTTGGTAAGGACATCATCAAAACTAAATGTAAGAGATCGGGGCTGCAGAAGTCGGACAATCATTAAGATCGGGGTCTCCAAGCTTGGCCACTCGAAGCCGGGTGGACTTCAAGTGGCCCAGCTTAGAGACCCCTGCACTAGATAACACATAATCAGAGGTTGGAAGGGACCTTGTAGGTCATCTAGTCCAACCCGCTGCCCAAGCAGGAGACCCTGCACCATTTTCTGACAGATGGCAGTCCAGTCTCTTCTTGTCTCAAGTGATGGCGCTCCCACAACTTCCGAGGGTAACTTCTGTTCCACAGCCAAGGGTGGAAGCCTCTCCCCACTTTGCAGCTCAGATCTTGAGGCTCCAATTCCTGGCCTTCCGGGGGAATAGTTGGGCAGAGGCTGAATGACACAAAGGGGTGTGTATGTGTGTGAGAGAGGAAGTTGGCCTGCTGCTTGAAGGGATGGCTGAAAAGAGCCAAGCTTGAAAGGCGCCTCAAAGCAATGGGGAACAATCAGTAATGGGATTCAAATTTTTTTTACTACCGGTTCTGTGGGTCTGGCTTGGGGGGCCTGGCAGGGGAAGAATACTGTAAAATCCCATTCCCTCCCCATTCCACTAACCTGCTTTCCAGCTCCATTCTCCTGTGCAGGGCAACAAAAGAAGACCCAGCCAATCAGCTGGGACTCAATGGGAGGCAGAGAATAGTTGGGGGCGGGGCCAGTCAGAGGTGGTATTACGAACTACTCAAAATTTCTGCTACCAGTTCTCCAGAACTGGTCAGGACCTGCTGAATACCACCTCTGAGGACAATGGAAACAGGATTATGCTGCTTTAAATGGTCTCATACCTTGCTCCAAGCCTTTCCATCCTTTGCGGATGACTGCCCGCTGGGAGGTAGCCTGATTTAATTGTTCAACTGCCTTTGGTATCCCAGCCTGGTGAGCACCAATATGAAATAATTCATGCCACATAGCTCAAACAAAACAACAATAACTGAGGACTCTGAGATGAAACAAGCAGGCTTAAATGTCTAACAATGGTAACTGATGCAAACAAAGATTGGTAGTTTACAACCCTAAACCGCCTGCCATCAGTTATGTTAGGATAGTGCCCATTGACACTAATTCAGGGAGTTGTTTGGCTTCAGCGTAGTGAGGCATGAATGAAAAAAACAGGGTGAAGGATATTTAGATGCATGTACCCCTATAGAATAAAACTACAAAGTGATAATGGAGCTACCAATTTTTGGCTGAGTTCCTGTTGTCTTGCACTGAAGGAACAAGAAGAGTGACATGCTCCCAGAGAATGGAAGTATCTACTTCCATCTGCAAGCTTGGTTCCCCAAGATAGCTACAGTTGCCTGACTTTGACTAATTAAATGTTATTAGCAAAACAAACCAATTAGATTCTGACCTGTACCCTAAATTCCTGTTCTGAAATTGGCTCTTGTGAAGGAAGGTTTCAAGAAAGCAGGTTTCCAAAATTCAACGCAGCTCAGATAGTTGTGTTTACATGACACATCGAACCGCAAAACAGGTAACCACATTTTAGTTTGTTGTGCAACTTGGCCCATGGGGTCAATGCCAGATTTAGACTTGAGGCCCTAAACCAGGGTGTTAAATTGGCGGCCTGTAGGCTGGATTCATCATGTGCAGGCGACTCCCAGCTCCGCAATGTGACATGGCAAGTTTGACACCTGTGCCCTAAGCTATATAAAAAAAATTGCACTGGAAAGTCTCATAAAGATGTGTAGCAAAACAGAACCTTTGGTCACCACAAAACATGAAAATGTGAAAAAATGAAAATGTGCATTTTAATTACATATAAAGCCATTTTAAAACCTCACAAGCATTTACTATGCAAGTACACATAAATGCCACATAAAATTCTTTTTAAAAAATCTCTGAAATGTTGAGGTGCCCTATGGACTGGGAGGCTTAAGCTTGGCTTGTTTAAATTTATGCCTGCATCCGACAATGCATGTGGTTAATTCATAGCTCACTTCAGATCATGTTTTTTGTAATCAAATCAGTCCAGTATAACTAAGGAATACTCAGATCTTGAAGTGAAAGTTCAGACTTTTAAGGCAGGATGTGTTGGGGTTAACATTCGAGCTGATAAATTCCTCGGTGTATGTAGCACAGCATTTATGTGACTGTTATAATTATGGAATGGCTACTGAATCTTGAAAAAAAGAGATTCTGACAGCATCCAATATTATTCCTCAAGTAAAGAGATTCAGGCAGCACCAGATACAGGCACACAAACTTCCTTCATCCCCACAGTCCTCTGAAGGACAGGTGATAGCTATCCAAAAATGAATTACATGAATGCCTGACAAAAAGGCTTTGCAGAATCAGAAGTTTGGGAATTATCAGTAAGTAAATTGATTGATTTGGTATTTCCTAAAGGCAAGATCAAAGGTTCGGAGTGGATCATTTTCTCTGAAATGCCATTGGGTCTAACCCAGAAAAATAAAAATAAAAATCAGAAAATTGAAGTCATGTATTTTCCAGAAGGAGGCAGCAAATCTTGTTATGTTCTTTCAGTATCTGGACTTCTGCCCTAACCCGACAGCTGATCCTCGTAACAAACTCACTAAGAAGCCAGGAGGAGACTTTACAGTAAGAACTTTATTGCACTACTATGTTTCGAGTGCTAAACCAGAAATTGTGCCTATTAAGCTCGGCTCACATTGAAGCTCCAGCATTTCTATTCTATGACAGAATGTGTAGCCCTGTATACCGAACTGCTCCCCCCACCCGCCCCCAATCAGTTCTGTTAGGTTTGAAATACAAGCTAATATACTGTAATACAATACAGTGAAACTGAAAGGGGAAAACAAAACTATACATAGGGAAAAGAAATCCAATTATTTTACAGGTTTAGGGCAGAACTTTAGGAATTTTTTAAAAATCTGACTTCAACACATTATGTTGCAGTATTTTTGGGTCAAAATAACATTTTTTTGAGGAAATCAGATCTGATTACAAGGATGTGCACTTTTATGCACATGTGTGACAGCCAGAGCAAGAAATAAGGAAAGACAGCTCTATTTTTCTTATTCTTAGAATTATGCTTCCAGGTAAACATGATCTTTCTTAAATGTAAGACATGCCACTCTGAACACTTGTATGTTTTACAACAATATGAAAAACAAAATTATCAAGGAATCTGGCATTTGGGACTTAATAGATTTACAAATTAAAACCAGTCAAGACTGCAATCTTACAAACATTCAGGGGTGTCAGTTTCCCTACATTTAAAGAAGTTCTCAATCAACATGCACAGGATTGCACTCCAGGTCACCCACATTGAGATTTGAGTGGCATTATCATCACAATCAGCTTTCACACAAGTTTGTCAGGAAGCTGTAATGATTTTTAGACTCAAAATATTTAAAAGGACTACTGTATATCAAGTGATTCAGCACAATATACCATGAGATACCCTGTTGGAGAGCTGGAAGGACTTGTCTGTGTTCACTGACAGAGCAGCTGGAGGAACTCACTGGAGCCTGATGCTGCACAAAGACTGAAGAATATAAATTAAAAATCTTCAGCAAACACATTTTAAAAAGCAAAACTGAGCTGGAAGACAAACAACTCAGTTTAATTGAAGCAATTTGGCAGATAAGTAACTTAAAATGAACAAACGTACAAGCAAAACTTCCTGCCTTTCCTAATCAAAATCAGTAATCAAAACTGAGCCCAGTTCCCCCATATTTTACACAAAGACAACATAAACATATGAGGCATTGACAGTGTGTGATCAGCAAGTCTCCCTTAAGAACCTGGTGAAAAGTTAAAAACAAGGCAATCAGTGGTGAAGGTGAACTCTACGAGAGGCTAAGCTGGAAAAATGCCCACAGGCGTTGGGAGCTCAAGATGCCAATGGATGGGAAAGCAGCATGAGAAGACGAGGCTGGACTCAACTGTTAAGATCTCTTCCAGGCAGGAAACGTACCATCTTTTCATCCACCCTGGATGACAGCTGGCATTTTAAAGGTTTTCACCAAAAACATTCAGTCTCTCTCTTTGCTGGAAGATATTTTTTTTTTCTGCTTAAATTGCAGGAAGTTAACTTCTAACTCAAAACATTTAGGTAACATGTAACTGTAGACAAATGTTGAGCAATATATCTCAGCACTGAAGACAACATCAGAAATACCCACCATCATGTAATTTGGACATCTGCATAATAAGAGCATGAAACATCACTGTGAAATGTATCACAACCACCAGCATTTATGAAACGAGCCCACGCCCCAGCCTTCTTCCTGGTGCCTCTTCAGGTGTAAACTGAAAGATACTTGTAGATGCCACCTAGTTAACGGCTTTAGCCCAGAATATCAGATTTACTGGTGCTGCCTGTCCCTCCCTGGTACAAACAACCAGTTGCCAGCAAACTTAGACACATACATATATCACACTATTTCTAAGAGCACCCCACAGGGTTTAAGGCTGCTGCTCACTCATATGGACCATACGAAACTCCAATTCTATCTTTCAGGTTTCAACAAAATGAAAGAGAATCCACTTCTAAAACTAAAAAAAAAAAATTCAGGCTAGGACCTCATTAGGGCTCCCCGTCCTACTCCACCATTAAAAATTTTCTGCACAGACTCCGGTGTTCCTCAAAACATAAAATCAATTTGGTTTTCTTCCACCAAAAAAGGTTAAAAATACAGAAAAGGAAGGAAACTCCCATCGCTTGGCAGATGATCAGACTAACATGAGAAGACAATCCTGCACTGAAACGTTTTGTTTTAATTTTATTTTTTATCACAATCATTATCATTAGGAGAAAGGCAGAGGAGGCCTGACTCCACAACGCCCAGGATGTCGCTCAATGCAAGAATTACAATTCCAGATTCCACAAGTCCAGAAAGACAGCCATGATAGCGCCAAAGACATCACAAAGGGACTTGGCTTACTGCACGATGCAGTGCCCATTGGCATCTCTAAAGCGTAACCTCATCTTCGGTCGGTATTTCTCAAGGTAGAGCAGCTGTTTAGAATTGAAGGCTCCTCTCCTCTTCCTGAAATACAAGAGATTCCGGGCATTAGTATATAATTGCTGAGTCCATGACTAAAACAGAATAGCCCCAAGTGTGGACACTTGAAAACTGCTTTGAATCCAGCCCTTCCACTCAAGACACAAGACAAAGTGATTGGCATGTGTGCACACAAGGGCAAGTGGATCCACAGACTGTATTAAGCCTGCAGTTTAGTTGCTTGCTACCTGCATTAATTCAACAACAGGGGAGACCCAGCAATGGGGCTGCATTGATTGCCAGTTTGCTTCCAGGTTCACAGTGTCAGTTATCACCTTTAAAGCCCTTCATGGCATTGGACCAGATTATCTGGGGAACCCCCTCATCCTAATGGATTTGGTCTGCTCCACTTTCTCCAGCAGAAGAAGCCTTCTGGAGATGCTGTCAGTGAGGGATTTCAGCTAGTGGAGTCAAGGAGAAGAACCTCTGGAACATCTTGTCCCCAAAGGTGAGATCCATTTCCACCCTTCTGACCTTCCAGAGGAGCCTTAAAGCCTGGCTGTGCCAACTGGCTTGTGGTCCTGCTGGGGATGCATGTTGCAGGAGGTGGTTGATGGAGACAAATGTCTGTCCCTGTGCTTTCTACTCTCTTGGTCTTAACCATTTATCTATTTGCTAAACTTATTCGTAATGCTTTTATATCATGCTTTTATATGATTGCAAACCACACCGAGAGTCACTTGAGGCAGGTAGCATATACATTTAATAAATAAATTTCTTCTTTTTGCAAGGAGAAAGAGAAGTGTCCATAAGCCAAATCTAAATCAGAAGTTTTAGGTTAAAGTGGGATGTTTTGGGGGAGCCTCATTTGCCAAACGTCTTAGAGGAAAGATGCAATCAAAAAGTATTTTACAAACAAGCTGGATTGGTGATATAAATCCGTAAATTAAGAACATGTGGCATATTAACAGAAAACCAGGGTACCTTTGCTAGCAGCAGCCTTTTTCTTCAGTTAAATGCTGCAGGAATTATCTCCTAAAGCAGTGGTCGCCAACAGTGGGCTGGGAACCACTGGTGGTCTCTGAGAACATTTTGGTGGTCCACAGAGAAATGTTACCCCCAAAGCAATTAATCCAGGCTGAGTGGGAACACAAGGCTGCGCTGCCCACATGGCCCATGGGAACACAAGGCTTGCATCGCTTGCATTGCAAACAACACAAGGTAGTGAGGGGAGGGGGGAAGGGCGGAGGGGGAGAACTTGCCCCACTCGCCCCATGTGCCTGGCCTGGCCACTGGGCTGCTTCTTTCCACTTCTTTCTTCTGCTTTTGGCTGCATGCAAGGAAAGCAGCAAAAGTCTTTCTTTCTCTCCCCCAAACTCCACCAGAAATGAGTCTTTGGGACCCTGCAAGGCATCCTGCTCCAAGGGGCTGCGCCGGCAAAAAGTCACTTCTGGCAGAGTTTGGGGGAGAAAACGGATTTCTGCTGCTTCTGCTGCTTTCCTTGCATGAAGCCGAAAGTCCCCCCCTCCCCCGAGAATGGAGCTGCAGACGGTATCCTGCGATCCCAAATAAAGAATGATTGATCGGTAGGAAAAGGGAAAGCAAATTTTCCTGCAGACTTTTTTGGGGATTTTCCCAGGGTCTCTGGTTCATGGGATTTAAAATTATGAGTTTGGTGGTCCCTGAGGTCCAAAAGGTTGGCAACCCCTATCCTAAAGGGCACTTTCTGCACAGACAACTTAGGTTTCTCTGGAAAAAGTACCATTATCGCCTGGACCAAAAATCTTAAGCAGGGAAACTCTGCCATCCAGACTGGTTGTAGTGGCCAAGCATTCCAAAGGAGCTGGTCAAAATCCCAAGGAATCAAGACAACAAGTCAGTTTTTTGCTTATTGATGGCCTCATAGACTTCTTGAAGGGTTATAATATGATTTAGGAGCCAAGATTGTTGGGGGCAATAAGTTGACTTTGTAAAAATGCCGCTTAGTAATAAGCAGGCATATACAATGGAAGGAAGGCTATTGGTTGTATCCCAAAAATTGTAAGCCGCCCTAAGTCTCCAGAGAAGGGCAGGATATAAATATGAATTTAAAAAAAATCCTTGTTTTCTACTCATCAGCTGGGAGGAAGTCTGAACTAAGGTTTTTTCACAGCTGCCTCTGCACAAAATCAGAAAGAATTACTTCAACCACTGTGACAGAAATTTCCTCAAGACAAAAACTTAAACAGAAAGCAAGGCAGGAGGAGACAGAATACCCCAGAAGATCAACCCCACTCACTGTCTTATAAACTGCACCGCATCCTCATACTTCATTCCACATTCAATGAGTGCAAGGGCAACCAGAACTGGAGCTCTGGAAGGACATGAAATATTAAGACAGATTTAAAACTGGTCCAATAAACATTCAGAAATAAATCCAATTAGCATAGCCATAGGGCCAAGACACTTTTGGCCTTGCAGCAACAGAACACCTGTTCTGATCTCGATTCAAGTCCAAGTCAGTGGTTTTCTGGGTGCCAAACAGAAGTGATGTAACTACGGTTTGTACATTTTGCTAAAACAGCTCATTACAAATAAATGAGACACGGGGAAGAAAATAAAGATACCTTTGCTTGGTAAATAGGAACAATTGTTAATGAGCTGACCCTCATTCAAAAGGCAACTGGACTTTGTTTTTTCACTTCTCACCCAAGAAACTTCAATTCTGAGTGGATAGAGGTGGTGGGGGATGGAAGCATATATATTCCCTTTCAGTCATCTGGTTATTAGCACTCTCTTGGAGCACTATTGAGGCCACTTGGGTTATCTCTGCTAACAGTTGTAGGCACTCTGGGCTTAACTAATCCATCCTTTGTATTACTAAGCACTCAGAAAGGTATTATTGGTTAAGATATTGATATGTTAAGATTGTGATATCACAGGCCATTAGCATAAAAAGGAAGTCTAACATCAAATCAGACCATCCTCCACCAACAGCCGGAGGCTCAACACACTAATGCAGACTATTGTGTATATTAGCACTCTTCAAAAGGTTTCAAGCTGAAAATAGATATTTCAAGTTTGAAACAGGTCAGTCTGACTCTACTGAAAATTCTAGAGTGCTTTAAGCTCCAGATACCCACAGGAACCTCAGACCAGCCTTGTTTCATGTTTGAAACACTGTTACACCTCTAGTAACCATGCACACACAGGAGCACCTACTGAGAGGAGACCGATTATTTAGAGGTGTAGCTAAACTAAGCTAAATTATTTTCAAGCTAAACCCTAAGAATTATCTGTGTCCCTCCGAGGAATATCAGAGGTCTATACCTTAGCACTGGCAGATTGGTTCTCATGCTTTATAATGTCCTAAAGATGAATGTTTTGAAAGAATAAATTGGAAACTGAAAGACTTTACATGGTTAAAGATTAGCTTAATGAAGGAAAAACAATGTACAGGTGAAACTCGAAAAATTAGAATATCGTACAAAAGGTCATTTATTTCAGCAATGCAACTTAAAAGGTGAAACTAATATGAGATAGACTCATTTAGTTCAAGCCGTGATTTGACATAATTGTGATGATGATGGCTTACAGCTCATGAAAACCCCAAATCCACAATCTCAGAAAATTAGAATATTACATGCAATCAATAAAACAAGGATTGTACATAGAACAATATCGGACCTCTGAAAAGTATAAGCATGCATATGTACTCAGTACTTGGTTTGGGCCCCTTTTGCAGCAATTACTGCCTCAATGCGGCGTGGCATGGAAGCTATCAGCCTGTGGCACTGCTGAGGTGTTATGGAAGACCAGGATGCTTCAATAGCGGCCTTCAGCTCTTCTGCATTGTTCAGTCTCATGTCTCTCATCTTTCTCTTGGCAATGCCCCATAGATTATGGGGTTCAGGTCAGGTGAGTTTGCTGGCCAATCAAGCACAGTAATCCCATGGTCATTGAACCAGGTTTTGGTGCCTTTGGCAGTGTGGGCAGGTGCCAAGTCCTGCTGGAAAATGAAGTCAGCATCCCCATAAAGCTCGTCTGCGGAAGGAAGCATGAAGTGCTCCAAAATCTCCTGGTAGAAGGCTGCATTGACCCTGGACTTAATGAAGTACAGTGGACATGGCTCCCCAAATAAACACAGACTGTGCAAACATCACACTGGACTTCAAGCATCTGCAGTGTGTGCCTCTCCATTCTTCCTCCAGACTGTGGGTCCTTGGTTTCCAAATGAGATGCAAAAGTTGCTCTCATCAGAAAAGAGGACTTTGGACCACTGAGCAACAGACCAGGTCTGTTTTTCTTTAGCCCAGGTAAGATGCTTCTGATGACATTTGAAGCCCATGTCCAGGATCCGTCTGTGTGTGGTGGCTCTTGATGCACTGATTCCAGCCTCAGTCCACTCCTTGTGAAAGTCCCCAACACTTTTGAATGGCCTTTTCCTGACAATCCTCTCCAGGCTGCGGTCATCCCTGCTGCTTGGGCACCTTTTTCTTCCACACTTTTCCCTTCCACATAACTTTCTATTAATGTGCTTTGATACAGCACTTTGGGAACATCCAACTTCTTTTGCAATTACCTTTTGAGGCTTTCCCTCCTTATGGAGGGTGTCAATGATGGTTTTCTGCACAACTGTCAGGTCAGCAGTCTTTCCCATGATTGTGATTCCTACTGAGCCAGACTGAGAGACCATTTAAAGGCTCAGGAACCCTTTGCGGGTGTTATGGCTTAATTAGCTGATTAGAGTGGGACACTTTGAGCCTAGAATATTGCACCTTTTCACAATATTCTAATTTTCTGAGATTGTGGATTTGGGGTTTTCATGAGCTGTAAACCATAATCATCACAATTATGGCAAATCACGGCTTGAACTATCTTGCTTTGCATGTAATGAGCCTATCTCATATATTAGTTTCACCTTTTAACTTGCATTACTGAAATAAATGAACTTTTGCACGATATTCTAATTTTTCGAGTTTCACCTGTACGTGTGCCTCACCAAACCAAATAGGTTAGTTTACCATTTATTTTATGTGCAATTGCTCAGAGGTAAGGCAGAAATTTAAGGAGCTGACTAGTCACCTTTCTGCAATAGACAAACATGCCTATTGACAGGCAGCTGCCTTCACTCTAACCCTAACCCTCAAAAGACTGGGCCACATTCATCCAGTGGTATCTGACACAAGGGATAAGCAAGTTTTAATAGTATATCTGACATAAGTGGGCAAGAATATTTCCTATCAAAACCACAATAAGCCCGAAACAGCTGTTACAAAGTAAGACTCCCTTTCATAGAAAACCACACAAATAAATCTCAACTTTGCTAAGCACAGCCTCATTCAATTTACCTTTTTACTCCATCCCACCCCTTCAGCACCCCACACACAAAAAACAGTATTACAGTTAGTTTTCCTGTTCTAATGTAAGACAATGCTTACCTTCCCAAACCTGCCACACAGTGCACAGCGACACAGCAGCCTGGCTCCTCACGGAATTTGGTTTTCAACAGGTTGAGCCAGTCCTCCACAATTTCACCAGGGGGCGGGGCTCCGTCATCAAATGGCCAGTCCTTGGAAACAGAAGAAGAGGAATATCCAGTTTGGTCTGATGGTTAAGACACCTGGCTAGAAACTGGGAGCTCACAAGTTCTAGTCCAGTCTTAGACATGAAAGCTGTCTGGGTGACTTTGGGCCAATCACCAGGAGACAATGGGTTCTAGTCCCACCTTAGGCATGAAAACTATCTGAATGGACCAATCATCAGAAGACATGTCTACAGAGATTCTCAGTCATCAGAACATGGGTTGTCTCAAAGATGCTTTTTTCAGAAGACAACTGAACTTTCAGCAGTTCCAAGAAGATTCCACATCCATTTGCACTCTGATTCAGGTGACTCAGAGGGCAAAGGTAGCCCCCACAAGTGGTTGCCAAGCAGGCAGAACAAAGTCAACACCCCCATATCTTCAAGGCTTCCATCAAATCCCATTTGCAAATTAATGGGAACAACTTAGAACAGGAGGCACGAGGCACACACGCTGGGAAGAGGAAACATTCGGACTCCTAATTCATAACTATGTAACATGAGGCCCCAGGAAATTTGGATGTGGTCCCAGTGAAAGCAAATACTGCTACTAAATTTGTTTTTATATCCCAGAAACAAAAAAGTATTAAATATGAGTGAAGTTTCATCACACATGCACACACAGAGTTCATATGTTTAGCTAAATTTAATATTTATTAAATGTAAATGAAATAAAATTTAGTTTTGAATAGGAGTAAGGTCCAGAAAAAACTTTAGGTGTACTTTTGTCTACTAAGGTATACATTAGTGTTATTTTAATAATGAAAAAAAACAAAAGCTTTTTGGGGAGGAGATAGTTTGCTTGGTCACTGCAACATTTATTCCTACATCCTTCCTATTCAGTACAACCCCACTTTGAAATAGGAGTCTTAGGATTTCTGTAAATCTATGTAACAGTCAAAAGTAAACTGGAAGCCCTCTGCAGTCGATAATAGAGGGCTTTCTGGAAGGCATCTGAAGGCAAAACAGAGGCCAGGGTGATGCGTGTGAGTGGCAGCAAGCAGCCGCAGAAGAAGGCAAGGCAGGCCTGGTAATAGCAATAGCACTTAGACTTATACACCACTTCACAGTGCTTTAAGTGGTTTACAGAGTCAGCCTCTTGCTCCCAACAATCTGGGTCCTCATTTTACCCACCTCAGAAGGATGGAAGGCTGAGTCAACCTTGAGCCTGGTGGATTCGATCTGCCAAATTTCAGGCAGCTGGCTGTAAGTAGGGCAGCTCCACCATCCCCATCCCCATCCCCATCTTATTTTTTACCTGTGTGCCTCATCCCACCCCCTGCACCCCGAGGTCTTAATTAGGGCTAATTTTGTGGGTGGGGCTTAATTTGATCACATGCGCTCAAAAACGTGATATGGCTTCTTTTCAAAGTGGCTCGTCTTTTTGGAGAAACACAGTATCTACCTACCTACCTATTTTATTGATACACACCGTGTTTTCCCGAAAATACGACCTATCCTGAAAGTAAGCCCCAGCTTGGTTTTTTAAGAAGGGCACCCAATATAGGCCCTACCCCACCAATAAGCCCTAGTTAAGACCACACCCACTCCGTTCCACCTGGTTGCACGGGGTGGAGCGAGGCACATGGGTAAAAATCAAGGGAAGGTGGGGATAGAGGGCAGATTGAGCTGCTTACCTTCAGATAGTTGCAGCCAGATGTCGCACACCTCAACACCTGCCTTCCTTTGCCAGCCCACTTGTGCAGCCGCTCACCGCTGCTTGCGCGCGTCGTCCCCGGCCACTGTTTCTCTGTCAGAGGCCCTTCAGGAAAGGCCTCTGCAGCTGATAACAGAGCTTTCTCTCTCGCACTAGGCAGGCAGATTTGTCCCAGTGTTACAACTTAAGATATGATATAGGAGAGGAAATGGATGCAAAAGTGAATTGGGATGTGCTTAGGCTGAATTACACCAAGATTAGGATTCCAGGAAAAATTAGTTTTGAGTAGGGAGCTAGTGGGAACAAGATGGCCTCAAGAGTTCCAAATGCAATGAAGCAATGGAGAAAGGATGAAGTCCCCAAGAGAGATGACTTTCAACTGATGGAGTTGAAGGAATGAAAGCCGCGGACAGGAAAGCATCAAGATATGAAAAAGGAAGGATAATGAAGATCTTTGGAGGACAAGGTTGCATAATATAATCTGGAATGAACAGCAAGCCAACTTAGAGATTTAAAGGAAAGGCCATTAAAATGAAATGGCTTTGGGTAATGGAATATTAGGAATGGAAAAGGATGTGCGGAACCAGAAGGCTAAAGAAAAGGCTTGGCTAGAGATAAACGGGACATTCACCAGAGTTTTTGTCACTGGAAAAGAGAAAGGACTATTTTTGTTCCAGTTCTGCAAATGAAGAAACAGTACAAATAGGAGACAGAGACTAATCCTTCCAGACATCAGAAGTCTTTGAAACCAATTAAGTCAATGGAGAATATAATGTGTTGAAGCCTCCAGCCTAATTTAGTAGGAAATGCATACCTGAATTAATTACTGCTTGTCCAACAAGAACAATTAAATACAGTATCTTTAAAATAGCCTTGTGTTTAAACAAGTCAATTAATTTAAATTAGTTCAAATTTATTTCATTTCCAACAAAGAATGGCATACTGCAGCTCGGATGCCTATTCAACCAAAGGAAAAAAAACAACAGTATGATTTGTATAACATTTTAACTGAATTACATTCTTTATTTTAGCTGATAGTATTATTAAGCAACTAAGGTTAAATATAACCAATCCAAAACACATCCCAAGAGTGCTGTCATCCAAACCAGGGGATTACCATGCTGTCAAAGGAACCCAGGGTCTACTTGTACCTCAATCAAGAAACGAGCCGGTGTAATGAAGTAGGAACAGATTAAAAGCAGGAAATCAGAATTCCACTCAGCCATTAGGCAGCCTTGGTCAGTCACTTTCTCTTAGCTTCACTTGGGACGTAGCACAGGAATAGCCCATGAGATGTCTTGAACTACTTAAGTAAAGGTAAAGAGTGATACACTTAAAAGGCAATGCCACAAAATTTAGCCAGGTAGTGCCTCCATCCCTCACACTGTTAAGTTAAATTTATTTATTTATTTATTTATTTATTTATTTATTTATTTATTTATTTATTTTGGACTTATAGGCTGCCCTCTCTCCTGAGGGACTCAGGGCGGCTTACAATAAAAAACAAGAATACAAATATTAAAATAGAATTAAACTAAACTAAGCCCAATAAAATTTAAAACCCGATTAAAACTAAGAATTAATAAAAAAAAACCCACACCCCATTCAGTCCAGGCTGGCCTGTTGAAACAACCAAGTCTTTAGGTTGCGGCGAAAGGAACGGAGGTCAGGGGCCAGCCAGAGCTCCAAGGGGAGCTGATTCCACAGGGTTGGTGCTCCCACAGAGAAGGCCCTACCCGTGGGCGCCGCCAACCGACAGTGTCTGGTCGACGGCACCCCCAGGAGGCCCTGCCTGTGGGAGCATACAGGGTGATTGGAGGTCGACGCTGGGAGGAGACGCTCCTGCAAGTACCCCGGACCCAAGCCATGAAGGACTTTATATGTGATGACTAATGCCTTGAATCTCACCCGGAGGGCAACCGGCAGCCAATGCAGTTCGCGCAGGAGGGGTGTAACATGGGAGTATCGGGACACTCCTATCACTACACGCATGGCTGCATTCTGCACCAGCTGAAGCCTCCGGATGGTCCGCAAGGGCAGTCCCATGTAAAGAGCATTACAGTAGTTGATTCGGGAAGTCACGAGTGCATGAGTAACCGTCCGTAGGGAATCTCAGTATTGGTGCACCAGACGAATCTGGGCAAATGCCCCCCTGGTCACAGCTCCCACCTGCTCCTCCAAATTGAGCTGTGAATCCAGGAGGACACCCAAATTGTGAACCCTATCCACAGGGGCAACACCTCCCCCATGGCCAATGATGGAACCTCTTGGATTATCCGAGATGCCGTGCACAGCCACTCAGTCTTGGCCGGGTTGAGTCAGAGCCTGTTCTTCCCCATCCAGATCCGCACCGCATCCAGGCAACAAGACATCACGGAGAGCATCACCGATTTGGTTCGAGTGGAGATGAACAACTGGGTATCATCAGCATATTGATGATACCTCACCCCGAATCCACGGATGATCTCGCCCAGCGGCTTCATATAGATGTTGAAGAGAGAGGTGAAAGGACCGAGCCCTGAGGCACCCCACAAACTAGGGGCCTCCAACTCGACCTCTGCCCCCCTGCCAACACCGATTGCGAACGACCCGAGAGGTAGGAGAACCACTGTAAAATGGTGCCTCCCACCCCCAAACCCCTGAGGCGTCACAATAGGATACCATGGTGGATGGTATCAAAAGCCGCTGAAAGATCTAATAGGACTAGGACAGAGGAAAATCTCGTCCCGAGCCCTCCAGATATCATCCATCAGTGTGACCAATGCTGTCTCCGTACTGTACCCGGCCCGGAAGCCTGATTGGTACGGATCTAGGTAGCCAGCTTCATCCATTTTCTGATCCACACACAAAACACAAACTACAAACTTCTCGTGCAGATGCAACCTGGTGCGCCAGTTGCGCCCCTACTTGGACCAAGATTCCCTATGCACGGTCACTCATGCGCTTGTGGCCTCCCGTCTCGACTACTGCAATGCTCTCTACCTGGGGCTGCCCTTGCAGACTATGCGGAGGCTTCAGCTGGTGCAAAATGCGGCCGCGCAGGCGGTGATGGGAGCGGCCTGATTCTCCCATGTGACACCCCTCCTGCGCGGTTTGCGTTGGTTGCCAGTTGCCCTCCATGTAAGACTCAAGGTGCCGGTGTTAACCTATAAAGCCCTGCATGGCTTGGGTCCGGGGCACTTGCAGGAGCGCCTCCTACCAGCATCGAGGTCCAATCGCCCGGTACGCTCCCATAGGCAGGCCCTCCTGGGGGTGCCGTCGGCCAGGCAATGTCGGTTGGCGGTCCCCCGGGGGAGGGCCTTCTCTATGGGGGCGCCCACCCTTTGGAACCAACTACCCCTGGGGCTACATCTGGCCCCTGACCTGCATTCCTTCCGCCGTAATCTAAAGACTTGGCTGTTTTCACAGGCCAGCCTCGATTGAGCAGAGTTGGGGTTTTTAATTTTGGGATTATTTTAATATTTTAGAGTTATTTGGATTGGGCAAATTTGGAATAAGTTTTATATTGTGTATATGTTTTTGTGTAAGCCGCCCCGAGTCCCCCTGGAGATGGGGTGGCATATAAATCCAAATATAAAATAAAATAAAATAAACTATTTTAAGAGCATAAGAAGGTGGGGAAGTGAAGGATGGGTCAGAATTGTCAATGTCCATAAATTAATGGAGCATTCAGGCTTAATCTAGCATATAGCACTGAAGGAAAAAAGAGTGGCATGGAAAGAGAGAGCAAATGTGGGCACTAGTTCTCAAGTTCAAAGTTTTATCAAATCTCCAGAACAGATAGCTCTGAAGCTTGTGTTATTGATAGTACAAAAACAAGCCCCTAAAAGACAAGCCACAAATCCCATCTTGTTAAAACACATGCAGGGATATCGGAAACCATTGGCTCTCAATGTCGACTGGTGGCATCTGAAGGTCTTCCCAGCATCTACAAGCATCTGGACATACTGAACAAATACCTCAGCCAGTCCAGATGACATCCATCAAACCCAAGGCAGATCTTCCTACTTCTCTTCCTCCTCACAAAGCATCTGATTCCAAAGATCCCCATCCACTCAGTAAAGGCAGCAGCCGGGAAGATGGCCAGAAAGCAGGTCTGCTTTACTTTTCAGGAAAAGAGTTTCAAGCATTTTTTGGGGGGGTCAACAAGACCAGAGTCAGATCTTTTAGTATTTTTGTCCCTTTTTTACATTCTGAAAAAGGTACAATCAGTAGTGGGTTCCTACTTTCCTACCTGATCGCTACCGGTTCGGTGGGTGATTGCGCGCAGGTGCGTGCAACCCCTAACACGCCAATCAGGTGAGAGGATAAAGAAACGAAAAGCTAGGAGTGACCCTTCCACCCAACCCATGTGCTTGTTGCTTCTTTTATCCTCTCAGCTGATTGTCAGAGGAACTGATTTGGCCGTACCGGCAGGTGTTTTTTTTTTACCGTACCTGTCCAATCCAGTAGCATACCACTACTTGGTACAATCCCATATTTAGGTCACTAGATCCCCAAAATTAACTGAATAATTATCACCATACCAGAAATAATGGCCCTTAGTACACTGTGCCACCAACAAAGCAGCTACTACTTTTTAACATTTTAATTTCCAATTAAAACTTTTAGTGTCACATTTCTGCATTTTTGTCCAGAAACAGCAAAAGATGTGCAGGAGTGGGCCAAAGGCAAAGAAACTCAACAAGCTAGGATAGTAAAATTGTGACAGCAAATAGGGCAGAGAGACCTACACAGCCTGCACCATGAACAGAAGCCCATGGAGATATCAAAGGAAAAAGCAGGCATCCTTGCTGTAATAAGTCGTATAGAGTTTATTCCATAAGTACATCGTGTTGTAAACACTCATGAGAACAACATTGGCAAGAAGCTCCTACACACTATTGCTGGAAGTTAATTCAAGCACCTCAATGAATCAACATCTGTTTAGAACTCAAAAGCTCTTTTATTTCACAAGTTAACAGCTATGCAAGACCTTCCCTGCAGTGCCTTATCAGAATGGATGCCATGCACCAGAGGGACTTCCTGCCCACGAAAAGAGGTATAGGGTAGAGCTACTGAAATGGAAGCTGCCACTGATAAGTTATTGTCATGAGACAGGAATTGAGATGTCTTTTAAGCAGCAATGGAAGCTGACTAAGTTGCAGACTTATAAAGTGCACCCTTCAATTCTGAAGGAGACCAAAAGGACAAGAGCTGCATTCATTGCTACTAGAAATATATTTATAGCTTGCTAATTTTGTTTCATGTTTGTTTTTCTTCCCAAACAGCCATGAACTGGCAGTTATTATTCCCTGTTTTACGTGTTAGGGAACAGATTCTAAGCCAGGATGAACAGTTGTTAAACGTATTTGTTAGATTCATATCCTGCCTTTACTTCAGGAACTCAAAGAACCATATATGGTGTTCCCTCTTCCCATTTCCCCCACAGCCCCAAAGAAATAGGTTAGATAGAGAGAGTAATTTTGTTCCAAAGATATCAAAGGAGCTTCCAGGAAAGAGGAGAAGCTAGACCAGGGGTCCCCAAACTTGGCAACTTTAAGACTTGGCAACTTTAAGACTTGGCAACTTTAAGACTTGGCAACTTTAAGACTTGTGGACTTCAACTCCCAGAATTCTCCAGCTGGAGAATTCTGGGAGTTGAAGTCTACAAGTCTTAAAGTTGCTAAGTTTGGGGACCTCTAAGCTAGACCAACACATTTAACCCTGTTGCACATTAGCTCTTCAGGAACACAATGTATATATGAATACAAACCTGCAAATTGGTTCCTATCTTTCAGGCAAATAATTAGGCTCACATATTGCTCAAAAGCTTGCTCTCAGAGCCTGCTAAATGTAATTTACAAACACACTCAACTCATCTACAACCACCAGAGTCAAGTTATGCTGTGTTCCAGACACAGTTACTTCTCTGTGGCACCTTCTAATGAAACCATTCTTAGAAAAGAATTTTGTTATCTTTAATCATGCCTGCTTTTCAAGCACAAGCTATTCTTGGAAGCCAAAACATGAACTTGTGATGTTTCAACAACTGCCACAGATTAATCTCAATAAAATCCCATGACCATCCCCTTCTCTTTTCTGTTGTGGAATGACGTCCTTATGAGGGCTTGTTGTTTACCAACATTATAAAAGAGGCCGGTGGAATTAAATGTAATCTGCCAAGGCAAGATCACTGAATTGTTCTATAGGCACCTTGGACCCATCTTAGTTCTCAAACAAATCTCCACTGTTACAAGGGTATCTTTGAATTGTAATTTTTAAATTGCTTTAAATTACCCATTAAGAAAGTGGGAGGTAGCAGTAAGGCCAAGGTCATCTGTTGGTTTAAAAGGATTTCTACTTGAAATCCATCCTTCCCTGGCCTACAAGTACTCTAGAATACACTGGATACATTTTCCCCCACCTCAATCTTAATATGGTTTTTAGGTAATTTATTGTTGTATTGTTTTTAATTTGTGAGCCGCCCCGAGTCCTTCGGGAGAGGGGGCGGCATATAAGTCGAAATAAATAAATAAATAAATAAATCAATCAATCAATCAATCAATCAATCAATCAATCAATCAATCTGGTAACTGTTCAGCTCCATTTCTGAAAAGTGGTAAAATATGTGAAGTCTCTTTTAGGACCAAATAAATGAACCAACCAGGAGGAGAGGGGAAGAGAGAAAGTGATGATTCTTAGATCAAAATTCTGTTAGCAGTGAACCAGGGCTGGGAGGAACCATGGAGGTCTTCCAGACCAAGTCTGCCCAGGGCAGGAGTTCCTATACTATTCTAGGCAAATGGTTCAATTTTTTTTTTTCATGAAAACCTTCAGTGGTGGAGCACCCACAAGCTTGGGAGACAAGCTGATGCATTCCACTGATGCGCTGTTCTCACTAACGGGACATTTCTTCTTAGTTCCAGATTAGATTTTCCTCTGACCAGCTTTCCATCCATTGCTTCTTGTCCTGCCCTCAGGTGCTTTGAAAAATAAGTTGACCTTCTCTCCCATGTAACAGCCTTTCAAATGTAATTATTAGTGCAATATACAGTGGTGGCCAAAATGAGACATATTTTCTGAATATTAAAAACTCTTCTGAGGTCCTGATATTTAATGCTGACATTAAACATGTAAGACATGTGTACTGAAGTTAGGTTCAAAGATGGCATGTTCCTAGTTCACTTTAGCTAAGGCAGAAATCAAAGCAGAGTCGGCTCCAAAAAGAATTTGGGATGGGCGACTTCTAGGAATTCCAAGGCTGGGAATTCCTAGAAATACGGAAGATCCAAAAATAATCTTGGGAGAAAGTAATTTGAAAATATTGAAGCCAAGGCAGGATCCAAGTCCCAATACTTTTTTATCCATACTTGTCCAAGAAGTCTTAGCTTTGATCTCAGAACTGATCGAAATTTAGACTTGTCAAGTTATCCAAAATCTTTTATTAACTTTTAGGTTCATGATGATTGATCAATGAATATGAACTGAAATCAGAATATCATAATAATTTGTTTCAGCCACATCCCTATTTTATGCTATTTTATTTTAAATAAAACAAAAATACAATTTGAGAAGTTGACTCCCTGAATTTTTACTGCATTTAAGATATTACAGCTATACATACTTCACCTTAGAAAGTTGCATTTATTGAAATACAGGGACTGTTTTTACTTTTCACATACATTCAGAAATCTTAACATTCGATGTCTAATCGGAACTATAAGAAATTTAAACATAAATAAGAAATGAAATAGGGGTCCTGCAGCTCAATCATCCCCACTTTGTCCCTCCTGCCAGAGGGAGGAGTTAACCAAAGCAGTGAATTTCCTCACCAGAGTTTAAGCATTTTTTTTCAACTGGTTTCCCATGGTTTTTCTATGATTTGCTGTCCTCAGTTTATTTTTAAGATTCTTGTTTCTAAAACAGCAAGAGTCCAGGGATTTTGGCAAGTTTTAAAAATACATAGCTTCCTTGGCTCAATTTAATGACAGATGATCCTTGCTTAGCGTCCATTCAAGCAGCCCTGAATAACAGGACTAAAAGAGCAGTCCTTGAAGTTCTGGCCACTGCAATGTGCCTCTGTGGTCACAAACAAAATTCAGGGCCACTCACATTTACAGCTGCCTTTTGGCCATCCATCGACCTGCTACCACCCGCTGCTGTTCCTGCCACCCAGCCCTGCTCTACTATTGTATAGCTGGGATCTTCTTTCCACCACCTTCTTTCATGCTGCTGCAGCCAGGGCTTCTCTTGTGACCTGTCCAGGGCCTCCATTCATGTCCCATCATCTCGGGCCTTCTTATGCAAAATGACCTCAGCACATGAAAGCAAACCCTGGCTGTACCAGTGCAAACGAAGGCAATGGGAAAGGCCCTGGTCAGTACTGTAGTTGTACGTACTGATGAGTGCAGAAGCAGCTGGCAACAGAGTATAGGCAGGTAGCCAAGAGGGCACAGCTGTGGGGAGTTCAAAAGGAAGCAGTCCCTTACCTTACTGGGTCTTGGAGTTGGGAGAGAACAAGGTGGGAATGACTTCAGTATTAGTACCTCAATTTATAACCACAATTGGGTCAGAATCTCAATCACTGTGTGAAGTGGCAGTTAAGCAAGAGAGTGATCGCATTACTGGGGAGGGCATTTTGCAACAAATCAGAAGTGCTTCACAAGCCATAATTCAAATGGTTATTAAATGGCTGGTTGTTAAGCAAGGATTACCTGTTCTGCTCCTAATGACTGTGTTGGACTTAGCTAATAATGGCAGCAAGATGGCTGCTGCTAAGCAATGTGATCACATGATGTCACACTTCCCAACCGCATCACTTAGCAATGGACATTCCAGTCTTCTATACAGACATTATGCGAAGACTCCCCTGTATGCACAGAGGATGCCAAGCAGCAGCCCTCAGACTGCTTGCACCGATATGAATGATCCCATCAAATCCATAGTCAGAATTCTGGAGTCTCATGCTGTGCAAAGAAATTCACTCTGACAAAGGGAGAAAAGAGATTCTGGGAATCCTTCTCCATATTGGAAGAATTGAGGTTTTTATATTTTCCTTTTTACTGTGCTGAAAACAGCCTCCCCCACTCACAGAGATACTTTGTGATCTGTTGAAATGAATTTTGCTTCAATTTATTGTTGATAAAATACTATTTTGCTTATTTATTATGTTTTATAATTTCTGTATTGCCAGTTTACATTTGTTTGTGCGAGAGAGATTAAACAACCACATCAATGTTTGAGAATAACCCAAGGTTCTGGAACTCTACAAATGCATGAGGGAAGGCTTAGTCATTCTTCTCTGCATCTTGCTGGGTCTCTCTGCTACTTTCTAGCATCAGCATTTGTCACTCACCCAGGCATTTACTGATTATGAGCAATCATCAGACTAAGAACCCACCATTCCTTTCTCAGATAGCACAATGGTGACTCAGTTTCTCATCCCCATAATAGTACTAAGAGATAACCAGGACAGTTTATAATCAGATATCCTGGCATGGCAGCTGTGACTGTGGTGTCAGCCCTACAACGTAAACCAAGAAACTTTGTATGTAAAACTACTCTTATTAAAACTGACTGAAGTAACAGATCTGAACAGGTACCGTTTTCTGAGTATTAACAGGACTGAATGAGCTTCTCCTACTCTTTTTCTTTGTATGAATTCAGGGTGTGTCTCAGATGCCTTCAGATCTCTTCCCCCTCCCCCCAAAAATTTGGACTTCTGTGATATTTATCTGCCTATTAAAAATGGATCTTCCCCCTGTTATAGTCATCCTCTATATTCCTTTACTAAGCCATAGTTTGCTTTAATAGTCAGCAGCCAGTTAAACAAATTACATTCTGCTTTAATATTTGACTTTCTCATTAATACCTTTGGACTGGTTTGCAACTTACAATACATCAAAATATACTAAAAAGCAACATGCTAGTATACTTTATTCAGATCATAATCATGGGTCCCTCAGAAAACGGGCAGTTAACCACCTGGGACTATTTCCTCTGTGACTTCTCTATCTAAGAAGAACTTAGTTCTGTATATCTGCTGAACCAATCAATTTGAAATCTTTGTCTGTTCTGATGTGAACAGGATACAACTTATACTTCTTCCTCAAAATGAGTAACTGTCAAAACTTTGACTGGTCATAGACCTACAAGGAGAAAAATGCAAGCTGCTTTACAGAGCAGATTCCAAACCAATTTTTCACATATACAGGAACATTCCATGGCATTATAAAAAAACATTTAGTAATGACATGGAAAGACTGCCATATTGTCAGTCCCATTCTGTTTGTGATTGTATTTCCCATAGATTGAAAAATACTCACCAGAACTTGTATTCCTTCTTTTTCAACAGGTGCTTTATCATAGGTAGCATCGCAAACTCGCACCAAGGTGGTCACGCCGTATTTCTTCAGCTCCTTTTGTGAACAAACAGGAAACATGTCTGATTTATTTCTCGGAGTAAGGGGCAAGAAGTGTCACTTCTGGAAACATGCAGCTTTATTAATAACTGTTATCTTACAGCAACCTATCAAAAAGTATTTTTGCTGCAACCTAAGATGGCTGTCCTGATGCCTCTATGTCAACAATGTATAAAAAAGAGTAGCATCATACAGCAGTATTTAAAAACTGTGAACCTTTGGAATTTTCACTATTTCTGCATAAATACAGGTAGGTTGGTGGCTCAGGCTGTTACATGCCTGCACTTAAGATCCAGCTGTCTACAATTACTGTAGGCTCGAATCCCACCAGGCTCAAGGTTGACTCAGCCTTCCATCCTCTCAGGGTAGGTAAATTGAGGACCCAAGATTGTTGGGGGCAATAAGCTGACTTTGTAAAAATGCCGCTTAGTAATAAGCAGGCATATACAATGGAAGGAAGGCTATTGCTGAGCACACTGGGTTGTATCCCAAAAAATTGTAAGCCGCCCTGAGTCTTCGGAGAAGGGCGGCATATAAATGTAATTACATTTTTTTAAAAAAATAGTTCTCAAGTTACGACTGAAATGGAGCCTGCAGATCATGGTCAAAACTTATAACCTCATAAAGCAGGTAAAGTCGACTGTCAGATCCGTGTATCTGCCATTCTTCGATGGAAGAAAAGGGGGGGGGGTTGAATTTGATACATTTAATTATTTTCCTCTCCATGTATCCTAAATATCCTATTTCTTACATTGGCTTTGTAAAACCCTTTACATGATTTCTGGCACCCCGAATGCCTGCAAAAATCTCACCTCTTCGAGGGATGTAAGGGGAGAAGGGGCCATGTGGATTGCAGCACTGGGAGATAACTCCTGGGAACTTTTCCCTATCTGCTTTCTCAGAGACGGTGGGATAATAACATCTTCACACCTGTGGATTGGTGGAACCCAAATCAGACTGCAGGGAGGGGTTCTAATTCTCTTTATGTTAGTTGCATGCCCTGAGGGACCCCAGACCCTGCTCTGAATTTTGACATGCTTTACCCCTCTTCAATAAAAAGATTCCTTTTGAAATACGAAGTTTTCAAGAGTTCATACTTATATTTTGAAGGGGGGGGGAGAGAGGCTGATCCTTACACTGACATAACTTTTATAGCCTTTTTGCAGCAGTTGTAAGTAAACACCAGAGTCATAAAGCAGCCGCAAGCAGTCGTTTGTGGGCATGGTTTTGCACACAACTGAAAATACCGTAAATACTGGATTTGGACAAGACCGTTGTAAAATGTGGTCATGTGACCGCAGGACACTGCAAACAATTGTAAATGCAGTCCAGTTGCTAAGCACTCAAAATAGAATCACATGATGTGGGAAGGGAAAGGTGATCATGGTAACTTGCAATCCAAAGTTGTAAGTAACCCCTCCCTCTGCTGGTAGATCTTCAACCAGTCAGTTAGGGGTGGGATTCAAATTTTTAAACAACCACTTCTGTGGGTGTGGCCAGGTGGGGTGGTCAGGTGGGCATGGCCATGTGACTGGGTGGGCATAGCTTCTTTTTCTTTTTTTGCAGCACCCCCCTCCATTTTTTGGGGGGCCTCCTGGGCATCAGGGAAGCCTCCCAGGGGGTGGTTTTGCTCCCAAAAGGCTTCCCTGAGGCCCAAGGCAAAAAAATGAAGTGCCGGGGGGAGGCGCAGCACACACCCCACGCCCCTTTTTGCCTCCTGGGCCTTAGGGAAGCTCCTGGGCGAAGCAGGAAGACAGTGAGGGGGATCCCAGCACAGCTGATTGTTGGAACAGCTGATCGTCGGGAAGGGAAAAAGAAATACCTTAAGGAGTGACTAAGCGGGGGAGAATGCAATCAGCAATGTTGGGCATGCACACAATATCGCGCATGCGCGGTAAGGGCTGACTGGGTGGGGAGGGAAGGGGCGGGGGAGAGGGGAGGGGAGGGGACAGCCAGGGGCATGATTTGCCGGTTCTCTGAACTGCGCAAAATTGTAAAAGCCGGTTCTATAGAACCGGTCTGAACCGGTAGAATTCCACCCCTGGTCACAGTTGAGGACTATATCATCGTGTGATTGGTTCCCCATACAAGTCCTAAAACTAGATAAAGTGATCCAAATTAAACAAGTGAGTAAAAACTTTGTCCATGTATTTATTATTGAGGAAAATAATCCAAAACTGTGTGTTGCATGTGGCAAAATATTGGAACCCCTCGGAATGTAAATTCATTTAAAGGGGAAAGAATAATTCCTTTTATTGAAACACCTGATTCTAATCAGGTATAATATTTTTAACTTGTTTAATTTGCCTGGAGAATAGGTAATATTTAAGGTCATATATATGATGAAATATTGAAAATTTAAAAGGATTCACATTTTTTTAAGCACCGCTCTAAAAGTTTCTAGTTTTACTACAAATGCGGCAACAGGCTGTTGGATCTCAGGAATGTGGTATCCCTTCATTTTTGCCTATTAGGAGAAATAGTCAAGTAAAGTTAACTCTAAAAATAGGGGGAAAAATCAGATATTCTGGACTTCATCCTCCCTCAATAAAACACTAAGATGTACTACCAAGCTGAGGAAAAGGGGTAGGGAGAAAGTAATGCGGAATACAAATTTTGCTCCATATAATTATTCCCATATGTATAATTTTTGGTCTGAACATTTCCAGACAGAGACTAATTTCTTTTGCATCTTAAGTAGTTTAGATTCTTTTCTGTTTTTCAAAAGCTTTTGAGAAGAAACAAACTCAAGGGTGGGGATGGTCCCTTAATTGCTCCAGGATATTTTTCTGAGATTCTACCCTGCTAGGAATTGGTTATATGTGCTGAAATGTGGCTGCTCTTGTAACTATAGTGAAAAATAACGGACTATTTTAAAGGGGAATTAGATCAATTCATTGACGAGACCAAGACCATCCTAATAACTAACACACCACTTTAAGAAATGTAATTTCCTGCTTTCTGGTCATGGTAAAAATAATCCTACAGATATCCGCACTAAACCAGGGACTACAGTGGAGAAACTGGTTTTTAGATAATTATATTTTAGAGGACATATACACAGAAGCAAGGGCATCAGCTTTTCATTTGGAGTAAACTCTTCACAGATGACAAAAACTGTTTAAATAAGTAACAGTCAAACATCAAATTCTCTTAACAGAAGCCCACAGGTTACAGTGACTTTATCAAGACAACTGCTTTGCTTTAACGTTGTATTGTTTATATGTACAGAGAGGAAAACAGACAAGCTTTATCAACAGCCTAAAAGAAAGAATATTTAAGAATGACTTTTTTTTAATCAGAAGAAAGGTAACAAATGTTAAGTGTCCCCAACATAAACAAGAGCCCCACAATGAGGAAGAACAAAACTAACCACTACCACCAGCTCTATGAATCTCATTTACATGGAAATGTGTAGTTGCCTTGTTTGAACAGCCATCAAACTTTACTTGTCTGAAATACTGCCTTGTTTTCTGATGGCAATAATTGTTAGAGTAAGCAAAACATTTCATTTTAATTGCAAATCTTATCATTAAAAAAAGGGGGGGGGAATTAGCATTCTGCAATGCAAGACATTCAGCTCAAGCTTGTTCTGCATTCCCAACAAAGGGCTCCATTAGCTTGGGAGGTATCAATGAATTCAATCCTGATTCCTGGTGATTACACAAATCTATGCAACTTTCTTGGCAACATTTTCAGAAGTGGTTTTTTAAGGTTGAAAAACTGGCAGGCTCAAAGTCATCCAGCTGGCTTTTGTGCCTAAGGCAGAAGTAGAACTATGGAATTTAACTAACACTAAAGTTGCTCAAGGCATTTTAGAACAATAAAATGGCAGTGGGTCAATGCTGCTTAGTACTGTGTGCATTCTAACATATGATTATTTTGCAACCATCTTATGAAATGTCCATCACACATTTTTAACCTGCAAATTTGTCTACCAGTTCAGAGAATTTTGTGGATCCTCAGCAGTATCTGACACAAAGGCTTTGGGAAAAACAGGAAAACATATTAGTCAGTTTTGCAAAGTGGGACTGTATTTAGGTATTAAACACACCAAACACAGGGGGGAAACCTTCTTTGTATTTTCATCATACTCCTCTATTATGTAAGATGACAATCGCTGACAAATTATGGAGGATCAATAATAGTCTCTTCAAAGCAAGTTAAAGGAATGATACAGTTCCTTTATTTTAAAAACTGAAATAGGCTTGACATTTATTTTTACCACTGAATAGTTAATGACTAACCTAGATTTGGTGAAGTGCAACCCCTCCTCACTTAACTACCTAAATTGGGACTGGCAAGTTCATCACTAAGTGACACAGTCATTAACCAAAACCTCATTTGACTACTCTGCTTAGCAATGGTGGTTCCAGCAATCCCAGTTGCTGCTGAGCGAATCTCACATGGTTAAGTGAGGACTCAATGAGATCCAAGCATTATTGGAAGAAAGGGACTGCCTCTACTTCAATGTACCTCCATCTACCTATCTCTGCCCTTTGGCCACCTATTTAATTGCTGCCATCAAATGCCCCTGCCACCCAGCTGGCACTACCAGCTGGGAATTTTCTTGCCAGAAAACAGGAGCCAGACAGTAGTGGAACATAATGCAGCGCACACACCCTCCTCCTATAGTATCACCCACCAGTGCATGGCCAAGATGCATAGCCCAGCAGAGGGGAGGCAGGTGAAGACAATGAAAGTCAGCAAAGGGGGTGGTAGTAGCAGTTGTAAAAGTGGGTAGGCCTGAATTTTGTTCATGTGACTGTGGGGGCACTACAATGGCGGGAACTCTTGTTATCGCTATGTGTGTTGGTGTCATCATAGCTATTATCTGCTCCAAATTATCTGCTATTTTTGGTAGGAACTCATGGGGGCTGTACTTTTAAAATAATGAATTCTTTTTGATAATCTGTGAACCAACAGCAAAGGAATTTTTATGAACGGGCTACATAAAATTACCTTTTTCTTCTTTTGATATGCCTTTTTCTTCCTCCTTTCCATTTCTCCATCTCTCAATACTTTTACTAACTTTAATACACCATAGATGGATACCCCTCTTACCTCTGTGAATTTGGTGAGGGTTGCATTGGTTGGGTTGTGGGTAATCAGGAAGCGCATAGTCTCATAAGTGATCTCCACTGGAGCAGGACGGTTCATAATGGCGAAGGGATGAAAGTGTATGAGAGCTAACAAAAATTAAAAATCAAATTGTGCAATGTTTCACAGCAGAAAACATCAAAGACCACTAAAGTGGGGAATAGGTGAGAGAGCTTTCCTTATTTCCTCGGTTTTGTTCTTCAGAATTAATTTTTCACTTTAGGAAATACTGGTTTTCTTGAGCATCTGCTGAAATTCAACTTCCAGCCTCAATCACTGCAGGTGGCACTCCTTCGGATTTTGCAGGTTACTACTACATGCAAAAAATAGGCAGCCTTGATTACATTTAGGCACTGGTGAGGCACAAAGAAAACTGTACGGACAAATCTTCTCTCCAAGGGAGTTCAGCCAGCCTTTGCTTCTCTAGTGTCACTAAGAGGAAGAGGTTTCCAATGTGCAGAAGATAACCCCATATATTTGAGGGTTATTCTCAGGGTCTTGAGTCTTCAAGGCCAGGTTGAGTTAGCCCACGAGGGACCCCAGCCTCCAGCTCACTTCTCAGCCAGGGTGCTGTGCTGGGCCCGGCAGAAATCTGCCCTGACACTCAGAATCGCCATAAATGTGTGGCTTGGATTCAAATGGAAAACCTAAAAGACAAGAAAGCATCTAGGCTTACAGAGAGGTATTCGTAGATTTTTAAGGAATGCACATATGAAAGAGGCAACTTTCATATTACCTGACACATATACAGCTTTCTGCAAATGATACACTGCACTTATTCTCCTTGTATGCAGATTTAGAACCAATTCTGCTTTCCAATGATGGTGCTTAATGCACTGGTTAAAAAAATTGTTACCTTCCACAGCCTGCTTATGGAAGGTTTAGTGTGACGATATGAGAATTGAGGGCTTTGTTAAGTGCTCTGTTTGCATCAAGCATATATGTATAGCAGTCATGTCAGGAGGAAGCTGAAAGCCAAGAACAATTCAGCTCACATTTGCACTAGGCAAGAGGGTTCCATGACGCACAATATAAAACAAATACCAGGAAATTCTAACCTGCCTCACTTCAGTGTTGATCTTTACCAAGGTTGTGACGTACATTACCCAAGACAATATACTAAGGAAGGTTTAATGGGATTTATATGCCACCCTATCTCCCGAAGGACTCAAAAGGGACTACATGCTTTAGTAGCCCATTTATAAATTCCCAGGTAAGCACTTTAATCACTCCAGTAGCCTGTTTACACAAACCCAGGTAAGCCTCCTCAACCCAATCTTAATTGCTTATGGAGAGGGCTTTTAATCAAAAGACAAAAAGCTAGCCATGTCCTGGAAATACTGAAAACACCTAAATTTTATGGATTATGTGTGAAAACAATTCAGCTATTACAAAGAGCACTGCAGGTATAGAAATGTCTGCAACAGTCTATCATGCTCACCTACTGGGAAATACAACCAAGTGGGTTTCACAATTCTATCCTCATATCCACATATTATAGAGAAGGTGGTAAAGATATGTGCTGTGCCACTAAGGGCACAGGGCCTTTCAGAATCAAAGACTACTCTGAAGGAAGGAAAGACTGATGTGCAAAAACCATGTGCCACAGAAACATTTCTTCACATTTTCCAGTCTCATTGCTACTAGGATTTAAAGCTCTAAATCTTTGGATGTATGGGACCACAGCTCAGGTGCCAAGTAACACGATCTTCCATTGTACTGACTGCAGATTAGAGCTGATGAAGTTCAATACATAGAAAATCCCAGACTGGCAAAGATAAACTGAAAGGGACACAGCTTAATAAAATGTATAAAATGTTGACAGAGAGAGAGGGGGATTTTGAGGCACAAAGACTGCTTTGCAACGCTGTTGTTCAATTTTCTCCTTGCCCAGGGGTCTGCAACCTTAAGCACTCACAGCCATTTGGACCCATTTCCCACAGAAAACACCAGGAGCCACAAAACCTGGGTGGGTGTGGCCAAACATCACTTACTCCCAATCAGTCACATCTCCCCCCCCCCAGCCACGCCTACCCAGGTTTTGTGGCTCCCAGTATTTTCTTTTCTCTGGGAAACAGATATCTCTGTGTGTGTGTGTGTGTGTGTGTGTGTGTGTGTGTGTGTCCCTCTCTCCCTCCTTTCTCCTTTCTCATCTCTCTCTCTTCTTCTTCATCTTTCTCCCTCCCTCCCATCTCTTTCTCCCTCCGTGCATCCCTTCTTCTCTTTCCTTTCTCTTTCTCATCTCCTTTCTCTCTCTCTCTCTATCTCTTCTTTCTCTTTCCCTCTTTTTCTCTCATCTTTCTTTCTCCCCCCCTCTGTTTCTCATCTTTCTTTCTCATCCCTCCCTCGGGTGTGTGTGTGTTCCTTCTTGAACCGTTTCCAAAAACAGGTGTGGGTTGGATTTTTTTTTTAATGATGTTGTTCTTTCTTCTTCTTCGAGTGGTTTTTTAACCGTATGATTTAAATCCAGAGTAATTTCAGGTTCCCAGATAAATGAAGCTCTTTCGTCCCCCTGCTGTGGCTCCCTGTCGGCTGAACCCACCACTGGCTGGCCCTCCTCTCCCGCGCCCACTCCTAGCCTGCCCTGAGAAGGGTGGCAGCGGTGAAGACTCGCTCCGTATTCCAGAGCGGGAGCGAAGCACCCCTCTGCTTGCCTCTTCTTCTGGCCCTTCTCGGTGCTGTCCGACTTTCTCTCTGTCCGGAGACACTGGCTGGGCCAGCTGCAGCTGATGCCCCTGCAATTGCCGCCTCCGTGGCTGCTCGCTGCTCTTGCAGCACCTCGCACAGCACACTTTTGCTCCCGCTCTGGATTACGGAGTAAGTCTCCATCCACCCGCAGTAGCCCTTCTCTTCTCAGGGCAGACAAGGAGTAGGAGGGAAGGGAGAGGGGCGGGGCCAGCCACTGGTAGGACCATCCGACAGGGAGCTGCAGGAGAGGGCCCAAAGAGCCGTGTGTGGCTCTAGATCAGCTGTGGGCAAACTATGGCCCCGGGGGCCGGATGTGGCCCGTTCGGCTGTTCCATCCGGCCCGCGGAGCCGAAAGAGCGGAGGGTTCTCTTGCTCTCCCAGAAGGCTACATGAAGTAATCTAACTTTGAATTTATATTAGTTCACACAAACGCTCCATCCATGCTTTTGCTCCGGCCCTCCGGTCCAGTTTAAGAACCCCTTGTGGCCCTCGAGTCAAAAAGTTTGCCCGCCCCTGCTCTAGATCCTCACGTTGCCGACCCCCATCCTCGCCTATCGATACATGTAAAGCATTCAGGTCCCCAAGGAATCTCAAATGGTCCAATAGCTAGGGAAGAGATAGGAAGGGAGGTGAAGCCATTTTCTAGGCAAACAGCTTGAAATACCACTGAATGCAGAGAAACAATCAACTGACAGTAGGGAATCAGTTAACAATATAGTTACAAGTGAGAAGAGATTTATAAAACTGCTGCTTGCATAAAAGAATGCTCTTGCTATAGCTCTCCTTAACAATCCCTAAGGGATTAGACTTCTAATGGGCAGTTTATACAATAGTGCAGAATTTTAATCTCTTCTATTTTTCATTTTTCCAACTGCCTATGTCACCATATGACAGATTCAAACCATAGTAACAAAGGAGGCCAATGGTGAGCAAACATATATTCACAAATAGAAATGTATGTGTTTTATATATAGCATTGTAACTACAGAAAAGTATCACAGGCTAGCAAAGGAAACTATCACTTCAGAAATTGAGATGGTATTACTATTTGCAAACCTGAAACTGCACTAAGAATGTATAAAGTATGTATAATGTAACCTCATCGGATAGATTAGTACCCTATAGAAAAATAATTGCATATATATGATTTTTCAAGACCATCTTTGAGACATGGATCACAAATTTTAGAAAATACTGTTGGAAGTCCAAGTCTTATTTTAATTTATGAGGATAGCTTAATAAATATCAAACTACAAGAAAATATATACAAGAAAATATAGAAGAAAAGCATATTTTTCAATCTTTTAAAATCCTGATTTTTAAAAATTTTGATGCTTCTTTACCTTTTTTATTTAAAATATTTCCATTTTATTCTTCTCATAAGAAGAGTCATAAAGCAATTTACTTTTATACCTGACAATACCAGCGGACTCTGGATTATCAAGCTTGATAGTTTCCCTTCTGGAAACTATGGTCTCTGCCCCCTCACTCCCAACTTTAATCATTAGCACTTTGATTAAACTCCAGCATGACCATAATCAAAAGAATGGCATGAAAGCAGGAAGTGATGTTTCCTCTTTTCTTGCTCATGTATTAAAAACTGTTGTCAGAAGCAGTTGTATTTTACAGAAGCATTTTACAACCAGTCACTTAATGACTATACAGATTATGGGCATCAAATAGATGCTTTATGGCTCATAAAGCATTCCCCCAAGTGTCAGAGGTAGTCATGCTGCCCCCCTTGTGACCAGATGACCACATGTCAGGCACGTGGCAATCAGTCAACTTTATAACTGGCCGTGACATTCTGTGGTTACATGACTACAATTCAAATTTTTCTGCCAGTTTGCAGCAAAAATGCCCATTCAAATGGATTCATACAACCATCATGTTTGCTTAACATTAAGAAAATATGGAGCTCAAAGAAAAAAATCCTCAGAGCTTTGAAAAAAAATACAATTTGGTGTTCATTGCAGCAAGAATGGATATAGCAGTTTTGGAAGTAATTTAGGAGTGGATTAGGCAATAGATTAGGAAACCCAGAGCTTTAGGATAATATGGGCATAGGGACAGGAACATGGTTAAAACTTTATCTAAGCTTAACTCATAACACAGCCTTCCCCAAAACTGGATAGCCTCCAGCTGCACTGAAACTTCAACTCAGAATTTCCAAACAGCATGCAATAGCAATGCTAATGGGAACTTTTGAGAACTGTAGCCCTAACATATACTAGATAATAGAAGCCCAGGTTGATTAAAAACATAAACAAGCAAGTCCTGGAACAAATACTAAGTTTCACTGCTAGCAAGACAGAAAATTTTAAAAGTACCTTGACAATGTTATTCATTTAATTCAGATCACTTACTTTTTTTGTGCCAAACTTCTAATTCAGTCTCCTATCAGAATAATAGAGTTGGAAGGGAGTTTGGGGTCAACAGCCTGCTCAAGCAGGAGACCTATGCCATTTCAAACAAATGATTGACCAATCTCTTCTTAAAAACCGCTAAGTGTTGAAGCACCCACAACTTGGTGGTGCAGGCTGTTAAACGCCTAGCACTTAGTTCCAGCTGCCTGCAATTAGTGCAGGCTCGAATCCCACCAGGCTCAAGGTTGACTCAGCCTTCCATCCTCTTGGGGTAGGTAAACTGAGGACCCAAGATTGTTGGGGGCAATAAGCTGACTTTGTAAAAATGCCGCTTAGTAATAAGCAGGCATATACAATGGAAGGAAGGCTATTGCTGAGCGCATTGGGTTGTATCCCAAAAATTGTAAGCCACCCTGAGTCTCCGGAGAAGGGTGGGATATAAATATGAATTTAAAAAAAAACCTTCTGGAGGCAAGTTCACAAGCTGCTAATCCATCAGCCAGACATTGAATACTAGTTTTTAGTATGTGCAAGCAATACCTTTAACTTATCTGAACACATCTACTTCTTGCTGTATTCTACATTTCTTTATTTTCCATATAAACATAAATAATAGAGTTGGAAGGGACCTTGTTGGTCTTCTAGTCCAACCCCTGTGTGAGTAGGAGATTTATATGGCTGTTCAGTCCAGCCTTCTTAAAAGCCTCCAGTAATGGAATATACACAACATCTGAAGGCACCTTGTTCCATTGATTGATTGCTCTCACCTTTAGGGAATTTCCTTAAATAGTAACATAAACTTCTACAAATAGTAACATTTAAAAATTGTGGGGCTCTTTTCATGTCAGGTCAATAGACATTTTCAAGGATATATTATAAGTATTGTTTCTTGGGGGGCTTTAATATTTTAGAAATAACGCGTGCAAAACGTAGTGACCGAACCAGTAGTAACACGGGTTGAATCCCACCCCTGCCTTTCACATTCAGGAGGTAAACTTTCCTTTTTTCTCTTTCTCTTTAGTAACCTTGTTACTAACTTAACAACTACAGTGATTCTCTTAACAACTGTGGCAAGAAAGGTCATAAAGTGGAGAAAACTCACTTAGCAACTATCTCGCTTAGCAACTGGGCTCAACTGTGATCTTAAGTTGAGGACTATCTATACTGTTATCCCAAAGATTTTTCAGGAGGCAACAAGACTTCAAGAAGTCTTGAATGGAATGGAAGGACTGTCCTGCCACTGTCCTGTCAAAGCTGAAGAAGCTTCTTGGATAAGAAGCGAAACGTCTTCAAAAGAAAAAAACAAGAAAATCCAGTTGCCTCCTGAAAAAAGCATCTTTGGGACAACCATGAGCTGGATGGCTGAGAATCTTTATAGACTTACCTGTACTGTTATAATGTGTTGGGTGTATTGGTCCACCTTCTCTTTCATCTTATTCTACTGAATTTATTCTTAACATATACAGTGTTCAGAGTCATTATGAATTGGATAGCCTATAGATTTGATATATAAATTTATAAACTTGGAATTAAAAAAAAACAATTCATATTCATTTTAAAGGGTCCAGTGACTTAGATTCAGCAAAATAACATACAAATTAAACATTCAAAATAGCCTAAAGTCTGCCTACAGGATAGACTGGAACCACTATTCAGTGATAATTTGGTTTGAGGGGATGTTATGAAGATTGTTCTATATTAAACCATATACTAATAGCATTTCATAATTAGTGATAATTTCATAAAGAATATTCTTTCACTGGGTTATAAACACTGAGAAATTAATCTAAATTTAAATGAATCATGAATACAGGTATAAAATATCTAATAGTACTTGCTATACTGAAATATTATCAGCCTAAAAGCAATTATGAAAAAAGCAAAATACTGAAACATGTTTTTGTTCCTACTGTTACAGGAAAAAAACAGAAGGGAGGTGTGTGTGCATTAAGGGGCTTATCAATACCTCAGGTTTCTAGGCGTCAGTGCCAAATTTCTAGGAGACCAGATGGGTTTGGCAGTAAGCTGTTAAGATTCTACACCAAAGATAAAATACTACAATATAAAGAATTGTCCTCAACACATTTGCATTGCAACGATGCATATTTTCTATAAAACACTGAACATGGAAATATTTTGGAAAATTACACCATGCAAATTGTTCAAGATAATTTGCATAAGGAAATGTTCAGATTGCACTGGAAAATTTATGATGCAAATTACCCAATACAAGTTAGCCACATGTAGAACAGAAAATTTTCCATGGAAAAATAAAAACATGAGAATTTTCCATATTGCAGTAATCTGGTTAATGGCAATTTATTTTCAATGTATCATCTATATCAACAGAATTCAACAAACCTTACATGATGTGGAACACAGCTAGAAACTACAAATACAGAAGTGATTTCTGAACAGTGGAAGTAATGCATGAAATTAGTTCTGCTAATGAAGGAACTTGTGATTTTGCAGACTTCCTAGAATTTGCTAAAATGAGCAAATGAATTTCAAAAGCAAATTAATTTAGATCCATAAATAAATTACTGTAAGATTTCAAATTACTCACAATGTTGAGGGAATGTGTTTCCAAGTATATGCAGTTCCAATTTCCGGGGAAGGTATGTGGCAGAATGGAAATAAAATAAAATATATTTACAAAAACAAGCTCAACTCCCTCAAGCATATTTCACATGTAGCATATTTCACTCTAGAAGCTGATGATCCACCAATGTCTATGATCAATGTCAACAATTCTGTTTACCCAAATGACTAATTACTGATATACCTCCGGATCACATAGATAAGTTAGTATAAATCCATTTTCACAAACTAAGTTTACTGTTTGGAGAACTTTGAGAGATAAAGGTCAAAATGCAGCATGATTGTAAAAGGTTATATATTTTTACTGAAAAAGCAAGCTATTTAAGATCAATTCCGTATTAGAAGTTATCATTCACCCCACAGGCTAAAATTTAGCTTAGCATTTCATCAGAAGTCGGTATGATAGAATAACGAAATTTCTCCTGTACTATCTTGTGTGTGGTGATTAGAGATAAAGATTTCACCATTTGACTATCATTGTCAGTAGCTTCAAAAAGTGAACATAATCTTCTATAAAATCATAATTCCTATGTAAAAATTACACCGTTGTATTTACTTCAAGATGTACAAATTCTTTAAATGCAATTTTGGATGCTTTTTTTATAAATCAACTTTCTATCTATGCTTGTGCTGCTTTGTCCCATTTCTTTAGCAAAAATCACATTATCCACCAATTTGAATAAGATTTCTTATTCTTCTCAAAAACAGAGGAAATTGCATCCCATTTCCTTCCAGTAACAAAATGCAGAACTTCTATGCTGTATGATGAGAGGTATCCCCCTTTCCAGTTCTTTCTTTAGAAAGAAAAACTGGATTTTCTAAATGGCACAAAATTCTCAATTTTAAGAAATGATCACAGTAACATTCCACTTGCAAAAGACAGAATTGAAAATAAAGCTGAAATTTCAATTCCAACCCCTCCCCCTAAGTTTAAAAATTGATATTTTTTAAAAATAGTTTTTAGTGAAGTATCTACAGATCAAATAAATTACTTGTAAGTAAATGTATATCGTAGCATCCTAAAAAGTTTTTGCACCTTACTTCAGACGGAAACACAAAGTCTTTATTCAGATTAAGTGACTTTACAGCCACATATTCTGTCTTTCCTTCTGGGCTCTCAACAGTTAACCAGAACAACATTCCACAGTAGGGCAAAGTACAGAGACAGGGTAGAAGATAGATTACGTGTATTCACTTTAGCTTTATAGGAACAACTTTTTGTGACAAGCTTACTGTTGAATCATACTCATTCTCATTGTTTAAATCAATTCCCAGAGTTTTGGCAGCTAACAAATAACACCCCATCTATTTAGGTATATTTTTGATTTGTTAGCGAAATATTTAAGTAGCCTAATGAAACTTACATTTTTATGAATTAACTATTCCAACTTGTGGAACAAAATACATAACTCATATTAATATAATATATTTTCTATGATTATAGAATGAAAATTACTTTTAAAGGAATTTTTCAATACCAGTATCAGTACCATATTTTTTGAGAAAAAGAAATTTAAGTAAGCAATTGAAACAATGCTTTTAAGGAGTAAATGTTAAGAGTGGAAGAAAATCAAGCTTCATTATTTTTTATAAATAAATGAATCAACAGGCCAAGGTGTCCTCCGGAGAACCTATCATCTTCTGTTCCAGTTCCATAGAAACAAGCCTTTCTCATGAAGAGCTGACCAAAGCCCCTTTCTGCACTTTGAGTCACAAGAGGAGGTGCCTAATTTTCCTTACTACTGCAGTTCTGAGTCACAACCACTTCTGCTCATTCAACAGGAAGTGGGCAAGTGTTCTCTTCATTTTCAATTTACAAAAGAACTAACTGAAACTAGCAACCTGTCCATGAAGACAGAAATCAACCTCAAAAAGGCTCCTCCCAAGGCCAAAGGGGGGAAAAAAGTTTGAAGCAAACGAGAAAAAGAGAGATGGGAGCCAGCCACTTAACACAAATATTGAAGGGGTTTATGCACACCATTTTTTCTAGGCTTCTAAAAGACCCCTTCCCCGTGGGAATATGTTAGCCCCAACAGACTGCCCCGATTCCCTATGAGCTGTCTCTGCTGAGCTTTCTCACCCATCTTTGCTGTCCCGTTTCTGACTAGGTGCTGTTTGCACCCTCCGCCTTTTAATTACCAAGCAATAATCTTGCCTACTGTAATGGGCAGCTCTCACTTCCTCAATGTCTTAAGCTCTAAACTCCATCTGTTGTTACATAACCACCGCCTCTTACTTGCACTGCCCTAGAGCCATAACTCCCCTATTACAGCTCGCTTCCTTACTCTACACCAGGGATCCCCAAACTTGGCCACTTTAAGCCTGCGGGACTTCAACCCCCAGAATTCTCCAACCAGCATAGCTGACAAAGAGTGTATGATCATAGGGTTGGAAGGGACCATGGAGGTCCTCTAGTCCAACCCCTGTTGAAGCCACGAGACCCTATACCAGGGGTCCCTAAACTTGGCAAAGCTGGCTAGGGAATTCTGGGAGTTGAAGTCCTCCAGGCTTAAAGGGGCCGAGGTTGGAGACCCCTGCTCTGCACAGCTCTTCCCCAACCTGCCTCCTATGCAGCCTCCATTTTGTTCTCCATCCCAACGAGGGAGCCATGCCACAGGTGGCTCGAGCAAGGATCTCGGCGGCTCCCCCCTCCCGTCCCGGGGCGCTCCGGGTGAAACGGCCCTCAGCCCTCCCCCCCCAGCCCCCCCTCCCCAGGTGCCCTTCATCTCCCTGCTTCCCTTAAGCCAAACGCAGCCGGGCTTCCCCGTGGATCCAGGCTGCCATCTTTGCCTCCAAGGGCAGGCTCGCTCAGGAAGCCCGGCTCTCGGGAAGGAGAGGAGGGGGAAGAGAAGGTCACTTGCAAAGCCTTCGCCGGATCTGCCCGCGTCCGAAGAACGGTTGTTGCCCGGCTGATTTCCACCAAGGTCCCGCCAGCATTTCCCCCACCCGGCCCCATCGTGACTTCAAGCAGCGTTTCCTGGGGGCCCCGTCTGGTCTTCAGCACCCGCACCGCAGGCAGGACCCCTCCCGCGGAGCCCCAGACGGCCTTCCTCCCGGGGCCCTCGGGGAAAGGAAAGCCCCCCGCTCAGGCCAGGAATGGGTCCCGCCGCCTGCTCGCCTCCAGCCCTCCGGCTCCCAACTGCTCCCGGGGCTCGCGCGCCTTCAATGTCACCCCGCCGCCGCCGCCGCCCCACATCACCCTCCCCACAGCCAACGGCGCCGGAGCCCCACAACTCCCGCCGGGCCAGAGGCCCTGCGAGGCTTCCCTCCCGCGCCCGCCGCCGCCGCCGCCGCCGCCGCCGCGCTTACCCACCGGCAGCATTGAAGGGCCAGGCGCTGAGCGAGCCGGGCGCCTCCCACACGGCCTGGGCGGGGAGGCCCCTCTGGTGCCTGCGTCAGGGCGCGGAGCCGGGCCAGAGCCGCGACCGAGGAGGAAGAGCCGGGCCGGGCCTCCTGCCCGCGACGCGACGTCACCACCCAGCCTCGAAACCGGAGCTGGCCGGCGGGAAGGCAGTGACGGCGGCAGCAGCAGCAGCGACAGAAGCGACGGGCCGCGCTTTTGCGACTCCCCCTCAGCCGGCCCAGACAGGCAGGAGGCCGCCCACCAATCCCAAGGCCCTCCGGGAAAGCCGCCCAGCCCGCTGTTCTGGAGGCAGGTGCGCCTGCGCCGCGCCCTGGCCGAGTTGGGGAGGCCTAGTCGCCTCGGCCCGCCCGCCCGCCTGCGCGTCACGGTTTCACGCGGGCTCCGCTTGCCCCCCCACCCCGCCTCACTCTCCTCGGGCGGAGGCACGCGGGCGCTCTCGGAGCTGGCCTGGGTTTGGACGGGGCACCATGGGGAAATCCTGGCTGGGAAGTCGTGTAACCATCCAGGAGGGAGCCAGGGAGGGGAGGGTGTCAAGTCACTTTGCCATCAGGTTCTATACCAGGGGTCCCCAAACATGGCAACTTTAAGACTGGTGGACTTCAACTCCCAGAATTCTCCAGCCAGCATAGCTGATGAAAGAGTATAAGATCCTAGGGTTGGAAGGGACCTTGGAGGTCCTCTAGTACAACCCTTGTTCAATGCTGGCTGGAGAATTCTGGGAGTTGAAGTCCACCAGTCTTAAAGTGGACAAGTTTGGAAACCTATTCTATATACAGGTAGTTCTCAACTTACAACATTTCATTTAGTGACCGTTCCAAGTTAACAACATTACTGAAAAAAGCGGCCTTTGTAGCAGCCCAGTGATCACGTGATTAAATTCAACTGGTTCGTACTGATGGCTGTGGCTGTCCCAAGGTCACGAGACCACATTGTGCAAGCTTTCGATGAGCAAAATCAATGGGAAGCCAGATTCACTTAACAACTGTGGCAAGAAATGTCGTAAAATGGGGGCAAAACTCACTTAACAAATGTCTCAACAACAGAATGCCTCAATTGTTGGGCTCGTAAGATGAGGACTACCTGTATATTGGAATTAAACTTATCTGAATATAAAATACCAATGAAAATAAAAACAATGGGAAAATTGGGAAGAAAGCAATGTGGGGGTAAAGGAGAAACAGGAAAAAGCATTAACTTCCAACTCTTCAGCGCAGTAGAATAAAAGTAACATTCCAGCCTCAACTTTATATTTTTGCATACTTAGTATTTAGCGGCCATTTCTATAACCACAACCCTATCTAATCAGCAAATCCCAAAGTCAGAATTTCATTATTTTTTTTTTCTTTTTTATTTCAAGCACAAAATCTAGACAGTTTCCAAGCACCCACAGATCCAGCTGTCTTCCCCAGGTGTATGGAGCAACCCTCTGACGGGAGTATTTCTAGAGATGCAAAATTTCTGGAAACGTAAAAACCTGGAGGCAAAAATTGAAGCATTTGCAACCTGGGTAAGAAAGTTTTGGGCTGCCCAGCACTCATTTCAGTAACCAAACGAAATTCTTGGCAGCTAAATTGTTCTCCAGCACAAAGAGAGCTGGGCTGTTTTCACCCAGCAGGAGATCATGGGGAGTGAAAACGAGGCGTGGGGGACCATGCAGGGACCTCCCCGTACCCCGTTTGGTTAGCAGAATGCTGCAGGAGGCATCTGTCCCGCCACCCACCCCGGTGCCAGCCCACAGAGGAGAACTACAATGCTGATCCAGCCCTGAAAGAAATCCAGCTTGACACCCCTGCTCTAGCAATAAAAGATAAGGAGCAAAGTGAAAAAATGGAATTAAAATTAAATATAAAGAAGATAAACTAATGACAACAGGCAGAACAACCAGCCTTAGAATTGGCAGGGAAGTTCTTAAAGTGGGAGAGAGGTTCTGTGGATTTCAGTCATATAAGTGGTCCTCAACTTACAACCATTCATTTAGTGACTATTCAAGGTTACCATGGCACTAAAAAAAAGTGACATGGCTGTTTTTCGCACCACCATTGCAGCCTCCCTGTGGACATGTGATCAAAATTAGGGTGTTCGGTAAGTGGCTGTCATGCCCCTGTCAGAATCTGATTCAGAGGGGGACGCCAAACAGCTGACAGGGAGTGGGAGTGTGGCTCCGTTGGCTGTGGAAGAAACTGGGGAAGGGCAAAGTCCGGCTGGGCAGAGCAGGGGAGAGGTAGAGCAAGGGAGAGGGAATTTGGAGGAAGATCCAGGCCCACCCACTCTTCAACCTAGGGCACGCAGGGAGGAACAGAGAAAATAGCAACTTGAATTGCGTGGCTTACGGGGGAGGAAAGGGCCCTGATTCCTTTGTTAGCTGCAGTTGGGAACACAGTGTTTAAAAAGGGTAATTGCGGACAGCAAACTGTTGAGAGCAAATCGTAAATTATTGTGAAGTATTGTTGAGGCTTATCTGTGTTCCTGGCATCTTCCCAACTGTGTGTTTTGCTGGCCTTTCAAGTCTGCATTTCCTTCTGCTCTGTCAAGTTAATTGCTGCAGCATGGTTTGTGTGCATTTTTATTTACAGTTTGTATGTACTTTGTTTTCGGACTGAATTTCCTCCACTTAAAGACTGTTCTTGGGAGAGTTTTTTCTCCAGCCAAAGGTAACCTGGACATTGGGCGCAAAGTTGGAGGTATTAAAGGGACTCTTCTGGCTTATTTGACTGTGTTGCCTTTGTGCCACGCCCTTTTGGGTCATCACACTGGCATGTAATGAGGACAGTTGCAGTGTCCCAGGGTCGTGTGATCCCCATTTGTGACCTTCTGACAAGCAAAGTCACAAAATTCACTTAACAACCATGTTGTCAGGTTCCAAGTAATGCAACCATCATAAAACAAATTCCGGGGCATTGCAATACCCCAAATATAACCAATCCACCACCTAACTTGAATTCAGGCTTGACACATGTCATTAAACTTAATCACTGCAGTGATTCACTTAACAACTACGGCAAGAAACGTTGTAAAATGGGACAAAACACACAAGTCTTGCTTAGCAATGAAAAAATTGAACTCAGTTGTGATCATTGTCAAGAACTACCTTTATAGGCACTTACTCAAATAAATACCCTACAGAGGAGAGACAGGAGGGGGTTTGTTATTGTCGTCATTGTTTTTAATTCCAACCATGCGCCAGATTGAAAGAGCTGTCTCTGCCATGCAGACAGCTGCTATGAACAGTCTATGCAATACCCAGCTGTCTTAAGCAATCCTGCATGTATTTTTTCTCATTACCTTTGATGGATCACACGCCCAAGAAGAAGTTCATTTAAAGTACTTTAAGCCATTAGTATTTTAAATCAACAAAACTGGGACTTCTCTCACCCGTAAGCTATTTTTTTATATTTTTAAAGAGAGTGGTTGATTTATCATGCTTGACTGAAAAAGAGATTATTTTTATACACTTTAGCATATCTCAACAAGAGAGAGCCTTTTGCATCCTATTTTTCCTTTTATAGGTTATATCAAGAGCAGATGTGAACAAGCACTCTAAGAGACAGTGATGATGATGATATTATTATTATTTCACACTACCTGAATTATTATTAATTCACACTACATGAAACAAACCAACTAATATACAGCAGAGCCACCGTTATAACTGCAGAACTGGATTATAAAATGCCAAAAAAGAAACCCACGAAGTGACATCGACAGGTTGTACCTGCCAAGAAGAATAGGGGGCAGAGGACTATTGCAAGTCCATCAAACCTGTAGAAGAAGAAAACGAACTTTGAATGACTATGTGAACCAAAGTATAGGAAAAACTGCTGCAGGTTGTAAAAATGGAGAATATTATAAAAACAATAGAAACAAAGCCAGAATATAAGGAAAAACAGCTGGATGACAGATTAAATGGATGGAAAACCAAAGCTTTGCACGGACAGCACTTGAAAAACATTGAAGGAAAATGTGATAACAACTTGACATGGGCATAGCTTAAAATGGAAACCATCAAGAAAGAAACAGAAGGTTTAATACTTGCTGCTGAAGAACAAGCACTATAATCTAATGCCATGAAAGCAAAGATACAAAACTGACAATCCAAACTGCTGACTTTGCAATGACAAAGTTGAAACTGTTTCACACTTATTTATTTTATTTATTTATTTTATTTTACTTGTATGCTGCCACTCTCTGAAAGGACTCGGGGCGGCTCACAGATAAAACATAGAACAATAAATAATTTAAAAAGAGATTAAACCTAACAAGCCAAATATAATAATAAAAACCCAATTAAAATCCCCTCCCCCAGGAGGTCAGTCCAGCCCAGCCTGTAAAAATAACCAGGTTTTTAGATCGCGCCGGAAAGAGGAGAGATCAGGAGCCAACCGGAGTTCAACGGGTAGTTGGTTCCATAAGGTGGGAGCCACTACAGGATAGGCCCTTCCCCAGGGCACCGCCAGCCGGCATTGTGTGGACGGCATCCCAAGAGAGCCTGCAGAGTCAAGTCGACAATGAGGACCCGCATCGCAGTCCATAAGCACTGAATAGCCAGCAAAGGCCCCCGGCCACGGCTCCCACCTGCTCCTCCAAACTGAGCCGTGAATCCAGGAGAACCCCAGGTTTTTGCCCTATCCACAGGGGCAACACCTCTCTCCCCATGACCAAAGATGGAATCTGTTCACTGGAACGAGATGCCTGTACACACAGCCACTCAGTCTTGGCCGGATTGAGCTGTAGCTTGTTCCTGCCCATCCAGATCCGTACCGCATCCAGACAACGGGACATCACAGAGAGTGCATCACTGATTTGGTTTGGGGTGGAGATATATAGCTGAGTATCATTAGCATACTGATGATACCTCACCCCAAAACCCCGGATGATCTCACTTAATATGTGAGTGCAGCAAAATCGCACAAAATCAGTAATGGGAACATAAAGTGGAAAAAGTTGTTGAAAATGAGAAGGTGAAAGTCTTGTGGGACTTTCGAATACAGATGGATCATCATTTGGAACACAACAGGCCAGATATCACAGTTGTCGAAAACTGAAGCATACAATTTATTGATATCGCTGTACGAGGAGATGCCAAGAGTCAAAGAAAAAGAACTGGAAAAAAATCATGAAATATCACAACTTGGCCATCGAAACTATGTGATTATGGATGAAACATGTAACAGTGATACTCATTGTCATCAGGGCACTTGGTACCATGTCCAAGAAGTTTGCAAAATACATCAAGAAGTTGCAAAACTTCCTGCTGTAGCGCCAGCGAAGCTGCAAAAGACTGTGCTACTCAGAACAAACATACATTTTAAGAAGATACTTGGTTGATACCTAGGATGCTGGCAGCAACCCATATCAACCATCAGAGCCAGTCAATTATATTTGTGATAATATTTTTAAATGTTCAGTTGACTGAGTTTCATGTTTAATGAATAAAAGTTCATAATAATGATTTCACACTAGTGAATTATTATTAATTCTCACTACATGAAACAAACCAACTAATGTACAGCACAGCCACTGTTATAACTGCAGAATTGGATTATAAAATGCCAAAAAAAAAAAACCACTGGAACACTAAAGTGGAAAATTCAACTTGAAAATAAAATTAAAAAATTACAAGGAGGTGTCAGCAATTTGAAATACTTGAAATAAGGAAAACTAAAGAATGAAAAACTGAAAAATAATTTATTCAAAAAATATAACCTGGAGGAATAAACAATAATGGAAATTATGGAAGAACTAAAACAGCTTGTAATAGCAACAGCAAAGAAAATCGAAAGATGCGAAGGACGAATAAAACAGTATTGTGTAAATGTCCAGTTCAGAAGAAACCAACACCTCTTCTATCAGTCACTTGATGAAAATCGAGTCCAAACTAATGTCCACTCATGTAAAGAAAAAAACTTTGAAGTTTTGGAAAGAACTGTGGGAAAACCCAGTGGAACACAATAAAACTGCCTCCTCAATACTGTCACAATAAAAACTGCAAAATCCATAGGGAAAGCCGCATTCATTTAAAGACTGTGTGATTCATTTGACACGGTCATTTGCATAACAACTGTGGCACAAAGATCTAAAACTGTGTGCGACTCACTTAATGAGTGCATTGCTTAGCAATGGTCCCAATTATTGTCATTAGTACAGAACTATCTGTAAAGGCCTGCAAGTAGAATGACTGTAGCAAAAGAAAGCAAAGATTAGTACCAATAGTATTAGGCACTTTGGGTGCAATCCAAAAACACCTGGAGCACCACTTGAACACCCTTGGCATTGACAAAATCACCATCAATCAAATGCAAATGGCAGCTTCACCTGGAACAGCTCATATCCTGCAACAATATCTTTAATATTATTAAAGAACATCTACTTGGCCAAGGTCCTTGGGAAGGACTTGATAGGTAAAGCAGTCTAAACATCTGACTACACAACCAACCACAATAAGAAGTTTGAAAGATTTTAAAATATTTTGTCATAGGAGAGTACACTGTTATTATGAGGAAAAGTTTAAAAACCTGACCTGGCCTAGAGAGTGAAGGATACAGTAGAGAGGAGTTACTTAGTAGAACTATACAAGAACCATTATCTAGGCAAAGGGGACTGAGTCCTGGGAAAAAGATAATCTGAAATGGCTCAACAAAGAAGACCCTGATTCATTAGGGTATAAGAGGGAGGGAAGGAGCGATGCCATTAGACCTAACAATTGTTATTATAGCCAATACTATTATTTTTATCATGTCCAATCAAAATAAAGCACAGTTCTAGTCTGTTAGTCTTCTGTGGAGCTGAGGTCTATCTAATGGATATAAATCTTGGCTTTTAAACTATGTTTCACCCAAAGATGTGGTCCTACTTGGAGACCATGTCAGAAGGAACCTCCCTGTATACAAGTGGTCCCTGACTTACAGCCATTCATTTAGCAACTCTTTGAATGAACATGCTGTTCGAATATTGCAATGGGAGTAAAGGAAAGGAACTCACAGCCGGTCCCTGCATTTGTGACCATTACACCATCCCTATGGTCACATGATCAAAATTCAGATGCTTGGAAATTGGCATGTATTTACAGTGGTTGCAGCATTTTGGAGTCATGTCAATTTCCCATCTGATCTCCGACAAGCAATGTCAATGGGGGGAACCGGATAAAGCTTAACAATCATGTGATTCACTTAGTAGTTGTAGTGATTCACCTTAACAACCATGGTAAAAAACTTTGTAAAATTAGCCATGACTCACTTAACAACCATCTTGCTTAGAACAGAAATCCTGATCCCAACTGAGGTCATAAGTTGAGGAGTTCTCAACCTTTTCTTCACCATGGACCCCCCTTTAAATACCTTTTGTGGTGCAGATCATGACCATGGACCCCAAGACTTAACTCAAGATTTCAGTCATAGCATTTCTTCAAGCCTTCACGGACCCCTGGGATGACATCGGAGCCCCCACCCACCCAGGACCACAGGTTGAGAACCATTGCTCCAAACTAAAACCAGTTCAGATATGTCAGGAAAGAAAATGGGAGATTATGTCCTGTAGCAGGACATAATGCTACAGGACATAATCTCCCTCCTCTTGCCATAAAACTTGACTTTACAATCCAGGACAGACTGTTTCCTCTTTGACATTGATAGAAAATTACAGAAGGCATCTGCGTAGGTAAATAAACAGAAAACAGGTTTGCCTTAAGTTTTCCCTTCCCCCCCCCAAAGACTTCCTCTATTTCAAGCTAACATATCAATTGTGGAGAGAGAGAATGGAACAAAAAAAAGGCTTTCATTTTCTCCAGAATTTCCTACATGCAGTTACAGCATTTAATGTATTTAAGGACATTTATCAGCAAGGATCACCCATCACACAAAGCTATCATAGGGTTGGTTTGGTTTTGGCTTCAGTTGTGTGCAGCCTCCTGTTGTGGTTTGTAAGCTGTTGTTTACAGTTTAAAAACTCACATTAATTATTCAGGAAAGTGTATTTAAACATATCATGCATTACTAAGCAAAAACCATCATGACATTAGTTTAATTAAATATTTCCATTATAATTGACTGCCTTTAAACTTTTATAGTTGGGTGGGGTTTTTTCCATTGCCCTAAGACAGGGGTGTCAAACTCAAGGCCCTTGGACTGGATCTGGCCTGCGGGGAGCTTAATTCTGGCCCGTGGGGCAGCCGTGGACCCAGCGAAGGATCATCCCGCGGTGCCTCTGCCAGCGAAAATGGAACTTGGCTGTGTGCGGGCATCCCAGGCCCAGTTTTCGACCTGGATGGTCTCCTTCAGCCCCACCAGGTTCCATTTTCACTGGCAGAGGGCTTCAGGAGGCCATCAGGGCTGAAAATGGGGCCCAACAGACTGCACGCAGCCCCTCGGCTCTGATTTTGCTGGCAGAGGGCTAGCAAACCAAACCAAACCAAACCAAAAGGAGAACTTCCCCATTTTGCATTTGGGCATTCAAGGAGGGACAGGAAAGGAGAAAGGGGAAGAGGAAAGACAAAGAAAAAGAAGGAAAGATGGGAAGAGAGCAAGGGAGGAAAAAGAAGGAAAGGAACGAAGGAAGGAAGGGGAGTCCTGCCTTAGCACTTGGCTGCCAGCAGACAGCAAGGCTCCTCTGGAGCAGCGGGTCGCCAACCTTTCTGGACCGTAGCAACCATCAAACTCATAATTAGAAATACCGCGGACCAGAGACCCTGGAAAAATCCCACAAAAAGTCTGCAGGAAAATTCCCCACCCCGTTTTCCTACAGATCGATCATTCTTTATTTGGGATCGCAGGATAATGACTCCAGCTCCATTCTCAGGGGAGAGAGAGAGAGAGAGAGAGAGAGAGAGACTTTTGGCTTCATGCAAGGAAAACAGCAGAAGCATCAGAAGTCTTTCTTTCTCTCCCACAAACTCCGCCAGAAATGAGTCTTTGTGAGACTTGTCGCGCTGGCACAGCCTCTTGGAGCAGGATGCCTTGCAGGGTCCCAAAGACTCATTTCTGATGGAGTTTGGGAAAGAGAAAGAAAGACTTTTGTTGCTTTCCTTGCGTGCAGCCAAAAGCAGAAGAAGAAAGAAGCGGAAGAGGCAGCCCGGTGGCCAGGCGAGGCACGTGGGACGAGGGGCGCAAGTTCCCCTCCTCTGCCCTTTTCCCCCCTCCCCTCACTACCTTGTGTTGTTCGCAATGCAAGCGATGCAAGCCTTGTGTTCCCACGGGCCATGTGGGAGGCACAGCCTTGTGTTCCTGTGCAGCCTGGATTAATTTCTTTGGGGGGGGACATTTCTCTGCGGACCACCAAAGGTTTCTCACAGACCACCAGTGGTCCCCAGCCCACTGGTTGGTGACCACTGCTCTGGAGGACAAGGGTTTGGCACTCTCCCTCCGCTGGAGACAATGGATCCCCCCAGCCCCACCCAGCCCACCACAGGTGCCCCTGACACGAGCGATGTGGAGCTGGCCTTGGCCACCCCGGCCACGCATCCCTCCCTGAGGACAAACACAACCCTGATGCAGCCCTCAGTGAAATTGAGTTTGACACTCCTGGCCTAAGGCACGGCTGGCTTATGTCCCATTTTGCACCCCACACACACCCCTGGAAAAAATAACAAAGAAAAAACACTGAATAGTGTTGAGCCATTGTGACACACTTAGTTCTGATTTCTGCCTACTGGTCGACAGTTATTTATTTGACATTTTTATTTATTTAATAAACCTATAGGGTTCAACCCACTTTAAGACTTGTGGGCTTCAACTCCCAGAATTCCTCAGGCAGCTTTGGGAGCTGAAGTCCACAAGTCTTAAAGTGGCCAAGGTTGGAGACCCCTGGCCTATAGGCCATCTCATCTGTATAGGCTATCTCATAGACATGACTCTGGTTGGCTAGCAAGTAAACAACAGTAAAAAAAAAAACATAAAAATAATCAAAATTAAAAATATTTAACTCCCAGGAGATGCTTTGCCTGTCCTGCTGCAGCTGATCCCAGCCAGCAAATGACAACTTATAGAGACAGGATCCTCTAAAGTGTGCCTCTAACTGATAAGAAACAGAAAAAAAGAAACGAGGGGAAAAAAAAACACAAAACGAATTCTATCACACTATGTTCTGGCCTCACAGTGTTTGGTTTACACAATCATTTAGATGTTTTAGGGATTCCAAGTCGGATCTCAGCAGCTTGACATTCTATACGTTGCTATTTTATATGTGTTATTGTTCTTATTTAACTTATGCGCAGAAAGAGGTGATGAGTCTCTCTCTATTTGTGCCTTTGAGCCAGTCTTGGTTGTTGGCAACCGCCTGAACTGCACCTTCCTTGGCAAGGTTGTTCAGAAGGTGCTTGCCACTGCTTGCTTCCTGGAGCTAAGAGAGGGCCTGGTTCAAGGTCACCCAGCTGGCTTTGTGTGAAGGCAGGACTAGAGATCACGGTCCCCCACCTTCTAGCCTGATACCTTAGCCACTATACCAAATGGGCTCCCCCCAAAATACACAGATACATAAATAAAAATCAGCCCTTCCTGCTTTACCCTTAATTTTGCAAAGTATCAATAGAATCAAGTGAGGAGGAGGAGGAAGAAAAAGGTAGTCCTCAACATATGACCATTTAAGGAGCCTCGGTGGCGCAGTGGTTAGAGTGCAGTACTGCCTGCTGCAATTTGGCAGATCGAATCCCACCAGGCTCAAGGTTTTCTCAGCCTTCCATCCTTCCGAGGTGGGTAAAATGAGGACCCAGATTGTTGGGGGCACAAGGCTGACTCTGTAAACCACTTACAGAGGGCTGTAAAGCACTATGAAGCGGTATATAAGTCTAAGTGCTATTGCTGTAATGGAGCCTCTCCATTACAGTCATATATCATATTCGTTTGGCCCCTGATCTCCGCTCCTTTCGTCGAGACCTGAAGACTTGGCTGTTTCAGCAGGCTGGCCTGGATTGACCCGTGGGTGGGTCATTTTAATTGCATTGTTTTATTGTTGTAATTTTAAATTGTTTTAATTTAATTTTTAGTTATTTATAGACTTGTAGTTGTTTAATATTTTTTATTGTAAATGTATTCTCTTTTTATATGTTCGCCGCCCTGAGTCCTTAGGGAGAAGGGCAGCATACAAGTCTAAATAAATAAATAATAATAATAAATCATAAATCATAAAATTGGTTGGTCACATTATTAACCTGATTTTATGCCTTTTTTTGTGGAGGACGTAAAACACTGCATTCATTAAGCAAACCCATTATTAGCCGAGACACAGTTTTGCTGAAAACCAGAAGTAAATTCAGCAAATCATAAAACCATGACCACAGGACAATGTAACTGGCTGTAAATATGGCTGTGTTGCTAATGGCAGTCATGTGATAATTTAAACTTTGGAACCAGGCTGTTAAGTAGATTGTAACTTTAAACGGTTACTAAGCGACCAATTATAAGCCAAGTATTATCTATATAAACATCTCCTTCCAGCACTGAGTAGTCTCACATAAAATATTCACCAACAAAGGAGATAAAATATAGAATTGTTCAAAATCACAGATCATAATTTGAAAAAAAAAATCCCCCCATAGAAAATCTATGCAGTACTGGTAGGTTTCAACTTCAACTATTCCTTTAGTCAACATTCTAAGTCACAATGGCACTGAAAAAAGTGACTTATGACTTTCACACTTTCACGCTGTTGCTGCATTCCCATGATTACGTGATTAAATTCAGATGCTTGGCAATGGATTCGTATTTATGACAGTTGCAGTGTCCTGGGGTCATGTGATCACCTTCTGCAATCCTCTGGCAAGCAAAGTCAATAGGGATGCCAGATTCAACTGAACACCTGTGTTACTAACTTAACACTTGCAGTGATTCACTTAACATTGGGGCAAGGAAAGTCATAAAATGTGGCAAAACTTACTTAATGAATATCTTGCTTAGCAACACAAAGCTTGGGCTCAATTGGGGTCATAGGTTCGAGGACTACCTGTACTACCTTGGTAGCTCAGGCTGTTAAATGCCTGCTCTTAAGATCCAGCTGTCTACAATTATTGTAGGCTCGAATCCCACCAGGCTCAAGGTTGACTCAGCCTTCCATCCTCTCGGGGTAGGTAAATTGAGGACCCAAGATTGTTGGGGGCAATTAGCTGACCTTGTAAAAATGCCGCTTAGTAATAAACAGGCATATACAATGGAATGAAGGCTATTGCTGAGCACACTGGGTTGTATCCCAGAAATTGTAAGCTGCCCTGAGTCTTCGGAGAAGGGCGGCATATAAATGTAATTAAAAATATATATATATATACAAGTTTCTGAGTGGCGTCAAAATGTCTACTTTAGAAGTCCTTTGCTGAAGAGATGCCAAGTTGCATAAAATATCAAATTCACTGAGCTGAACAAGGAACAAATGATCAAAAGAATCATCACCTATGACAATAGACTTAACCCAGACGAAAGGAAAAATAGCCTTGTGCATTTATTATAATTAAAAGCGCGGTTACTTCTTGTTTTTTCTTCTTATGCTTTCAAAGACAGTCATTTTTCCTGAAAAGGATTTCCCTTTGCCTCCATTCTTCCTGGACTCCCCATAATCTCTCGGTTGAGGAAAGGGTCAATTTCTCTTCACAGCCTCAACTTTCAAAGTCTCTCTTGGTTTCAAAATGACAACATCGTTTTTCCCCTGGCAGAAAGGGAAGTGGTTGGGCAATCTCTCTTTTGTACATGACCCAGAGCGGGCAATTGTCTCTTGTCCAAATGCGCACAGTAATGAGGAAAGTCTGTCTGAGAGGATATATATTTTGAGACCATCTTGAGTTCTGCCAGCTGGCATAAGAAGATCCTGGTTGGCAGCCAAGTCACAGGAGTAAATGTGAGCATTGGGCTTGCACAGCCATTCGATTCAGCTCCTGACTGAAGTAAACCACCTGCCTCAATTTGCATGGCACATTGAATCATAAAATAACCATGTTAGCTCCATTCACATGACATAAATTAACATTTTGATGTTTTATTGTTTTCAAGCATTGCTAGAGTCATGGGGCTGGTTTTAAGACTGTTATTGATATTCTGTTGTAAACTAAATGGTATAGAAAAGAAGAGGAGGAGGAAGAAGAGGAAGAAGAGGAGGGGGAGGGAGCGGAGGAGGAGGAGAATACACTAAGCCACAAATATGCTTTTTTCCTGCATGTTGTAATGGTAATTGTTCTGATGAAACTTTGGAGAAGGGAATTTCCAAAAGCCTTCTGAAATTCCAGCCACAGCATAATCTACTAAATTTTCCCCACCCACGTTTAGTGGGACTCAAAGAATGATGAAAGGGCCTTGGTGGCTCAGGCTGTTAATTGCCTGCACTTAAGTTCCAGCTGCCTACAACTGATGTAGGCTCGAATCCCACCAGGCTCAAGGTTGACTCAGCCTTCCATCCTCTCGGGGTAGGTAAATTGAGGACCCAAGATTGTTGGGGGCAATTAGCTGACTTTGTAAAAATGCCACTTAGTAATAAGCAGGCATATACAATGGAATGAAGGCTATTGCTGAGCGCATTGGGTTGCACTGCGAAAAATTGTAAGCCACCCTGAGTCTCCGGAGAAGGGCGGCATATAAATGTAATTAAAAAAAAAAGTTATTGAGATTGAGTTCTTGTTGGCAGAAACAATGCTGCTGCTGCTGCTGCTTCTTCAACAGAAGCATCCCTGCTAGAAAGTTTCATTTGACAATGTTTTCTACAAATTGAGCCAGAACACATGTTCAGCTATTTGTAACCTTAGGGATCATACAGCTAAACTTTGGGTGAGAACCATTGTATACAATGTCACTTTAAAGGTGGGCTGCCAAGATCAAATGAAATCAATCAACACGCACTCTGAGATCCTATGAAAAATGCAGATAAAAACAATAAACATAATAAGACCTCTCTGCTGAATGAGATTTAAGACATGTCCTCTGCAACATCTGCTTGAAAAGCCTGTTGCTTCTAAAATCAAAGCACCAAGGTGAACAGGTATCCTTCAGAAGACTTCATGTCACCCATAGGTACGGACATTTAAAGAATAGAATGGCTTGGCCCCTGAATACCTGCAAAACTGCTTCTTACAGATGGATACAGCCCTGCCCATATTTATTTATTTTTAAAATTTCTACACTGCCCGTTAGTTCAAAAATAAAAAAGCCTATCAGGTTTATAAAAATAAAACATGATTAACTATATAATAAAAGATCTTGCAGCAAAGGCAGCTCAACCGCTCCATACAGGCTCACAAAATTTCCTAACTCAGATTGTTCGAGCGATTGGAGTATTATGACTAACAGTTTTACTTCTGTACTCTTAAATTGTGCTGGCATTTTTAATAGCTTCTGTTTCAATGTCTTTACTATAAATGGCCAACAGGGTGGAGGTTATGGGTTTGAAGTTGTGTACATGAAATCAATAAGTAGATAAATATAGTGGGGTGATTGCCTGCCAGCAGGGTTTTATCAAGTTTTCCTCTTACAAAGTCTGGCCAGAAACCGTTAATCTCCAAAATCAGCCTAAAGGTTCTAATTAATGAGGCTTATTAGAAAGAATGGATTAAGCTACAGTTCAAGAATACCAGATACTGATTTATTTTCAAATGAAGCTTCTTTCTTTCTTTTTTGGCAGAAAATATTTTCTTTTGTGTGTGTGCATGCTCTTGCAATATATCAAGCTGCAAAAAGAAGGACTGGCCAAACTCTACCGTTTCATAGTTTGGAAAACTCAGATTTTTTTTGAGAATTTGCAGCATAATTCAAATCCAGAAAACACACAGATGACTGATTCGGCAGGATTGTTAACTTCTTTATATACATAACAACATGAAGTAAAGTTTACAATACCAGTAGTTTCTTCCAACGTAACATAACACAAACAGCAACTCAGGAGCTCAGAACAAATTGTTTTACTTTCGGAATTGAGAGCATGAAACTAAGCCACGTGCAGACTCTCAGCCCCCAATTCAGCTCCTATTGGCTGACTTTGTTAACCATGTCTCTGCCAGTTCATGAATATTCTGACAGATTCCCTTAGCAACCTGGAAAATAATTATCAATGTTTAGTATCCAGGTTCTTACCACAGCAATCCACATCTATGTGTGAATGCTCTTTCTCTCTCTCTCTCCCTCTATCTATCTATCTATCTATCTATCTATCTATCATCACAATATTTTTCAAACTTGGCAACTTTAAGATGTGTAGACTTCACCTCCCAGAATTCCCAATCCAACAAAATCAAAGAGGGAAGACAGAGTTGCTTAACAACTGTGTGATTCACTTAGCAACCATTGTAAAAAAAAAAACAAATAGCAAAATTGGGCATGACTCACTTAACCACCAGTTTGGTTAGCAAAGAAATTCTGGCCCCAATTGTGGTCATAAGTCAAGAACTATTTGTACTTGGAAAGATAACTATTTGATACCACTTTAATCATGGCTTGGCTGCAATTGAGCCAAAAGCGGGATAGAATTTAGGAATGGTGGGGGAAATTGGATAATGGTGTGTAACCAGCGAACTGATGAGCCAGGTGAATGTCATCATCAGAATGATAGAAGATGTCTCTGCTACCGTCAGATCCGTGTATCTGCCATTCTTCAATGGAAGAAGAAGGAGGGGTGGATACAAGTAATCCTGTTTGATGTAACCTGAATATCCTAATTCTTGTACTGAATCTGTATGACCTACACGATTGACAACTGTAGGCTGGAGCCCCCAGAAGCCTGGAAACTTGTCACCTCTTGGAGAAATGTGGGAATTCAATAACCAGTCATTTCAGTGTCCAAAGATGTCTGACTGCCTGGGCAGTGTTTATTCTTTTTATACCATTTTTACAAGCAAGAAAGAGTAACACAGATACAGCATTTGGATTGGAGAATAGATCCCACATGGGTGAAACCCCTCAACCACACTGGTATAACCCCTCAACCAATCCTTAAGGTTATTGGTGATGTTAGTAAATGAGATCACCTATAGACCTGGAAAATCAGGGACTTTCCAACCCAACAGATAGAGGATGAGATCATGAGGTAGCAAAAGAGGCCCCCTCCACCAGGCTGCAGTGTGCTGCTAGCATCTAGTGTCATCCAGGGAATCTCAGTGGCTACCATAGAGAAACAGCAAGAAAGGGCTATAAAAATTCCAGCTCCAAAAGAAACTTCCTGGGAATCTTTTCTCAACTATGTTCCCAGAAAAAAAAAGCAGGGGGCGGGATGATTAACATGTTGCTTCTTTGTATTGACCATATCGACATCAGACTAAGGGGAGGGGTTCTAATTCCCTTTATCTAAGCTGCATGCCTGGAAGGATATGAGATCCTGCTTTGAATATTGACTTCCTGTCTTCCTTTTCAATAAAGAATTCCTTTTGAAATGCCCAGTTTTCAAAAGTTCATTCTTATCCTCTGAGGGGGAGAGAGCCTTGTCTTTACGCCAACATAATTTCAGTTTCCGCCAGCAGAGAGCAGTAGAAAATTGCTTTCCTGCTCTAATCAAAAGATCGTACAGACTATTAGGCAACGATCATCAGGTTTCCAGGCTCCTTCCATGCCGCCCATCAAGGATACTGAAGGTTGCAATGGTAGGGCAGGTGGGACCATGGCTTAAGCCAGGGATCTCCAAACATGGCAACTTTAAGACTCGTGGGAGTTCCGGCAACTTTTAAGATTCTGGGAGTTCTGGCAACTTTAAGTCCACAAGTCTTAAAGTTGCCATGTTTGGAGACCCCTGGCTTAGACATTAGGGGGATGGGATTGATCCAAAGATATCAGAGGAGAGAACTGTTGCACTACATAGCTTGCTGGTGTTGGGGGAAGGATCAAAAAAGACAAAACAGCAGATACAGCAATGGTGTCCGTAAGCAATACTGAAGAATTTGTCCACTTACAATGATCCCAGTGTGGAATTGCTATCTTTGACAGCAGTCAGCCTATCCCAGTGTGCGAAGACAACCTTTGAATGCAGCAGGGATGCTACCCCCTAACTGAGGTTCAAGGCTCATTGAGGTATTTATTGAAATTATTGACATGCTGCTAATTTCCAAAAACTCTGGGCAGCAATCCAATTCATTTAATGGTCTAAAAACAGCACCCATAAAATGGAAATATTAAATAAACGAAATGAACAGAATTATTTAAAACTCTACAAGTCAGGCACCATCCCTTTCATATGTCTTCTCCTTTCTCTTACCATTTTAGAGTAGTTCTCAACTTACAGCTGATTGGAAGTAACATTTCTGTTGCTAAGCAAGGCTGTTTGTTGTTTACTGTAACCATCCTAAATCCATGCCAGTTTCCAAGCATCTGAAGTTTGATAATGTGACCAGGGATGCTGCAATGGTTGTAAGTGCGAGGACCGGTTGTAAGTCACTTTTTCCATGACGTTGTAATTTTGAATGGTTGCTAAACAAATGGTTTTAAGTCAAGCACTACATGCATATCCATTTATTGCAAGGATCCTCAAATTGGGTGTGTGCATCAAATCAGTTTATCTACAGTAGATCTAGAACAAGGGTGACAAACTCAATTTCATTGAGGGCTGCATTTGGGGCTGTGGTTGACCTGGGGAGGGGGCTGATTGCATAGGCATGGCTGACTGGGTGGGTGTGGCTAGTTTGACACCACTCCGCAACCTGCTGGAATGTTTCCTCTTAGAATTGGGTAGACTAGGCCAAAGCCAGGTTGGCTTGATCTTTCCTCTTCGCATTGGGTAGACCAGGATGCCCCGCAGGCCAGATGTGACCACATTGTGGTCTGGATCTGGCCCACATGCCTTGAGTTTGACACTCCTGATCTAGAAGGAGGGAAAAACCCATTCTTATTAGGTTGGATGAGAAACCTCAAGGAAATCCCCAGCTGAAAACTAGACAGAAAAGATTAAGAACACTCTAAAAGAAAGCTAGTTGCAAACCACATCCATGCAACAAATACAGCCTTGCCTACACAAGCCAAATGTGCTTGTTCAGGAAGAACTTCTTACGAGGATCATTAAAAGTGCCCTCACTCCTCTGCCCTGTAGCCCAGGGGTCCCCAACCTGTGGACCGCAGTCCACTATTGGGCAGAGGGCTAATTGCCACTGGGCTGTGTGAGGGGCCAGCCAGTGCGCATGTCTCTGTGCGCGCATGACCCCTTCACGCTTGCGTCATCACAGGGGCTTGCCCCTTCCACAAAATCATCCCCTTTCCCCACTCCACCACTCCAGGCCACCAACCCAGAAAGGTTGGGGAATTCTGCTGTAGCCAACAGAGGTTAAGGAGAAATAGCCCAGATGGAAGCCCAATGCTGTTGTGGCCCCCACACTTTGAAAAATTGATGCCCCCTACATGACATTTTAAAAAGCAGCCAAGATGGCCCTCTTGTGCCAAGCTTTTAGCAGGTAGTCCACAAGTTATGGCAGCAATTGAGACCGGTTTACTGTCACTAAGCTATGAGATCGTACTATTTACTGATTAATAAAGATATTAGCATTTTAGCGTAGCACCCATGCCTCCTTTTGACGTTCAGGAAACCATGTTTTTTTAGCCAAAACAATTTCCTCTGTTGTGCAAAAACTACCTTATGTAGAAACTAAACAGTAGGTGTCAGAAAGTAGAACTTTCTGGAGTTACTATGCAGTTTACAACTTTGTGGATTTTGATGGGATGATCAAATCCACCAATATCAGGGTGGCATTGAGCACCCCACTGTGATACTGTAAGAGACGCCCCTGAGTATAAAAGGGGCTGTCAACTGTCATTTTCTCTGTGGAGACTCATTTTTGTCTGAGGAGATCGGAGATACTGAGAAGATCCAACACTCTGAGGAGATATTGGGATCTGACAGACTGAGGTCTGTGTATGAGAAGATATAGCGAAGGGATCTAAGCGGAGATCTATAACCTAAAGAGAAAGGGACTTTCTAAAGAGGTTAGCTATATCTAAGAAGAGGTTATGAGAGGAAGAACTGTGAATCTCTCATAGAGACTTCTAGTTCCTTAAAGGACTATTTAAAAGGAATGAAAGAAGAAAAGACTCTGTAGATATTTATTAATAATATATTTATTGATTGTTCTGTTTCTGTTATAAATAAATCTGCTTTAATTTGATACAACTTGGCATTGCAATTTATTGAATGACTCTGTGAAATAGATATAGGTTTAAAGATCCAGGACAAATTCAATTAATATTTAACAATTGGTAGCAGAGGATGGTTAGTTAAACCTATCTATTTTCAAGTCATTCAAAAATGCCAACTCTAAAAACTACCAGAAAAAGTGCTGCAAGCATTAAAGAAATAAGCCCAGAGGGAAAAGGAGAAGCTGCAACATCTTTTAAGGCTGTCTTTCCTCACGTCCAATCAATATCTATTATGGTTTGATTTGTTGTTTTGTGATTTGCATATACCAGAAGCATGTATTGTTTCTTTCTGTACCCTACATAAAGATTTATCCCTCCCTTTTCATAAATGCCTTTCACTTGGATCAGGGTGGGTCTTCGTCAAACAACCAGTGGAATTCAGTTAAAAATGGCAACCGGTACTGATTGGAGCATGAGAGGGGGGCCTTTTTGAGCAATGTTTTCAGTAACTACGAGTGTCTTTAATGAAAGTTGCAAATTCTTTGAAGCAACAAAGCAAATTTTCCATGAAGAATGTGAATTCTGATAAGAACTGGTTCAAACCTGCTAAAGACAAGGACCGTACAAAGATTTGAACTCTAGAAACTTGCAAACCCATTATGCTTCACTATAATGTAAAAATTACAACTTCTGAATATGAAGATGAGCATTAACAAGATCTTACTATGATGGGATGCTATGATATGTAATGTGGTACATATAAAGTTACTGAGCATGCATGGAAGACCATGGATGAATCAAATGATGCTAACCAATGAAAGAACTCACTCCAAACCCAATGTGTTTGAATTAGTATCTAGTTTAGTTTATTGTCATTGTACCTCGTACAACAAAATCAAACACCATCTTCAGTGCACATCATGACCATGAAAATAAACACAAACACACATCCTTCACACTCCACACATTGAATTAAAACTCACCCCTGATACTGCACCAACACTGCACTATACAGCAGAATTCAAAAGAGCTACTGCCCTGGGATAGAAGCTGTTTTTCAGCCTATTTGTCCTTGTTTTTATTAATCTGTACCGTCTGCCGGATGGTAATAGTTCAAAAAAAGGGTGCCCAGGATGAGATGGATCTTTGAGAATGTTTTGAACTTTCTTAAGGCAGCAGGAGCTATAAAGCTCTTTCAAAGAGGAGAGAGGGCAACCCATGATCCTCTGGGCAATGACATTAACCCTCTGGAGGGCTTTCCTATCTGCCACTGTGCAATTGGCAAACCATACAGAGGTGCAGTCAGTTAAGATACTCTCTGTGGTGCAACGGTAGAAGGTCTATATAAAGAACTGTATATAAAGTGATTCCCCATGAGGTACCTCTCCTTGTTTATATATAAACAGGTATTAATCTCTCTTTCCAGCTTGGGTTCTATTTGGGAGGCACACCGGACTAGCAGGTCTTGAAGATCTACTGCTGGGACTGCCATCACTAAGCAATACAGTCACATGATGTCACGTTTAAGGCCATGTTGATTAGCAATGAAAATTCTGGTCTTTTATTGAGGAGTTCGATTCTCACCAGCTCAAGGTTGACTTAGCCTTCCATCCTTCCAAGTCGGTAAAATGAGGACCCAGATTATTGGGGTTCAATATGCTGACTCTGTAAACTATAGAGTGCTATAAAGCACTGTGAAGCAGTATATAAGTCTAAGTGCTATTGCTACAGATAGTCCTCGACTTACAACAATCTGTTTAATAACCGAAGTTACAGTGGCACTGAAAAAAGTTACTTATGAGCATTTTTCAATGGTTTACAACCATTGCAGCATCCCTGTAGATACATGATCAAAATTCAGCTGTTTGGCCACTGACTTCTTCATCGTATATAAAATAGGTAGTGGTCAGGCAGGACACGGCATATTATGTGGTCTAAGCTGAGGTCGGTTCTGTCATCTAAGGCAAGAGGTCTCCAACCTTAGCAACTTTAAGACAGCTATGCTGGCTGAGGAATTCTGGGAATTGAAGTCCACAAGTCTTAAAGTTGCCAAGGTTGGAGACCCCTGATCTAAGGTACTGTCTTGTAGCTGTTGTTTTTTTTTCACTACAATGACAGCTTTGGTTGTTGGAATGCAGGTGAAGAGGAAAGTCACCTCATAGGAAACCTTGGTCTCATCCTGGTCTAAGTTTAGTTTCCAAACTTTGTTGGTGAAGTCCTATGAATTGCTTGACAAATGGTTCATATTTATGACAGTTACAATGTCCCGGGGTCATGTGGTCACCTTTTGCTATCTCCTGACAAGCAAAGGGAAAAGTCAGATTCACTTAACATCCATGTTGCTAACTTAACAACTGCAGTAATTCACTTCACAACTGGGGAAAGAAAGGCTGTGATATGGCCCAAAATTCACCTCACAAATGTCTCACTTAACCACAGAAATTATGAGAATTGTGGTTGTAAATTGAGGACTACGTGTATTGTAACTCAAGGATTATCTGCATTGTGTCCAATGTTTTTAGCCCACTTTATCATATTTTTTGTATTTCATTCTTTGTAATCAACGCACTTACTTCTGATTTGAACAGGCTACAAAACTGTAGTAAAACTGCCACAATACCCTCCCTGAGACATCATTTTCCCCATCCACCCCCTCCAATTTGTACTGCTCTCACTCAAGTCCTCCTGAGCGGGGTGGGGTGGGGGTGGTGTCCTTGAGACCTCATCCTGTTGCTGATGGGTCTCTGGTTTTTGAAATTTGCTGATTTTCTCCAGATTATTCTTAATGGCCTCTTGTATGGCCCTTCTATTCTCTGTATTAACTATTTGTGTTTTGTAAGCCACCTGATCATATCTGAGTGGGATAGCCTACTATATATGTAATAAATAAATGAATAAATTATTATCGCCCAAGTCCTATTTTGAAAGAGACTTTATATCCAGTTATATGGAACACCTTACCAACTTCGACAGATCTCAAATAAATTGAACCTAGTTAGGAAGACCACAGGGCAGCGGGTTAGATCAGTTGGCTGGGAATTTTGGGAGCTGAAGTCCCCACACCTGAAAGTTGGCAAGGTTGAGAAACCCTGGACTACATGGAAAAACAAGCAAAAAAGTAAACCATGATTGGACTGCTAGCAAAAATGAAGTCGCCCGGAGCAGAGCTCCAATAAATAATATGCAACTAATCAACGAAGCCTATTGAAATAAATTTAGCTTTATCAAACGTGGCGTAAAGACTACTCTGCACTACACAGGACGCTCTGGTCTGAAACATCTCATTTACCCCGAGTAACATTATTTATTTATTATTTATTTATTCGACTTGATTGATCCTGCTACAAGGACAAAGCATGTTTTTGTGGGGTTTCTTGCAATGAGAACAAGGACTCGCAGTCTCGATCTTGCACAATCCCCCCCTCCTCCAAGAACCAATTCAGACTGAAGAGGGAACCACGTGCTCCACTCCGACAAAGAGATCTCCGATGCGCATGTGCGCGGAGAAAAAAAAGGGGCGCCTGCGCTCCTGGTCTGGAGGGTCTCGCTTTTCGGCGGAGCGGCCCTCCGGTGCGCCTGCGCAGAGGGAGTCGCAGCGAGTCCTGCGCAGGCGCAGTCGGGTATTGACTCGAGGAGCGGTTGGCGGCGGCCGCAGTTGGCGCGCGGCGGAAAGAAAGGCCGGAAGCGCAAGCACGGACGCCGCGTCCCCCCTTCTTTCCGCTTCCCGCCCCGGTGGCCCCAGCGCTCCGTCGGCGTGGCAACCCTGTTCCCTCGCGCGCCTTTGCCGCTCCTTCGGCCGCGGATGCAGCGCCGCGAGGATCTCGCCGCAGCCGCCGCCCGGCTGGGCCGGCCGCCGGGCCCCGCCGTGGCGGCCCGACTCCAGTCGCCTCAGGCGGCGGCCTCCCCGCGACGGGCGGCCCGCGGCGGCGGCGGCGGGGGGCGCGGGCCTCAGCCGCCACCCCTCCTGCCGCCCTCGGCCACCAGCTCGGCCCCGCCGGCGCCCAGCGCGGCGCCCACCCCGCTGATGCCCGGCGCGGTCTCCGCGGCCAAGGCCGAGCCCGAGAACAAATACCTGCCCGAGCTGATGGCCGAGAAGGACAGCCTGGACCCCTCCTTCACCCACGCCATGCAGCTGCTGCAAGCAGGTAAGGCGGCGCCGGGAGGGCCGTCCCCGCCTCGCGCGCGGGAACGGCGCCAGGCTTCTCTCGGGCGGACGTGCCCCGGGCCCCGAGGGGGGTGGGTGGGAGCCTTCCCGGAGCGGCCCTGGGTCCCCGCGAGCTCCTCCTGCCTTTTAGCTCCGTGTCTCTGGAGACTCACCGTCAGCCACGTCGAGAAAAAAAAGTTCCTTACGCTCTTATTGTGAACAGGGGCTGTTTTTAAACTGCCTTCCTTCTCTTAGAAGAAGGAGGAGACGGTGCCTTTCGGAGACAATTATTAAGGTCTTCAATTGGACCCGTTACGATATTCCCATGCTGATTGCCATCCTTTCAGTTGGAAACGGGATCCAGGCCGTAGGACCTTCCTCTTCCCGCGTTTCCTTTGTGCTTTTCCAGCATGTGGTTTCTTCGGGACGTTTTAGCTCCATAGTTGGAAAGAGCTGATTCCAGAGTCATCGCCGCGGGCTGGGAACAGGCGTGGAAGAAATCTCTGCCCGGTGGTGGTAGGGAGCGCAGGGGTCGCCAACCTTCTGGACCGCAGGGACCACCAAACTCATACTTTTAAATCCCCTGGACCGGAGACCCTGGGAAAATCCCCAAAAAGTCTGCAGGAAAATTCCCCACCCTGTTTTCTTACCGATCGATCATTCTTTATTTGGGATTGCAGGATACCATCTCTGGCTCCGTTCTGGGATTGGGGAGAGACTTTTGGCTTCATGCAAGGAAAGCAGCAGAAGTCTTTCTGTCCCCCAAATTCCGCCAGAAATGAGTCTTTGTGGAACTTGTCGTGCGGTACAGCCTCCTGGAGCAGGATGCCTTGCAGGGTCTCAAAGACTCATTTCTGGTGGAGTTTGGGGGAGAGAAAGAAAGACTTCTGCTGCTTTCCTTGTGTGCAGCCAAAAGCAGAAGAAGAAAGAAGTGGGAAGAAGCAGCCCGGTGGCCAGGCCAGGCATGTGGGGCGAGTGGCGCAAGTTCCCCCCCTCCACCCTTTGCCCCCTCCCCTCAGTACCTTGTGCTCTCAAGGCCAGCTATGCAAGCCTTGTGTTCCCCTGGGCCTTGTGTTCCCGTGCAGCCTGGATTAATTGCTTTGGGGGTGACATTTTTCTGCAGATCACCAAAAATTTTCTCACGGACCACCAGTGGTCCCTGGCCCACTGGTATGGAGGGCAGGACTCCCCATATCTGGCCAGGTTATCTGTGACAGTGGTCTAACAGGGCAGATCTCCCTTAATAAAGCAGAATCCTTCCTCTGGCCCTTTTCCTTTTCAGAAGGATTTTGCCTTGGGCTGGCTTGAAAGTATGACAGATCATGCCATGAGTTTTGTACCTCTTCTGAGGATATTGCTTTCTTAAAGCACCAGTGCCAGTACAGATGGTGGTGTAGCTATGAGCAGATATTTTATCTGTTTGTTTATATACGGTACTTATTTTTCCTGTAAGCAGGAAAAGTAGTTCTTTTTCACATATTCATACCACATGAATATTAGAAACCTGTAAATGTGGTCTTAACATAAAAATTCTTTGTACTTAGGAACAGCAACTTACGTTGAGTTCATTCTGGGTTGCTTTTTTCTCCTCTGATACCTGAGATTCTTACGAAAACGAGTATGTCAAATGATAAAGATTTGATTAAAATCTGTTTGCTGATTATTTACATTGCATTCATTGAGGAACATATAAGTTTGAAATATTGTGATTCCTCGTGTTTGCATACCCAAATTTAAGCTGTGTGTTTTCCTTGTCAAATGTTCAGGCTTCCAGCCTTCAAATGTAAGAAAGTATATTTGAACAAATCTCTGTTTGTGTGTTACAATGTAAGTTTTTGTGGACTAGTTCACAAACAGATTTAACAAAGGTCTGGTGTCAAAAAGTATCAAATTGTGTATAATGATAAATTCAGCACTTCTATAACCTAATGATCATAGAAGATTTTAATGAGTATTTTTTGCACTCAAAAACAAATACATTCATTGGGGTAAAAGATAATACCATAATGAATTGAGCACTATAATCTTATAGTCCACCCAAGGCTCCTTTTGTGGCAATAGACCCAGCTATTTTTCCAGAAAATCTTTACATCTGCTTCCACTACCAGACACTGGCTTTAATCTCTTCCAAACTGCTTTGCTAAAACCCTCCCACCAAAATAGGATTGTACAGCAGATTTACTTAGGCAGTTTTGTAAATATAGCAAATGAGTTGATGTAGATGAAGAATGTCTTGATTATATTGTGAATAGGCTATTTTTTAACTGCCTTTCTTCCCTTAGAAGAAGGGGATGATTCCTTTCGGACAATATTAAGATCTCAGTTTGATCTGTTACAATATTTCTATGCTGATTGCCACTCTTTCAGTTGGAAATGTAATCCAAGCTATAGGATCTTTCTCTTCCCGCATTTCCTTTGTGCTTTTCCAGCGTGTGATTTCTTTTGGAGCAGTGCGATGGCACCATTTTTAAAAGAAAAAAATGTTTCTACTTGTTTTTTTCCCAACACACTCTGTAATAACAGTGGCTTTATCTGTTCTGAGGAATTACAGCAGTTACCCTAACAATTGGTGTAGTAAAGCTGATGCTAATTGTTTTTAAAGCACTGGTTTCAAAAGACAAAACTAAGAATCCCTTTATGTTTTAGGGAAGATTTCGAAAGAGATTTTTCTGTGTATTCTTCTCGCGCAGAGACTTTGTAATCTGTCTCTATGCCATTGCTATGCATATCTGCATTAATTCTTGTTTCATGCTTCTGGAACCAACCGGAGTGGAAATGGCAGTCTTTGTCTCACTAGCACCCCCTTCTCCATTTTAATAGGATATAATCGCAACAGTGCAGCTGTTGTGCTTTCAGGATCTTCTTACACCAAGTGAATCTAACTGGCTGGAAATAAGTACTGTAGTCAGAATGTGGAACAAAGAGCCCGGATTTGTTACTTACTTTGTTTTTCTTCTCTCAGTAAGGTGGAAGTGTTCTTGCTCTGACGACCAAGCAAATTCTATATTGGAAGAAAATTTATTTCCTTTTCCATACCAGTTGGAAGATCTGTGGTTTAATTTTGCTGGAAGGCACTGTGATTCATTCATTTTCAGTTTTGTATTAAGGTGTATTCTTACCCATGAGAAGCATTTACATATCCTTTTGAATGAAATCAGTTACCTCACAGCTCTAAATTCCATTTGTTGAAACAAAGATGAAAAACAAGATTTAGGAGAACTTATCTTAAATTGCTGATTTCTACAGTTGAATTCTTGGCAATCATCATCCCTTTTCTATCAGTTGCTTGTTGTTCCCTGTTATCTCTGGGTTGCTAGACTGCAGAATTTAACGAAGTCGGAATAATTCCCTTCTCAGAGTTTCATGTCTATTTTAATTCTTGTTGCCTTTGACACATTTATTCCTTTCTGAAGAATTGGAATTAAATGCTTATTTTTCTGAAACCAGAAAGCCTCCTTTATGTAAAAACAGCAACTGTTGATGCTCAAGGAAAGCTGTACTTGCAAGGGCAAAGTCATTTATTCCTCAAAGGAAAAACGTGTCAAAGGCATCAAGCCTTGTGAGGAGTTAAATTCTGCCAGTTAAATTCCATTTCCACCAATAATAGAGAGCCTTGCTGGCTTTGAGGGCCCATGGATAGTTTTACCTCATTTTACCCTGTATTTGGCCACATCAAACAAGCTTTTCAACTCTTTTATTTCCTTGTGACCCTGCGTTTGGATTTTGCCCTCTCTTTGAATGTTTTCTGGCCAAATGTATGTATGTAGCAGTTCTACATCAAGAGGGCAGCTTACCCAGCGATTGGTCTGAATTGGTAAAATATGTAGGGATCCCCAGTGCATGGTCTGTGGAGTGGCATCGGGCTGTGGTGCGGCATGCCAGCAGCTGGGCCACACAGACAAGCAAAGCCCCATCCACAAGATGCAGGCAGCACACAAAACCATGCCCTCTCTGGCCTGTGGAAAAACCTTTCTCCATGGAACCAGTTCCTGTATCCAAAAGGCTGGGAGCCACTGCTGTACAACAACTAATTTTTAAAGCAGTTTCTTCCAATACTATTGGAAGATTTTTTAAAAGATTAATTGCTATGTGATTTTTTTTTTCGTGGGAAAACTGGAACAGTGGAAAAAACCATTTTTCTGTTGCAGGCACATTTACCAGGCTCCCCCTCCACAGCATTTAGGGTTAAAAATAGCCCTATTACATCAACAAAGGCTACATTAAAGAATTGCTGATGGTTGAACACAGAAGTTTTTAAAGCTGAGTTGAGATGTGAAATTTGGAGAAAAAATGGTAGCTTTGCTTATTTCTGAAGAATTAGAAATAAATGCTTATTTTTCCTGGAACCAGAAAGCCTTTTTTATGCAAAAACACCCAACTTTTGATGCTTAGGGAAAGCAATACTTGCAAGGGCAAAGTCATTTATTCCTCAAAGAAACCCCTGTCTTTGACCTTGAGCTCTCTTGTTGACTTTTGTAAAAGTTGCTTTTCCTTTAGGCATCAGAAGCAAAAATGGGAACATTTATATTCTTAAAGTGATTAGAAGCAAAAAAAATTCATTGTTTTGTTTGTTCAGGCTAACAAAGTTCATTTAAAGCCTTTAGCATTGACAGGAAGTCCTTCTCATGCTTTTTGAATCCCAATCAATCTAGAAAAGATACATATGTACGAAGGAGCCAAAAGGAAGCATTTTGTTAAAAAATATGGCTTTAAAATTCAATATGCTGTATACATATTGAATATTATATATATTATATATAGCTATGCAAATTAGAATTGAATTCTTATAAATTCTTAATACATTTGTGGGGATATGACTCATTCAAATATACATTGGTTAGAATCTCTCTATATAAAAGTGAAATACCACTCATACATCATCACGAAATTTCCAGAACCGAAAAGCCTACAAACTTGAAATTGGGCATGTATGTTCCTCTTAGTTTCTAGGTGCTCACTAAGAAAGGATTTTTCGAAATGACCATCAGAGATTAGTATTTCGTATATTATTATTAAAATGCTCTGATGCTGAGTTCTACTCCTCCTCCCCACCTGAAAAGAAATCTGTTCCAAATACAAGCAGAGTAGAGAAGTTTCAGTTGTAGTTTCATGGCACCAAGCAGCTTTAGTACAGAACAGTTGAGCTAAGCCACACCCAGGCTCCTTGCTGTCTCCTGGCTCACACAGCAAATACTGTTTCAGTTTCCAAACAGCCCTCAACTTTCTCACACATTGACAGGATGCTAGCCAGATCAATACATGGTAGGCATGGATGCTGGTAGGCAGAGGCAGAAATTTTTTCCCCCTTATTTTCCTCCCCAAAAACTAAACCAGGGATAGTTTTGTAGCGAAGCACGGGTATCAAGCTAGTTTAATATATGAGCTATGAGGTTTTGATCCAATCAAAATTCTTGATGTCTTATTTATACAATGTGATCTTCCTTTGCGTTTCCCCTCTATTTTTCCCACTTCATTTCTTTTGGATTCCAGTCTCCCAGTTTGTAGATCCTTTTTTCAGATTCCTTATCTCTAGATAATTCTGGGTCTGTTTGTGTCTTCCAAGTGCTTGTATATCAGTGAGACAGCTGCTCAAAATCTGCTGGTTGAATAGCCTTTCTGCATAATCTCCCTGGATAATGGATAAATGGGCTATGATAAATGATGTTTTTATTACCACATGCAGATTCTGAGGCTCTCCGGGGCTTAACTGGTGAAAACTATTCTGGCAGACCTCTGCTTAGCTGGATAAATTTTGCTTGTTCTGTATCTAATTTTTATCTGCTCAACATTTTTAATCACATATGCTTCCCCCCCCCCAAAGTATTGCTGCTTTGTGATGTGGTTTAAGCCACTTTGAGTGATGGGTAGGTTGTCAGGGTTCTGGCGATTGCTGTAATTAAATCATGAACTTCAAGCCAAGCTTCAAAAGAATCCAAAAGATTTATTAGGAGCAACATTTTGGCATTATCCCAGTTGAAGTCAACTCTGACACATGTAATTCATGGTCACCTGTAACCCTGTTTCCCCCCCCCTGGGTGTGTCACACATCAGATTCTCCAAGAAGCACGTTCATGGGCTGGGTGTCATCAGTCACACTCTCCAATGAAGGATTTTCGCGGGCAGAAGATCTGGTAGCCTAGCTACAATCTTTGTAAGATGAGCGTGGAATCTACTTCTGGTCCCCCTGCTTATGGCAACTCGGAAACAGGCATGCTTTACAAGTTGACATTTGACTCCCCTCACTTCTTGAAGACTTGTACAAAGCAAAAACAAATTGAGAGCAGGTATAGAATTTAGGGTTGCTACACCCCCCCCCCAAAAAAGCTTGGTTGGATTTTCTGCATGGAATCTTACTATGAGGCGATCAACCTGGACATTCCTACTCTTCACCAAGATGCCTCTGATAAGGGGTAGCCCTTCCACTTGATTAAGTATTGGAGGTGTCTCAAATTGAGGATTTGCTGCACTTCATAATGAGTTTGGCCTCCTATGACAATGGGGTCTGGGGGCTCAAGGTAGGGGCCTCAGGGTTGATCTGAGCACGGGTTTTAAAAGGCTACTATGGAATACTGGGTGTATCTTCCCTAGCAGTCGGGGCAATTTCAATTGCACTATGACTGGGTTGATGATCTTTACTATGGGGAATGGTCCCATAAACTTTGGCCCCAGTTTCTTGCTAGGGAGTTTTAGATATTTTGGTGAGAGGTAGACCTTCTCCCCCAACTGGAATGGCTCTTGCGGGGCTCGGTGGTTGTCTGCCTGCTTCTTATAGGTCTATGCTGCTTTAGCTAGTGCTTTTTTTAACATTCTCCCAAGTTGCTTTCAGCATTGACATCCAATCAGTCAAACTGACTGATGAGGGGGTTCCCTTGGATACTCAGGCATTGGGATGAAGTCCATACCACTCACTACTCTGAAGGGGGTTAGTCCCGTGCTACTATGAACAGCATTATTGTGCACAACCTCCGTGAGAGGCAGGAGGTCCACCCAATTGGACTGCTGATACGCAGCACCTCAGGTACAGTTCTACCATGGCATTCAGTCTCTCCCCTCTCCCCCCGTTGGTGCTCAGATGAAAAGCCGAGCTAAGGCCCTGGGATGACCCAGTAGACCACAGGAACTTCCTCCAGAACTTAGCCATGAAGTGGACCCCTCTGTCTGAGATAATTCTTCGTGGTACTCCATGCAGGTGGTAGATGTGCTTCAGGAACAGCTTGGCTAACTGATGGAGTGAGGGTAGTCCACAGCAAAGTATGAAGTGTGCCTGTTTGGAGAATAAGTGTATTACAGTCCAGATCACCATGTTCCCCCCACTTTTTGGCAACTCCACTATGAAGCCCATTGCGATCTCCCATGGCCTCGTCGGCTCTGCTACTACCTGCAGTAGTCTGGGAGTTTTTTCTGGTCGTTTTTTCATCACGGCACAGATGGTGCAACTCTTCACATAACTGTCCACATCTTTATGCCGGGCCACCAGAATTGCCTCTGTGCTAAGTGTACAAGTTTTTAAGAACCTGAAGTGGCCTGTTGGTTTGTTGTCATGGCTCCTCTGGAGGACTAGAGTGCGTAGGGATTCTGGGGCATAGAGTTTCGTCGCCTTCCACGCTAGGTCATCCCTTTTTGTCAAGATTGTCCCGGAACCAGAGGTCTACTAGCGGTTCACTTTTGAGTTTCGTGGTTAGGTTGCTTGCAGATTGGTCTTGCCAGTTGTGGCATTGTCGTCTGTGGGTCATTTGGGTAGAGGGGACAGAAAACGGTGTTCTATTAACAAATTCAAGATTCAAGGTTTTGGTATTAACATGAGATGGGCAGCCATACAAATAGAAGCAATCATGTGTTTGAGTGACGATTTACGGGCTTATATGAAAATATAACAATAAGAGTCTTGCAAACTCCATTCTGCAGCAGCCTTTTTGTAAGTCATGCATGTCATTTAGATAATAGAAGTCAGCTGATAACTGACTTTTTTCTTTCTTTAGAAATTGACAAAATTCAAAAGGGTGAATCAAAGAAGGATGAAGAAGAGACCTATCTGGACTTGTTTTCTCATAAAAACATGAAACTGAAGGAGCGAGTTCTTATACCGGTCAAGCAGTATCCGAAGGTGAGATACCTGTAACATCTGCAAAAGGATTACCTTCACTTTATGACCACTTTTGGATTACAGAACTGTAACAATTTTGTTAGCATAAAACTGTCGGGAACCAGATATTTCCCAGATATGTTGGACCATCAATCTATATTTGCCACAATTGCAAAGGGAAAGTGAAGTCTCAGAAATTAAATTTCAAAGGTTACAAAAAAAATAGTGGGCTGAGGAGTAGGGAAGGAGGTTGGCATCAGCATCCATTCCTGCAGTGGCCTGAATATATGACTGGTAGAATCCAGTAAGGGCAAGTGTGTGAAAGGATGAAAAGAAGGAAGAATGGCAATCCAAAATAACATAGGTTTAGAAGGGAGGGGGGAGCAAATGGGCCCAAAATAATGGAGATGAAAGAAAATATGGGAAACCAGGAAAAAGCAAGGATAGTATGGAAGATAGAAGACATGTAGCTTTTCAATGTGTAAGTCACAAGCAAATGCTACAGTTGCTGATCTCCTAATTGTGACCTGAACCTGTGTTTGGTTCTATTCTTTTACATCTTAATATAGGTTTGGTAGGGGAATAAATAATGCAGCAGAGGGTAATTTGGTAAGTAAAGAGCCATGGTGGCACAGTGGTTAGAATGCAGTACTGCAGGCTACTTCTGCTGACTGACATGTGCCAACAGTTTGGCAGTTTGATTCTCACCAGCGCAAGGTTGACTCGGCCTTCCCTTCTTCTGAGGTCGGTAAAACGGGGACCCAGATTGTTGGGGGCAAGATGCTGACTCTGCTTTAGAGAGGGCAGTAAAGCACTGCAAAGTAGCATGTAAATCTTAAGTGCTGTTGCTATTGCTGAATGATGTGTTCAGAATTAAAGCAGGATTTTTCTATAATGTAATGATGAAAGTTATTCTGTGGAATTTTCTGTCTATACCAAAATTCAGAATGTTTCCCTTTTTGGTTGGAATACTGAAGTCAGACAGTTGCTACTTAAATAATAAAGTTGTGCTGCCCACCATCATGGCAACTAAAGAAAGTTATTTTTTCTTTCAGTTCAATTTTGTTGGGAAGATACTGGGCCCCCAAGGCAACACCATCAAGCGATTACAGGAGGAAACTGGAGCAAAGATTTCTGTCCTAGGGAAGGGATCAATGAGAGACAAAGCAAAGGTAGGACTCCCTGGACAAAATTTTGACTTTGAGCATCTAATGCAGCATTTACTTATCTGTCACCTTTTGTTACCTGCAGATTGACACTGTAGCTTGAAGACTAAAGGTATTTCCTGAAGTTAAAACGAATCTTCTTGAGAGAGTTCTACTCTCAGCTCCCAGACATTGCAGTGTGACCAAGTTCATTCCTCAATGGCTTTTAATTGAATACCTCATTAAAAGATTTTTCTGGCCGGACTTAGCACATTGCACGATGTTGAGCTTACAAATGGATTAGCAGATTATAAAATGTTTATTTGGATAAATAGTTTCCGAATTTTTGTCTCCATAGAAATTGAGAAAATGGGTTATAATTTAAAGATGGTTGCCGCCAAATGTAAACATCTTCAGGCGGCCCCAATATTTTGCAGTTCTACAAATGATCTGGGCAATAATCCTGTTCAGGCTTTACTACCAATGGACATGAAACACTTGAAGTTGCCAGTAGGAATATGGAAGGGCTAACCTCACCCCTCATTGCATGATTAGTATCAGTCTGAAGTAGGATCTTATCCTTGCAGAAGGCATCCAAATTAATTAGGATTCCTATCTCAATGAATTCTCTATTCTGACTGCCAGCTTCCAATTATCAAGAGTGTGGGCAGCAGGCATATCAATGGCTTAGCACAGGGGTGTCAAACTCCTTGGTGGCTCAGGCTGTTAAATGCCTAGCACTTAAGTTCCAGCTGCCTACAATTACTGTAGGCTCGAATCCCACCAGGCTCAAGGTTGACTCAGCCTTTGATCCTCTCAGGGTAGGTAAATTGAGGACCCAAGATTGTTGGGGGCAATAAGCTGACTTTGTAAAAATGCCGCTTAGTAATAAGCAGGCATATACAATGGAAGGAAGGCTATTGCTGAGCACACTGGGTTGTATCCCAAAAATTGTAAGCCGCCCTGAGTCTTCGGAGAAGGGCGGCATATAAATGTAATTTTAAAAAAAATGTTACAGAAATGAAAAGAACTGAAAGATTCAAGAACTGAAAGAACTGAAGGATTACCATGATCTATTACCATGATTTCTTTTAGTCAATGGTTTTATTATTTTGAGGTTTAATTGGGTTTCTTATTTAATATTTTTTAAATTGTATATTTGCATTGTTTTATGATTTACGCCTTGAGTCCTTCGGGAGATGGGGCGGGTTAGAAATCTAATCAATCAATCAATCCTTCTACGGTAGCTGTACTGTATTTAACCTTCAAGGATCACCATGAGCCACGGTGATGCAGTGGTTAGAGTGCAGTACTGCAGGCTTCTTCTGCTGACTGCCGGCTGCCTGCAATTTGGCAGTTCAAATCTCACCAGGCTCAAGGTTGACCCAGCCTTCCATCCTTCCGAGGTGGGTAAAATGAGGACCCAGATTGTTGGGGGCAAGAGGCTGACTCTGTGAACCACTTAAAAAGGGCTGTAGAGCATTATGTAAGTCTAAGTGCTATTGCTATCTCTATTGTCCTCAAGTATAGCCTTACAATGAGAAAACAATGGCAACTAAATTTTGTCTTTAATTTTAACAGGTAGAACAGCCCTAATTCTTAATTCCTTCACAATACCATGAGTTTTTATCTTGTGCTTGATGGATAACATTAAGAAAAGATTCTAGGAAAGAAGAACAAATCTTAGCTGTAATCAGATGTTAAGAAGTAATGTGTGATTAAGAATGGTTTACAGTCTATTTTAAAGTCCTAATTATAATTTATTTTTGTTTACAGGAGGAAGAATTGCGCAAAGGAGGTGATCCAAAGTATGCTCACTTAAATATGGATCTGCATGTTTTCATTGAGGTCTTCGGCCCTCCTTGTGAAGCTTATGCTCTTATGGCCCATGCCATGGAAGAAGTCAAGAAGTTCCTCGTTCCGGTATGTAACAGTTAGCCCTCCCTTCTAATTGTTGTGCATAAAGGCATACAGGTACATATGACCACCAGGGGCCTATGACACCACTTCCTACTCTATCATTGAGTCACCACAATCATTTAAGCAAAATATCTATGACTTGCACTTTTACTGGAATAAAACATTGCTTGAGACTGGTTGTCCTGCACTGTGTGTGTATTGTGTTTGATTTATATGACTTCCCATCTCACCATAGCGATTCCGCTTACAGCAGATTGCTTGAAGCCATTTGGGCACCCTTAGATGGAAGAGAGGTAAAAGTACACAGCAGAGACAGAAATGAAAGAAGCAACTTAGATTTATTGGTGGACATTTGTTCTCTGTTTAAAAACTTTGCCTTGTCTCCAGTAAGTAGAAATAATGAGTTTGAAGCAATAAAAGTTGTAATAGCACCAAATTGGTAGCAAACATAGAAATTCTGAAGAGACAAAAGAATGTTTTGCAAAAACATGATATGCTCCTGTTTTGCAAACAGAAGTTGCTGCTGAGTGCACAAAAATGGTCTTTCAAATTAAAATGCTCTGTATATAACAGAAATTAATTCTCTTTGTTTCTATATAGGATATGATGGATGATATCTGCCAGGAACAATTTTTGGAATTGTCCTATCTCAATGGGGTACCGGAGCCAACACGTGGCCGGGGCATCTCTGTCCGTGGAAGGGGAGCAGTTCCCCCTCCCCCACCTGTTCCTAGGTAATGAACAGATTCATGGATAGTTAATTTGAAATGATTAAGCATTAATATTGCACTTAAGTTTCAGAAAATGAACAAATGCCATTAAATAAAACAGTAATTTTTTTTTAGTATATTTGGAAGAGTTACATCTGTGGTATGATGCAGTCCTGTTAAAAAAGTGAGAACCATTATAAAAATTGTTCAGTTTCCTTTAGACAACAAATTTAGAATGTTGGTTTAATAAAGTATATTTAACTTGCCCTGGAACTTCATGTATACAAGAGAGAGGTGTTATTTTTCCAGCAGACTTCTTGCCATTCTTGTCTCTTTATTGTGGATCAGTTTTCATTATACCTACCCACATAGTTGTACTAATATATTTTACAGTGAGCAAGGATGATTTTTGTCTAAAATGTCTCCGATGTCAGGCTACCTACCTGGTTTCCAAATTGGATTGAGATCTTTCACTATTTTGCGGATAGTTTTAAGTGTGTTGTATAGCTGACTTTTAAACATATTTAAATAGCAGTATTCCTTTAGTTCATCGTTTCCCAACTTTGGCCATTTCCAGGTGAAGTGACACACTAGCTGTAGAATTGAGCTCAGAACGCTGCAACCAATGTGTCCATTCACACTTCTGGGAGTTGAAGTCCACATATGTGGAAGTTGCCATGATTAAGAAACACTGCTTGAGTCACCCTAACTTTCACTGTCCTATACACTTTTTAATTTGCCTCATGTCTTCCAGGGTCCGTTGATAGATTTGCCTTACATTTTGAAAACGTTGGCTTTCCAGTTTAAAAAGTCCCAATTGATGCAAAGATTGAATCTTTGGAAAATAAACTATTCTGTAAAATTCTTATCTTCCCCTTTAAATAATAGAATCTGAGTCAGGTGTTTTGGTAGCAAATAATACTGCTTCCTGTTTCTTATCCATATTTTCTGATCAATCAAATCATATAAGTCCCATTAATAAAATAAAATAAATAAAATAACTAACCCTCAGTTAGAAGTTTCAGACCCTTCTTAGTGCTAAACCAGGGGTCCCCAAACTTGGCAACACTAAGACTTGCGGACTTCAACTTCCAGAATTCTCCAGCCAGCATAGCTGGCTAGACAATTCTGGGAGCTGAAATCCACAAGTCTTAAAGTTGCCAAATTTGGAGACGTCTGTGCTACACTAACTTATTTTTGAACTGACTTTGATAGATACTTAACCTTATTTAGACTGGATTTCCAATTTGGGCATTTCTTTCTCTGCTTTGTGAAGTTAAATCATTTTGATCTCAGGTTGTTTTCCTGAGAAGCAACTGATCAACCTTCCTGCACAGACCACCTGTATCTCTTTTTTTTCTGCCTTTTCTGAACAGAGGACGTGGTGTGGGTCCTCCCCCTCCCCCTCCTCGTGGAGCCCTTGTACGGGGTGCCCCAGTGAGGGGCGCAATTGCAAGAGGAGCAGCTGTGACCCGCGGAGTCCCCCCTCTCCCAGCAGTGAGAGGGGCCCCTGCCTCAAGAGCTCGTGCAGCCGGCATTCAGAGAATACCACTTCCTCCTCCTCCTGCACCAGAGACCTACGAAGATTATGTAAGTAATATTAAACATTGGATGCTTGACAGGTTGAAAGCATCTCAGAAACAGAGTTGAAGAAGCTTCTTGGATGAGAAGCAAAAACGTCTTCAAAGAAAAACCAGAAAGGCCAGTTTCCTCTTGAAAAAACACCTTTGGGACAATCATGACCTGGATGACTGAGAATCTCCATAGACAGTTGCTAGAAAGAAATAGCTGTTAGGAAATAGTTACAACTATACCATGTAATTTTAACCCTAATCTTGAATTATGTTCATGATCAGTTCTGGATGATTTGCTAAAAAAAAAAAATTTTTTAAAAGAAATTCTATTCCATGGGAAATTCCAATGAGCCTCCTCAAGTTCAAGTGCTAAATCATCTTTGCAGATGAGTTTAAGGCTTTCAAGAAACTGTCTGCTTGATGGAATTTAATTAGAGGCACCATTCCCTTCCCTAATGAACCCCCTTGTGCAACTCCAGCTGCTTGACCCCTTCTCTTTTTTTGTCCATTTCAGGGCTATGATGATGCTTATGCTGAGCAAAGTTATGAAGGATATGAAGGCTACTATAGCCAGGGTCAACAGTAAGTCCTCCCTTTAGCTTCTTAATTCCATCTGTCTGGTATTTCCTAGAAAGTCTTGATTTGCTTATTATCCTTTCTACTGTTTGTCACCTGGGCTCATTTTCCTCACTGAATCAGTGAAGAAGTACAAGATTTTTGACTGAGTTCTGTTTAGTTTTAGGACTTGTGTTGAGAACAGATCACATATTTATGCAGAAATACTGAATATTCAAAAGGGCTCACAAGTTTTGAAATACCACTATGATTTCATACTCGTTGCTCATTCTGGTATTCAATATACCTTCATTCAGCACTTGGCCTTTCTTGGCCCTACCTTTTTGTGTTATCATATACCTTTGCTAAATAACTCCTCCTTGCATTCATCTCGAATGTTTTCCCAACAAAACCAGTTCTAATTTTCATATAACAAAATGAGCAGGAGCACACACAGCCTTTTCACTTTCTTCTGTCTGTTTTTTGTAATATACCAGGGGGTCTTCAGACTTGGCTATGAAATTCTGAGAATTGAAGTCCATAAGTCTTAAAATTGCCAAGTTTGGAGACTCCCTGTAATAGACTAAGCACGGCTGCTTCTGTTTGTGTTAGGTCTAATTCTACTGAGCATTCTGCCAAACTACACAAATTAGTCTTGCTCTAAATTTTTCAGCATACATGCATATAGCTTACTGCTTCTCACTGACTATGTCAGTAAACTGCATGTCAATGTCCTGCTGGCATGCACAGCAAAAAAAACCCTCCTGGGACATTTTTTTACTTTACTGACAGATCCATGTAGGCATAGAAGAAGCAAAACTAGTTCTAAGGTTTTGGTGCAAAATGCACCATAGTTTTTTAAAAAAAAAACCCTTTTCCTTCCCCGGGCCATCCATTGTTCACTGTCCACCAGTCCAACTTACACATTTTATTTTGGGAAAACAGTCTGCATCTTTCGAAAGTCCAATGCATCTGACCTTGAGATTGCAAGATTTTCTCAGGCTGCAAATGGCATACGTAAATTCCTTTTCTTGTTCTCTACTCCCCACATATTCCAATCATACCCATCCCCCCCTCCCTTAGCTTCTTTGTCAAGTTGCAAGTGGAAAGAAGTGCCTTGCGAGTCAACCTTGATGTATCTCTTGGTTAGTGTGATGCAGGGAACAGAATATTGATTTTTAAGGAAGTCTTTCAGAGATGTTATTGTATATTTAAGTAATGTGCTTTGGCTATATATGTGACATACATGAGTAAGACTAAAGGTGGTAACCTAGTCTACCGTTTTGTTTTCTTACAAAAAAACTGTTTTGCAAAAATCTCAAATTAGGCCAGTCTTAGTAATAGCAGTATAATATCTAGAAAACATAAACACAGCCTCTTCTTGTTCTTGCAGGGAAACAGAATATTACGATTATGGACATGGTGAAGCTCAAGAATCTTACGAGGCGTATGGTACGTCTGTGTGTCAGGGGATAGGAACACAGTGATTGTATGGATTCAAGCTTTATTCATTAATTGAATTTGGGCATCAGATGTTTTGCTCAAACAGAGATCTTATGTCAAACTGGTAATGTTTTTAGGGATCACCTTAAGAATATATTTATTTGTTTTTATTTATATCCCACCATTATTATTTTTATAAACAACAGAAGGTTGTGAACATACCTAATATACCTTCCCCCTCCTATTTTACTAAGAGCAATCCTGTGAGGTGGATTAGGCTGAGCGAATGACCAAAGTCACCCAGCTGCTTTTATGCCTAAGGCAGGACTAGAAGTCACTGTCTCCCAGTTTCTACCTTGTGCTTTAACCACTAGACCAAACTAGCTCTTACAAATTGGAGACAGCAATGAAAAGCAGCTTCAGGACTTTATACAGAAACTTCAGTCTGGAATTTATTCCAGATTGGACAATACCAAACTGTAGGGTATTTTTCAGCACAGTTTGTCTGTTTTGTTTCAACTCCACACAGACACCCCCCCCCCCAAAATAGTCTCTGCCTTTTGGAAATCACTTGTCTGGCTTTGAGGTACACCCAAAAGGGCCTGTGTCTTTCTGGACATTGAGCCCAGATGCCCTTGCTAATTAATTAGTGTGGTAGGAGCAGATGTTTCAACTGCTTTCCTGCAGCCATAATGAGAAAAATAAGATCTGTGGAACACTTCAGGGAAACAACAGTGTTGATTGGAGTACAAGTCATTTGTCCAAGGGGGAATTAATTTTAGAGGTATTCGGTAGAATTCTGTTGAAATTAATAGGCAGTTTGGGGAGTTTTAGCCAATCAAAAGAAAATAGAAACAAAAATGATTTCCTCCTGTTTTACCATCCTAAGCCTTTGGTTCCCCCTTCCTTCTTCTATTAAGTATTTTGGATGAGCTCCCTCCTGTGTGCCAGCTTTTCTTGGACCTATGAGAACACATAATACTGTCACTTTGCTGACACTAAGCAGGTGTGAGTAAGCTCAGCATAAGCCATCTTAATTCCTAAAGGGAGAATATAACATGCCAAGTGGCTTAAAGGAAGAAACAAAATGGCTGGAGGAAAGTTTGAAAGCAGCATTTAAATCTCACTGTATGTGTTCCGGTATGAGCATAGTGATATGCAGAGTTCACTAATCTGCTGATCTGTAACATTCCCCAAACTATTCAGCCACCCTGGGAACAGTTTTGCACACAACAAATGTGGAGAGACACACGCTTTTTCTTGAAGAAACTGCTTCTGGATAAAAAAAAGTAGATAGACTCTAGTCAATCCTGTTTAGGGTTGTCCTGGTGGAATGCATAGTTTCATTCGAAGACATGATAGCTGGGGAATATTGGGAGGTGAAGTCCACACATCTTAAAAGTTGCCAGGATGGAGAAAGAGTGGCACAGAAGCTTTCCATCACTGAATGCCTGAATCAGTCTGGAAAGGCCCCGTTTAGTGGCCTCTCACAATCTCTTGGTTAATGGGGTCATCCTTGCCCCAGAGTTGCTACTACCCTTTTCCTCTTAGCTAAGTGGGCAAATGTGATGGGTTCTTTTTTTTTTCATCTCACAGGTCAAGACGACTGGAATGGAACTAGGCCTTCGCTCAAGGCCCCTCCTGCTAGGCCAGTGAAGGGAGCCTATCGAGAGCACCCGTACGGACGCTATTAGAACATTCACCAGGGCAAATCACCCTTTTGAACAAACAGTTGTTTCTGCTTCTAGTGTCCCCCAGGATTCCTCTTGCTTTACCACAACAGACAAGTAATTGTCTCCCTGATTTTTCTCTGGCTCCCTTTTTCTCCCACCTCCATCCTCCCTGACCACTTGACCCTACATTCTGCTTCTGTATGTAGTATTTTAAATAAGTTAGAGTTAGAAAACTGAATTCAACTTTTAAGTGTGTAGACTGCTTTTCTTTCTCTGTTTAGATTATATATAAAAACAACAACTGTACCTTTAAAAAGAAAACTTTGAGATAAAATGTTAGTTTCCAAAGTGACATGCTTGGTTAACAGTTATGGAATTAAAGTTTGTTAATCTTTAAATTTTTTTTGTTTTGTTTTTTAGGCAACCCATAAAAGTTCTAGTTGCAGAATCCCAAAGTAGGCTACATTTCAAAATTCAGGATTTTTTTTTAATGAATTAAAATGTAACTGTAGTAATTGCCACAGTTAAAAAGCAAGGTCAAATGTCAAAATTTTGCCCTTAACAGCAAATTGCTTGATTAATCTTAACTTTAAATATCAATAGGAAGGCTCCTCTAGAACAAATTAAATGGTGGGGTTTTTTTTCTTCTTCAGTAGATTTAATTTTTTTTTAAAAAAAAAATTAGGTTTGTAGAAAGACTTCCAATGTGGATATTGAAATTTGTCCCCAAATTCTGGGATGCTAAAGGCAGAGGTTTTCAAGCAAAAGGTGTTCTTAGCTCAATTGTGCATGAAGAGATTTTAAGCAAATGGACATCTAGCTGCTCTGTAATTTTATATTGCTCTAACTGCCCAGTGTTTTGATATTAGGAAGTATTAAATATAAGTAGCTGTGCATTGTGTCTTTTTTTTTCTTTAATGAAAAGCTAACACGAGTGTTTGCAGTACATAATATAGTTCAGGCTTACAATTGGCAACATTATCAAGCTTTTAGTCATTCCAGTGACATGTTTGTGTGTCTCGACACTCGTATTATGTTAAAAAGGGACATTGCAGCTGAAAAACCAAGGAGAAGAGCTTATTTTGTACATAGATTTGTACACTGTCCTCCCATTTTGTTCTTGGAAGATTAAATGCTACTACATGTGTAAGCTTGCCGAAATAGGTAGCTAAAATTTGTCAAGATGTCTGCAGCAGTTTGTCAATAAAGTTTAGTCCTTTTTTTTTTAATCAAAGTAAATGTGATGAATTGTCATTTTTTTTTTAATTCTGGTCAAGCAGTAAAATAGATTTTCCTCTTTCAATAAAATTTAAATTAATGTTAAACAACATGGTCTGTTTTCTTAAAACAAAAGACTTAAAACCAGAAGAGATAAAATGGTATACTCTGAAACTTTAAAACTTTATGAAGTCAAATGAGCTTAATTTTAAAACAAAACTGTTTTTCACCCCCTGGAAGTTGAACAAGGTTTCAAGCTGCTGCATAAATGTTTTGTTTCACCCTCCTTCAACTTGCTGTTCCCGGGGAAGTACTAGATTTCTTCCTTCGTCCCCAAGTTGTGGGTGGTAAGAATCATAGTCTAATCTTTCTAGAGGCCACTGGCTAAGGAAAGCCTTCCCTTTCTCTGCCGGCTATTGACCTTCCATCTGTAGGCAGTGATGCTGTGCTGTCACCTTGCCCAGAGTTGATTTCAAAAGGGCACAGCCTCCTTCTGTCCCTCAGCCCGCTTCCTTTTGGGGCTGCTTGCCCAAAGCACATCCCCATGGACTGTACTCTATTGAACGCCAGGCACGGTTGGGCCAAACCATTGCCAATTTGTTCAATGTCCTAGAAACTAAAAGTTCTTTATATGAAAGAAAAGAGATCAGAGTTCTTAACAGTCAAAAGTAATGGCTTATGCTGGGGGCAGGCAGATCATTTGCTATGGCCCACGAGGAAGGGGCATAAAACAGAACATTGCAAACCTGGCCAGTTCACACAGCCTCAAGTCACTAAATTCCTGCCTCCAAGGAGAAAGAAGTTCTCTCCCTTTGGAAAAAAAAAATCCAAGTCGCCATTGGCTATAAGCCTAAGTGGCTATTTGTTCCTGGACTAAAACCAGAATAGGTGGCTATGTAATATTGTGGCTTGTCTTCCTGGCCATTTTTTAAAATTGGATTTTCACTGGGGAGGAACTGCTTGGGGGTGAAAAAAGCTATCCACTGTTACTGTCAAATTGCTCACGGAAGTGCATGATTGAGGGAAATTACTTTTAAAAACCAAAAACAAAAAAAGGTTGTTATTTGTAGATTGTTATTTTAAAAAAATGTAAATAACTGAATTTTCCACAACGGTTTGGAGTCAGCTTTCAGGGTTTAATGTCTTGCTTGATGAAAAGATCGCCCCAACCCCCCTTTTAAAGGAAAATTATCGCAGGAGAATTCAGGATGTCTTAAAGCTAACATGCACCGAAAAACTCAAAAGGTAACCTAAATGTCTGATTTTAATAGCACATTTCTTTTACATAAACTGTGACGGCAACTTGCATAAACTATTTAACACTGAAATTCTTCAAGTGTTAACTTTAATGTAAAAGTTGGTAAAAAGAAAAAAAAGATGTTTTAAAAGTAGTTACTTAAAATATATCCACTTGCATCTGCATAAATTAGTAATAATGTTTTAATACTTGTGCTCTTTTGTCAATGTAATGAACTGTAAACCATGGGCAAAAGCAAAAAGATTTAAATCTTAAATATAAATATGGATGTAGCTAGTCCTGTGTTTATCAACAAAATCCAAGTAAAAACTCAGCCCTTATTTACCCATTATTGCTGTTCACTATCTTAAAATGCCCATTTGTAGGGTTTAAGTTGCATGTTTCCTTTCCCTGCAGCGTTAAATTGCATGCAAAAGTTATGTCAAAATTTCTTTCAAATTGCATGTGGTGGTGAAGAAACTTACTCTGTCTTTCCATTTGCAGGTAGCGCTCGGCAGTTTGGGTGAAAGTGACATTTGATGAGAACATGTTGGGTATGTTTATTTTTGCTTGTCTGGTTTTGAAACCATATTCTTGCAGTTTGCATAGGTTATTTTTGCATTGTCATTGTCATTAAAGTTTTAAGAGGTCCTCTGCAGAATTACATCTTCCCATTTGAGTTGGCCTGACTACTCAGTTCCTGCTAAGAAATGGAAACTGGTTGTCCCCCATTTTGGGGGGGATAGGGCAGAAGCCCCCAAAGGGCTGTTTTGCAGTGATGTGGTTTGCCATCTAGATTGGCCCCTCAGTGGAGATGAAGACTGAAGTATTCTTTTTAAAGTACATACTTTATTAAGGCTTTATTTTAATTATTTTACATATATCCCACCTTATTTTTTTTACAAATAACTCAAAGCAGTGAACATATGACTCCTCCTATTTTGCTGACAACAAGCCCTTTAAGGTGCATTAGGCTAAGTGTGTGACTGGCCCAAAAATCAGCTGGGTTTGGCACAGAGTCCCTCAGTCAGCTCTCATGCTTAAGGTGGGACTAGAACTCACTGTCTCCTGGCAAATGGTTTAAAGTCACTCAGCTTCCTTGCCTAAGGCAGGACTAGTACTTGCCATTTCCTGGTGATTGGCACAAGGTCACTCAGCAGCCTTTCATACCTAAAGTGGGACTTGTTGTGGTTAGCCAGCAGCAGCTGCGGACGGCTGAGGAGAGCGAGGACTCAGATGAGGGCCCAGGACCATTAGGGAATGGACTGCTGCCTTCAGAGATTGTGGGGGCTGGCAGCAGCTATGAGGAGGTTCCCGAGGAGCCTGTGCCAAGTGCGTGTGCGCGCAGGGCTGCTGGCAGAAAAGAGCTGCAGCAGCATGGGTGACTCGGGGGTAAGGCTGCAAGGTAATGGCCCCTCCTTCAAGCAGCTGTGAAGCAAACGTTCTTTGCAGGAAGCAAAGACGTTTTGAAACTCAGCCTTGTGGACATTCCAGTATCTTAAGTTGGTATTTGAAGACTCTTGTGTTGTAAAATATTTCTTAGCTGTTATTCTTGGCAGCCTTGCACAGTTTTGGCGAGGCTCATGCTTATCAAGGTTAGTTTGCAGCAACCTTTTAACTGTGGATTCATAAGAATCATTAAAAGGTTTCTGTTCCCTTTGGTTCGTGTTTGTTTTATTGGAAAAGAGTTTGGGTCAGAACAAGACTAGATCTCACAGTCGCTTTTGGTGCGATGCTTTTTAGCCCGATGCTTTAAGCCAGGAGTGTTAAATCCATGGGCTGGATGCATCACATGCAGTCCATGCCCACCCCAACTCCGCTAATGGGGAAAACTTCGCAAAATGTCATGTGATGGCAACATGATGTCAGGAGTTTGACACCCGTGCCTTAACCACTAGACCAGGGGTGTCAAACTCAATTTCATTGAGGACCGCATCAGGGTTGTGTTTGCCCTGGGGGGGGGGGGGCATGGCTGGAGTGGGAGTGGCCAGCCTGACGTCACTCGTGTCGGGTGGTGCCTATGGTGGCCCCAGCACTCTGCCAGCGAAAATGGGCTCCCATGCTCCATTTTCGGCTGGGATGGCCTCCTGCAACCCTCTGATTCACAATTTTTTTTTCCTACCATAGACTTAACATGACCCTCTTCCTACAATGAGTTCTATCTGGGTCTGAAGATGCACTGAAAGTGACACGTCTCTCGAGTATGTAATGGGAACTAAAACATATCTTGGCTTCCAAATGGATGTCTTACTTTCACTGAGTTTTCAGGGGCAATTTGAAAAACACAAATATTGTGTTTTGGGGGCTCTGACTAAATCACTAAGTCATAACTGTGCCACTGTTTTAAGAACTATTGGTATGTAACTGTCGAACATAACCAAAACATTTAAGTGATATATTTCAGTAACTTTCTCCATTTTTCCCCAAATAGGCGGAGTCTTCAAATCAAAGAAGATGACTTGGAAACAACTTTTATAATAGAACACATTCTTATCAAATCTTGGAGATTTTCCAATCTTCTTCAACTCTATATGTACTGGACAGGACTTCAGGGATGTTTATTTTATAGATAATGTAGTCCTTCCCATTTAGCTCATTTCTCTAAGTTTTGGCTGTAAATTTGGAACTACTATAAATTCTGCCTAACATAAAATGACACTGCAGACTAATGCTTATGGCCTATGTAAAGTGTTTCAACAAGATCTCAATAATTTGGTGATTTGTTGCTCCATAATTACTCCGTGCACTTTCATATTTTAAAAGAATGTGCTGACTTTCTAGAAATTCCTCTTTTTATGATTACTACTGGAACAAAGGAATGTTATTTGGATCTATTTTCATGTGCTATGATAGTACAATACATTTGAATAAAGGTTCCTTTTTAAAAAAATGATTTTACGTTAATCATTTCACTAGATGGAGCAACCTATGGACAATCAGTTGAACTTTATTTTTAAATTATAATTCAGCCTTCACATGGATCAGGCAAAATCATTTATCACAGTATTGAACGAAAGAACATGAAAAATAGAAAGTTTATTGTTACCAGGTAGGTAACATAAAAAAATGGATTTAATTATAATTGCACCCTTCCTCTTTGAAATGTACACAACCATTCTGGATGGGACAATTTGGAAGAAAGATTCCTTCTGCCAGACAGTTCTTGGTCCTTCCTAACTTCTCAGGGTTACTAGAAGCAACCAAAAAAAATTTCACATATAGCACTTTTTCAATAGCTGTGAATGAAAAGGGAGAATTGAGTACTTTTCCTTTTCATTCACAGCTGTTGGAACAAAAGGTCATAATATTAGATATATAGTTTCCATTTTTATTAGCTTTGCAATATTTAACCCCTTGAAAAACAAATGTAGGGATTTAAAGTACCTGTTAGAATCTGCTTAAATATTCAAAGGATGTGCATATTTGTCAAGAAAGTGGCTGATCTAGTTCCTCACTTTTAAAGGATCAGTGTTTGAAGTACACCTTCAAGTGAAATTTAAATAATTCAGTGATCAAATACTCCAAAAGTGCAGAGAGCAGGTGGGACCACAAAATAGTGTAAATAGCATTTAGTGTAAATGCACACCTCTGGGAAACACAAGTTGGTGATTCTAGTCACATGCAGGCAACATTTCCTGCTATATAATTTTTCACCTTAATTTAAAGCAAGCTATCTAAAGTTCAGGAGAATGCTCTGACTGGAAATTAAAAGATCTTTATTTGTGGCCATTTTTGTACAGTACATCAAGAAAGAAACGTTGGCATATGAAGACAGGCAGAAACCTAACGTTGAAATGTCAGGATATAGGTGCTAAATTACAGTTGCCAAAGATTGTACAGTAGTGGGAAGCAGCCACCCAACAGCTTCACTTTGCTGGGCAGCTGGAGGTAAGAAAGATGGTTTCAGGAATTAAGAGTCTGAATTAAAAAGCAGCTTCATTCCTCTGCAGACTCCATGGACATGTCTGCATAGCTGACTAGGTGAAAGTTTGCCAAATATTCCAGCATATTTCTTGCCACCTCTAGTTCAGGGGTCTCCAAACTTGGCAACTTTAAGGCTTGTGGACTTCAACTCCCAGAATTCTCCACCCAGCATAGCTGATAAAGAGTGTATGATCATAGGGTTGGAAGGACCTTGGAGTCCAACCCCTGTTCAAGCCAGAGACCCTATACCAGGGGTCCCCAAACTTGGCCACTTTAAGACTTGTGGGCTTCAACTCCCAGAATTATCCAGCTAGCTATGCTGGCTGGAGAATTCTGGGAGTTGAAGTCCAAGCCAAGCCAAGTGGGACCCCTGATCCAGTTGGTGCTGTGAGATTTTCTGGTGGTCTCCCATCCAATCTTGTTTAGGGTTCCAAGCTCAAGGGTGGGTCCTTGCACGTCTCCAGCTAAGCTTCTCAAGGCAGACTGGTGAGCTACAAGCGCCTCCTTGTCTAGACTGCAATCCCGGGGCGGGGGTGCATAACACGCCTTGGCTCCCGAGGCAAAAAGGCTCCTTCCATCTGGGCGCCGCCCTCCATTCCTCCGGGCGCGCTGGAATTCGACCAAGGCGAGAGATTACGGGGCACGCCGCGTTGCGCGCGCACCCTCACCCGAAGCTCCTCCCAGAATAAGGGCCGGGACGCGAAGGGGCGGAGCGCGCTCACGCGCGCTCAGCCAAACGAGCTCTGCGACAGGCCTTTTGTCTCTCGGCGGCCGCCGTCCCCTTCCCAGCGCCGAGAGAGCGCCTAGACCCCGCCATCTTGTTTCCCGCGGCCGCTGGAGCTGAGCGACCCTGCTTGCGATGGGTGAGGCGAAGGCGGTGGGACGCTGTGCTGTGGGCCGCTTAGGGCTCCTGCAGCGCCTCAGCCGCGCTCCATCCCGGGGAGGCGGGGAACCCGCGCGTTTCTCCGACCTCCGACCGGTGCTGCTGCTCGGCAGCTGCGGCCTCCTCCGGCACGAGGATGGGCATTTTGCCCCGTTCCCGTCCTGTCCCGTCCGCCCGGCTCCCTCCTCACGCGAGGCACAAGGGTCGCGCCGGAACAGACCTGCGGGGTCTGGCCGCGGGTTTTCTTGATCGCCTGGACGCGGGAAATCGCGGGGCTCGATAGGAGGGCAGCGGCGGGGGCGCGGATTAGATTCCGTTTCTGCCTCCTCTCATCCCGGTGATGCTTCAGCTGTTAACACGCCTTTTCCTGGTCCCCAGAACTGTTTAATGGAGTCCGTAACGATCCCTTCCTCCTCCAAATCACCCCAAACCGTTGTTCTCCACAAGCGTCTCTTGCCTTCCAAGCCTCGACTTACGACCTAAGCCCTTTCAGGTAGTCCTCGACTTACGACCACAATTGAGCCCCACGGTTTTTTTTGTGGTGAGGGGTTTGTTAAGAGGGCTTTATCCCGTTTTACGACCTTTCTTGCCACAGTTGTTAAATGAATCGCTACAGTTGATAAGTTAGTAACCTGGTTGTTAGGTGACTTTGATTTCCCCATTGACTTCCGTTGTCCAGGAGGCAAAAAGTGATCCACATAATGCGGGGTGCTGGCAGCGGTCATAAGTATGAACCAGTAGCCAGGTGCCAGGATTTTGATCACATGATCATGGAGGTGCTACTCTGAAAAACAAGTCCTAAGTCACTTTCCCCAGTGCCTTATAAGTTAGAATGGTCACTAAGTGAGCCTTGGTGGTGGAGGCTGTTAAACGCCTAGCACTTAGTTCCAGCTGCCTGCAATTAGTGCAGGCTCGAATCCCACCAGGCTCAAGGTTGACTCAGCCTTCCATCCTCTCGGGGTAGGTAAAGTGAGGACCCAAGATTGTTGGGGGCAATAAGCTGACTTTGTAAAAATGCCGCTTAGTAATAAGCAGGCATAGACAATGGAAGGAATGCTGAGCGCATTGGGTTGCCCAAAAATTGCAAGCCGCCCTGAGTCTTCAGAGAAGGGTGGCATATAAATATGAATTTAAAAAAAACTGCTGTAAGTCAAGGACTACCTGTACAAATGGCTCCAGGATGTGCTCCAACCACCCTCTCGGGAGTGACTACTCCAGGTTTAAGGCCGTCTGCTCTATCCCATGGCACTTTTAGGGGCTTCTTGCTGATTCAGGTTCCATTCCCTTCCTCTATTTAAACTGTGTACACTCTAACCCTGCGTTTTTCAAACTGGGCTACTTTCAATTCATCGCTGGGGAATTCTGCAACTTGAAGTACAAGTGGCTTAAAAGTGGTCAAGTTTGAAAGAAAAAAAACAGCTGATATAAATACTGCTATATTGTGTGGATTCTTTTACACTGTTGGGTGGGTGTTCCTGACTTTGCGAAATGGATATAAAAGTGTTTTGGAATGAATGACTATAAATAGTTTTGGTTCATTGTGCACCCCATTTCTCCCCAAGATCAGGGGTCCCCAAAGTTGGTCACTTTAAGACTTGTGGACTTCAACTCCCAGAATTCTCCAGCCAGCTATGACTTGAATCCACCAGTCTTAAAGTGGCCAAGTTTAGGGACCCCTGGTATAGGGTCCCTGGCTTGAACAGGGCAGGGTTGGACTAGAGGACCTCCAAGGTCCTTCCAACCCTATGATCGTATACTCTTTATCAGCTATGCTGGCTGGAGAATTCTGGGAACTGAAGTCCACAAGTCTTAAAGTGGCCAAGCTTGGAGACCTCTGCCCAAGATGGTAGCGTAAGATTTGTTTTTCTTTCAGAATTTTTTTATATATAAAACAGCCTACTTGAGAACAAGTGGCCCCAGAAAATGAGATTTTCAGAAATTAATGTTTAAATGTAGCAATGCTATTTCTAGACCCATGTGCAAATATTCCCGAAGTGATAAAATATTCAAAAATTGGAACAGGATTCCTCAAAGTAGATGCCCAGATTTAAGTCAGGTTGCATCATTAGAGTGTGTATGTGCATGAAGCAGCTCTAGGATTATTATAAGTAGAACTCATTGCAGCTTCCCACAGTTTGGCATCCTTAGCACATTATTAGACAATAATCCCCATTTTTCCTAGTAGCCATTGAAGCAGGAGAGCAGCAGGTTAAGGAAGAGGGTTAACAGAAATGGCAAACATACATGAAACATGCTGCTGTAATATCATGAATAAAACTGAAGTGAGATTCAGAAAATCTCTAGTTTTAACTTTGAGCCTAATGTGTCTGCAATTTAGGAAGAATTTTATGATGTTCCAGTCATTCTTATACAGATTGCTAACATGTTTGTGTAATGTGTAGGTTTGATAGTTGTACACCAACCCCTCATATGAGATGCCTTTCTTGAAATGGTAAACCCATATAGAACTTTCCGCATATTCTAAGAATTGCTGTAACAACGCAGGCCTGACAACATTTTCATTTCCAGTTCATAGAATCAGAGAAACCATTTGAGGAGTGGGGCTGCCCCTCTGAGTGGCAGGGGTTATGGCAGGGGGAAGAAGAGGACCTAACCGGACATCCTACTGCCGCAATCCTCTCTGTGAAACTGGAGCTCCTGGTGGTGCCAGCCACTCCACAACTTCTTCAGTCACTAGTGTGCGTTCACGTACCAGGTAAAACTGTGCTACAGGGCAAAGTTCTTGTTGAAACAAGTGTAAAACCACAACAAAAAGTGGTTTTCTCTAGAATTCACATCCCGATCAGCTGTGATGAGCCAAGGAAGATTAGTGCAATGATTCACTGTTTCCATGGAGCTGGTTTTAAATTTTTCAGGCCTTTAAAATAATCACTCTCTAATTTGATTTGGAAATTATTGATGACCAGACGTTGCTGATATTAAGTATTCTTGTGGCCAAGGTTTGCTCTGGAGGTAGCTTCTACACCATCTTAAAATATATCTGTGCAAAGGGAGCTATGCTTCTCGGCTGTAATGGTTATTTCTCTTGGTTTTAATTGTTCTGTATAAACTGCCTTGAGATATGCAGCTGGCACTGTATAAATGATGTAAGGTGAATACTTTACCTTTATTGCTGATCCAATACTTTACCTTTATTGCAAGTGGTAAGGAGAGGATGATAGCTCTAAACCAGGGCTGTCAAACTCAATTTCATTGAGGGCTGGACCAATATTGGAGTTGTCTGCCGGGAGAGGGGGTGGTGGTAGGGGAGGCCGACTGAGCATGACCAGTTTGATGTCACTCACGTAGGTGTTGCTTGTGAGGACTGGGTGGAATTGGGGAGGGAATCCAGAGGTCTCCGGTGGGTGGGCGTGGCGGGAGGCTCATCCTGTGGGATAAGGTGAGGTGAGGCAGGGAGTGGGGCACCTACAGACGGAAACTGTTGGTCACCACACGCTCGCCACCCTTTATATGCAGGGGGGGTGGTTTCCAGGTGTAGCCGCAGCCTGCCAGCTCCTTAGCTGGCGCACGCTGCAGCTCCAGAGTCCACTGCCATCACTGGTCTGGCTGTCCATGTGGACCACTGGACAACTTATTCCCACTGTCTGTTTTGGCTTGTGGCTGGAGAGCAGGTCACTGCTGGTCATCTCGGCCCCCTCGCGGGTCTTGCTCTTGGCCTGAATGTGGAGCGAGTTCCCCTCATGCATCTGATACACCTTGGCCCTGCTGCAGGCTGCCATCACCCACCCAGCCCGATGGAAGCGAAGCGGCCAGCTAGAAAGGCCAAGTAGAGCATGCCCAGGCCCAGCAGGCAAAAGACAGCCACCACGAGGGGGGAAAGCCGGATCTCCATCGCACCATGGCCGCCCAGACTCAGCAGAGATGGAGGGAGGCACACGATCCCGGCTGAGCCTGGGCGGCCATGGTGCCAGTGGATCTCCAGCTTTTCCCACTTGCAATGGCTGCCTTCCGACTGCTGGGCCTGTGCATGTACAACCACCTCTATTTGGCCTTTCCAGCTGGCTGCTTTGCCTCCTTCGGGCTGGGCGGGCCTGCTACTCCAGGCAGCAATGGCAGTGGCCTGATGGACCTGCACAAGCTGCTGGCGGCCTTGGTGGTGGTAGTGGCCTGCAGCGGGGCCGAGGTGCGTTGGATGTGTGAGGGGGGTGCGCTCCATGCACGGGCCAAGGGCAGAACCCTTGAGGGGGCCGAGGAGATGACCAGCAGCGACCTGCTCTCCAACCACGGACCAAAACAGATGGGAAGAGTAGGTGGGCCGATGGTGTCCGGCAGCAGCCGCTCCTCGCCTTGTCTTGGCCTGCCATGGAAGGAGCTGGAGGCAGAGGCGCAAGGGCCTGGACAGCCACCTGCCCTGTCCCAGACACATAGGATGGAGCAGGCACATCTGGTGATCTGCATCACCTGCGTCTCCTCCCTGACTGACTGCTGTCAGTGCCACCGCCGCCACACCTGCTTCTTGGAGGGCCAGCTGTGGAGCCCCTGCTGCTAGACACCTTCCCCCCACCCCCTGCGCACACCTGAAAGGCACAGGAGGTGGGCGCACGTGCACACGGGCCCAGTCCATCCGGCGTGTGCATGTGTGCCCGCCTCGTGTGCACCCCTGTGCCTGCTGGGATGGCGTGGGCCGGGCTCTGTGCAAATTGTAGGGGGGGTGCATAAGCACACCAACGTGCCTACCATCCCTGTCCTATTGTTTCTTTTTTTTTGTTTGTATCCATTTCATGTGTTTATTACCATGTTTATACTTATACCTGTTGTCTAATAATTGTTTGACTAAACAAACAAACAAACAAACAAACAAGTTCACCTCATGCGCACATGCAAGTAGGGCTGGGCTGGGCTGGGGGAGGCGAGGCAGGCCAGGCCTTTCCATTTCCAGGATGGCCATGCAGGCTGGATCCAAGCACATCGGAGACCGAATCTATCCTGCGGGCCTTGAGCTTGACAACCCTGCTCTAAGCAGCCTTTAGAGGGCATTGTAATGGCATGAGCAAAGAACAAACAGATTGGGCATGGGGATGTTGATGAAGTAGGAGAAGGAGCTGTGTGCAAAACAGATTCGTACAAATGCAAGCAGTCCTCGACTTACAACAGTTCATTTGGTGACCATTCAAAGTTGCAATGGCACTGGAAAAAAGTGACCTATGACTATTCAGAAATGGTTGCAGCACACACACACACACACCCATGGTCATGTAATCAGGATTCAGCCGCTTGGCAACCAGCTCATGTGTCTGACGGTTGCAGTGTCCCAGGGTCATGTCAGGATTCCCTTTTGCCATCTTCTGACAAGGTCAGTGAGGAAGCCTGGTTCACTTAACAACCATGTTATTAACTTCTGTGGTGATGCATTTAACAACAGTGGCAAGAAATGTCATTAAATGGGGCAAAACTCGCTTAACACATCTCACTTAGCAACAGAAATTTGGGGCTCGGTTGTCGTAAGTTAACGACTGCCTGTCAGACCAAATTACATTTCTGGAAGTTGAATAAGTAAAATAGATACCAGAAAATTACCAACATTCCTGAATGCACATAAGCCTCTCTAATCACTTGCTCAACACAGTTATAGAGGCTTGCTGAGAAATATTTCAAAACAGGACATATTCCTCCAAGGTAACTAGGAAGTAAAAGCCACAAAGTCTGACTTGTGCAAACCTCCGCTTTATTAACTGTGTAGTCTCACTGTAAGCAGAAAATTCAATCCACGTTATCAATAATAAGAATGGCATTTGATATTATTGGCCAGCATTTATTATACAGTTTGTTTGAATCCTCAAGGTAAAGACTGCTTGTTACCCCACACTGTTGTTCAACTAAACTTAGCTTAGGCTGATCATGTGGTGGTGCAGGGCCTTGGTGGTGCAGGCTGTTAATAGCCTAGCACTTAGTTCCAGCTGCCTGTAATTATTGCAGGCTCGAATCCCAGGCTCAAGGTTGACTCAGCCTTCCATCCTCTCGGGGTAGGTAAACTGAGGACCCAAGATTGTTGGGGGCAAAAAGCTGACTTTGTAAAAAAATGCCACTTAGTAATAAGCAGGTATATACAATGGAATGAAGGGTATTGCTGAGCGCATTGGGTTGTATCCCAAAAATTGTAAGCTGCCCTGAGTCTTGGAGAAAGGCGCATATAAATATGAATAATAAAAAAATAAATAAATAAAATAAATGTGGTGTTCACTTATCAGTTGGGCCATTGGGAATTGTCTCCTTCAGAGTAAGGCACATGAATGAACCTCTTCGTTGAGTTGACATGCTCTGTTTTCCTCTTGCAGGAGCGGTTCAGGGACCGGCCTTTCCAGCCCTCCTTTGGCAACCCAAACAGTGGTTCCCCTCCAGCACTGCAAGATCCCAGAGCTGCCCATTGAGAGGAACATCTTGTTTGAACTCCAGCTGTTCTTTTGTCATCTTATTGCTCTCTTTGTCCACTACATAAACATCTACAAGACAGTGTGGTGGTACCCACCATCTCACCCTCCCTCCCATACTTCATTGGTGGGTATTTTATATTTGATTGCCTGTTTGCAAGATCTTAAAGTCACATTTAGATTAGATTAACAGAGTTGGAAGGGACTTTGTAGGTCACCTAGTCCAACCCCCCACCCAAGCAGGAGATTTTCACCATTTCTGACAAATGGCAGTCCAGTCTCTTCTTGAAAGCCTCCAGTGATGAAGCTCCCACAACTTCTGAGGGCAACTTCTGTTCCATTGGTTGATTGTTCTCACTGTCAGGAAATGTCTCCTTATTTCTAGGTTGAATCTCTCCTTGATCAGTTTCCATCCATTATGCCTTGTTTGGTCTTTAGGTGCCTTGGAAAATAGCTTGACCCCTTCCTCCTCTCTGTGGCAGCCCCTCAAGTATTGGAAGACTGCTCTCCTGTCTCCCTGGTCCTTCTCTTCACTAGACTAGCCAGGCCCAGTTCCTGTAATTGTTCTTCATATGTTTTAGTCTCCAGCCCCTAATCATCCTGGTTGCCTTCTCTGCACTTTTCTAGAGTCTCAACATCTTTTTATAGTGTGGTGACCAAAACTGGATGCAGTATTCTATGTGGCCTTATTAAGGCTTTATAGGTAGTATTAGTACCTCCCTTGATCTTGATTGTATCCGTCTGTTTAATGCAAGTTAGGATTGCATTGGCTTTTTGGCTTCCCGCACACTCCTCATATTTAGCTGGTTGTCTACTAAGACTCCAAGATCCCTCTCACAGTTACTGCTATTGAGCCTAGGTTTCACCCAGTCTATATGTGTACTTTTGGTTTCTTGCCTAAGTGTAGGACTTTACTTTTCTCTACATTGAATTTAATTTTGTTAGATACAGCCCAGGGTTCAATTCTGTCAAGATCCATCTGGATCTTGAGCCAATCTTCTTGGGTGTTAGCTATTCCTGCCAGCTTAGTATCATCTGCAAATTTGGTAAGTTCCCCTTCTATTCCCCCATCTATGTCATTAATGAAGATATTGAAGAGTCCTGGGCCTAAGACAGAACCTTGTGGCACCCCACTGCTTACTTCCCTCCATGTAGACTTAGACCCATTAAGGATTACTCATTGATGCAGTTTGTCAGCCAGTTGAATCCATCTGGTGGTAATGCTATCCCACTTTTTCCTAGCTTTTATTTATATTTATATATATATTTATATAAAAATACACGTTTGTGTGTGTGTATTATTTACACTTATAAAACTAGAAAAATACTGCTGCCTTAAGATGGTGAGAAATGAAGTCCAAGGCATCAGGTTCAAGAAAATGGCTGCTCAGATTTTTTCTTAAAAGATTTCAAATAGTTCAAATACTAAAGAGTATAGAAGTGTAATTTACAACAGGATCTACTGTGAGTCTTAGGAACGGATAAGGGCTGCATGTGACATGGCAAGTGAAAGCTACTATATTGTTCTTAAATCTAGTCCCCTCAGTTAATATTAACCTTCCATGCCAGTGTTTCTCAACCTTGACCACTTTAAGTTGTGTGGACTTCAATCCCAGAATTCTCCAGCCTACTAAACCCCGTTCTATATTGTCTGGGCTTAATCATTTAAAAAACTATTAATGTTAATTTGAAGGGTGTTACAGAAAAGCAGTAGCTGAGGCAAAGCCTGGGGTTGCACCCATTGGAATGTGCATCCTCAGGCCCAGCAACTACACTGCAGCATAAACTCTAGTGCATTCATAAAATGTGCCAACCATTATAATGAGAGGGAAGTTTTGTACATATATGGTCTGAAGACAGAGGGCAGTGGCAATGCCTCCCTGATACCCATTTACAAATGTTACGTATTTGTTCCCATGTTTGTGAGCTCAATTATATAGGCAGCATTGTTAGGAAATCTTTGCTGACTCTCTAATCCGGTGTTTCCCAGCCTTGGCGGCTTTGGGAAGGAAACTTGATTCACTTAAGATCATGTGATTCACTTAATAACGGCAATGATACACTAAATAACCATGGCAAAAAAAGGCTTGAAAAATTGGACAGAATTCACTTAATAGCCACCTGCTTAGCAGTAGGGATTCTTGTCCCAATTATAAGTCAAGGATTATCTGTATACTCAGGGCTTTATTTTCCTATTTCTCCTCTGCTCTCTGGGAACTCTTTTTGCTTTTCAGCATTTGTTAGATTGCTGCTCTTAGGGTAACCATAGTCTTGTCTTTCCTTCCTGCAGAATTTTCATCTCATTGATTTCAATGTCCTGGCAGTGACCACTATTGTTCTGGCAAGAAGATTGATAATTGCTATTGTGAAGGAAGTGAAAGAGGTAACGTTGACCCAGTTGGGCCAGAGATGTAGGAAATCGCTGTTTCCGATTATGCTTTGGCTGCTTCTTCCTGTGTCAAGAACAACGCTGCCCTCAGTGCCTTTCACTAGTTCCAAGAACTTTCCACAAAATGCCCAGCAGCAGGAAGGAAGTGTTGCTTCCATCCCATAACAAACCAGGGGTGTCGAACTCAAGGCCCGTGGGCCGGGTTCAGTCCGCGATGAGGCCAAATCCGGCCTGCGTGGCTATCCTGGAATCTGTTAAAGGTCCGGCCCGCATCACTTCAGCCCAGCCCACACCACCCCGGCATGCCTGCGCATGCACAGGCCCCGTTCTCCGTCGCCACGTGCAGAGCAGCTAAAGTCGTCTGTGGGACTGCACTTTAAAAAAAAATACTTCAGGCCTTCCAACCTCTTTTTTTTTTTTCGTGAGAAGTTGGAAGGTCTGAACTATTTTCTTTTTTCTTTTTTTTTTTACCATAGTCTCACAGATGCCTTTAGTGGCTCTGCATGGCAGCGCAAAGGAGCTGGGAAGGTTAGCGAAGAGGGATGTGGCTGCCCTGGGTGGGGGTGAGGGTTTGGCCTGGCTGAAGGGCCCTCAGGTAAGGCAGGGCAGGCGGGCAGCTCTGCACCCCTGCCTTGCTTTGTCCTAGCCCCACCCCTTTCATCAGCCGTTCTTTGCCACTTCTCCTTGCTCCCCTTCATAATCTAGTAGGAGGCTGAGCACTGCGCTGGTGTGGCAGTCTGCGAGGCCGTGGGGGAGTATGAAGTAAGGCCGGGGGTGGGGTGGGGGAGGAACTGCCAGCTTACCTGAGCACCCTGCCAGCCAGGCTCGAAGCTGCATAACTGCTGCTGCAGAGAGAGAGAGGGCTCTCCAAAGTCTCTGTTTGTGTATGGGGGAGAGAGAGCGATCTTCAACCAAGCTGCAGGCAGCAGCATGGGAGGCAGGAGCCACCTGAGCAGGGTGGTGGAGTCTGAAGCAAGGTGTGTGTGGGGGAGGTGCAGAGCTGCCCACTCCCATGCCCCCACTGGCTTACTTGTGCCCTGCCAGACAGACCCTGAAGCACCGCAACTGCTGCTGCAGAGAGGAGAGGGGGGGGGGGTTCTCCAAACTCTGTGTGTGTTTGTGTATGAGAGACTGAGTGAGTGCGGTCCCTGCTTCAGTTGGAGCATTTAAGCTGCTGACAGTGGGGAAGCGGGTAGGAGCTGTTTTCTGCTCGTCCTCCCCATTGAAGCAGTGGCAGCCACTCCCCAGCCAGCCCTGCCTGACCTGCTCCCTGCCTGGCCAGCCAGTGCAAGGCCTCGCTCTTCCCCTGCTCCTAACCAGAAGTAGTCACATCCTTGTTTTGTCTTCTTGTTGTTGTTCCTTTAGGCTTCTCATACGGGCAAGGTCTCCTTGCCACGCTCCATCTTCCTTGTCACCATGCGCTTTGCTGTCCTAAACTGGCAGGCTGGAGCCTGTGCCAATCTATCATTCACCTCTTCCGATCATACTCGCTCCTCAACCTCTTGTTCCTGTGTTATCCGTAAGTACCAAAGAAGAGGACTTGATTGTCCCTTTGTTATTTGTACGAGTAAGTCAAGGTGGGGAACACACACAATACTCCTTTCTCCTTCTGTGTGAAGTGAGTGCGGCTGAGAGAGACAATGATTGGCCCAAACTCACCTGGCTTTCATGCCTAAGGCGGGATTAGAACTCAGTCTGATGGCGACCGGCCCAAACTGACTCAATTGGCTTTCATGCCTAAGGCAGGACTAGGGAACTCACAGCCTCCTCATTTCTAGTTTGGTGCTTTCACCACTAGACCAAACTGGCTCTCAGTTCCCATCTTTCTCCTTCCTTCGGATTCTGAAATACTCCCAAAATGAAACAATCTCATGATTAAAAATCAAGAATCCAATAGCACTTTTTCCAGCTAACGAATGTTACTAAAAGACATAAGCTTTTGTCTGCTCATGAAAGTTAATGCCATTTAATTAAAAAAAATTGTTTTGTGTTTTTTAAGATCCTTTTCAAAGAAGTAGTAGTATGATCATCCCACCTTCATTTTTGGCTAGCCCTAGGTGACATACTTTAGCTAGGTGTAGGTGATAGTTGAATTCCACCCAGAAGCACACTGAAACCAGTCTGTCCATGGAGCAAAGGTATAACATGGATTTACTGAAATGGCACCTGTAACTTTCTGTGCTGAAGTATTCTGGACTAGTTGCAGCTTCCAGGTGATCTTCAAAGGCAGTTCCATATGGAGCACATTGCAGTACTCCACCTGGGACATATCTAATGCATGAGTGACTGTGAACTGGTCCTAGAGAGGATTCTACTGGAGAACAAAATGGAATAGTACAGAGATTCTGTACCAATTCTCCTTGGTGCAGTGCAACCGAATCTAAAACTAAACACTGGAATGCCCTGGATCCAGGAAGCATTAAGACTCAACAGCCATATGGTTTTGTCATTGTTGAGTTGCAGCCTGTTTTCCCCATCCATACTTTTACAGTCCATGGCATCCCTTGGCCACCCTGGAGCTTAAATGCAATAGCACCTAAACATGTATACCACTTTACAGCGCTTTACAGCCCTCTCTAAGTGGTTTGCAATGTTAGCATATTGGCCCCCAAAATCTGGGTCCTCATTTTACAGACCTCGGAAGGATGGAAGGCTGAGTCAACCCTGAGCCAGTGAGAATCGAATTGCTGGCAGTCAGCAGAATTAACCTACAATGCTGCGTTCTAACCACTGCACCACCGCGATGGTTCACCCAGTGCCATCACTACACGTTGCATACCTAACGTTCCCTTCTTTTATTTTCCCCAAAACAATTATTCTGTGAGGTGGGTTGGGCCAAAGGAATGGGATTCGCCCAGTCACCCAGCAGGCTTTCGTGCCTAAGAGAGGGCTAGAACTCATGGTCTCCTGGTTTTCCAGTTCATTACCTTAACTGCTGTGGCAGATCAGAGGTGTATGGTGACTAGAAAGCTGTGCCTAGTAGGGTATTAGCCATAGCATTCTAGTCACCTCACATCCAGCTTGCTATGCTCATAGCATTACAGTATTGGTTGTCTTTCCAGTTTACTTTCTGAAACGCTTTAAGATAGGAATCTCTCTGTCAGAGCAGCTGCAAGTCTGTTTCATGCGTGTATGAAATTAGGAAGTTTATAATTTTTCATTTGCTGCTTTAATGCCCACATGCACCAGTTTTTGCATTCTTGGAGCTCCTTATAACTAACCCCTGACAGAGAATATGAGGGAATTATCAATAAGGCATTGTCAGAATATTCCACTGTTCTACTGATTATTTGTAATTTTAGGGCATTGATGAACAACCTCAGAAGGGCCCTACATCTTTCATCTTTCATAGAACTATTCATTTATTCATAGCTGTTTCAGGTGTTTAAATCCATTTTAGTCAGTAAGATAGCAACTCTTTATCTGTTACTTGCCTGCTAAGTGTCAACTCGGTGAAGCTTCCCTGAACTGCTCTTGAGTTGCCATAGGCAGCGGGATGGGAAATCGCGCCTGGCAGCTGCACCAAGGAATTTACTCCTCAGTCATACCAAAATGTAGCCTGGCCGAGCAAGTCAAGGCCATCTCCAACGGATACCAGCAATGCCTGGAAGGAATGACCCGCGAAATTACCTCGTTGGGGAACGTGACAGGAGGGGGAAACAGGGTCAGAGGTGAGGCGTGAAGTGGGTGAAGTCAGAGTTGGTTTCACCTAGGTAAGGCTGACCTGGTGCTCCTAATAAAAGACTGGATTTTTATTGCCAGGTGGCTTGAGGCTCTTAATTGCATTAGGGCCCTGGTATGAACCCTGACACTAAGTTTGCTATTTTCAGTGATGAAATTGGGAAAAAAAAATTGTAAGAACCTTTATCGTCACTTTTTTTTGTGAACACACTGGCACACATTAAAAAAATGAAATTCTTATTCTACAATATAATCCAATTTAATGGTCCTCTTTGTTCATACTTGTTCAAATCTTGTTGACAGTTTTGTATATCCAAAATATATTGATGCAGAATCTAGCTTTAACGAATTTTGTTCTTTTACAGGTGGCCCCACTTAATGACTTGTTCAGCAACTATTCAAGCTTGTGATGGCACTGAACAAGTGGTTCTTATGGCTAGTTCTCAGTGCCCAGCTTTCTTTTACGATATCACAGCCTCCAGAAGTCATATAATCATTATTTGTGACCTTTGCTGACTTCTTACAAGCAAATTCAGTGGGGAAGCAGACAGGAAGTCACAAATGGTGACCAAGTGATATCCTTGTTTAATGATTGCTCTGGATTCCCTTAAGGACAGCAACCAGGAAGAGCTGGACCTGCTATTGCTAGGCTGTCACGTGATGTCACAGTTCATGACTGCGTTGCTTAGCGACAGAAATTCCGGTCCCAAGTGCTGTCATTAACTGAGGACCACCTCTATTAAAGAACGAAGCATTTATACTCCTCCAAATGATTTTGGGGTTCCATTACTTTCATGTCCAGTTGTTTTGGTCAGTGGCCAGTGATGGCATAGTTGTCCTCTTCTGGATATTTGATGACTGTATTTTAATAAGTTATTCTATCTATGCCAGAGTAAGCATTGCGTTATGTTACTTGTAATTTCTTTAAATTACTTTAAACAAATCTCTGACATTAAGTAGGCCTCTTCCCAGTGTCTCGCTTGACTTATTTTACAGTATTCTTAGTGGCAATGGATTCATGTTAATTTCTGTGAGAACTCTGAAATGAATACCAGTTAGATTATAAGATATTCAGTGTTCGGAAAGTAATCTGGATGATGAATATAACTTCATAAAAGTTACTTCAGAATTGTTCTCCTTTTCCAAGGTTTGGCATGTACATCCCCTTCCTGCAGCTGAACTGCGATTTCCGCAAGAGCGGCGGCTTCTCTCCTGTGGCCAGCATTGGCCCTCGTGACACGGGGGATCTCAGCTTGCGGGAAAGGACTACCTCTCTGTTCTCAAGGAGACTTGGCAACTCTACAGCATGGAGACTATGCCCACCCATGCCTGCTGTGATCTCAACTGGCGCATGAAGGAGGTGCTGCTAAGTTCCATGCTCAGTGCCTATTATGTGGCCTTTGTACCAGTGTGGTTTGTGAAGGTAGGTGGTTGTGGACTGGGGCTCCTGCAGGACAGTCCAGTTGTGGGACGGGGAGGGCAGACCTCTCGCTCAAGGTTGGACCAATTCCAAAAGAGAATTGCTCTCCTCCCTTTCTAAAAGGGAATGGAGTCCTTTTAGAAATGACCTTTGATGTATTTTTATAACTAACTTAACCTCATGCATTCGGCCCCATAAATACACTGTCACTTTCTTCTGTGTAGTTCAGAATCAGGAAGTTTTATCCTGTTCTGTTTTTCTTCAGCACCATAAATTTAGGGATCTCGGATGTGGGTTGAGACCATGGCGTTATGACACAGTCATGGACTGCCATTTGTCAGAAATGGTGTAGGGCCTCCTGCTTGGGTGAGGGGGTGGGGTTGGACTAGATGACCCACAAGGTCCCTTCCAACACTGTTAATCTGTTAACCATAAAAGGATGTCAGATTTGATGTCTTGCTCAAACCTACCACTATTGAAAGTTAGTTCAACAGTGTCTTAGTTTTGTGCCTTGGGCGAGGTTGTACAAATCGGTTTATTGTCTTAGGGCAGGGGTGTCCAATCTTAGAAACTTCAGGGCTTGTGGATTTAAACTCCACCCCATTGAAGTTCATAATCTTAAAGGTACCAAAGTTGGACACCCTTATTATAGAGACAAAGTTTGAGATGGTTCACATATTTTAATCACATTTTACAACACAGTAAATGCTTTTTTGGTTTTATTTATAAGTTTATTTTGAAATCATCCTCCAGATCAGATGTTAATATTGAACATAGTTGACCTATTCTGGTCCCCAGAGCCACCATGTAATGAAGAAGTTGCTGGATTAAGCCCAGTGCTGTAGACTTCCACAAATAATTCCCGTTTCCCACTCATCAAAGAGCTGTCCCTTAGATGATCTTTGGGAAAAATGCAAGGCTAGTTTGGAAAGCACAGCTGTGGGCCTCATTTTTTCCCCTGTTTGTTCCTGACCTTTTCCCACAGAGCACTCAGTATTATGACAAGCAATGGTCGTGCGAGTTGTTCCTGTTGGTCTCCATCAGCACGTCTGTCATCCTCATGCAGCACCTGCTGCCTGCCCGCTACTGTGACCTCCTGCACAAGGCGGCTGCACATCTGGGCTGCTGGCAGAAGGTCGACCCATCTCTTTGCTCCAACGTACTGCAGCATCAGTGAGTGGCCTCCGTCTTTCAAAAATCAATTTCTCTGTCCTTTTAGACAGCCAGAGGCGCCATTTGTACGAAGCAGCCTTCCTAAACTTGTCGGTTCCCAATTCTCAGAATTGCCAGTTGCAGCCTGGAGGTACAGAATGCCACCTTAATCAGTGGAAGGGAAAAGTAACAGGCGTGTTAAGTTTGGTCTAATCTGGTGTCTCCTTTTTTAGAAATATTTTAACCATTTTTTAAGTGTTCAACTAGCTAAATACTACTTGGCATACAGCTGGCATAAAGGCCCGGTCCTCCTCCTCCTCCTGCACACAGCCTCTCTTCCTTCTTTTTCCCATTTTCTGTGGGGTTCTGGTGGCCCATCAAGGATCCTTTGAAAAGTGCCAACTAAATCTGAGAAGCCTTCTGGTATTGGGTCTACTGTAAAAGCCTTGGTGGTGCAGGCTGTTAAACGCCTAGCACTTAAGTTCCAGCTGCCTGCAATTAGTGCAGGCTCGAATCCCACCAGGCTCAAGGTTGACTCAGCCTTCCATCCTCTCGGGGTAGGTAAACTGAGGACCCAAGATTGTTGTGGGCAATTAGCTGACTTTGTAAAAATGCCGCTTAGTAATAAGCAGGCATGTACAATGGAATGAAGGCTATTGCTGAGCACACTGGGTTGCATCCCAAAAATTGTAAGCCGCCCTGAGTCTTCGGAGAAGGGCGGCATATATATATATAAAAAAAGGCCCATAATGTCCAATTTGGGGTGAGAGTGAGTGGAAGTGAAGTGGTAATGGAATCACTCCCCACCCCACTCCTCTCAATGACTCTGTATATATATTCCTTTCCAACGTTAACTTCCTGCCCAGCATCTCTCAGTAAGAAACCAAGCCCTGTGCTGCTTGGCAGTCCTCTGTCCTCCCCCTTGGAAGTCAGTGCCACCAAAGAGGAGGGTTAGCCGCTGGGAAAGGCCCAGCCCCTCTTTCTGTTCCTTCCATCAGGTGCCTGTTGCCCATATTTTGCAGGTGGACGGACGAATGTCTGTGGCCCCAGGGAGTGCTAGTGAAACACAGCAAAAACGTCTACAAAGCAGTGGGCCACTCCAATGTGGCGGTGCCTTCGGATGTCTCTCACTTCCGCTTTCACGTAAGCTGTTTTCCTTGTACGAACGTTGACCGTGGGTGGCTGCCCTCTTGCCCTGCCCTTCCTCCACAGTGGTCTGGTTGCAGGAGTGCAGCCGGTGGTTTGCTAAGGGACCTTTTTTTAAAAGCACCCTACAATCCCTGGAACCGTGATGGCGAACCTATGGCACGTGTGCCAGAGGTGGCACACGGAGCCCTCCCTGTGGGCACGTGCGCCATCGCCAGCTGTTCTTCTGGTTTCTGGGGTGCCGGAAAACAGCCAAAATACAGCCAAAAACAGGGTCGGGCCATTTTCAGGCCTGCAAAGGGCCCCAAAAAAGCAGTCTGAAAAGGGCCTAAAAAACAACCAGAAATGGCCAAAAAACAGGCATGCGTGCAGCAGCCAGCTGGTTTTTAGGTTTTTGGCGCTCCAGCATGCACACATACATGCACGTTCCAGTTTGGTCACTTGGTGCCAAAAAGGTTCGCCATCACTGCCCTAGGATTTCCTGGTGGTCTCCCAACCAGGAATTAACCAGGCTCCAGTTTGCTTAGCTTGTAGCCCAAAGGATTCTGGGTGTTGCAGAGGTAGCTTTCGCCTATAAGCCTCCAAGCCCTGTGTGAACAGAAGATGACGTTCTTTTCATTGGCTCTCCAGCCAGGAAAACTGTTAACTGGGAATTTTCTACAGCCTCTATTCCTTCTTTATTATTTATTTTAGGGTATTTTTCAATTTGGGGCCTGGAACATTAATTTAAAAGCATGCCAAGACATTCGTCATTTGCCTAAAGAAGAGGAAATGGGAACTTAATTCTGCCATCACCAGAAAGGCTGGGCAATAACTTTCTAATTGAAAGAGACGCCCAGAGCACAGGGCCAGTGGTGCTGCTGTTAACAACAGAGAGTTCTTAAGAATGGGGAATTCCAGGTTCACTGTGTGTGAAAGTGAAGGCTGCCCTGCATCTCCCTGCTGTGTTGGCAAAAGGCTGGTTTTATCAGTAAAGTTTTTTTTCTGGATTGTTTGCCCATTACTCTTGCAGCTGATCTGAAAACCACAGGCTGGAAAGTTGAAGGATGCTCTCTGATTGTTGACAGAATAAACCCCTGTCAGTAAACACAGTTGCCCATAACTTAGAATGCACCTTGGTATTTCTCTGTTGGGCACTGCCACTGTTCCCCCAAACTTCTCCTCTGTGCCCTTTTCCTGGATTGTCATCCAGAGTTTTTCAGCCCCGCTCTGACAGCCAAGAGCACTGATTAAATAAAAAAAAACAATTTGTATTTTTAAGGGCTCTGCTCCCCCTCGAAAGTGGCTGCAGTTCCATTTCCCTTTTTGCAATTTAGTGAGGTTCAAGGTGAGAATAGCAAAAGATCTGATGAAGATTTGAGATATTTACTCTGCATTTTTAACTTTTTAGATTCTGTTTTGGTTTGGCAAGTTGGTTTGAATGCTCACTAGAGCAAAATGTTGGGTATAAATAAAATAAAGTAAAATAAAGTAAGACATGCGTGGATGTTAAATAATATGATTTTACTCTGATTCCTGGGTTGGAATCCGTATCTTTGTGAAGTCCGGACCTTCGCTGGGCCTCAGGAACTGCCGGATAGTCACCCAAAGGAACCTCTCTTCCCTCTAGTTTTTTTTCAGCAAGCCTCTGCGGATCTTGAACATCCTGCTCCTCCTTGAGGGGGCCATCATCCTCTATCAGCTCTACTCGCTGGTGGTCTCCGAGAAGTGGCACCAGACCATCTCGCTGGCCCTGATCCTGTTCAGCAACTATTATGCTTTCTTCAAACTCCTACGGGACCGCCTGGTGCTGGGGAAAGCTTACTCGTACTCTGCCGCCAGAGAGGCTGACCTGAAGCTGAACTGAGGGCGAGGTGCAGAGGTAACGGAGAGCAGCAGCTCCCAGCGTTGTTGAGGGCCACCCGAGACTGCCTGTCCTGCAGGAGAAGCGTTTCCTCCCTAGGTCACGGAGCATGCTGGAGCACGGGGCTTGAGAATCATGCAGTCAGGCCGGCCCTGAGCTTTGTATGTCTTTTTTACCATTTCTTTTGGTTTGGTTTTGCTTTGGTAAGGAAAATATCTTATTTTTATACTCTCAATTTCTGTCAGCCTCCTTTGTGGAGCAGTTTTAAGAGCTGTAACAACCACCCAGTCTTACGAGTATTTCTTGTCGATGTTCTGGGCTGCCTAAGGACTTGTTGGGGGGCGGGGTGGTGGTGGTGTCTGCCTTTGTAAGGATTTGCAGCTTAGCAAAAAACACAAGGTCTGTAATCAAAACTTCCTCTGCTCTCTCTCCCCCCCAGCCTCCGTAGAAAACACTGCCAGGGCTGTAGGATCTTGATGTCAGGCGGTCCTGTAAATCTTTACAGGAGAAAGGAGTTTTTAACAGCTCCAGGAAACACTCTATTGGGTACATTTGACCCCAGTGACAGTAAAGCAGTGTTTCTGAACCTTGGCAACTTTAAGATGTGTGAACTTCAACTCCCGGAATTCCTCATGACTGGCTGGGAAATTCTGGGAGTTGAAGTGGGCCTGGCAGCCAAGGTTGAGACACGCTGCTGTAGAGGAAGGAATTGAAACTCTTGAAATGGTTTCAGCTAACCCTTGGAGAGATGGAAGGGATCATCCTTTTGAAGAAAGAGAATGGGGGAATGGGAGGTATATAACACTCGTAGTTTGGCAGCATCATTTTGACTAAATAAATGTTATGAAACGTTTTACAAAATCACGAGGGATGCGAGTTAACAAGGGTCACATGCACACTCTTCAGGGATTGGATGGTATTTCCTGTATCTCCTCCTGTGTGGTAGTTGCTTGCAACAAGAACCCTTATGTGCAGGGAAAAGGCCTGAGGTGATGATGGAGTGTTCTTGCACTGAAGCTGTCCTATCAGTGGTTAAACATTAAGAAATACAAAGGCAGAGATAGTAGCGGGGAGTTTCTTGCCAGTCAAAAAGTTCCTGTTCTACTTTTTTTAAAAAAAGCATGGGACATTGCTGAGTCAGGTTAAGGCCCCTCTAGCCTATCATCCACGTCCTTCTGTGGCCAGCCAGATGATATTGCCAGCCTTTGGACAGAAGGCGAGGCTAATTGCCATTGCTGTCTTCTATTCCAGTCATGGACTCACTGTCGGTGCTGGGATAAGCCCCAGTTGCTGGTCAGCTGATTTCCTCCAGGCCACCTCTTTGATCATTTGTGCATTGCACACTTCCTAAGGGAATCCTGACTGCTGCGCACCAGCAGCAGAGCCCTGGGACTCCAGGAGGCGAAATCTGTCTGAACATCTCCTGCCTCTGTATTTGCACATGGTTGGTGACCTATTGTAAGTGCTTTTTCACTGCTTGGTCTTTATGTTAAGGCAAGAATGTCCAATTTTGCCAACTTTAAGATCCGTGCACTTCAACATGCTGGCTGGGGAATTCTGGAAGCCTTAAAAGTTACCAAGAGTGGACACTTCTGTGTTAAAAGTATGGACTGTCTTGCCAGCTCCATTTGCTAAGAAAAGCGTGAAAAGGTATTTTTTAAGAGTCATGGTCTCGGTCACTCAGAGTTCGGCTGTCCTACAATTTCTAAAAGACATTCAGGAGAGAGTGTTACCAAAAGTACTTCAAAATGGAAGAGAGCACTTTGCATGGGATCAGATTTTGTTGTCTTTCAAAACCAACATTCTTGTTTGGGAGGTGAGCAAGGAAGAAGAGAGGAATTGTAGTGATTCATTAAATTAAGCCTTCCAATTGTACAGAGTCCTCGACTTATGATGGCAGTTGTTAAATGAGTCTCATCTGATTTTACAACTTTTTTTTTTGCCACAATAGAGCTTAGAGTGGTTAGAGTGCAGTACTACAAGTTCCTTCTGCTGCCTGCCAGCTGCCTACAATTTGGCAGATCGAATCCCACCAGGCTCAAGGTTGATTCAGCCTTCCGTCCTTCCAAGGTGGGTCAAATGAGGACCCAGATTGTTGGGGGCAATAGGCTGACTCTGTGAACCACTTAGGGCTGGAAAGCACTGTGAAGTGGTATATAAGTCTAAGTGCTGTTGCCCTTCCTTCCTTCCGTCTGTCTGTCCGTCTGTCCGTAGTTAGAAAACACTGTTGCAGGCTAACTCTGCCCACTGTCAGGAGTTCAATCCTGACCGGCTCAAGGTTGATTCAGCCTTCTGTCCTTCCGAGATGGGTAAAATGAGGACCCAGATTGTTGGGGGGAAGGCTGATTCTGTAAACCGCTTAGGGAGGGCTGTAAAAGCACTGTGAAGTGGTATATAAGTCCAAGTGCTATTGCTATTAATGTTTTTACATTCCAGGATTGTGCCTTGCTGTTCAGAATCATAGAGGTGCTGGGGCTGACACCTGTTTATTCAGATACGTACCTAAAAAAACAGTCTCCAAAGGATTCACTCATTCTTAATTTCTGTAAGAGAATGAAAATACCCATGAAATATCCTGACTGGGCGTTTCCCTCTCCACGGCAGCAAGGCCCTTGTGTGTATTTTTGAAACAAATCACATGTAGCAAAATTTCGTTGGTTTAGAGTCGTTTTTCCTTTTCTAATGTACTGGGCATAAACTGTGCAGGAAGACCTATGTCTAAAACTGCTGACAGCCATGGGACTTGCCTGTTCTGCCCTAGTGATGACAGAGCACAACTGGCAGTTACCCAACGCCTTCCCTGACTTTGAAGGAACAACCAGACATTCTTCACATCAAAAGACAGTGATGCTCATAAGGAAACGACCCAGGATTTGAGATATAAATTGGGCAAAACTAACTGTAGTTTTTTTCTTAGCTAACTGCTGCTTCAGCGTCCTTTTGCTGAAAGGCTTTGGGCTGTAGCTCAGCAGGGTATGCTGCTAGGAAGATGTAGGGCAGGGGCCTCCAGCCTTGGCAACTTTACTATTTGTGGACTTCAACTCCCGGAATTCCTCAGCCAGCCATGATTAAGAATTACTTGTGCCAAGGATTAACTGTACCATTGGTTTTGGGGGGGGGGGAACCCACAATGGCGTAGTAGATCAATGTTTTTCAACCTTCACAGCTTTAAGAGGTGTGGATGTTAACTCCCAGAATTCCTCAGCCAGCCATGAGGAATTCTGGGAGTTGAAGTCCAGTGGTAAAGTTGCCAAGGTTGGAGACCCCTGATGTAGGATTTTATCTTTAGAGCACAAAGGAACTTCTAACGGCTCCTGGAAACATTCTGTTGGGTGCATTTGTGCATCCTGAAATGATTTAGAGGAGCATTTCTCAACCTTGGTCATTTTAAGAAGTGTGGACTTTTAACTCCCAGAATTCCTCATGTCTAGCTGGGGAATTCTGTGAAGACCCAGGGTGTGGCACAAAAGCCACACCACCAGAGAACAGGTCTAATTCTCCTTTGTTCCAACTGTGCCCCCAAACGTTCCCACATTCACTACAAGTCCTGGAGCAAAGCTCTCACACGCACCTTCAGAAGCCTCTGGCTGGGAGTAGTCCAGTAAGCAAGGTGAGCCCAAATATTAACAAGGGCCAGCAGTCCAATAAGCCAGGTTAGCCAAACAGTAACCAGAGCAAGAAGTTCAGCGAAGCAGGCAAACTGGCAAGTCCCACAAGACAGAGCACAGCGATCTCCAGGCCTTGGCAAGTACACACAAGGCTCCACAGATCCAACACTTTTTCCCCGCCGAAGCCCCCTCCCACCAGCACCTCCTTACATCTCAGTCCCCAGGTGTGCCTTGTAAAAGGGGGCGGGGCACTCCTCCCAATCTCGCCGTCTGTCTCTCTTCCCTCCTTGCTCTCGCATCAGGAGGGGGTAATCCTTGCTCTTCTCGTGAGCTCTCTCTGTCTGCAGGCCTTACTAATTCAGAAAAGCCTTGCCTGGATGGACTCTGCCCTTCCCCAGTTCCCTCCAGGGCCAACCGACCCTCCGTCTGTGTCAGCTATTGCTCCAGCTCCTCTTCCCCTGCAGATCCAGACTCGGACAGGGGCACGACTAATTCTGGGAGTTAACATTCACAGCTCTTAAAGCTGTGAAGGTTGGCAAACGCTGATCTGCACTGTTGCGGGGGTTTTTCCCAGGGGTGGGATCCGACAGGGTTAACTACCAGTTCGTGGTGATTTACGATGTGTTTCTCTGCATGCTGCGCCCGAGCCCATAAATCTTCGTCAGCAGCATTTGAAACAACACTTTTTTTCCTGCTCTTCCCCCACAGCTGTGCCTCGCACAGCAGCTGAACTTGAAAAAGCAGGAAATAAAGATCAGGTAAGAGCCCGGGCGGGTGGGTGGGCCAAAACAGCAGCAGAACATAGAACCGGTTCTATGCCTGCTGCTCTTCAGAACTACCGGTTCTACAGAGCTGGACAGAACCGGTAGAAACCCACCCCTGGGTTCCCTCCCCCCCCCAAACCAATGGTCCAAGTAGTCCTTGATTTACAACTTTTTGTTTAGTAACTTTTGAAGTTAAAGGGCCCTGAAAAACATAATTTATGACCATTTTTCACACTTCTAACCATTGCAGCATCCCTATGGTGGTGATGTGGTCCAAATGCAGGCGTTGGGCAACTGGCATATAGTTACAGTTTGCAGCATCCCAGGGTCACGCAATTCCCCTTTTGCCACCTTCTGACAAGCAAAGTCATTGGGGAAGCCAGATTCACTTAACAATCATTACTAAATTTAACTGCACAGATTAATTAAAAAAAAAACAACTGGCAAGAAAGGTTGTAAGACTGTCTTGCTTAGCAACAGCAGCCTTGGGCTCCGTTGTAAATTGAGGACTGCCTGTATTGATTCACATCTTGGTTGTCCTGCTGCATGCACATCGGCAGCAGACATCTGTCAAACCAAGCAAAGGGGATATTTTGCCTTGATGGCAAAGCTCCGTCACGGCAGCTCTTTCCGAAGTGGCTTCTAAAGGAAAGCAGGGATGCAGCCAATTGCTGATGGATGTTGGCAAAAATTAAAAAAGGGGGTGCTGCCTGCAACAGCTGAGCCTTAGTTTATGTCCAAGGTAATTAAAATAATCCCAGCCTGCTGAGTCCCTCTGGGCTTTGTGGTTGAGTTTCCTCTTCCTGCCCTGTGGCTCCTTTGTTTTCAGCTTTGTTTTCTTCCTGCTAAAAGAGTAGCAAAAGAGGAAGCTGTTATTTATAGCTTCCCAAGCTCATCAAGGAGAGAAGATCAAGAAAGGAGTCTTGGAAGGAATGGCAATACAACAAGAGGGTTGAAACAGAAAGCTGTCAGTGTCTATTTCGATTTATACCTAACACAAAGGTATGGGCTTTTTCTTACACACTCGAATTTACCAGGACTCAGATAATCCCTTCTAGCATGGCTTGAAGATCCCCTCCTTCTATCCTGAATCAACTCCCCACCCTCATTCCTTCATATAACCTCTTAAACCAGGGGTCTTCCAACTTGGCAAGTTTAAAGCTTGTGGACTTCAGCTCCCCGAATTCCTGAGCTAACATGACTGGAGGAGGAATTCTGGGAGTAGAAGTCCACAAGTCTTAAAGCACAGGTCTTAAAGCTTAAATATAGGTCTACCGTGTGTGGGCAGCAAGACACCTTTGCTGCCAGATAATGGTCATTTGAAATTTTGTAACCCAGATTAGGTAGCTCCAGTCAGATACCCATCCTAAGGTTCTTGCCAATACACCAAGCTATAAAACATTTTGGTTATCGGTAATTAGTCAATCAATACCAACTACACAATGTGGTTGTGAATTTAATCAGTTTGTATGGCTGCCCATCTCAGCAACTAACTGGATGTTCCAAAGGTGCTTTTTCAAAAGGCAACTGGACTTTCTTGGCTTTTTTCCTTGAAGGGAAAAAAAATGAAGTACAGGTCTGTCTTGGAAAAGCCCCTTTGGAACAGCCATGATCTGGATAAGTAAAGACCATATTACATAGATTAAAATACACAGAGACTGAGCTATATCAACCCAAATCACTAACATAACCAAGAGGTGGATCCCTGCATAACCTCAAAGTCCCAGGCCCAGAACCAGGTTCTTCCAGGCCTCGTGAGAGGCCAGCAGGGTTGGGGCCATTCTAATCTCTGGAGGGATGATTTCACATGGTGAACCTAATGGCAGAAATGAGCTGTCTCCTCAGCTCCACCAACTTGCTTTCTTTAACTCAAGGGTCTTCAAACTTGGCAAGTTTAAGACTTGTGGACTTCAACTCCCAGAATTCCTGAGCTAACATGACTGGAGGAGGAATTCTGGGAGTTGAAGTCCACAAGTCTTAAAGCTGTCAAGTTTGAAGACCCCTGCTTTAACTGATGGGACCTGACACATGCCCTTCCTGCCTAACTATGTTGGACAGGTGGAAACAATTGGGTAAAGTTAGTCCCTCAAGTAACCTGACCCTAGGCCACAAAAGGCTTTAAAGGCAACAACACCTTGAATTGAACCCAGAAGAACCACTGCAGCTCACAGAATAAGGATGTTGCGTGTGCAGAATAACCATGGCAATTTGAACCTTCTGAATGCTCTTCAAGGGGCAGCCCACGAGTAGTAGTCCAGATGAGAGGTCACAAGGAAATGAGTGACAGTGAGCAGCCGCCTCTGGTCCAGGAACAGGCTCAGCTGGAGCCCAAATTGAGGTTCATCTAGCGACATCTGCCCTCTGCTCTTCAAGCAGAAGTTGTGAGTCCAGGATGATCCCCAAATTGCACACTAGGTCTAAGGCACACGCCCCATACAAGGCCAACAGGGGAAGGTACCTGGCATCAGATGGTCCAAACATGCAAACTGCATGGTTCTGCTTGGATTGAGCTAAAGCCTATTGCACCCTATCCAGGCTCCCACAACCTCCCAACCCTGGAATAGAAGGATGGCATCATTCAGCAAGCCAGGGTTGAAGATCTAAAGCTGCAGATACCTCATTCTCAACCAATGAAGGATTGAGTTGTGCAGCACCCCCCAAAATAAAGAGTATGGACAGCACTTCTCCCCATCATCAACAGTGATGGATTGGTGCCCCAGAGGAAGGAGAACAAACCGAACACATTGCTTCCCATCCCCAGTTCCTGCTAAATAATGCAGTCCTCAAGCAAGACTTAATGTGACCACCACAAACTTAGCATATCACTTTCCATTCAGTCATTTAATGAGTCATTGCATATTAAGTGAGACATCAAGTGACCACAATTTGCTATTACACCAGTGGTTTCTCCATTGAACTGGCTTGTCAGAAGCTGTTTGCAGCCAACAAATGATGAACGTGATTGTGGGATACGGCTAGTCATAACCACCTGCCTATAGCAAAAGGCCCAAATTACAGATTTAATAGTTGGAAGGGAACTTGTAGGTCATCTAGCCCAACCCCCACCCAACCATTTCTGGCAAATGGCAGTCCAATCTCTTGAAAGCCTCCAGTGATGAAGCTCCCACAACTTCAAAGGCAGTCCATGCCGTTGATTGATTGTTCTCATTGTCAGAAAATTTCTCCTTATTTCCAGGTTGAATCTCTTCTTGTTCAGTTTCCATCCATTATTCCTTGTCTGGCCATTGGGTGCCTTGGAAAATAGCTTGACACCTTCCTCCTCTCTGTGGCAGCCCCTCAAATATTGGAAGACTGCTATCATGTCTCCCCTGGTCCTTCTCTTCACTAGACTAGTCATGCCCAGTTCCTGTAACCGTTCTTCATATGTTTTAGTCTCCAGTCCCCTAATCATCCTGATTGCTCTTCTCTGCACTTTTTCTAGAGCCTCAACATCTTTTTTATAATGTGGTGACCAAAACTGGATGCAGTACTCTAGGTGTGGTCTTACTAAGGCTTTATAAAGTGGTCCCAGTAAATCACTTGATCTTGATTGTATCCCTCTGTTAATGTAGCTTAGGATTGCATTGGCTTTTTTTGGCTGCCATGGAACACTGCTAGCTCATATTTAATGAGCTGCACTGCTATCTCTTATGTTATTCTAAGTTGTCCACTTAGACTCCAAGATCCCTCTCACAGTTACCGTTTTAGCCTGGTTTCATCCAGTCTGAGTGTACTTTTGGTTTTTCTTGCTTGAGTATAAACTTTTCCATATATTGAAGTACATTTTGTTACATAGAGCCCATTGTCCAAGTCTGTCAAGATCCACCCAGCCTATCATCTACTGTGTTAGCTATTCCTGCCAGCTTAGTATCATCTGAAAATTTGGTAAGTTCCCCTTCTATTCCCTCATCTAAGTCATTAATGAAGATATTGAAGAGTACTGGGCCTAAGACGGAACCTTGTGCTTACTTCATGTAGACTTAGACCCATTAAGGACTACTCACTGAGTACAATTACAACCGGGATTTGAAGCTCCAACAGCAATCCCCATTTCCACCCTGCAATCATGTGATTGTGTTTTGGACGTTCTTAAGTCTGCAAAAATGCCCATTAAAACAATGGGTTCGTTTAACAACTGCAACATTCATTTAACAACCAACACAAAAAAAGTTGTAAAGTTGGGGCACTCATAGGATGACCCATTTAACAGCCAGCACGACCATAATTTTGGACTCTATTATTGTCATAAGTCAAGGACTATCTGTAACTGTTGCCCTGTAATCAATGGGTAGGGATGGCAGAATGGGAACTGCTTGAACAAATTTATTTATTTATTTATTTATTTATTTATTCATTCATTCATTCATTCATTCATTCATTCATTCATTCATTCGACTTATATGCCGCCCCCTCTCCCAAAGGACTCGGGGCGGCTCACAAATTAAAAGAAATACAACAATAAATTACCTAAAAACCATATTAAACAAATTAAGCCGAATTAACATTAAAACCCCCAAAATTAAAATCAAGAAAGCCCAAGGAGTCAGCATAGCCCAGATTGTAAAAACAGCCAGGTTTTTAACTCTTGGCGGAAGGTACGGAGATCAGGAGCCAGCCGGAGCTCCAGTGGAAGGAGATTCCATAAAGTGGGGGCTGCCACAGAATAGGCTCTCCCGAGTCCCCGCCAAGCGACATTGAGTCGCGGACGGCACCCTGAGGAGGCCCTGTCTATGCGCCCATACCGGGCGGTTGGTGCTTTTAAGAGTGGAAATGGACAGAAACTGATTAAGGAGAGATTCAACCTAGAAATAAGGAGAAATTTTCTGACAGAGCAGTCAACTGATGGAACAGAAATTGCCTTCATCACTTGAGACTTCCAAGAAGAGACTGGACTGCCTCGGTCAGAAATGGTATAGGGGTTCCTGCTTGGCGGCAGTTGGACTAGATGACCTACCAAGTCCCTTTCTGTTATTCTGTTCTGTTAAGAATTTGTCAAGAGATCTTAGCCTTTCAAAATGTTTTAAAATTTCTTAACCTCCATGATCTGGAAGCAAAATTGCCCCTGGTCATCTATTTGCATTTGTGGAGCAAGTCCATGCTTGCCTGCTTGGAAAGCGCTCTAGGTGCCGGCATTAGAGGGCAGCAGAGCCTTGTTTCTGCTTCTTCAAGGAGCCTGGAGAAGGAGGTGGCACCATTCATTCTGCCAAGCCCTTGTGGAGGGCAGGGCCCAGAAGTCTGGGTCCCTAGTCTCTGCAGAGCAGTGGGTAAGGCTGGAAGAACTGGTGGGGAGGGATGTGGGCATGGATACAAAAATGGAGAGAAGGCCTCCAGCATCAAAATGCAAACATGCTTCTGGATGCCATCCCTGCCATTTCTTGTCCCAGATGGGACTGCCAGATAGCAAGTTTATCAGCAAGTGGCTGCTGCCACCCGGCTAGGCAGTTGGCAGAGATTCCTGGTTGTTAATGCCAGATCAACATCAGCTAGGACTATAACGTGGCAGGTGGCAAGGAGGGAGAATGAGGCTGGCCTTCTTCCTGTACCAGGGGGTCTGCAACCTTAAACACTCAAAAGAGCCATTTGGACCCATTTTCTCACAGAAAACACGGGGAGCCAATAATTATAACAACCAGTGTGACTGGGTGGGGGTGGCCAACTCGACGTCACTCACTCCCACCCAGTCACCTCCTGCTCTGGGATAGGGACCGAGTCTCCATCCCCCACCATCACCCTTCTCAGGCCAGGCGAGGAGTGACAGGGAGGGGAGGGGCCAGCCAGTGGTGGGATCAGCTGACAGGGAGCCGCAGCAGAGGGCCAAAAGAGCTGCATGTGGCTCCGGAGCCGCAGGTTGCAGACCCTTGCCCTATACCATGAAGTTTGCAAGTGGGTTTCACTGCCCTATTAGTGAGAACAGATCCTGACCTCTCCTTTTGCCTTCAGTGCCCCAGTGCAGCTCACGGGCAGGTGAAAAAGATCCTGCCTTTCTTCCATGGAACTACCTTGTCTCCACGGCCAGCATTCAGAGCAGATTCTCCAGGTGCACCATGAAGCTTCAGCTTCTCCATCTCTCATTTGAATCCTTGCCAATGGCAGGGCACAACCCTCTGCGTGCCCTGCCCCGACCAGCCTCCTGAGGGAGGCTCGCCAATGTGACGGGCCTTGCTGGTGCCGCTGTCGGTTGGCTGGGAGAGTCTGCGCGGAGAGGCTGCTGCTCGTTCCCAGACAGACGTGTCAGAACCTTGTGCTTGATCTGGCACGTTGTTCCCGCAATGGCAGCAAAACCCAGAGGCGCTCAGAGGCACAGCTGCCAGTTTTCTGCCCATGGATTTCCCGAATCGCTCCTGGCTGCTTTCCCCAGACGAGCATTTATAATTAAAAGGGGCTTTTTTGAGAGGGGGGGAGAATCTGCCAAGCCTGAGGCAAGGAGCACAGGGAAGGGATTCCTCTTTGCTTGAGCGAGCAGACCCGTTCTTCAACTGAATCTGGAATTCTGCCTTGGATGATGTGGCCTGCACCCTCCGATGGGGTAGCAGAAGGCCAGACTGTGGGAAAGCCCGGAGGGGAAGTGATTACGCTTACTGTCAGCTTGGAGGAAAAAGGTATCATTACATCGAATTCTCAGCCAGAAGTTGCTCACAAGGATCATCTTCTCTGACTCACGGACTTCAGTATCTTCACTGTGGTGGATGGGACCCATGTACAGGAAAACTCGGCTGCTCCCCACACACGCACACACACACACACACCCTGTTCCTCCTTGACATCTGCTCAGCCTGGCAGGATGCACATCTTCTTTGGATTAACTGCATGAGACGCTCTAAGGAACCCATTGGACAGGGAGGGCAGCATAACTCTGCAACACTCTTTGGGTTCACGGTCACACTTGCGCCCGTTTTCTCCTAGAACCACAGTGCCTTGAGACCAATTTCTCCCTTCCTCAGTTCTCCTGGTAGATGTTGTCTTTTCCTTGTTCTCCATTTTAAACACCCCTGCTAGTGGTGGTTGAGAGATCCCAGTAGCAGATTGTTTTTGTACAGGAATTGTAGAGGAATTATCTCTGTTAAAAACAGAGCTGGCTGTTTCAGAACCAGCATTTCATTTTCATGAGTGACATCCCTTGATCAAAAGCTGTTTCCCCTTCATGGCGGATTTTCAGGACTGGCTGAAACGAGCAAAGACCCCCCCTTCTCCAACCAGCCTCCATATTTGGAGAAATTCATGCTTTGGAAAGGGCTGGTGGGGAGACACATGAAGACCCTGCAATGTCTTTGACTTTGTAGTCCCATCTTTTATCATCCCTGGCATCCCTGGCAATGCAGCTCCATCTTCCCCTATCGATCTCCCAGAAATTTATTTTTTTTATTTTTTATTTTTTTATTTTTAATTACATTTATATGCCACCCTTCTCCGAAGACTCAGGGGCTTACAATTTTGGGATACAACCCAGTGTGCTCAGCAATAGCCTTCATTCCATTGTATATGCCTGCTTATTACTAAGCGGCATTTTTACAAGGTCAGCTAATTGCCCCCAACAATCTTGGGTCCTCAATTTACCTACCCCGAGAGGATGGAAGGCTGAGTCAACCTTGAGCCTGGTGGGATTCGAGCCTACAGCAGTTGTAGGCAGCTGGAACTTAAGTGCAGGCAATTAACAGCCTGAGCCACCAAGGCCCATACCTTTCACTGAAAGGTGAATATTATCACTGATTAGTACAGATAATTTTTTTTGCAAGCATCTCTTGGCCTTGCAGCAGATGAACCAGTGGTTGGAATCCATATATCTTGAAGTGAAATGTTGCAGGGAAGACCACAGATGGTCAACTGGGGCTTGCCTGCCTTTGTCCTGCAAATCTGCCCTACTCTCTGCCTGCCAGCCAGCCAACTAGCCAGTCACAACCAAATCAGTTTCTGTGCTTCCTTATAGGAAGACCCTGCGTTCTCCCTCCTGGACTCCTCTGATCAGCAAAGGAAATCCTTGCCCAGGTAAAGGACACCTTGGATGCTAATAGCAGCCCTGATTCCATTGAAGGTTCCCAAGCTGAGAGCCCATTGATTGCCAATTAAAGCATTTGATCTAATGCTGTTCTTCAAATTCAGAATGAAATGCACACTTGAGCAGCTGAAGGTTTACCCACTTCTGCAATTGGCATGGTCCCCCGCTAATGCCACTTTTAAGACCTGTGGATTTCAATTCCCAGGATTCCCCAGCCAGGAGAAGTTGAAATCCACAGGCCTTAAAATGGCCATGGCTGGATTCCCATGCATTAGCAGGTGACCACGCCAATTGCAGAAGCGTGCAAACCTTCACCTGCTCAAGTGTGCATTTCATTCTGAATTTTAAAAGCAGGTTTTAAAGTGGCTAAGATTGGGGTTAAGTAGCGTGTTTGCAGTTGGGCTCCTGTGCAGTCAAAGTGGTTAAGTGAAATGTTGGCAGGACTCTCAGTTGCTGGACTTCCAAGCACCACCTGCCCTGGGAGTAGAAGAAGGGTGTTGATGTACCTTTACCTTCTCACCAATACAGTCTTTCCTTTGCTTTGCGCTTCTGATTCTGCCGTCTTCCAGCCAACCTGCTCTCCTCCCACTTGCCATCCTCCTGCTAAATGTAGCTCTTTATTGCCATTAGAGCCCAGTGCTGCAGGCCACTTCCTTTACTGCTGCTTGCTCAGAGACCCAGCCAGCTGTGGCTCTTCCAACGATGAGTCTTGCTTGGGTTCACTCCATCAGCAGAAGGCAAAGGCAGGCGATGGGCATCTGAAGGACAGATGGGTTAGGTTTCTGAAAACCTGGGGAAAAAATGGCTGGTGGCTCTCAAACTTTGCCTGAGTGGCTGTCTCTCTCGCCCCACTCAAGGACGTGCCTCCTTGGAGGGCAAAGGCCATGGAATGGGGAGTGCAGGTGTCGTGCCCTTTGCTGGAATGACCAAAATAAAAATATATCCACTCTGCTTCCCCCAGAAACTTTGAAAGCATCTGCCACTGCCTCCCTTTGCTATGAGAACAGCAGAGCTCCCACCCAATCAGAACCTGGGGAATCCTTCCTGCACTGCCCAAACCTTTCCATTAAGGTGAGCAATGCCTGGGCTTTGAAATCTCCCACTTCATCTTGCCTGGTCCTGGAAACTGATCCACCGGGAGACACAATTCCAAATCCTCGAATTCTTCTGTCCTTGCCCTCTGTGGATCTCTCTCTCTGGGACCAGGGATGGACAGCCTGAAAGGGAATTGACTGGACAACTCTGGGCAACTGTTTGCAGTTACAGAAGCAACTCAAGGCAGCCCTTGCTCTAAAAGGGTCACACGTGCACGATCTTGAGAAACCCAAGACTGGTGCTGCCTTTGTGATGTCCTTTGGGCTGAGTGAGGCCCTCTTCTCTCCAGTGTCAAGTGGGAAGGCTGCCTTGAAGCCCAAAAGACTTTTTTTTTCAAACCAGGCTCTTCAGTTATTTTACAGGGATATCATTGTGCAAATCTGGGAAGAGAATCAATGTGTTTATGAACTATGCCAATATCAGTGTAATCCCAGTACAAATGTAATAGCAATACCACTTGCATTCCATTTCACAGTGCTTTACAGCCCTCTCTGAGCAGTTATATAGAGTCAGCATATTGTCCCCCAACAGTCTGATTCCTCATTTTACCAACTTTGGAAGGACAGAAGGCTGAGTCAACCTTGAGCCGGTGATGTTGTGGTTGGCTGGCAGCCGGTGCAGACAGCAGCGGAATCAGACAGTGGGGAAGAACAGGGACCAGTCCGGGAGTCTGGAGAGGACTCAGATGAGGGTCCTGCGTCTGATGCAGAGATGGGGGCCAGGACCATCTGGGAGTTGTGTGCTGATTCCGGAGCCTTTGGAGTCTGGCAGCAGTGAGGCAGAGGAACAAGGGGAGCCTGTTCCCATGCACGTGTGCGCAGAGCTGCTAGAAGGCGAGAGCAGCTGAAACAAAAGGGGCGACTCGGTAGTAAGGCTTGGAAGTGATTGCCCCTCCCATAAGGTATAAAGGTCAGGCCAAGATGATGAAACCTTTGCAGGAAGCAAAGTAGTTCGATCGGTTCAGAGTCATCCTTGAAGCTCTTTTGTATTTCAGTTGGGTTTTTTTTTGTGTGCTTCGGTTGGTTTTTTTTTCTAGTTCATTTGATGCTTCTGTTTTTGGCAGCACTTCACAGAACTGAAAGGTGGGTGCTTATCTCAGGGGACTCTTTTGAGATTAATTCCAGCTGGGAATGAAAACAATTCCCAGCATTGCAATAAAATGAGTCTTGTTTTTAAAATAAGCATATGCCTAGTTACGGTCTAGTAAGCCTAGGTCAAAACAGGTGAGACTCAAAACTCCTGAAGTGAGCAGTGACTTAACCTGCAGCACCACATTCTAACCACTGCGCCACCATGCTAATACAGGTAGCCCTTGACTTAACGACCACAGTGGAGCCCAGAATTACGTAAGTGGTGCCACGTGATTGTGACCGAATTTACAACTTTTATCGCGGGGTTGTCTGCGATGAGTGTTTTTTGCCAGAAACCCGAAGAAAATGCTGGTTTTTTGGGGGGGAGGGAAAGCCTGCAAATGTGAACATGTAGCTACGGGTTGTGGGCAGGGGGGTTGGCCAGCGTAACTTCAAATCCTGGTAGTAAGTAGTCCTGGGGAGGTATATCAGAACTTCCAGTAGTCGCTAAGCAACTGCCATAAGTTGAGGACTACCTGCTTAACAATCATACTTTACATCCAGTGGAGAACCAAGTTAATCTTTGCTAGCCAAAAATCAGAACCCCACCCCCCTTTTAATTCATAGGCATAAGCTTTGGTGAAAAGCTACTAGCACACACTGGTGGTCAAGGCTTTGCAGCTGCTCCATCGCTTACATTTGACCCCTTTGCTACGAATGGTATTGATCTGTTGTTCCTTCACTGATGAGCCTGCCAACATCCCAGCCCCTATCGCCCCCACCCCTGTGGCCACCTCTTGCTGCTGTGCAGCTCCTGGGCCCTCTTTGAGCTCCGCCCTTTCAAGCCTCAAGGACAGTCCCAGCCCCAACCCTGATGGGTCGTTGGGTGCCTCCTAATTAAACAAGAACATCAAAGGTAATCTGTCCTGTGGAGATGGCCCTTGCAAAGCAGTGCTGGCCTGAGGGACACGTTTTGCACTGAAGGAAATTTACCATGCAAAAAAACAAATATTTTTTCCTTTCCCTCCTCTTTGCCTCTGTTCATCTCCACGCTGGCCTAGGCCACGATCCGATCTCAACTCGCCAGCCATTGCTTTTCCTTCCTTCCCGCCTGCCTTCCTTCCTTCCTTCCTTCCTTCCTTCCTTCCTTCCCTTCCTTCCTTCCCTTCCCTTCCCTTCCCTTCCCCTTCCCCTTCCCCTTCCCCTTCCCTTCCCCTTCCTTCCTTCCTTCCTTCCCTCCCTCCTCCAATCCAGGACCACTGATGACAAAGCTGCTGAGACACGCACACACACACACACACACACACGCACACACACGCAGAGGGCTTCCAGCTCTCAAGCGTGGCCAACCCTTTCTGCATCACTTTTGATGCCCTCTTTGATAGCAGGGTGGGGAGGGGGATGGAGAGCAGCGAGAGGGGACAAGGCGGCTTTCTAAGCCCCTGAATCGTTGCCACGGAAACCAGAGGAAAGGGTTCCCATGGGAACAGCTGTCGTCAAGACCCCCTACCATGGCGGCCGCATCCCACCCCTCTTCCTGCAGATGGGAAAGGGGGAGCTGGTTGCAGAAGAGAGACGGATCTAGAGGAGGAGGAGAAATTCCAGGGAAGGCAGAGAAAGGAAGCGGGAGGAAAGGAAGGCGATCTTTGGAAGTCCAGGCTCAAGAGGGGCGGAGGGTCCGAAGGAGCAGTTCCTGCAACGGAATCCCTGCGCACAGAGCCTCTGAGCCTGTGCAAAGTGCCCCATCCTCACAAGAAAAAGAAAAACCCTGCCCTGCATCACAATGGAAAGGGGCACACAGGAAAAGACTACAGCTATGCCCTTTGTTAATGCTGCAGGGCAGGGACACCAAGCTCAATTTCACTGAGAGCCGCATCAGGTTGTGCTTGACTTGGGGAGGGGGGAGGGGGGAGGCATGGTTGGGATAGGAGTGGCTGGGGGGGGCGTGGCCAGCTCAATGCACACACACACACCCCGCCCAGCTCCATTTTGGCTGGCAGAGACACTGGGCTGGTCCTTGCTGTTCCCAGGGCGGCATCACGGGGCCAGATCTAAGTAGCCCCGCAGGCTGGATCCTTGAGTTTGAACCCATGCTGTAGGGGAAGGAGGGGATTTGGGGAGTGGGAGGAGAGTGGGCCACCAGTGCAGAATGAACCCATTAAAACTGGGGAGCTTGGGTTGCCTCGGCCCGGCTACCATCTTGCCTTCCATGACCAAACCCTGCAGTTTGCAAACCTAGGCAGAAACTTCCTGCCCCAAAATGTCTATGGAGATTCTCAAATCTTTCAGGTCGTGGTTGTTCCAAAGATGCTTTTCCAAAAGGCAACTGGGCTTTGTTTTTATGTTCCCTGAAAACATTTTGCTTCTCATCCAAGAAGCTTCTTCGGTTCAGTTCAGAAGAACTGCGGACGCTTCTTGGATGAGAAGCAAAATGTTTTCAAGAAAAGACAGAAGAAGAAGAAAACCCAAGAAAGTCCAGCTGCCTTTGAAAAAAGGCACCTTTGGGCCATCCTGCTCAAAGGTGCAGCTTACAGGGCCATTTCCTCATAATCCTGCCCCTCCTGCAAGGCTTCAGATTCTCCACCCATTGCAATCGAGGTGACTCAAAGGGACCTGGGACAAGCAGGTTGACTCACTTCCCTCCCCTCTTAGGTTGCCTAACAAGGTGTGTGTGTCTGTGTGTGTCTGTGTGTGTTTGTGCGGGCCAGGATTGATTTTTCCTTGGGAGTTTAGGAGGAAAGGAAGTTTTTGGGTGGGGGAGAATAGCTGCCAGCCCTATGAGGTAGACCTGTCAGGAAACCGATTCTACAGGAAGGCTAAACAAACTCTTTATGGTAAGAGCCTCCCATAACCAAATCTTGCAAGACTGTTTGGGTATTTTTTTTTTCCTTTTACTTTGATGAGTCAGGGAGAAGCCCAACTGAGCCAGAGGTGGTATTCAGCAGGTTCTGGCCAGTTCTGGAGAACTGGTTGTGGAAATTTTGAGTAGTTTGGAGAACTTCTGACTGGAGATTTTACCTTCCCTTGCCATGCCCACAGAACCGTAGTAAAAAAAAAAAAAAAGGTGAATCCCACCACTGAACTGAGCCTCTTCCTAACACCCATCTCCTTTCCTGGGTGCTTTTGCCCTTCTGAATATTTTCCCCATCTCCATTGCCTTCTAGAATAGCTGCTTCTTTCACAATCTGGGATCCTGGCACCCGGAAAACTCTTAAGCCACCTATGAAGGCTCATAAGGACCCTCTGCTGAACTAGTGCTACAAAACTAGCCCCGGCCAGCAAGGTTGCCCCTGAGCTTGAAGAGCCCACTCTGCAGACACCCAGGGGCACCAATTTTGGGGTCCCTTTATAAGTTGCCTGGGCTGTTGCTGTTTCTAAGCCACCTTCATTTGAGACCCTCCCCTTAAAGTTGAGCCGGAAAATCAGGCCAAGAAAATGAGGCCTGTCTCATTCATGGCTCTCCCGTCATTTTCCTCTTTAACCAAGTTTAAACATGATGCCGCTGACTCGCACCCTGCACGATCCCAGCCACTGCCTTGCATGGCATGTCCATTTTCCTGCAACATCTTTAATTTTCCAACCAAATGCATCTCTTTCGAAGAGAGAGAGAGATGGCCATGAGGAGTTGAATAGGACTTGAATTAAACAGGTCCTGCTTCAGTGCCATTTCTGGAACTCATCACTACCCTACAAACGTTTCTGTCGAATGGAAATGTCTGGATTAGGAGGACGTTACCATAGGCCATTGTTTTTCAACCTTGGCTATTTTAAGATATGTGGATTTCAACTCTCAGGATTTCCCAGCCAGACATGGCTCTCCGTTCTAATACTGCCTTAGGCATGAAAACTGGCTGGGTGACTTTGGTCCAATCACCAGAAGACGGTGAGTTCCAGTGCCACATTAAGCCTGAATGCTGGCTGGTTGACTTTGGTCCAATCACCAGGAGACTGTGAGTTCTAGTTTCACCTTAGGCATGAAAGCCAGCTGGGAGCCAGGATTGTTGTGAGGAAAATTGGAGGAGGAAGGAAGATTAGGCATGTTCACTGCCTTTAGTTATTTATAAAGTAATAAAGGTGAGATTTTGAAAAAATCAAATAATTTCAGATTCCAGTAGTTTCATCTTACCTTTCAGTCACTCATGACCTCGTGTCCCCTCCCTGGTAAATGGGGGCAGAAAGGAGTAGTGAGGGAGCTGTCAGACATCTCATTATGCAATGGAAGGGAGCAGAGAAGGGGGAGGACACACAGATCATTCTCCTCCTCAGCCACGTCAATGTCTTTAAGGTCCTCTCTGAAGCTCAGCTGTTCACTTCATTGTCTTTGGATGGTGGGGCCCAGCTTAATTCAAACTCTGCAGCTGTTGCCCTCTTCGCCTGTTCATGATTACAGACACAACTATTGGCCTGTTTAGCTAGTTTAATACCAGGATGGGGCCCTACCGGGCTATAGGTTAGACTGGGAAATTAAAAAAATAGAATAGAATAAAATCCTTTATTGGCCAAATGTGATTGGACACACAAGGAATTTGTCTCCGTGCATAAGCTCTCAATATACCTACAACAACAAAAAGATAGGTCACGTATCATAAATCATAGGTTACAATCATTAATCATAACAACAAGTGATAAAAACAAGATACCAATGCTCCCAAAGTCAACAGCAAATCTGTCAATAAAATGACAGGTGATCATGAAGTCACTGAAACCCAGCTCCATTCCAAGGAAACTTTATGAGACATTTGCAAAGATATCTGCATGCATGAGCGGATGAAGCTGTCGGTAACCAAACTGAATGTGAGAGGTCCTTGGTATTAAATTAAGGAATTCTGAGCCAGGGCCACGGGCTCACCTTTGTTTTCGCAGTATTCCTTATAACACATAAAATCACGAATGTGGTTGATTCCTTCCTGTTCAGGGCCAGGAGAGGGAGATATAGAAGTTCCAAATGGGGAGGCAGTATCCTACCCCAAAGGTTTTGCTACCTCTGTGTCTCCACCATGTGAATAAAGCACATTAAAAAAGGGACAGGGCTTTGTTTGCATAGTTGTAGCCACCATCTTGACTTGCTTGATCTCCTTTGCTGTTAAGAGATTGTTACAGGTCTGCTAACACTCAGCTATGTAGCCTCTTCAAAATGAATATATTTATTGCAGTCTCTCTTCCCATCCTATGTAGCAGTGTTTCTCAACCTTGGCATGTTTAAGATGGCTGGATTTCAGCTCCCAGAATTCCCCAGCTAGCCATTTGCCCATCTTAAACATGGCTGACTGGGGAATGCCTGGAAGGCCACCCATCTTAATCAAGGTCTATTGCATAAGAAGTAAATGTGACTAGGGAATTGACTCGGTCCACAAATGGTTCTTATCCATGACCAGTCATGGTCGTTTGGATTTACAGCCTGCTTGGAAGCTGACCACTATCTCCCCACCTGACCCCTTGGGGGATGCCCACAACCACACATGGAACACACTTTCTCCAGCATGGAGATGAAGTTTCATGCAAGGAAAGCAGCAGAAGCAGCAGAAGTCTTTCTTTCTCTTCCCCAAACTCTGCCAGAATGGCACAGCCTTTTGGAGCAGGAGGCCTTGCAGGGTCTCAAAGACTCATTTCTGGTGGAGTTTGGGGGAGAGAAAGAAAGACTTTTGCTGCATTCCTTGCATGCAGCCAAAAGCGGAAGAAGAAAGAAGTGGAAAGAAGCAGCCCAGTGGCCAGGCCAGGCGAGTGGGGCGAGTTCCCCCCCCCCTTTCTTCCCCTCACTACTTCCTGTTGTTCGCAATGCAAGGGACGCGAGCCTTGTGTGCCCGCAGGCCATGTGGGCAGCACAGCCTTTTGTTCCTGCTCAGCCTGGATTAACTGCTTTGGGCGTGACATTTCTCTGCGGACCACCAAAATTTTCTCGCGGACCACCAGTGGTCCCCAGCCCACTGGTTGGCGACCACTGCTCTAGGGAGCCTCCAGTGGCCATCACTACTTTGCAAAGGGAATCCGTCATGAGGCTCTGTCCCAGGCTGAGACAACAAGCTGAGGAAATGATTGTGCCTGAGCATGATTCTCCCCAAGAATTCACACAGAGAGGCTGGAAAAAGGTACTTTCACAGCTATTGCCATCTTCCTAAATGCTGCAACTTAAAATGTTTTCCTTTCTCTCCTCTTCTCCTTTTCCTTCCTCCCTTCCACTCAATACCTTTATTTTCGGTGACTACATCTGGGTGGGATCCAGACTGGTTCATATGCCATCCACAGCCCCTCCCAAATCTCAGTGCAATGGATGGTATGGTGCCCTGTCTTGATTACACATTGTTCCCTTTTCTGAAGCAGAACATTTCGAGACGGCGTAATTACTGTTGTGCATCAGATGCACAATTGGCTTAATTGTGCCTAATTAGGCCACCCATTTTTTTAAAAAATACTCGACCAGGATCGCCAGACATGACCCAGCTGCCTGTTCATGGCAGAAAATCCATAATTCTGTGTCTGTCTTTCTGACTGAAAGGGTGGTAAGCCATGGATTATCTGTGGCATCTTTGCATGCAGATTTTTAGAGTAAGCTTTAATGATTCATTCCTGGGAGGAATCCAAGTTTCAGTTGCATTTTCTTCAATACCTTTTGGGACGTCAACTCAAGTCATCTGTTCCTCCAATGCTTTCCAAATGGTTTTGCAAGCAATCCTGAAGCTCTCCAAGATGCTCCAGGTCTTCACCTGGCCAAGATGCGCGCATTGCAAAGAGAGAGGAACAGGCCTCTACTGCCCATCGCTCCTGCTTCCCACCTGGGATGGAAGAGAGGCCTGCTTGTTGTCTTGAGCCAGGCAATATTTGAAAGAAAGGGAAAAGGCAGCCCTCACCAAACCCATGCCCTCCTCAGGGGTCTTGAGGAAATAGTGCCAGATGGGAATGGCCCCCCCACCTCCAGAGGGGTTGAGGTTCTCCTCAGCTTCAATCTTCCTGGCAAAAGTGTTTCTGGTTTTGGGCTTAGAACGTAGAATCATGATGTGGGGAGAGAACTCTGAAGTCTTCTAGTCTCAAGGCAGAGGACCTTCTATCATCCCAGTCAAATGGGAGCACAATCTATTTTAGCGACAGGGCACCCACGACTTCCAGAGATAAGTAATTCCACTGATTAACTGTTCTCACTGTCAAGTAAATTTCTTCTGAGTTCTGGGTTGAATTTCTCTTTGATAATCTTCCACCCTTCTTGTCCTTTTCTCTAGTGCTTTGAAGTCAACCCCCTCTTCTTTGTGACTGCCCCTCAAGTGCTGGAAGACAGTTTTCCTGTCCCCACAATCAGTGGTGGGATTAAATTTTTTTCACTACCGCTTCTGTGGCCGTGGCTTGGTGGGTGTGGCAGGGGAAGGACACTGTAAAATCTCCAGTCAGAGGTGGGATTTGCCGGTTCTCCAAACTACTCAAAATTTCTGCTCCTGGTTCTTCAGAACTGGTCAGAACCGGCTGAATGCCACCTCTGTCTCCAATCCTCTTCGATAGGCTAGACCAGCTATGGCAAACTACAGCCTGGGGCGGACCGCCCGCTCGGCTGTTCTATCCGGCCCACGGAGCTGAAAGAGCGGAGGGTTCTCTTGCTCTCCCAGAAGGCTACGTGAAGTAATCTAACTTTGAATTTATATTAGTTCACACAAACGCTCCATCCATGCTTTTGTTCCGGCCCTCCGGTCCAGTTTAAGAACCCATTGTGGCCCTCGAGTCAAAACGTTTGCCCACCCCTGGGCTAGACATACCTAGCTCCCTCAACCGCTCATCATGCAATTTAGCCTCCAAGCCCCTCATCATTTTTGCTCTTCTCTGAACACTTGCACGGGAAGTCTTAAAATACAATTCACACCGTAGTGCTAATTGTCAAAATACACAGAAGAAGCTGCTCCCGGCATCCTTCTGTGTGTTAGCACACAAAGGCAGACACTTAGTGAACATGGCTTCTCCTGCTGTTCTCCCATTAGCAACAAGGGTCTGAAATGGGTCCTGTGACAACTTGTACTGCACCACACCGCTCTATATTTCTGTTCTGACCCAAGCTAGGAGGAAGCTGCTTGCAACCACAATGACTTCTGAACTTAGGTAGTCCTTGTCTTACAACCCTTCGTTTAGGGACTGTTTGAAGTTACAAGAGTGCGGTGGTATTCTACGGTTTGGCCGGTTCTGCCGAGCCAGTAGCACCGATGAGCAGTGGAGACTGAACTGATTCTCTCTGTCGTTCTGCTGTCGGGCCTACATGCCCACCTGGGCTTCCATACTCAACTTTATCCTCTGCTTTTGAAGTGCAGATGCTTTTTTTTAAATTTTAAAAACAACTTTATTTACAAAACATTAAAAACATACAAACGTGCAAATACACAAATTAAAATACATAAACAGTGCATAGAGCACTTCCTTCATTTTACTTTGGATATCAAATTAGATATATTAGTCAAAGATTAATTATAAATGGCGTATATTGATTAACACATTCTACTGTTTGTTTACTTTGGATTATAACTATTAACCAATCTATATAACCTTCATATCAACTATATAATAAAAAGAACCATTATTATAATTATACGCCCAGACGTCCAACTGAATATACTATGTTTCCTAGGTTCATTTCTTCTTCAGAATTTTTATATTGTGTTCCACCCAGTTGTACCATTTGTCCCATATGCTATAATAATCTGAATCTTCCTTCCCATTTAATTTAAGTGTAAGTCTCTCCATTTCAGCACACTCATATGTTTTTTGAATAATAATGTGTAGAGGTGGTAAGTTAGGTTTTTTCCAATGTTGCACTAGAGAGAGACCCGTGTGGCTGTTAATAAGTGAATAATCAAATATTTATCTTTGAGGGGATAATTTCCTTTAATCATTCCCAGGAGAAATAGTTCCGGTTTCCACTCCGGTCTACATTTTGTAATTGAAGTGCAGATGCTTTGCTCGGCATAGTAGAGTGCTGCGCGGCAGCTGCTGAAGCAACCGGGAGAGTGCAGGCTTGCAGGAGGTGAGTTGGAACGCCTCTGCGCCTGCGCAAAGTGTGTGTTTGGCATGCACACGTACGCTGTGTGTACGTGCTCAAAGCGCACCCACTAAGCCACACCCACTGAACCAGTGGTAAAACTTTTTTTGAATCCCACCACTGAACAGCACTGGAAAAAAAATGACTGATGATCAACCCTTGCGCTTAACAATCCTAGCAGCATCTGTTTAGAGGAGGAAATAAACCAACTCGCTCACTATTAAAGGGAGTGGTTGCTGCAAAGTGCAGCAGCCAGTCCACCTTCGCCTGTCTAATTATTGTAGAGATAGTCCTTGACTTACAACCGTTCATTTAGCAGCCATTCAAAGTTACACAAGCACTGAAAAAGCGAGTTACAACTGGTCCTTGCACTTACTACCACAGCAGAATCCCCACAGTCATATAATCAACATTTAGGCACTTGGCCATGGCACATATTTACAGTGGTTGTAGCATCTCAAAGTCATGGGATTGCCCTTTGCAAGCTTCCCAGATGGCTTATGACAGACTAAGCCAAGGGGAGGGAGCTGAATTCTCTCTAACAACCATGTGACTCACTTAATAACTGCAGTTAACAACCAAAATTCAACAACCAAAACGAGCACAACTTAACGCAACCATCTTGCTTGGCAATGGAAACTCTGGCCCCAGTTGTGATTCTCGTCAAGGATCACCTCCATGTTCCACCTTGGGTGATCCTGACCAGACAGTAGAATAGAAACTAAGTTTGGAGTGAAGCTGGTAGGCATTTCCCTGGTTTCTTGAAGGATAGAATGGAGACAGCACATAGCGCATATAGCACATAGCAATAAACCACATTTTGCACACTGTTCAAAAGAGACAAAGGAAAACTTAAAAAGAAGATTAGAATGCTTCCTTGCTAGCAATCAACACCTAGATAAGCAAGAATTAATGCTAGGATCAAGGAACTACCCAGAAGAAAACAACACTCCCAGCAACGCTGACACGGCAAGCCACTGTGTGTGAACATTGTGTATAAACAGAGAGCAAACCCCTCTCCCTTCTAGTACTGATAATGTTACCTTAGTTGAGTAATGAAATGTCTGCAAAAAAACCAGTCAAGCCCAGATGGTCCCAAAAGTGTCGTTTCCCCCCCTCCCAAGAGGCAAAAGGACTTTCTTGTTTTTCTTTGAAGACATTTTGCTTTTCATCCTAAAAGCTTCTTCAGCTCTGACTGGATGGTGGATCTGTGTCCTCAGTGTCACCTGATTAGTGCAAATGGGTGTGGAGCCTACTTGAAACTGCTGAAAGGACTGTGTTGTAGACTAGAGATAGATGAGGCCGTGTCCCCCCCCCTCTCTGTTGAGTGAGGGCTGTTCAGTTTTGACATAGATGGCCTCTTCGACACCTCTTTCAAACCAATGGTCCTCTCTGTCCAAAATGTGGACTTCGCAGCCTTCAAAAGAGTTGCAGATACAGATAGGACATCATCTACTGTATCCCCAGTCTACGGCACAGTCTTTTCAGCAGTTCCAAGAAGGCTCCACACCCATTTGCACTTCTCAGGTGACCCAGATAAACCTCCAAAAGGCCTCAACAACTCTCTAAAAGAATACAAGGAATATAAATCCTTCCACCATCAAGTCAGAGCTGAAGAAGTTTCTTGGATGAAAAGTGAAACATCTTCAAAGAAAACCGAGGAAGTCCAGTTGGTTCTTGGGGGAAAAAACACCTTTGGGGCAACCTTGAGCTGGATGACTGAGTAGACAAGTACCAAGGACTCCATAGAATCACCAGCTACCCTAATAATTTATTTTTATAAAAAGGTTTTTTTATTTTAAGACAAACATACAAACAAAACATAAAAACCATCTTCCATTTTACAGTGTGTCAGTTCGTTACAAATCATTTGTGTTATCCTTTCATAGTCATCACTCACAATTTATAAAAAAGATTCTCATATTGTCAATATAAAACATTCTTATATATTTATCCATTATTATTTATACATGACTAAACTATTTATTTCATCAATTATACAAGATATTCTCAATTTTATTATAAAGTTTATATTGTACTTTCATCCAATGGTTATATATGTCTATATTATATCTTATATCAAACTATTTCTATTACAAAATTATGTATTCTATTACATTACCAAGTCTTTTTTAGCCAACCATTGATAAAACAGATCCCATATCTTATAAAATTGTTTATCTTCTTGATCTCTAATTTCAAATGTCAATTTACTCATTTCAGCACAATCCATAATTTTCTTGATAACTTCCTCCTGCATAGGTATTTTATCATTTTTCCAATTCTTAGCAAATACAATTCTAGCTGCTGTTAAAAAATTTACAATCAAATAGCCTAATAATTTATTTTCCAATCTGATATAATATAATCCAAGATTTATCCTTTGATGCTCTCCCTCTCAAAACCCTGATTTTATTCTTTTAATTTGAAATGGAATTAGGTCCAGATAAGTCTTTATTTAGTGACCCTCATTGGGACTGTCAACTCGGTCATTAAGCAAAGTCGCCATTAAGTAAAACACAGCTTTACAATCTTCCTTTAGATTTTCTTTGCTGGTCAGACCTATGAAGGTGGCAAATGCAAAGATTGGTAACAAAGTTATTGCTTCATCGCCATCATAGGTGTGAACGGTCGCTAAACGATGCCGTTGCTAAACAAGGACTCTCTATGGATAGAACACAACCCCTGTTGCAGGAAGTCTAACTTTCTTGCCCCAAGATGACAACCGTTTCCACCACTTGAAGCTAGCGAAGGTTCAGTCAGCCTCCTTTTGGTCCTATTTCAGACATGAAAAGATAAACGTGCTTCCCCTTCCTTTGGGGCCCATGCCGGGTGGGGGGTAGGGGGCGGGTAGGGGGAGGCAGAGAAAGCCACCAAGATTTCCCATGCAGCCAGTGATGACGATTGGCATGAACATCCTCTTTGCACTGATGATTGGTGGTCACAACCTGGAGGGGTGTGATACCATTTGGAGCCTTGGGAGGTCCCGAGTGACCACCGACCAGAGGCCTCTCTCAGCGTCTTTCCTGGGGAGGCTCCATCTGATTGATAACGCTGGGCACATCCTCCGGTGCAGCCAGGCAGAGAGAGGAATGCCGGAAGGCAGGGAGCCATTGGTCCAGGCAACTCTGCTAACAAGCTGCTGGAGGAGCCCACCATCCCCACCCTAGTTGATATTCTGGGCAGGGATTCATCAAGTGACCAAGCTACGGCGGTGCTTAGCTCTCAACAAGCCACCTTGCACAAGGGGGTGCGCTGGCCAATAGCCCCCTGCGCAGCTCCCTCCTCCCTCCCTCCCTCCCTTCCTCTTGCTTGCACCAATCCACATTTCACGGCAGGGATAGCCTGGAGAAAGGTTGGATCTTCTGTGATGTCCTGGCAGTTACACGTCGGCATGCTGGTCCTCTATCTTATTTTATTCCTTCGTTATCTGCCTTTCATGAGTGCACAGCTGCACAACCCAAATTAAACATTTTAGAACTTCCCAACATGCTGGCTGGGGAATTCTGGGAGCTGAAGTTCACGCATTGTAAAATTGTCAAGGAGAAGAAACACTGCTGTAAAATAAGGCAAGGGAGATTATAATGCCAAGAGCTGCCAGACCTTTTGCTTCTATTTCTGTTTGACTCAAGGCAACACAGGTGGGTGTGTATATTAAGGGCCTTGACAAAGAGCCAAAATATCACACAACCATCCCTACACACCCAAGATAAGGCACTCTGTAGTTTAACCCTTGCGGGGCAAGGGAACTGACCAAGGAACATCAAATCTGAGCATAAAACACCTCTCCAAAGAGCAGAGGGAAACTGCTGTGTGGTTCCTCCATGCTGTGGCTTAGGAGAAGGAACATGTCTATCATAGGACGCCGCCAAGTTCCAGAAGAAGGTGGCTGAGAGGGCCATGAACTCAGCCATGTGAAAAAAGGCTAGAATTGGGATTGCCAGGGATTTCTGCTGATGCTCTCTATTGCTGGTGCGGTAAGCCTTCAAGGAGGCAGAGGCAGGTACAATTATTATGAAAGACCTGGTGGTTTGATCTTGTTGGTGACCTCAGGTCAAAAAAGTCCAAAGGGGATTAAGTGGCTTGATGACAATGCGTTAACCCCTTGTTGTGTTTTCTTTATTGTATTTTTCAGGATGTGATTTTTTTCGAGGGGGGATGCCTGTCAGCTTTGGAAGCCATATTAGCACCAGACACTTCCACACTGCCACTTTCTTAAGCCTGGGAAAATGGGAGGGGGGAATTTCTTGGAGCATATGTGGTTAGACATAATAGCATCCTTCTTCTAAGTCAAGGTCAAGTTATTTCTGCACCTGGTTGAGAGGAGGTCTCAAGTTGGGACAGATGGTGATTGGGGCATGTGATGGAATGAGGGGTGCAGGGGGGTCAATTTGTAATATTTTACTTATTGAAGGGAAACCTGGAACTTTCAGATTCAGGATTTCCCAGATGTGCCAGTTTACTACTCTAATAAAAGGAACCTTTGAGAAGATGTCTGTCTCAGAGTTATTGATTGGAGTTGAGGTTTTCTGCAACACTGACAGCCAAATCATCATGCTTACTTCTTCAAGTCTAGGTGTTGTGGTTAGCCGGCAGCAGGTGGGACGGCTGAGGAGAGTGAGGACTCAGATGAGGGGCCAGGACCATTAGGGAGTGGACTGCTGCCTTCAGAGATTGTGGGAGCCAGCAGCACCGATGAGGAGGTTCCCGAGGAGCCTGTGCCAAGTGTGTGTGCAGCAGGGTTGCTCACAGGAAAGAGCAGCTGCAGCAGCACGGCGACTCAGGAGTAAGGCTGCAAGATAATGGCCCCTCCTTCAAGAAGATAAAAGCCAGCTGTGAAGCGAACGTTCTTTGCAGGAAGCAAAAACATTTTGAAACTCCAACCTCATGGACAGTACAGTATCTTAGTTGGTATTTGAAGACTCTTGTGTTGTGAAATATTTCTTATCTGTTATTCTTGGCAGACTCGCACAGTTGTGGTGAAGCTTGTACTTATCAAAGTTAATTAGTTTGCAGCAGCCTTTTAACTGGGGATTCATAACTTCAAATGGTCATTAAATGAATGTGACCCGAGGACTCCCTGTAGTGAGAATCATGGAATTGAAAGGGACCTTGCAGGTCTCTAATGGAGCTACTGCTCAGGACATGAATCCTTCGACCATTAGATGGTCTAATCTTTGCTTGAAAGCTTCCAGTGATGGACCTTTCATGACTCCAGGAAGCAGGTTGTTGAGTGGTTGCACAATATTCATGTTCAAGAAATTCCTCCTTAACTTGAAATCGGATCTATTTGTGTAAAGATTCCACCCAAAGGTTCTCATTCTACCCTTGGGTATTTGAGAAAATAAATCTTCACCATTGGGACATTCCTTCACATGTTGGAAGATGAACATCATGTCTTCCCACCATCTTGTCTCTCATCCAAACATACTCAATTCCTTCCAATCATTCTGCAGGAGACTTCACTTCCAAGCACCTGTCAGAATCTGATTCGAGGGGAGGCTGAGCATCTGACAGGGAGTGGAAGTGTGGTTCTGGTGGCTGTGGAAGAAACTGGGGAAGGGCAAAGTGTGGCTGGGCAGAGCAGGGAGAGGTAGAGCAAGGCAGAAGGAATTCAGGGGAAGATCCAGGCCCACCCCTCTTCATCCTAGGGCAGGGAGGAACGGAGAAGGAGCAACGTGAGTTGTGTGGCTTACAGGAGAGGAAAGGGCCCTGATTCCCTTCATTAGCTGCAGCTGGGAACACAGTGTTTAAAAAGGGAGGTTGTGCACAGCAACTCGTGGGAAGCAAATCGTGGGTTATCTTTATGGTCGAGGCTTATCTGGGTTCCTGGCATCTTCCCAACTGTGTGTGTTTTGCTGGCCTTTCAAATCTGCATTTCCTTCTTCTGCTCTGTCAAGTTAAAGTTTGAATTGAATCTTCCATTTTAATATATAATTAGGATTTCTTCTGGAACACATAAATTTAAAAAAAATCACAATCTATTGAGATATAAACTGATGGCACAAAGACAAACATTAAAAGAAACATTTTGTCAAAGGTACCAGACTGGGAAGCCCAATAGGAAATACACAGCAAAGCCAAAATTAAAAATCCACATTCAGAAGAATATCCTGACCAAGTTTAATCTGGAAAAGCTGCCTGTGTATCACAAATCATACAATGAAATGAACTTGGAGACTCTGGTTTTTAAGGGGGAAACAATTAACACAAGGACTGTAATCAGAAATAATTTTTGAATGTTTATAGACATGTTGATTATAATTATCGTTTGGGGTTTAAGGAAGGGAAGAAATTTGAAATCAAGTAGTATTTATTTAAGTATTAATCATTTTTAAAAGAAGAAGAAGAAAAGAAGAGAAAACAAGCAAACAAAAGGAAAATAGATGATACAGAAATATATCGTCAGTAAGCGGACAAGGGAATTACCAAGATTAGTTTATCTGATGGTAATCTAACCACAAAAAACCAAAATACAGTTTGTATAGACATTTGATATTTTGTTGTGCTTCTGATATCAATTCATTACAGTAGACAGTTCTTGGTATCCGTTTATGCTCTAAATATTTACATTTACCTTGTGTAACATTTTGACTGGCTGGGTCTAGCAAGGGAACCCCCACTCTCCTGACCTCCCGCAAAGGGGGGGCAACCTGACTTGTGGCCTTGCTCAGGGGATGCAAAGGCCAATGCCACCATGGGTCTCATGAGCACCATAGGAGACCCTCCCTTCACCTTGATTAAGTGGAATGTTTTATTTCTTTGAAATTTTACAATGCTACATAATCTTACAGTTTTAAAAATGTTTAATCCTAAATTAAGATTAACATTTTATTGTTAATTTCCTATGTGTTTTATATTGATTAGATTGTACACTGCCCAGAACCTCTCCTTGAGGGAAATGGGCAGTCTAGAAATATGCAATATAGCAATAGCACTAGCATTTAGACTTATATATCACTTCACAGTGCTTTACAGCCTTCTCTAAGCAGTTTAGACTCAGCCTCTTGCACCCAACAATCTGGGTCCTCATTTTACCCACCTCGGAAGGACGGACAGCTGAGTCAACCTTGAGCCAGTCAGGGTTGAACTCCTGGCAGTAAACAGAGTTATCCTGCAATGCTGCATTCTAACCACTGCACCATCATGGCTTCCTTCCTTCCTTCCTTCCTTCCTTCCTTCCTTCCTTCCTTCCTTCCTTCCTTCCTTCCTTCCTTCCTTCCTTCTATCACTTAGACTTATATACCACTTCACAATGCTTTACAGCCCCTCTCTAAGTGGTTTACAGAGTCAGCCTTTTCCCTCCCAACAATCTGGGTCCTCATTTTACCCGCTTCGGAAGGATGAGCCAACCTTGAGCCTGGTGAGATTCAAACTGCCAAACTGCAGGCAGCTGGCAGTCAGCAGAAGTAGCCTGCAGTACTGCATTCTCACCACTGCTCCACCGTGGCAGATCAACCTCTGATTCAGACAAAACTGAGCCTCACCACACCAAAACTGCTTTCTTATTCAGAGCTTTGAACCTCCTGTTCTCCCAGGAGATGCAAGAAGAGACTCCTGGCAGCTGTTCTTCAGAATCAAAAGCTGCACATTAACAGGATGCATTCTCCTTGCCTGATGCACCAGGCTGTTTCTGATCTTGTGCCCCCAGAGGGTTCAGCTCCAAGGCGCATCCCCTATACAGCCAGCTCAGGTCAAGAAAAGCATCAGCACACTTCCAACACAGGCACATAGCCAGAAACATTAAAGGATGGAAAGGAATATTTTGGGAGGAACTTAAAATCAAACCAAGCAGCTGAATCAATGCAAAATGGAGTCCCACTATTTCATATTCTCTCATGGGGTTCAAGTCTTCTTTCTGTACCTGGTCTGCCATTCTCCTATCTGTGCCCTTCACTCTCCTAAACAGTGCGGGAAACCATATTCAATGTTGCATTGCTGTTTTGGAACTGCTAGAAATGTGATTTGGGGACTTAAGCATGAACTGGATTTTTCTAAATCTTGCTACATTTTTGTTTGAAATGAATTGTCCACATGACCTCAAAAGAAATCCTGAGGTGGGAGATGCCTCCGATGGTATCAGATTACCTGCATGATTAGCCTTGTGATTATGTGGGACAGATGGGGAGGAAGCTAACCACCAGATTACATAAACACAAGGGAGAGGTCAAACAAGGGAAACCCGAACTCATTGGCAATTTCACATTGCAATAAACAAGGAATATGTTCAATTTTGCTGCTACTAAGATTGTTGGACTAGCAGGCACAAAAACAGCCAGGGAAGTGATTGAAGCTTGTGAAATGGACCTCTTGACAGTCAATAGGAGTGCTGATTTACCACCAGCTTATCAAGTACTTAAAAGGTAAGTGCTTAGTAGCAAAAGGAAACAACAGCCAACCACTTAATAGCCAATCATCAACACCCCAATCAACATTTAAAAAGCCACACATAACAGGCACCATATAAATACCACACACTAAATAACCCAAAGCATTACACTCTGCTAGAGGGAAGTTCCCTGAGGATGGGCTCCAGCACAAGTCCAAAAGCTCAAAAGATTCAAACTCTGGTCCTGGTGACCGACCCAAATTGGATCCTGCAACATTATCCTGGGCATGGCTTCACTGGTGAATTTCTGTTTGTCAGGGATACGTAGGGTATAACAATGATAATAAATGGAATTTATTAAGGCATCCAGAATTGAAGATTTATCATGGATATTAATTATGGAATATTGGAAAGGCCAAGACTGGATCTGGTTTGAGCCGTGGTTTGCATTAATCTGTTTGGTTTGTTTTTTTTGGCAAAGACAAGAAAGAGGACTTGGGAACAATCTGGTCAAATTCTCCCCAGTCATTTCATTTTAAACACAAATTCCCACACATTCTTTTACTTGTTATTCCTGTTGCAAATTTTAATCTTCAAAGACATATGGGCTGGCTGAAAGGCTAACTATTACCTTAGTGTGCTTTGTCAGTATTGGTATCACTGAAAGCTTAATTACATTTTTATCTGTTATTTGTTTGCCCCAATATTATGGCTATGATTATATTGTTGAAGCTTTTCATCTAAGAAACTGAAACGAAGCAGGAGAATGATTTACCCAATGTTTCTGTTGCTAAGTGAAACATTTGTTGATTGAGTTTTGAGTTGATAAGCAAATCACTGCAATTGTTAAGTTAGTAACACGGTTGTTAAGTGAATCTGGCTTCCCCATTGGCTTTGCTTGTCAGAAGGTCGCAAAAGGTGATGACATGATCCCAAGTCACTGCAACTGTCAATAATTATGAACCAGTTGCCAAGTGACTGAATTTTGATCGTGTGATCATGGGGATGTTGCAATGGTCATAAGGGTCCAAAATTGAATTGAACTATTTGTTGTCATTTTAGGTATATACACAGTATACATACAACAAAGTTCACATCACACCCAGAGACCAGACCCAACACACATACACACATGACAATCCCCAAACATCCCCCCCACCCGCCAAGGTTCCCCGCCCCCTAAAACACACAATGGAGACCAAGTGGGCAGTTTTAGCTTTCTGGGTGTTACCCTAAAAGAGGACCTGACCTGGGGTGCTCACATTGCAGCCCTGGTCAAAAGGGCCCAGCAGAGATCACACTACCTGAGGCTTCTCAGAAAACAACAGCTGAATGAAAAACTGCTGGTGACCTTCTACTGCTGCACCACAGAGAGTATCTTAACTTACTGCACCTGTGTCTGGTTTGCCAATTGCACAGGGGCAGATAGGACAGCACTCCAGAGGGTTAATGTCATTGCCCAGAAGATCATGGGTTGCCCTCTCCCCTCTTTGGAAGATCTTTACAGCTCTCACTGCCTTAAGAAAGTTCAAAACTTTCTCAAAGATCCATCTCATCCTGGGCACCCTTTTTTTGAACTATTACCATCTGGCAGACGGTACAGGACAATAATAAAAACAAGCACAAATAGGCTGAAAAACAGCTTCTATCCCAGGGCAGTAGCTCTTTTGAATTCTACTGTATAGTGCAGTGTTGGTGCGGTGTTGGGGGTTTTCGGTTCAACGTGTGGAGTGTGAAGGATGTGTGTTTGTGTTTATTTTCATGGTCATGATGTGCACTGAAGATGGTGTTTGATTTCGTTGTACAAGGTGCAATGACAATAAAGTAAACTAAAAATTAAAACTAAAATGAGCATCCACACAGCAGACCAAGTAATACTGTCCAACAGCTCACTAATGGTGATCCTTAAGTTCATTGTTAAGTGCAATTATAGCTCTGGGATAAAAACAGTTCAGAAAACGTATGGTCCGAGTTTTAATTGATCTGTATCTTCTGTCAGAAGGCAACAGGAAGCAAAAATGATCATAAGTCACTTTTTTCAGTGCTATTATAACCTCAAACTGTTACTAAATGAACTGTTGTAAGTTGAGGACTATCTGTACACAGAAATCAGATTGACTGTGTTTTGGTACAAGCCAGTGGAGAACAATACAACAATAAAGAAAAGGCCAAGGACTGACCGTGAAACAGATCACAAATTGCTCATGTGTAAATTCTGTTAATCTATAGGTGGTCTTTGAATTATGACCATAAACTCACCCCAACCCAATTTTATGAACTTTATTGAACCATTTATTAAGTCAACCCAGTAGCCATTAAGCGAATCCATGGTTCATCATGGGCAAAGGTTTTGCCAAACACCAGAAGTAAATGCTGGTTTTCAAGAAAACTAAAAACAAGACCACAGGACCATGTCAACAGCCATACGTGTAGCTGTGTTGCCAAAAGTCCACAAAGTTCGGTCACTTGACTTGGGGGGGAGGTTGGACCTTTGAATCTAGATTGTAAGTCGCCCCCAAAAGGGTCGGTTGTAACTTTGAATGGTTGCTAAATGTTCCATCATATGTTGATGATTATCTGTACAATAGAAGAAAGCCAACTAGATTTCAAGAGGTGACCTTGAACATCTACCAACCAAGAATCTCTTTGAAGTTCTGAATCTTGATGATGGGGAACCAGAGTTACTGGAGAAAGTTGTTAAGGAAATAAATTGTCAAAGAAGTTGTTCAGGATCAATATGAGAAGTGACTGCTCAACACCAAGAAACACAAGAAAGCAAAGTGGGCGTCAGAACAAAACGGGAGAAATTGCAATGTTGATGCCTACTATGGCGTCGGTCCCCTTCCTTTCCTTAGTCCTCTTCACATGAGCATCAAAGTGAAGCAAAGTCTTCTCAGATGACAAATCTTCCCTCTGGGGTTGTTTTTAATTCTTCCTCACTTTGGAAATTCCAGAATCTGTTGTTGGATGTTCCATTTCTGCAGAGTAAGTTGTCATCTGGAAGCAATGTCTCCATATCTGGATGGACAGGAATTGACCATTTATTCTGCAGAAGGATCCCCCTGGGCCCACCCAAGGGCACTTTCTCTGAGACATCTTCCCCCTTTTGAACTTTGCTGCTGCTTGTATGTGCCTGGGGGCTGTTGTGCACTGCCACGGCTTCTCTCTGCATAAATGAGGAACTATCCTTGCTTCTTTTAACACATTGCTACATAGAGTTTTCCTTTCTGCTGCTGCTGGGCTAGCCCCATTTCCTGTGATTGGGGTTTCCCTCTAGCTGTTTTACCGAAAACCATTCCAATTCTAGCCCTTGCAATATGCTGAAGGTTCCTTAGTGGAATTCCCCCATTTCACTTTCTTTTTCACTCCGGGATGTCAGGTCCCCAGAGATCCCCACATTGGGCAAGGCTTGTCAGAAGCTAAGCATGCTGCATCAGCTTTCCAAGCAGGGCTTTATTTCCAGAAGGTGACTTTTGCTGAAGTGGCAGGAAGAACTGGAAAGTTGCCTTGTTCACTGATAGACATGGACAGCAGGGAACCAAAAAGTGAAATGATGGAAGTGTAGGGAGTGGAAAGGTGAGCTGAGGATAGGTCAGAAGCCAGGAAGGCTGGAAAGGTCTAGGTCAGTGTTTTTTTTAATCTTGTCCACTTGAAGATGTGTGGACTGCAACAAATCTCTTCTACTACTTTCCCCATACCTAATGGGTGAGTGCCAGAGGTGGTATTCAGCAGGTTCTGACCAGTTCTGGAGAACCGGTAGTGGAAATTTTGAGTAGCTTGGAATTTTGTTGAGCAATGGAGATGTTCCGAAGTAGCAATCTTGTCTGTTTTCTAACCTCCCTAGCTTTTCCCACCAATTATCCATTATTTTCATTCCCAGCAAAAATCCATGAAGGAGAGAAAGATGGACTGGTGTGTGTCGGAGGCAGAAGCCAAAGAAGCCAGAAAAAAACAGTAAGAAAACACAAGAGGAGGATGAATAGAAGACAATGATGACTGCATCCCAATGAAATTCAACAAATGACCCAGAGGGATTGCACAAGGTAAGCTACAACTGAGAAGACCCAATTATTTTGTGTTCATAGTGCTCAGAATTGCCCATTAGAAAATATCCTGAGGGAACTACAAACCGTCAAGTTGGGTTCCGTCAAGTTGGGTTCTGTCAAGTTGGGTTGTCTCTCTCCCTCTCTCCCTCCTTCTCTCCCTCTCTCCCTCCCTCTCTCACAGACAGACAGACAGACAGACAGACAGACAGACAGACAGACAGACACCTTGAACCCCAAGTGTGTCCTGGAAAGAGAATGAGATTGAATCACTTCTACATAACTAACATATGGTTGATTAAAATAATTTACCAGTTTAATCAATACTCATTCATTCATTCATTCATTAACACTGGAAAGCCGACAGCTCGAGTTCGAGACCTGAGCATCATGTGATAGGCTGAGCTCCCCCATCTTTGCCTAGCTTCTGTCCACCCAATAGTTTGAAAGTGGGCAAATGCAAGTAGATAAATAGGTAGCAATTCAGTGAGGAAGAAACAGGGCTGTGATATCATGCTGGCCACATGACCACAGAAACATCTTCAGACACTGCTGGCTCAATGGTCCATGAAATGGAGAGGAGTTCAGTCCCCATAGTCGGTTAGGACTAGCAGAGTAAAATCCGAGTAAAATTCATTTCCTTTCCCTCCCTTAATTAATACTCACAAAAGGGAGGGTTAATTCTGGGTTGCAGCAATGCAACTGAACATCCTGGGGTCTTATTCATGGGCAAATGCTGATCAGCCAGAGCCAAAAAAAAATCTGCCGCCTAGCCCATAGCTGAATCATTATGGGTGACAGAATGTACCATCTGTAACTGGGAATGAACTGTTCCAGGAAATAGTGCACGTCCCCATGACTATTTGGCTGCTAAGGGGGAAAAACAGTGAGCAAAAACAATTTAATGCAAATTTTATTCAAAAAGGTGATGCATTTTTTGATCACCAATAATTTATTTATTTATTTATTTATATTTGAACTTGTATGCCGCCCCATCTCCGAAGACTCGGGGCGGCTCACAACTAAAAACATAGAACAATAAATATTTAAAAAGACATTAAACTAACAAGCCCAAATATAAGACACAACAAGACAATAAAATATATTAAAAACCCATCCCTCCCCAAAGGAGGGTCACAGCCCGGTTGGTCAAACAACCAAGTTTTTAATTCGCGGCGGAAGGTACGGAGATCAGGGGCCAGATGGAGCTCCAGAGGCAGTTGATTCCAGAGGTCGGGGGCCGCAACAGAGAAGGCTCGTCGTCGGGAAGTACCAACCGCATTGGACGCCGATGGAACCCCGAGGAGTCCTTGCCTATGAGCCCGCACAGGGCGGCCTTCTGTTCCATTGGTTGATGGATGTTATAGAGGCAAGTCCCGTTTAGTACGGTTAACGAATCCTACGATAGGATTGCATTATTTGAAATTGCGCTTTTGGAAGTGATATTTCTGTGGAAAATATGGTAATTGGTTCCAGCTTGGTGGAAACAGGCAATGAAAATTTCTAAATGTAAATGTTTCTATATATACTGATGAAATATTACCATAGAGGATAAAAAGAATACACAGATATTATGATCGGTCATTTAGAAACTCTTTCGAAGTTATGAGCCTCAGTCCACCCAAGAGGTACTTATACCCCGGTTTCAAACTTCTGGCAGCTGCCCCCCACAATTAATGTCACTGCATTTTGAACACTCAGCAACTGACCCACATTACGGCTGTTTGCAGCATTCTTTGGTCACTTCATTGCAATTTATGCCATTATTGCCAAAAAGCAGTGTTTACTTCAGGTTTCCAGCCAAAAATGCCCTTTGCGTTCAAAAGATTTGCTTAATGACCACAGTATAATCTTAACGACTATGGTGATTCACTTAATTACTGACAGACAAAAGGTTGTAACATTGGGCATGGTTACATGGTGCCTCACTTAATGACCAGCATGACTTACATCGACCATTCCAGACTCAATTACAGTGGTAAGTGGAGGACTACCTGTACTTATAATTTATATTTATGGTTAACAAAGTCACAGAGTAGTGAGACAAAGCAACATTTAAAAAAAGAAAATCTACTGCAGATTCAGACATTCCAACATTATCTTTGCTGAGTGCATTGGGTTGCGCTCCAAAAATTGTAAGCCGCCCTGAGTCTTCGGAGAAGGGCGGCATATAAATGTAATTTTAAAAAAAAAATCTCCTATTTCAGAGTTGCTATGACCATGCTCATCATTCAATTTCATCAAATATTTGCTCTAATGTAATAATGAGCCTTTCTTTTCTTTTTCTTTTTTTATTAAACTTGTTCTGTTTTCCTCTGAGGGAATCTTCTTTTCTTCATGTTGCATGCCCAGAGATCAGCAGTATCTAAAACCAAAACTGTAATTGTGCGTATGCTAGTGTTGCAATAACTGATTTTGGAGCAGTATTAAATGCAACCTGAAATCAATTTACAATGTGCATTAAATCAAATACTGCACCATCCAAACTTGCACTAATCATGACTTACCTGTATGTTGTGATATAGTTCAGGTTTATTTGAAAATGGTACAGTATTTTGTCTTGAAGAATTGTCTTTTAATTAGAGCCATATGAACACTGCCTATATGAAGCCGGACTTGCTATTTTTAACAATCCAAATAATATTGACATTCTCATTTTCTCTGCTTTTACATTTCTAATTGCAGAACAAGCCTCACATCTTTCCTCCCTTCCCTCACACTAATAAAAAAAGATTTTAGCTTTCTTAATTTAATCTTTGCGTTTTATAGCAGTTCTGGATATTTTACCATTTTATACAGTTGCAATATGTTACCTTATAGTGGATAATGGAATATTGGGTAGAAACTGATCGAGGAGAGATTCAACCTGGAAATAAGGAGAAATTTTCTGACAGTGAGAACAATCAACCAATGGAACAGAAGTTGCCTTCAGAAGTTGTGGGAGCTTCATCCCTGGAGGCTTTCAAGAAGAGACTGGACTGCCATCTGTCAGAAATGGTGTGGGGTCTCCTTCTTGGGTAGGGGGTTGGACTAGATGACCTACATGGTCCATTCCAACTCTGCTAATCTGTATCTGTATCTACCTTAAGGCCCTTGGTGATGAAAAGCAATGTCTAAATTCCTCAATTAATCAGCAACAACATTGTACCAAAGAACTTGAGCGTTTTGTATGTAAAAGGTGTCAATGGGATTATCCTGCAGGTTGGATTTGGAGCAGAGCAGAAAAACAAAAAAATGTGCATTTTGTGCTGTCTACATCACAGTACACACTATAGTGATGAGCTATGATGAAGAAAGGAGTACTCCAATCATGCTGAATGGGTGGCATATAAACTTAATAAATAAAGTAAAATGATAGATAGATGATGATAGGTAGGTAGGTAGGTAGGTAGATGATAGATAGATAGATAGATAGATAGATAGATAGATAGATAGAGATTCATAGATAGATAAAAGATAGATAGATGATAGATGATTGACAGATAGATAGATAGATAGATAGATAGATAGATAGATAGATAGATAGAACACATTCAGGGAGAAATTTAGCCACATAAATTTGCTCTCTCTACACAGCCTATCTCGACTTTGCCCCATTGAGCAGGCTGCAGCATTCAATCATGACCACATGATGACTGAAACCAGGCCTCCTTTTTGAAAGATGGGACAGACCTTAAGCAAGAGTTGTTTAAGCATTCTTAAATCAAAATGGGGGCATCAAATCATTTACTGGACTTATTCTGCTCGATTAATGGCTGAATGATAAGGAGAAATTTGTAGCAGTGAATTAGATTAATGGCTGAATGATAAGGAGAAATTTGTAGCAGTGAATTAGAGGTCAGAGCAGTGTTTCTCAACCTCAGCCATTTTTAAGATGGGTGGACTAATTCCCAGAATTCTCCAGCCAACATGGATGGGGACTGGGGAATTCTAGGAGTTAAAGTCCACCCATCCTAAAGTAGCCAAGGCTGAGAAACACTGGATTAGGGCTTTGAAACAGCAGACAATTACTGCTAACCCTAATGTGTCTTACATATAAATGAATGAATGAATGAATGAATGAATGAATGAATGAATGAATGAATGAATATACTGAAGACCTGCCCCTTTCTTACACCCTCTCCTCCATGGCAGATGCTCCTGTCTGCATTTCTGCCTGGCCTGATGAAGCCAGGGGCTTCCAATCCCTGGGCAGGATGGGGATGACGATGGGGACCAGCCCTGGAACAAGGCAGCACGGATCAACAGGATTCCCTTTTCTCCAAACCCCAGAGATGTTGAAGACTGGAATGCCCCAAATCCATTCTCAGCAGCCCAGCCTTTTGATGAAATGAACTGAAGACACTGAAGACGCTGCTTCTTCTCACACCCTCTCCTCCATGGCAGATGCTCCTGTCTGCATTTCTGCCTGGCCTGATGAAGCCAGGGGCTTCCAATCCCTGGGCAGGATGGGGATGACGATGGGGACCAGCCCTGGAACAAGGCAGCACGGATCAACAGGATTCCCTTTTCTCCAAACCCCAGAGATGTTGAAGACTGGAACTGCTGCGCTTCCACAAAACAGCCCCAAATCCATTCTCAGCAGCCCAGCCTTTTGATAGGAATTGATCAGAGACCACCTGGCAAATTAAGGATTTAAATGAACATATCTCAGGAGCCCCGCCCCTCCACTTTGCCAAAGCAGGGGCCGCTGTACAAAGAAGGCAATGAGTATATTGGGACGGGGGGGGCTGTTTATATAAGGCCCCCTGCTGAGCACAGCATGCAGCTTCTATTTATTCATTTATTTTTTGCTCCTCCAGCACAAGGAAATGGCAAATCGTTTATTAAACCAGCACTACTTCCTTTGCCTGAATTAACTGGCCTTGAGGCAGGGCTTCAAAGGCAAAGATTTCTGTCTGATCAGAGTTTGCGGTATGAAATAAAAAATCTGCATAACTGCTGTCCTCTTAACAAACCTCTCTCTCTCTCTCTCTCTCTCTCTCAAAATGGGTGTGTGAAAACAGTCAAGATGGCGTCCATTGACCACAAGGCATAGCCTTGTCTCTCTTTTTTTCATGTGCATTGCAACTTGTGTGAAAAGGGATTGTGTTTGATTGCATGGTCAGTAGATGCTACTTTGACTTTTTTTGACGATTATGATGACGAGGAGGAGGAGGAGGAGATTATTTCTAAACCTCAGGAACATCAGGGTTATCGTCTGTTTTAATTATTTTTGGCCACACTTCTTTTCTTTTTGTTTTTTCAAGTTTTATTGGATTTTTATTACCTCAACTCATGAACAGTGTGGCCTCTGGGTATAATTCATTTTGATACAAACATCAACAATGATAATCATATAGTTGTTTATTAATCCAACTCATGTAATCCTAGTATTAATATACTTGGTTTTTTCAGTTATTCAATATTTCAATGATCCATTTTAATGCCAATGATATTATAAGCATACGTGGTAATACCATCTTTCAATCTCTGATCTTTTCCATCAAATTATTACTTATATTCTGTTATATAAAAAATTTATCTGCTAATATTCCCCCTATTTCTTATTTCTACTTCTATTCTAGCTTCTAATCAGGTCACCATTTATAATCCTAGAATTAATACACATTTATATTTAGACATAGTCCTTCATTATTTGGTTGTTCAAAGTCACAATACACCATTCAAGTACCAGTCTTCCTCTTATTTAAACATACCTAATAATACCACCTTTCAACCTCCAGTCTTTCCATCTAACTATTGCTTTATACAAAGGTGTGTATTCTTTTTTTTACCTCTATTCAAATTTCTAATCAGGCCATCATTATATTAGAAAAAAAGAATATATATATACACATACCCACACACATACACAAACACATATGCATATAATAATTCCTTTCTATACATATAATTCCTTTCTATCCATCATCTCTTGTTCATTTTCATACTACAGTTCTTATTCATTTTTTGGCTTGTCTCCCATACAAGCCAAAAAATGGGTCTTTGTCTCTATCAACATCTATATCTTCACCATTCAGACTGAATATTTCTCTCATCTCTATCCTCCTAAGCTGCCAGGTGTCCAGAGTATCCACCCAAACCACCTATCTTCCTTCCAGGTTATCAGATTTCATTTTTTAAATCTCTTAAAGTACTTTTCCCTCGGTTTATTTCATCAGTCATTATTGTCTTTATCATCTTCTTCTCATCTTCTTGGTTTGTTTGCTGGGTTGTCCGTTCTGTCTTTTCTTCCATTCTTTCGGCCATACTTCTTTTCATGCACCAGTCATGCACCACATCAAGGTTGATAATTTTCCCAGGAACTGTAGCCTGAAAACCCACAACATGATAAAGCAATGGCAGGGATCTTACCACATGCCGAAGTACCAATAATCCAACTCCATTGAGCCTGGACTTTCCAGTGTGGTGTGGGTCATAATGTAATATTGGGGTAGAGGGCAAGGAGTCTGGATTTCTTTGAAGTAAGGAATTTTCTCTCATGCATCTGTTTATATCGTCCAAATATTCTAGGAGACCCTACATCTGCAGTTTATCCGGACATATCGCAGGCAAGTTGCCAAATCCTTGAAAGATTCTCTGTGTGTGTGTGTGTGTACAAACAAGCCCCAACACACATTTCTCAGTCCCACCACCCAGACAAGCCCAGCTGCTGCTAGGATCAATTTCTTTCTCCTCTGCATGAGGTCAGGCATCACAGAGGGAATATAGTTTTTCAGAGGCTACGAATGGAGCCCTCGGGGGCCGTGGCTATTCCTGATGCCATGTCCGCATCCTTTAAAGATAGGGCCAGAGTTGCAGCCGATGGACTCGCCGACTAACTGACAGGAAGCTCAACCACACTGCAAGGGTCTCCAGCAAGGATCCAGAAGAATGATGTTTCCTGAAACAGCCCTCTTTGTGGTGAACTATATCCTGGCTCGGTAGGTTCCTTCCTCGTACTTTCCTTGGGCAGAGGGTGGATGGGAAATACAATTGTCAATTTCCTCCAAAAAAAACCCATGCATATACAAGAGGCTGGCAAGGATCTTTTTGTCTGGGTATCGTTTGCAAGGCAGCTTTCATTTTAGCTGGCCCTTTTAAATAAACTATCCAAATCGGCAGATTGCTATAAAGTGCAGCTAACTTCAAGACAGGGAGACAGCTTGATATAACGGTTAAAGGCAACAGGTTAGAAATAGGAGACTGTGAGTTCTAGTCATTCCTTAGACCTAAAGCCACCTGGCAGTCTTTGACATAGTTCTTCTCTCTCAGTCCTAGGCAAGCCACTTCTGAAAACCTTGCCTAAAAACTGCAGGTTTCTCCATGGTGTCACCAAAGAAGTTCAAGAGAAGAGTGCCAATCCCTTGTTCAACAGGAAAAATAAATAGATTTGGACAGGGACACCTTTTCTGGAAGATGTAGATCCAAAGTATGGTGAGGTCCCCTGCAAAGAATTGCATGCCTGGGTGTAAACAGGGCAAATGCATGCAAAAGGCCCTTTCGCACAGGGGAAACTGGACTAGTAATTGTGGGCTGCACTTCCTTGGAGAAGACAGTTTGCACCAGTTAATCAGAGTTGGAAGGGACCTTGTAGGTCATCTAGTCCAACCCCCTGCCCAAGCAGGAGACCCTACACCATTTCTGACAGATGGGAGTCTCCAATCTCTTCTTGAAAGTCTCAAGTGATGGCGCTCCCACAACTTCCGAGGGCAAACCAGTCAGTCCCATTGCCATGACCACCTCTAGATAGGAGTGTTGGTAGATCTCATGGTGGCCCTGTCTCTCACAAGGTTCAGGAAGAACAAGAGGAACTGGATCCTGGAGCCAAATGATGAGGAATGCACTTCTTCTTCTTCTTCTTCTTCTTCTTCTTCTTCTTCTTCTTCTTCTTCTTCTTCTTCTTCTTCTTCTTCTTCTTCTTCTTCTTTCTTCTTTCTCTCCTCTTTCTCTCCTCTCTCCTCTCCTCCTCCTCCTCCTCCTCTCCTCCTCTCTCTCTCCTCCTCCTCCTCCTCCTCCTCCTCCTCTTCTTCTTCTTCTTCTTCTTCTTCTTCTTCTTCTTCTTCTTCTTCTTCTTCTTCTTCTTCTTCTTCTTCTTCTTCATTGGCCAAGTGTGGTTGGACACACAAGGAATTTGTCTTCGGTGGAAAATACTCTCAGTGTACATAAAAGAAAAGAAACATTTGTCAAGAGTCGAGAATCATCAGGTACAACACTTAATAATAGTCATAGGGTATAATAAGCCATCAAATCATACTAGGAAACAGTCAGTATAAATCGTAAGGATACTAGCCACAAAGTTACAGTCATACAGTCACAAGTGGGAGAGGGTGGGTGATAAGGAGTGACGAGAAGGTTAATAGTAATAGTAGTGCAGATTTTGTAAAGTTGGACAGTGTTGAGGGCATTGTTTGTTTAGCAGAGAGATGGCGTTCAGGGAAAAAACTGTTCTTGTGTCTAGTTGTTCTGGGGTGCAGTGCTCCATAGCGTCATTTTGAGGGTAGGAGTTGAAACAGTTTGTGTCCAGGATGTGAGGGGTGCGTAGATATTTTCACAGCCCTCTTTTTGACTCGTGCAGGATACAGGTCCTCAATTGAAGGCAGGTTGGTAGTAATTGTTTTTTCTGCAGTCCTAATTATCCTCTGAAGTCTATGTCTGTCCTGTTGGGTTGCAGAATCAAACCAGACAGTTATAGAGCTGCAGATGACAGACTCAATCATTCCACTGTAGAACTGGATCAGCAGCTCCTTGGGCCAATGGCTTTTATCTCATCTCTGTTGGCTTTTGCCTGCCACTCAAAAGGCCTATTGACCTACTCTCAGAAAACCTTCTGTATCCTTACCATATCACTAGGAGATCAATAAAGCTGAAATGAATCCTTTGGATACAGGAAGTCCTCAATTTATAACCGCAATTGAGCCCAACATTTATGTTGTTCAATGAAAAAATTGTTAAGTGAGTTCCCCCCCCCTTTTGCCATGTTTGTTAAATGAATCACTGCAGTTATTAAATTAGTAACCCTGTTGTTAAGTGAATCTGACTTCTCCCAGGGACTTTGCTTGTCAGAAGGTCACAAAAGGGAATCACATTGACTCCAGGACGCTGCAACCATCATAAATATGAGTCAGTTGTCATGCATCCAAATGTAAATCACGCAGCCATGGGGGCACTGCAGTGGTCTTAAGCAGACGTCTTCAAACTTGGCAACTTTAAGACTTGTGGACTTCAACTCCCAGAATTCTCCAGCCAGCTGGCTGGAGACTTCTGGGACTTGAAGTCCACAAGTCCTAAAGTTGCCAAGTTTGGGGACCCCTGGTCATAAGTGTGAAAAAATTGTCTTTTTTCAGCGCTATTGTAACTTTGAATGATCACTAAACAAACTGTTGTAAGTCAAGGAATACTTGTATTTTTACCTTCCCCTTGAAAAGATCCCTTTGGCCTTTCTTCTGATCTTGAAAATGTGTTGATAAGGACCTTAGCTCAGTGGCAAAAGTTCCTTTGAGGTGCCTCTGCACCAAATGCACCAAACAGCAGCTTCTGGTAGAATCAGGATTCCTGGAATGAATCTAGTTGTAGAATTAGAATTAATTAGAATTGGAATTCTTTATTGGCCAAGTGTGCAGCTCCTTAGATATTCAACAGAGCAAGGTTAGAGAAGAAGAATGTGTTCCATACACAGATGAAGCTATTCAGAACAATTGATTCCCTCTGTGAAAAGCTGGGTGAGTCCTTACATCTCTTGTAGAAATAGTCCTTGACTTACAGTTACAACCATTCATTTAGTGACCATGTGAAGTTACAATGACACTGGAAAAAGTGACTGATGACCAGTTTGCACACTTACAACTGTTGTAACATTTCTGTGGCCCTAAGATCAAAATTGGGGGGCTTGGCAAATGGAATGTATTTATGGCAGCTGTGCTGTTCTGGGGCCATGTGATCGTTATTTGCGACCTTCTCCAGCCAACGCCCGACAAGCAAAGTTAATGGGGAAAGCCAGATTCACTTAAAGACCCCAGGATTCATTTAACAACGGCAGTGCTTTGCTAAAGAATTGTGGCAAAAGTCATAAAATGGGTCAAAATTCACCCCAAAACTACTTTACTTAGCAACAGAAATTTTGTGCTCAGTTGTGGTGACAAGTGAAGAACTGCCTGTACTTTAAGCCAGGGGTCACCAACCTTTTGGACCTCAGGGACCACCAAACTCATAATTTTAAATCCCGCGGACCACTGATATGAATTTTGACTTTTGGAAATCTGCCCCGGGGTGGCTTGCTGACGTTGGTGGGAAAGTCGGTCCCATATTCCAGAGCTGCAGGAGTCACAGGACTGGCCCTTTGGTCATCCCGGAGCAGCTGCTCCTCCACCCGGGTGCACCGGCCTGCCATGGACTGAAGGAACTGCTCTGGGATGACCAAAGGGCCAGTCCTGTAACTAGATGGCAGAAAGGAGTCCATTTTCTGAATCCTTGCCACCTCCTAGTGTTTGCCTAGATATGGCAGCTGTAGACTTGGGAGGAGTAGGCGTGTCAACATTGAGCATGCCCAGCATGGGCCTGCAAGCAGGACACGGCTCATTACGGCACCTTTTCTGTCACCTAGAAAGACATCAGCGGGGCAGAGGTGCTCAGCAGCTGAGTTACTAATTCTTAAAAAGACAGGATCTTCTTGTCTTTTCTGGAAAAGAGATTTCTTTCATGGTTACGGGGAGTCCTTGACTTTTGACCATCGGAACCAGCATTTATTTCCATTGCTAAGCAAGGCAATTGTTCAGCGAGTCACATCCAACTTTATGACCTTTTCACCACAGTTGTTAAGTGCCGTCTTTAAGTGAATCACATGGTTGTTAAGCAAATCTCCCACTGATTTTGCTCGTCAGAAGCCAACTGGGAAGGTCCCAAAAGGCAATCACGTAACCCCGGGACACTGCAACTATCGCAAATACATGCTAGTTGCTACTTTTGATCCTGTGACCGTGGGGGACGCAGCAGTGGTCATAAGTATGAGAACTGGTCATAAGTCACTTTTTTAATGCCGTTCTAAGTTCGAATGAGTGCTAAACGAATGGTTGTAAGTTGAGGATTATCTGTATTTGCATTTTCTCAGATGAAGTTATACATATACGTGGGTACATATATATGTACTTACACATATATGTGGTTATACATATATATGGGTACACATACATACATTTGTATTTATTTATTTATTTTGTCACATTTATGTAGTGTATATTGGAGGTGGTGGCCCTTTGACAGCTCTATGCAATTAAATTTCATTTTAATGTAGGCCGATTAGTGTACTTTCCAAGTGACAATAAAGTTATTATGATTCTATTCTACATATGACTATCTAAAAGGGGGTGAGGGAAATAAACCTTGAATCATAGTCTAAAATTATCTAATAGTAGTACCTCTTTCTCCCACTCTGCATCCAGAAGTCAAGGCATCTCTTGCTATTGAGCCTGATTTTAGTTGGTTTAGCTCAGGGGTCCCCAAACTTGGCCACTTTAAGACTGATGGACTTCAACTCCCAGAATTCTCCAGCCAGTCTTAAAGTGGCCAAGTTTGGAGCCCTCTGGACTTTAGCTGGTCAGACCACCTTTCAGTCTTTGTTCTTTTTCTTGATTTTTGTTTGTTTATTTGCATCCTACTTTTGGTACTTTTGCTGCAATGAAGTTCATAAATAGCCCTCTGGATTTTAAGGTTATCGCTTTATAAACAACAGGTCCAGCCACTTGCCACTCAAAAAGAACCCCCCCCCCACTAGCTTTTTCGAACTTGGCCAAGAAACTTTGCCCTCTGGTCCTACTCTGTCCCTTTTTTGGCTTTTTCACCAGAGTTATGGTTCTGGCAACGTAAAGGAAGAGTGTCTGCAGAGTGTGTGATCCCAGCAGCCCCATCCCGGTGCCTGGCGACAGCTGTGAGCCATGGGCTCTTTGTCTGCAACAGGAGAGGGGACAGCTGCAGGATCCCCAGCCATGCTTCTGCTCAGCCTGGATGAAGCCTGGATAAAGCCGGCTGTCCGTTGTCGTTGCCTGATGAAACAGCCGCTCCTATCAGCCAATCTTTTAATTCTACTCTGCAATCTGTTAAGTTTGCATGAAGGGACAGACGCGGAGTGCTTCAAGCTCTTTGTTTATTAGTGACTACAGCTCAGAACGGACCCACGGCTGCTACTTATAGCCAGCAGCCGCAGTTGCCAGCCAATCAGAGTGCAGGGTTTTCTCGCACTTTTTAAACCAATCATTTCCAACATTTTACAAGAACAGTTCAAACTCAACCAATGACTTTAAACCTGCATACATAACACAATCTTTACATGTTAATCTCTATTTCAAAATTAGATAGCTCCGAATGCTTGTTTAATTGCTCCCTCCCTCGCCTAGATCCAGGGCTCATTTCAGCTCTTTTAAGGATCAGGGCAGAGGTGGGATTCAGCAGGTTCTGACTGGTTCTGGAGAACCGGTAGCGGAAATTCTGATTAGTTCGGAGGACCAGCAAGTTCCGCCTTTGACTGGCTCCGCCCCCATCTCTTCTCTGCCTCCCATTGAGTCCCAGCTGATCGGCTGGGTTCTTCTTTGGTTGCCCTGCCCAGGAGAACGGAGCTGAAAAGCAGGTTAGTGAGGTGGGGAGGGAATGGGGATTTTGCAGTATATCCTTCCCCTGCCACGCCCACCAAGCCACGCCCACAAAACCAGTAGTAAAAAGAAATTGAATCCCACCACTGGCTCAGGGGGTCTATGTTCTTAGGTGTTTTGCACTTTTTTTGGTTTTGTATAGTTCCAACTTAGTGCTCCTGCTTCTAAGCTACTTGCCCAATGGCAGTTTGTGCAATATGCCTTTTTCAGTCAGTTTTTTGACTCCTGACGACTCCCTAGTCAAGTCCCTGTCATTGCCATGGCCTCTTTCCTAGGCCTGAGAGAAAGTCACCCAGCTGGCTTAATGCCCACAATCAGATTAGAACTCAGGATCCCTGGTGCCAAGCCTGGGCTATTCATCACTACCCTGCGCTGTCTTTCATTGCAGATTTACTTTCAACTTCTTTGGCAATGTCTAATGTTCTTGAACCGCTGCAATACATTTTATTGTATTTTATTTTTTTGCTTTACTTTACTTTGTTTTGTTTTGTTTTGTTTACTTAATATTTTTTGTTGTTGTTTCCTGGAAAAAAAACAACAACTACCAGGCCTTGAGTACAAGGACAGCAGTACTTGTGTTTGCCATTTGATGCCATCTGCTCCGGCACCCTGAGAACAGTTTCTGTGCATTAACAAAAGTTTCTGGGCTCCAGATTTGAACAATACGGGCCATATGCTCTTTAAGGTTCCTGGCCCCTTCTGGTATGATTACATCTCTTGTTGATTTAACCGGGGCTAGACATTTGCACATCAAGTTAAACCAGTAGAGAGGAATTTTGAATTTCAGGCTCAGCCAGAGATGCAGAAAAATCACCTTGTTTGGAAGGGCCCTGTTGAATGCAGAGTTAGGGAGATGCGCCGGACAAGACATCCTCCAAGTCTATGCGACGATGCACCATTGGCTCTTTGCCAGGTCTGGTCAGGTTAACAACACCTGTGCATCAGGTATGGCAACTCTAGACTGCTGACAGCCCTTTAAGGTAGGCCAGGTCACAAAAGAGAACCCTGTGGCGATTTCAGGAATTCAACGGGATTGCTATACGGCAGGGGTGGGCAAACGTTTTGACTCGAGGGCCGCAATGGGTTCTTAAACTGGACCGGAGGGCCGGAACAAAAGCATGGATGGAATGTGTTTGTGTGAACTAATATAAATTCAAAGTTAGATCACTTCACGTAGCCTTCTGGGAGAGCAAGAGAACCCTCCGCTCTTTCGGCTCCGCGGGCCGGATAGAAAAGCCGAACGGGCCGGATCCGGCCTCCGGGCCGTAGCTGCTATAGGGTGACGCTCCCCAAAATTTGGCAATTTTGGGGAGAATAAGTGGATGTGCTGGCTGGGGCATCCTGGGAATTGAAGTTTATCCATTTCAAAATTGGTGAGGTTGGAAAACAGTGGTGTATTAGCGGATTCTAAGTTTCTCTCTGCCCCCAAATCAAGGCAGGGCTATTCTGAGTTTCTTTCTCACACTTGGCTTCTCTCTCTATCTGGGCCGGAACTGCTTCTCCAATTCCCCTCATGGCTCTTGTACACCATCCCCAAGGTCAGCTTTCCATCTACTAGTACCCACCTTGGCTTCACACTCCCTACCTCTTCCACTTCTTGGTCTCTGCCTACCTAGCCAGGTGTGGCTGTTTGGCACTTGAGCCATTTTGCTTCGCAGCCTCATGTCTTCCCTGACCGCAACAGCTGAATATTGGCTGCCATTTGCTCCGCCTTCTAAGGTGAAAATATATGAAAAGGGCAAAGTTTGCCCTTAGGGCACAGAGTTCAACACACCTCATGCAAAACTAAATAAACAAATAAAAATAAAGACCGCTGAACTGGTGCCTTTATGGACATCCCTATATATTTTTCTTGGACAATCAAAATAGCCACTTCTGGGATGTACTTTCAGCCTCCAGAGTAGCTGCTCTCACTCCAAGCCAGAGGTGTTCTGCTTGGCTTTCCAAACTCCATCAGATGCTGCCATCTAAACATGGGGAGGGAAATCCAGGAAGACTTGCCTGCAACATGCATGACATTGGTATGACTTATTCTGCACTACTGGAGTCTTCCTCCCATCAAGATAGGCTTTTTTTATTGGCCCCTCCCTCCAGGGGTGGTATTTTGGCCTGGTTTAGCCGAACCGGTAGCTCTGAGGATCAGCTGCAGGGCCCGCCTGCTCCGGCTCTATTCTGACCTTTATTTCCTGGATTTGAAGCTCAGCTGCTTCGCGTGGCACGGCTGATTGCCGCCTGTCAGCTGTTGAACACACAGGGAAAATGGAGGAGTGCAGGAGAAGGTGAGTGCACACAAAGCATGCGCGCGCAAAGCATACCCACCAAGCCACGTCCACAGAACCGGTGGTAAAAGAAGTTGAATCCCACCACTGCCTCCTTCCCCCGTCTCTACAACTAGTCCTTGACTTATAACCGTTCATTCAGTGACTGTTTAAAGATACAGCAGGACTGAAAAAAGTGGCTTACAACTCGTCCTCACACTTACAACTGATGCAGCATCTCCATGATGTGATCAACATTTGGCTGCTTGGAAACCCGCATGTGTACACATTTGCAGGGTCATTTGCGACTTTCCCAGCCAGCTGCTAACAATGGAGCAAAGTCAATGGAGGAAGCTGGATTTGCTTAACAAGTTCATGGTTCACTTCACCAACTGCAATGATTTGCTTAATAACCATGGCACAAAATGTAAAATTGGGCACAATTCACTTAACAACCACCCTGCTTAAAAATGTGGTCTCAGTTGTGGCTGTAAGTCAGCCTGTAATGGCAAATGGGTTGACATTATAAACCATTTAGAGCGGGGGTGTCAAACTGGATTTCTTTGAGGGCCACATCAACATTGTATTTCTCCTCTGTGTGCCGGTGGCCGTGGGGGAGTGCGGCCGGGGGAGGATGGGGGGGCAGGATGGATGCCTCCTGCAGCACTCTGTTGGCCAAAACGGGGTGCGAGGGACCACATACAGCCCCCCTGTGCTTCATTTTCGCTCTCCATGGCGCCCTGCAGCACTCTGCTGGCCAGAAATGGGCCGTGTAGTGGCCCATTTTAGGCCCTTTTGTGGCCATTTCCAGCCTGTTTTTTTACCCATTTTCAGCCTGTTTTGGGCTCGTTTTTCTGGCCTATTTTTGAGACATTTTTGGCCCATTTTTCAGGATGTTTTTGGCTTGTTTTGAGCCCATTTTTTTGTCTGGTTTTTGGCCTGGTTTCAGCCAGCAGAGTGCTGCAGGAGGCCATGGTGGGTGAAAACGAGGCGTGGGGGGCCACACTCCCCCATTTTAGCTGTCAGAGGCACCATGGGCTGATCCTTTGTGTTATGTATGCAGGTTTGAATGTCATTGGTTTAGTTTGAACTGTTCTTGTAAAATGTCAAATATGATTGGTTTAAAAAGTGCAGGAAAAACCCTGCACTCTGATTGGCTGGCAACTGCGGCTGCTGGCTATAAGTAGCAGCCGCAGCCCAGCCAAATCGCGTCTGTTATGAGCTGTAGTCACTAATAAACTCTTCACTGAAGTACTCCACGTCTGACTCTTCATGCAAATCTAACACTTTGGTAGTTCCAGGTCGGCCTTTCGTGTCAGATTTAAGCACCCTGAGGCCTGGATCCAGCCTGGGGGCCTAGAGTTTGACACCCCTGATTTAGAGAGTGCTATAACGCAGGGGTCCCTAACCGGTGGGCGGAGGACTACTACTGGTCCACGGCCTATTTGCAACTGGGCCACTTGGCTGGTGTGTGCATGTGCACATAGCCTCATTTGCACAAGCGTTGCAGGGACTCATAGCCCCACTCAATGGGAGCATTGCTGGCGCCCTCAGTCCCACTCGCACGAGTGTTGCAGGCACTTTTGGCCCCACTTGCGTGAGCAACAGGTGCTCACTCTCGTGTGTGGACATGCACCTGCCTGCCCCTCCCACAAAACTATCCCATCTTTCCCGCCTCCCCCCTGCTCTGGCCCGCCAACCCGGAAGATTGGTGAACTCTGCTATAAGGCACTATGAGGTGGTATATAAGTGCTATGCTATTTATTGCTACTTCAGCCTGTGGACTGACTCCCCTTACAAATGGGCTGGTGCCTTGATTGCAATCACAAACACTGTCTTGATTTTTTTTAATGTCACCCCCTCCCCAGGGAAGCCCCCAGCTGGCAGATTACCATCCAATATTAGCACGCCAGGTTCCTGGTGGCTCAGCTGTGCCTTTCTGAGTAGAGAGCCCAGGACTCTGTAACCTGAGCATGAAACAAGTGGAGTTGTATAATCCAATAGGTAGCCCACCTTTCCGCTAAGATGAATCTGCCAGGTGTCTATCGATGTGCTTCCTGGACATTGTATCCCATAAACTTTATGCAAGGATAATTAGAAGGTGAATCCATCTCTAATGAGCTCTCCTTCTCTGGCTCCTCTTTCTCTGCCACGCACCTTCTCCCATGGGTGATAGAGGAAATGCCCTGGAAAAGGCTGGTCAGCCTCCATCCAGCTGCTTACTCCAGCCACCAGGGCCTGCAGGACTACTGGATCAGCCCCCAGAGGCGCCATCCAGCAGGCAGCACGGAGCGCACTTCCAGAAAGCGGTGGCTGATCCTTCCAGGAAGCACCGGGGTCTCAGATGTGGAGTCTGTCCACTGGCCAAGCTCAGGACAGTACAGGCACAAACTCATGTGAGTAAGGAGACACTGCTCCCTCCAGCTTATATCCCCCACGCACAAGGACCCCTCTGAATCTTCTGCCAGGATGAGTTTGGTGCTTCCATCTACTTGGCACTTGCTTTGTCCTCATGCTGTAGAGCTGTGATGGTGAACTTCTTTTTTTATTCTTTTTTAATTTATTTATAAAAATGCTTTACGCAGAGCCACTTCTGCTGGCACGCAAGAGGTCGCCTGGAAGAGCACAGCTGCGCATGTGCACCCGCTGCCCACCCGCCAGCTGATTATTGGGAATCTGGAACGCTTGCATGGGGGCCGGGGTGGGTAGGAGACATGCATGCACGCGCAGACATGCAGCATGCATGGGGGAGCCTCACACGCATCCACAGAGTGGGGGTTGCATGCACATGTGCAGGGGGCGAGGGGAGCCCACGCGCATTGCCTTCTGGGTGCTGGCACGCAAGCACAAGCACAGAAGCCCCCAAAGGGTTAGCCACCACTGCTGTAGACACACCTGATGTGCTGCAGGGCTGAATTGAAGAGTTAGTACATATGGATGTCTTCGGACCCTCACAAGTAACCCAGAGGAAAATTTTCCAGCTAAAGCCCACCACCCAGCCCTGCTCTGTGCTGCTGCGCTCTCCCACTTCCCCAGGCAGGGGCAAAACACTAGAGAGATCTCCAAAATTGGAGCTTCTCCAAGAATTCCACCATCCCCTTGTGGTTGTACTGGGAAAGGGGGAAACAGGGTGGAGGAGGCTGGATCTCCAGGCTGGCTCCATGGGGATGCTGGTTTTGATCTTATCCAGAGGGAGCAGAGAAACAGGGAGCTTCAGTGCCTCCCTTCCAATGACGCGTGTGCGTGTGTGCGTGCATGTGTGTGTGTGTGTGTGTGTGAAAAACATCCCATCTACCCCTGTGCTTGCTCTTAGCAGAGGGTGTCCATTCTCTCAGGACAGGGAGACCAGGTCAATCGTGTTGTGCCAACAGGGCTGAATGCCTTTCAGCCCCTTTTGTCAACTGTAAAGGGAGACGTCTTTCCACGCTGCTCCTGACCGGGATACGTGTTTCCCTTCCCCATCCAGCCTTTTCTAAAAAGGAGGGAAGAGGCAGCCAAAGCTGGAAGAAGCCTTTTCTGGCCAATTCATGGGCAAAAGGAAAGAGGGGTGGGTGGGATTCAGGCTCAAGTAGGACTTTGGCAAAAGAAATGTGGGCTCCTTTCACTCCATCGTGTCCAACCCAGCCAGCCAGCCACTCAAATGCAAATCGGCTCCTGGCAGTTGCTGGGCTACAGACTCCTGCCTCGTAGATCCTGTCAGCCAACGAGGGCTTTTTTGAGTGATGTCATATTGCTAGCTGATGAGTCATTGGCCAGGACAAGCTCACCCTTGAATATTCTGCCAGGGTGGTTTACCTGGATGAAGGTGGATCTGGCGCTGGACTGATCCTCTTTTCCATGCTGGCCGAGGCATTGCCACTGTGCTCCCCCTGCAAGTTCCCTTGCATTGTGGCTCCCAACCAGGGCCTGGGGGTGGGGGGGGGTGGGGGAAGAGAGGGGAGGGGGAGGCAGGAAGCAACCAAGAAGGTTCGCAAGTTGCAGCCATCCTTCCAGAAGAAATGTCAGGCAACGCCCCATGTTGACTCTTTCCTGGCCAGTTTAAGAACCAGGCACATGCCAAAGGGTGCCCCAAGTGGGCACTTTCACAGAAAAGTTTTAAAAGTTTTAAAAGAGCTGGATTCTGTTAGCGGGGGGCTTCTCCCCATGCCCACTTGAAAGGAGAGCGGAAGCTCAAGTGGAACTTTCTAGTCCAGGGCATCCCCTCAACTGGAAAGGCAAAAAACAATGGATGGAAACTAAGCAAGCAGCGAAGCAATGTAGAACTGAAGAGAAATTTCCTGACAGTGAGAACCATGAACCAGTGGAGGTGCTTCTGTCTGTCTCTCGATAGGCTGAGCTGATTTCTGAGGACACCCCTCCTTGAGCCTCCTCCTTAGTGTCCCCAGTTTTGGCAAAGTCAAAGTGAAAAGTCCATCGTTGCCCTCCGTCACCTTTGCTCTCTAGACTTGGCCAAGAATGGACCCACACCAGATGGTCTCTGGGTGGGGTTGGATGCTCTTTACAGCTCGCAGAGAATGGGCGTGTCAGGTGAGCACCAACGCCCCTCCTCCTGAGAGCTGTTCCGAGCATCCAGGCATGGGACATACCAAAGCTGGCGTATCCTACGGGAGGGTCTCCACCTTTTTACCTGTGGACCTGTTGTAATGCCCATCTGCCGGAGGCTGCTTCAGTGGAAGCAAAAACGGCCAGTTTATAGTGCCTGATGAAAGGCGATGGTGAAATCCATGCTGCTGCCCTGCAGATCTTATCAATCGCCGCTTGAGTAGGCCAAGCAGCCAATGTTGCGGCGCTCCAAGTTGAATGCGCTGCAATGCCTGTAGGCACGCAATGACTGAGTCTTGTAAGTCTTTGCAATCGTGGCTCACAGCCACCTGCCAACTGTCGACGATGTGACTTTCCTTCCTTGAGTAGAAGGTTGAAGGGAGACAAAGAGCGCCTCCGTCTTCCTAAAAGAGGCCGTCCTGTCTATGTAGATTTGGAGGGCACGTCGTACATCTAATAGATGCCATGTTGCTCTAGACTGTGAGATGGTCTAGTTGGGGAGTATCAACTCCTGTGCTGGATGAAAGGTACTCTGATTGGCCATATATCATTCACCAGCTGTGATTTATCTTGGCTGCTGAGATCTATTGAGAAGGAGGCAACTTGCAAACCTTCGTGGTTGCTTTTTTTTTGCCCCATTTTACAATCTTTCTTGCCACAGTTGTTAAGTGAATCACTGCAATTGTTAAGTTAGCCACATGGTTATTAAGTGAATCCGGCTTCCCCATTGACTTTGCTTGTTGGGGCGGGTACACTGCAACAGTCATAAATGTGAGTCAGTTCCAAAGTGTCTGAATTTGGATCCTGTGACCATGGGGATGCTGCAACCCCTGTAAGTGTGAAAAATAGCGATAAGCCACTTTTATCCATGCTGTTGTAACTTCGAACCGTCACAAAATGAACTGTTGTAAGGCAGGAGCTCCCTGTATAGGTTTTAATTATCAGTTTAGGCACCAAACTTTTAGAGGTTCTTCTTCAACTGCCATTTCCATTGTCTCACTTTATGGAACAGTCTTATTGTATCTTAATTATTATGTAGCTGTGTTTGCATTACCAAACTGACTAAATTTCAAATTGAACCTGAAGGATTACACAGCTCTGGTTTCTAATGAATAAAAAAACTGTATTAGAAGTGCATTCATAATATATGGATGAAGAAACATCTAATAAATTAACCTTAGGGGAGAGAGTCTGTTGTTCCTTAGAGGAAGACGGAGCCTAAACACATAAGTCACTCTGTCTGTCTGCAAAATTTATATTTTTCCCCACTCGCTTTTTATTTATTTATTTATTTATATTTGAACTTGTATGCCGCCCCATCTCCGAAGACTCGGGGCGGCTCACAACTAAAAACACAGAACAATAAATATTTAAAAAGACATTAAACCAACAAGCCCAAATATAAGACACAACAGTACAATAAAATACATTAAAAAAACCCCATTTCCCTTCAATCTCAGTGTTTTTTTGGTCACACTTTCAAAAATGGCACACCCTGATTCCCATGGTCATGGCAACCATATCATTTTTTAAAAAATTTCCTTTCCAGACACCCTTGCTATTGTTCGTGCTGAACTCTGTTCTTTAGATGCCACTTTCTTGCCCAAAGCCATCTTTAAAAAAAAATCTCTGGCTGCATTTGTGACTAAACCTTTTAGCAAATGTGCTAAAATGCAGTGTTTGAAAAATAACAAGATGACTTCTTTCTCTTCAGGGAAGTTGCTGAAAAGAGGGGCCGGTTTTACACCTCCTTTCCCCCTAGCAGGGAAAATAAAATTAGAGTTTTTGATCAGCATTATGAAACTGATCGTGGAAATATGAAATTGACAGTGTTGGATTCTAAAATTGCATTTCAGATGGAAAAACTGGCAAGGGAAAAAGGATGGGGGAACTGTGACTCTTCCAGAAGATTCATGACCAGGAAAATAGGAATTTCCTTCTCTCAGTGCTGTTAGGATTTAGGAAGGCAATCAAAGCTGGTTATTTCAGCAGGCTGTTCGGGGCAAATTTGAGAAGAATTACTCCCGAATAGGAATATATACAGTTATATAGGCTTTGGGAATTCCTCAGCATAGGAATATTTGAGTGTACAGTACACATAGTCCTCAATTTACAACCGTTCATTTCACAATGTTTCAAAGTTATGATGACTTGGAAAAAGTGATTAATGATCTGTATTTGCACTTATGACCACCGCATCCCCCATTTGATCATAATTCAGAAGTTGGCAACCCGGTAATATTTACAACTGATTGCAGTGTCCTGTGGTCACATGAATGTGTTTTATGATCCCTTTTGCCAATAATTGGTAATGCCCATTGGAGAAGTTGAATTGACTTAACTACTTCATGATTCACTTAATCACTGCCATAAAAATTGTAGTAAAATCAGGGTGTAACTTGACTTCTGCCCACAATGAGTTACACTGGAAATTCTGTTCCCAAGTGTGGTTGTAAATGGAGGATTACTTGTAACCTTCTTGAGTTATTTGGTTTTCATTGTTTACATATACCAGGGTTGTAAAATCAATCGACAAATCAATAAAGTTGGGACTTTGGTCATGCTATCATGGCTGCATCATGGCTTTTTTGAGCCACCTGCAGATGCCCTTGGGCTCAACCTTATTTTGCTTTCAGAGACCAGCTAAGATCCATGAATTGTTCAATACATTGGAAACCTAATAATTAAACAATGAAAAGTATTATAGCTGGCTGGCAGTTCTCACTAGGATGTATCGATCTGCTTGTGTGTGGACCAACAGCCTTCTCTCTCTCATTCTGCCTCCATCATAACGTCACCACATTTGTAATTTTTTCTGAAAACCAAAGGCAGACACTATGTGGGACTAATGTCAGATATGCAGATATTTATTTACATTTTTCTAGATGTAAGAAAAACCACTTTGATAGAGAAGTATAGATGTTGGTCTAGAAACCAGGAATTCTAGTCCCACCTTCAGCATAAAAGCTGGTTGGATGACCTTGGATGACTCACCAGGAGATGATAAGTCCTAGTCCTGCCTTAGCCATGAAAGCCAACTGAGTGACTTTGGGCCAATCACTCTTTCTCAGCCCAACCCATCTTACAGGGCTGTTGTTGTGGGCAAAATAGGAGGAGGAAGGAGCATTATGCATGTTCACTGGCTTGAGTTATGTATAAAGTAATAAAGGTGGGATAAACATTGAACAAACAAACAAACAGTTTCTCTGTAGCTCAAAAGCACTCATAATAGGCTGCAAATAGGTGGGTGATTGGCAGTGAATATCATGGGAGAAAGAGAAACAGTGCAGAAAATCAAAGTTGCTTGATGCTTAGCCTCTTCCTGGCTTGCAGAACTTATTCCTACTTTTTTATTATGGTTTCTGGAAGCTGCACCAGTGTCCCCTGTCTTTTATCTGCCTTAGCTTCTTGGCTCCCCCATCTGCTGCCAGCTTTCCTGCTCTGTGGTCCCAGATGGAGTTCTTCTTTCTCCATCTGTCCCTCTTTAATGGGGTCTCAGGGAGTGGCCTGCACGAGGGAGAGACAGACCAAGGAAGGGAAGCTGCAGGAAGGAAGAGAGAACTTAATGGGTCAGCTCAGTCACAGTGTTGCATTGTCGGGATTTTTTCTGCCAAAAACTGGCCCTGTTAGGAATCTGAGCTAATCACATAAAAAAATCAGGTTTAACTATTTTTTTTAGGGCACTGTTTCTCAACCTTGGAAAATTGAAGACATGTGAATGTCAACTCCCAGAATTCCAGCCATAGCTGGCTGTGGGATTCTGGGAATTGAAGTCCACGCATCTTGAAGTTCCCAAGGTTGACTAACACTAGTAAATAGAGAGCAGGATTTGTTTAACAGTTGATCCAATCCAACGTTTGTGTTCAGATCAGGGCTGTAGAGTGTTTTGGAGTTACAGTTGCTACAGTTTCTCTGTTGACATATATAAACTGTTGTCCACTTTTCAAGCAGGAAATTGCCGGAGAGTTTTTTTTATTAAGTGCATCTTGTAAATGTTGGACTTAGGTGGGTCTTGCAGGCTGATATTGGTTTATTTGTTTAATTAAATTTATATAGTCACCCAGAAAACAGAACATTTAAAAATAAAATTTTAGAAAACCATAACTAAAACCATAGGAGACTGCCCTCAAGATCTTACAAACAATGTATCTACACCAAGGGTCTTTCAAACTTGGCAGCTTTAAGACTTGTGGATTCAACTCCCAGAATTCCTGAGCTAACATCATTGGAGGAGGAATTCTGGGAGTTGAAGTCCACAAGTCTTAAAGGGGCCATGGCTGGAGTCCCCTGCTCCAAAGCATTCATAGGATCCCTGATTCAGGGAGTCTCCCTATGGCCTGACCTCATTCTCCTCCTTCACAACTTTAAGACTTCTGGACTTCAACTCCCAGAATTCTGGGAATTGAAGTCCAGAAGTCTTAAAGTTGCCAAGGTTGGGACCCCTGGGCTAGAGTGTGATTTGTTGAGTACTTTTCATGGCCTCAGTGAGGATGACACTTTTAAGGTCATGCTGATGTACTGTACTATGACATAGTGAAACAGGTGCTAGTGTTTGGAACTGGGATGCATCCTGGCTCTTTTGCAAGTCTGAACATTGTATTAGTGATGCCCAGTCACAATATGCGATTATCTCAATCCATTTTCTTCTGGCCTTGTAGATGATATAAAGCTAGCGAGTCGTCCCTGTAAAGTCAGGATTTTTTTTTTTAATTCAATAACCGCATTAAGTACATGATGTATAATTGTGTCCATTGCAGCCACACCCATCTTAAGGACCAAGTTCTCCTGAAGCAAGGGCTGGATATGTTAGAAAGTACAACTGTAGATGTGGACTTGAGCAGTGGTGGGATTCAATTTTTTTTACTACCGGTTCTGTGGGCATGGCTTAGTGGGCGTGGCTTGGTGGGCATGGCAGGGGAAGGATACTGTAAAATCTCCATTCCCTCCCCACCCCACTAACCTGCTTTCCAGCTCCTTTCTCCTGTGCAGGGCAATCAAAGAAGATCCAGCCAATCAACTGGGACTTAGGAGGCAGAGAATAGATGGGGGCAGGGCCAGCCAGAGGTGGTATTTTCTGGTTCTCCGAACTACTCAAAATTTCCCCTACCGGTTCTCCAAAACTGGTCAGAACCTGCTGAATACCACCTCTGGACTTGAGCCAAGATGACTTTAATTGGAGAACGTTCTGCAGGGAGGACCTCTGGATTTGGGGTATCAGGGAGATCTGCAGATGTTTTCTGAAGGAGCAGGAAAGGTGGTCTCTCAGGTTAGCAGAAAGCACCCATCAAAACAAAGAGGTGACCCACCATCTGCCCCTTGGGAAAAAACAGCAGGCCTGGGGAAAGGAAGGAAGAGGGGACAGGGGGAGACCACATTGCTCAGCTGGAGCAAAAGAGCAAGCCCATTGTGGCTTGGTGTCACTGAATGAAGAGAGTCCTATGGTAGCCAAAAATCAAGACTCTGGTCACACTTCTGCAAAGGTGCGACCAGTCTCCTGATTTTCTGCAGTTTGCATGACCAGGATGCTAATCAAGGAAGAGAGTTCAGCAAGGGCTTCATGAAAGCTGGTTTCAACCACCTCTTGGTCAACTTTGTTACAATGCCCCCAATAACTGGCTCTTGCTGGCAAAACATGTCTCAACCTGAGCTGTGGGTGAGTCACACAGCACCACCCAGGTTGCATGGAACAATATGTTGGTGACAACTACTGGTTCCCTCACTGCCACTTCTGAAAATAAACACACCTTCAAGGGGCACAGCTGGGGGCCTGCATTCACCAGCATTCACCAGTTTAGCCTAATGGTGAAGATGCTGTCATAGAAAGCAAGAGGCTGTGAATTGTAATCCAGCATTAGGCATGAAAGCGACTGAGTGACATTGGGCCAATCCCCCCTCTCAGCCCATGGGGAAAATCGAAGAAAACCAGAGGGTTATGTATGTTCACCCCCTTGAATTATTTATAAAGTAACAAAGATGGGATTGGGACAACAATACATAAAATAATAAAATAAAATAATAAATAAAATAAAATAAAATATCCTGAGTTTATGTGACCTTCTCCGCCAGGTTTTGATAAAGAAAATCAATGGGGTAAACCAGATTCACTTAATGACCACATGGTTCATATAACAACTATAGTGATTGACTTAACAACCATGGCAAACAAAGATGATAAAATCAGGTGTGACTCACTTAAGAAATATCTTACTTGTGGTAGCAACGGAACTTCTGGTTCTAATTTTGGTTGTAAGTTGAAGTCTATCCTTACCACAACATTAGCATCCTCTGAAGAGAGCTACACTTAGTGCATGTTTAAAAATAAAATAATAAAATGAAGTAGCTCTTTCTAAAGACCACCAAACTACTTTTATGAGGAATCCATACAAAAATTAAGCAAGTGTCTCCTAAGAGGGGCAGGGCCTCCGCAGCTGGAGCCCAGACCCCCTTAGGGGTCTCACAACTTCAGGACTAGGTGAAGGAGTGCCTATAGGGGTCACTAGGAGCCAGGCAGGTTGCACCTTTTGCTTACGTCAACAGTCCCATCCTTATGAACCATTCCTAGTTTTTATGTTGGAGAAGAGTGAGTACCTTGGAATAGAGACAATTAATTGCCTTTGCTGTGAGCTGGGTTAAGATAAGGTCACCTCGAGGGTATGCCATTAAAAAGGGGGTGCCTGGGCATGTTTGCACTATGGTTATGTGGTTTGAAGAGAAATGCTGTCCACATCAACAGGCAAAGTGGCCCTTCCATGCATCAGAATTCAAGAATTTTTGTTAAGTGTTGTTTCTGCCAATCAGGCCTGCATTTTTCTGCGCTGCTTTGTCCCCAAAGTTCTTTAAGGCTTTTAAAAAGTCACCCCAAATTCACCACAAACACGAGCTGCCGCCCTATGCAAAAGGGCTGGTATGCATGGAGCCGTCATTCTTTCGCACCTGGCTCCTGGGCACACCTGCTTGGCTCGTCACTTTCTGCCCACCACATGGCATTTGTGTGGTGCTACTTGTGCACGGGTGAGATGCAGAACAGAGCGGGCTTGACAGCCTGGGGGAGAAAGGGAGACTCAGGCAAAGGAGAAGCTATTCTGGCTACCAAGCAGCACCAGAACAGCCAACTGCCTACACGGGAGAGCAGGTGGCTCTCTGAATTACGGCATCAGGCTTTGCAGCAAGCAAACAGCAGATGGGCTGGAGGGGGAGAGGCAGCTAAGGGGGAGGGGACCTCGCTAAGCCAACTCCTGGTGCTTCCTATAAATACTGCACCGCTTCCCAGCTTCCTGCTGATCTGAAATTGACGTTGTTAACTGGTCTCCCAGTCCCACCGGGAAGAGACTGAGCTGCAGCTCCGAAGAAGGGAGGAGGTATCAGGCACTCTGCCCTTCCTCTTGAGCGCCAAGCTCTTTGTTGCACAAAAGGGTTTGCTTTTTCATCCAGGAACCTCATTTCCACATTCAGGAGAAGGAACTCTGAAGATTTTAACAAGGCTCAGCACAAGACTCCCAGCTAGGCTTCAAAGCACCCAGAAGAGATGGCAGTAACAAGGCCAAGGAGCAAAACCCCTGCTTTGTGTGCATTGCACGGTGGCTGGTTGCGGTACAAGCAAACAATCGTTATCAAATCATTAGCATTTGGGTGTAGTTCTGTGCAAAGTCCATCTTGGTGGTGAACAGCAATATTTAGAAGCCCAAAAGTTCTGGGAACAAAAGGCTTCCTCTCAGCATTTCAGGAAGGAAAAAAAAAAACCCACCAGGCGGAATTCCTGTCTGAGCTGGGTACAGCCCTGGCTATTGCTGCAGTCGTCCCCAGATCACAAGGAAGCAGCAATCGAATCACGGTAGCTCTTGCTGAAAAGGTTGGACTGTAATTCCCAAAATTCCTAGCCATCTTGGGAACGGCAGTCCTATAAATCAGGAGAACGCAAAGCTGCTCAAAAGGTTGGTTTGGTAAGTTGGACTTCACGGTACTGCAGTTGAAACCAAACCAAATCAATGAAAAGGCAGTTTTCAACAAGAGCGTTTCCACCTTCAACTTAACCACTGGATTCCAGTACCTAACTCAGCTGGAAACAAACTTAACACTCTATTTCCAGATTAAAGCCTCTTCCACTGCATTGGTCTCAGTGATGGCCTGTGTTGTGTTGTCTTTTGTTCCAGAATGCAGTCCGCACGGCCTTGGTAGATTCTCTTGTATCTTTACTTTTTCCTTTCTGTGGGCAGTTCTTTGATCATAGGTGGTTTCTACAGTCAAGCCTTTTGTTTTGAAATTTTTAATGGGTTTGGGCAAGAGCCTTGTTGGCTCAGGCTGTTTAAAAATGCCTGCCACTTAGTTCCAGCTGCCTACAACTGCTGTAGGCTCGAATCCCACCAGGCTCAAGGATGACTCAGCCTTCCATCCTCTGGGGTAGGTAAATTGAGGACCAAGATTGTTGGGGGGCAATTAGCTGACCTTGTAAAATGCCGCTTAGTAATAAGCAGGCATATACAATGGAATGAAGGCTATTGCTGAGCGCATTGGGTTGTATCCCCAAAAATTGTAAGCCGCCAGGTCTCCGGAGAAGGGGCATATAAATGTAATTAAAAAGTGGAGCAAGTAGATCCAGGTCTTCCCAATCTTCATGACATGGCCTGCTGGTTGTGCGATCAGCCTCGTTGGTCAAGTCATAAAGAGCAGCTGCAGCCAACCCAGGCAAATCTCATTCACCCTACAGGAAAGGAACTACCAATGATTTTTACATGCTGTTCCTGCCTTCTGGGTGGGGGTGGGAAACTTCTCAGTAGTGACACCTCTCTTTGGGACACACAACCGCCTCCTCTCCCTGAGATCCTGCAGGCTGCTACCTTCCCAGCCTTGCAGAAAGTTGGAAAGACTTGGCTTTTCCCTCAAACCTGGGGTGAGGTTAGGCTGCAGCCCAGGAAAGCACTACAGTGGTTACAATATGTGAGTGTGTGCTGTGTTTCAGGCAGAGGGGGGGCAGGAATGTGCTGTTTTATGGTTTTTATGCTTTTTTATTGTTTTTATTCTTCTATTACTGTCGAGAGCCATCCAGAGTTATGTTACGTAAGACGGGTGGCTATACAGATCTCTTAAACAAATACATTGAGACACGGATTGTGGGGCTGAAACTTCCTAGCATCACCAGCTCATGATGAGCTCCAAAAACCAGGATGAATGTGGGACACTTCAGCAGAGATTTCTCGGATCTCTGGGTGTCCGCACAGCAAGCACGTCACACAATGGAGTGGCTGCATGGGCAGATTGCATAGAGGTAATCTTTGATTTACAACCATAATGGTTTTCTGTCATAAATCATGGCAGTCATAAGCCAAGGCACCCATGTGATCGAATTTTTACAACTTTTGTGGTGGTGGTTAAAGTGAGCACTAAGTGAAGCAATGGGCATATTTTTCTGGAAACCCACCCAGAAGGTAGAAACTGGCAACATAGTTGGAATCCCAGTTAAGCCACTGTGCAACACTGCAGACAGCTATAAAGGTGGGTTTGTTGATAACACCCAAAATGTGATCATGACACTCTGTGTGTGTGTGTGTGTGTGTGTGTGTGTGTGTGCATGGGTGCTCTGAACTAGATTATCAATAGCTTTTTTTTTTTTTAATTACATTTATATGCCGCCCTTCTCCGAAGACTCAGGGCGGCTTACAATTTTGAGGCACAACCCAATGCGCTCAGCAATAGCCTTCATTCCATTGTATATGCCTGCTTATTATTACTAAGCGGCATTTTTACAAAGTCAGCTTATTGCCCCCAACAATCTTGGGTCCTCACTTTACCTACCCCGAGAGGATGGAAGGCTGAGTCAACCTTGAGCCTGGATCGAGCCTACAGTAATTGTAGACAGCTGGATCTAAAGAGCAGGCATTTAACAGCCTGAGCCACCAAAGCTCTTCTTTGGAGGGAGAGGGCTGTCCATCAAAAATTTCAATGTTTGCCAAGCAAGGACTACCTGCAAAATCATGGCTTGCTTGACTGTGGTTCATGGATTCAGTCTGGGTTCACACAACCTCAAACATATTTAGAAACTACGTTAGCAGATTTAAGCAAAACACATGGTGTGATTATCAACTAGCTCCTAACTGCATCTTTCTTCCCTTTCCCTTCTCTTTTTGTTCATCTTACCACTGTGTCACATTATTTCCCTTTTCTGAGAACTGCTAACAGTTTGCATAAGCGAACTCTAATAAACAAAATTGCTGAATAAAATGCTGTTAAACCTGCAGTTGTAAGGGAAAGGAAGGACCATGAATGGGTGTGGGACAAAACGTCCGATTTTTAGTTCAATTTATTGTCAAGTTATTTTAAAAAAAAGCAGAAACAAACATCTTTTCTTGTTTTTAGAATTCCTGGGCTTTGTCAGGATTAATCACGAAGGTTACTCTGGATTTCTGCTCACTTAAAAACCCATGGTCTTGTGGCTGGGGCTGAACCTAGCAATTGTATTGTGAGCCCTTTGCTCTGGAAAAGTGCTTCTTGGTTTTCATTGTAGATAATACAAATACTCAGCTGCATCACAGCCTTCAGGGGTCTCAGAAAAGCAGCCAGGAAATATATGTGGTTTAACCACAAAGATGCCAAACAGGGTTACTGTGGGATTGTCAAGCAAGTCAGAATGGCAGCCACAACTGTGCAGTTGAAGCTCCACACATTTTCTTTTTTATGTGCAACATACATAATCTTGGCTTTAGAAGAGAATATTTGTAGCTCAAGTTTGAACTGTGAGAGACCCTTGGTGCTCTCTGAGCTTGGTGGTTTTCTTGCAGACATTTCATTACCCAACTGGGTAACATCATCGGTGGGGTTTGCTGTTTGGTTATATATACTGGCTTGTCTGTCAGTGTTCTTTTTATCTTGGTAATGCCTTGATTAGGCTGTTGTTTATTGTTGGTCTGACTTGGTAATTCTTGATTTGGATATTGCTTAGTGCTTGATTCTGAAGAGGTTACTTAGTTGGATAACTTCCAGAATTCCCCAGATAGCATACTGGTTGAGTTGAAGTCCATGCAACTTAAAGTGTCCAAGGTTAAGATACATTGACATAAGCCGTGCCTTGGTGGATAGACCCCCTCATCCATCTAGTCCACACTGTGTTCTCACAGTGGCCAGCCAATTGCCCAAAAAGTACACTGGCATCTTAGCAGATAGCCTCCAAAAGCAATCACCTTGCAATCACGGCTGATAAACACTCATACCCACATTGGCCTCAAGATCTAGATCAAATCAAGAAATCAACTTTGCATGACAACTACATTTATTATGAGTGGCTATGGTAACCAAAACCAAATCTTCTAAGTCTGATTATTTATCCCCTCCCTTTTTTAAGCATGTGAATTAAGGGGATGTCTGTCTGAGAGATTTATGCATACCTTCTTCATTGTTTGGGCTTAGGCATTGTTTCCCTTCTCATCGGTTTGGTCACATATCTTCCCTCTCGCCATCAAGGCCTTCACCTTTATTCTCTGCATCCCATGACTTCCAGGAATTGGTCCAACTCTTTTGGAAGCTTAGCCAAGCTGGTGAGCCACACATCTCATGGTAGCAGAACTTCTCATGGTATTGTGTGCCTTGCTACCTTCAATTGCTAATCTATCAGCCTAGCCAGGGGTGGGATTCTACCAGTTCGCACCTGTTCTCTAGAACCGGCTGTTAACATTCTAAGCAGTTCAGAGAACCAGTTGTTAGAAGAAATTACTGGCTAATCCTGGAAGGCAGGAAGGAAACATTCTGGTGTTGCTTACAGAAACTGCCTGTTAACCCTTATTACATTCTTGGCAGGACTAGACTTCCCGTCTCAGGAACTTCTCCGGAGTTCTTTTTTCCTTCATTTGCTGGTACTTTGCTCGTGTGGAATGACCATTCAAAGTTACAATGGCACTGAAAAAAGTGACTTATGACCATTTTTCACACTTACAACTGTTGCAGCATCCCCACAGTCATGAGAGGCCAGGCGAGGAGATGCATGCCTCAATGTGAGTGATACTGAGTTGGCCACACCCAGCCAATAACATGACCACCAAGCCATGTCCACCCAGTCACATGACCACCAAGCCATGCCCACCAACTTAGCCACGCCCACAGAACCAGTTGTTAAAAAATTTGAATCCCACCCCTGAGCCTAGCCCAGAAGAGACTCTGGTACAATTTCAGTCCCATCCATAAATGGCTTTGCTTCCACACTGCTTTCACCTTCACCTTGGCTCCCTCGTTCTCCACCACCAAACCAGTCCACCACAATCCCTACTATACCAGCTTCTGAGACTTTTTTCCTGTCACATTAAGTTTTTTTTTTTAACTTCTGGCAACTGCCTGGACTAGTCCTGCAATCTTCTTGGCAATCTTGTGGAAGTGGTGTGCCATTGCCTGCTTCTTTGTAGGGCTGAGAAAGAGGGACTAGCCCAAGATCACCCAGCTGGCTTCATGCCTAAGGTGGGACTAGAACTCACAGTCCCAGGTTCTAGCCTGGTGCCTCCACCATTGCACCAAAAGGACACAATCAAGGTAGCACTTTCCTTTGATATCACTGTTGGGTCACCACCATTTTCCTCAGGTACTCCTCAATTAACAGCAGTTCATTTAGTGACAGTTCAAAGTTACAATGGCACTGAAAAAAGTGACTTATTTATTATGGATTTATATGTCACCCATCTTCAAGACTCAGTGCTACATACAAACACAATAAATATTTAAAAAAGAATTAAACTAATGGTCCCAATTAATACAAAACTTAAAAACCACCAAAATCTTATGACCATTTTTCACACTAATGACCATTGAGCATCTCTATTCAGATGCTTGACAACTGATTCACATTTATGACGCTTGCAATGTCCGGGTTACACAACTTTTGTGACTTTCTGACAAGCAAAATCAACTGGGTTACTAATTTAAGAACTGCAGTGATTTGCTTAATAAATTTTGGGCTCAGTTGTGTTCATAGGTTGAGGACCACCTGTACAGCATTATCCAAGACAGCTGGCAGAGTTAATTCCACCTCCCAACATCCACTAATATCTCAACAACCCAACCAATACAGATCCCAAGGCCATCAGCCTCATTAGATCATCATCATCACCATGACCACTCCTCTCTTCCAGTTTCAAATAGCATTCCCCAGAGTCTGGAATGACTTTATCAACTTTACGACTTCATCCTTCTCCTGCACCACCCCAGCTTATCAGCTTAATTCCCTACAATACTGGAGAAACTAATGACCATTGAGCATCTCTATGGTCATGTGATTTACATTCAGATGCTTGACAACTGATTCACATTTATGACGCTTGCAATGTCCCGGGGTTACACAATCCCCTTTTGTGACTTTCTGACAAGCAAAATCAACTGGGTTACTAATTTAAGAACTGCAGTGATTTGCTTAATGAATGTGGTGAGAAAAGTCGTAAAATGGGGCAAACTCACTTAACAAATTGCCCACTGAAGAACATAAATTTTGGGCTCAGTTGTGTTCATAGGTTGAGGACCACCTGTACAGCATTATCCAAGACAGCTGGCAGAGTTAATTCCACCTCCCAACATCCACTAATATCTCAACAACCCAACCAATACAGATCCCAAGGCCATCAGCCTCATTAGATGTCATCATCACCATGACCACTCCTCTCTTCCAGTTTCAAATAGCATTCCCCAGAGTCTGGAATGACTTTATCAACTTTACGACTTCATCCCTTCTCCTGCACCACCCCAGCTTATCAGCTTAATTCCCTACAATACTGGAGAAACCATCGTTACTAACTCAAGAAGAGGAAATGGCAGAAGCAGCATCTGAGGAAACATTAAGAGCCTTTGCATAAAAAGAGTTCCCCTTCAGTGATTAAAAACAAAAACAAAACTGGTCAGAAAACAACAAACAAAGCAATGGTTAGTACCAGGGCCTTAAAATTCTGCATGAAAACTGAAGAGAATATCCCTACTAAAAATGTATGTACCATTTTAGGAAGTTTGCATGGTTGCCCATGTTAAATAACTAACTCTTGGCAATGATCCTTCAGTTTATAAGAAAACAATATTTTAAAAATCCCACCAACAAAGTTAAAAAGAATCTGGCACAGGGAAGAGAAAATTGAGGCACTCTATGAAACACTTTCAGAAAACAAACATGTGTCAATTGCACTCTGCTAATACCTTAGCCTTGATGCCTGGCAGCAAAATTAATTTTTTTACAGCCTTTTCGAAGTCTGTGGAGTTGAGGCTCTTCAAAATCTCCTCCTGGTTTCATTCTAACAGCCCATGAGAAAAGGCAGGCATAGAGCCTGCTGGGCTGGCCAGCCTCACTAAGGATGGAGGTCAAGGTCCCCCTAGACAGAAAATCATCCTAGTCTAGATGGCAGCTGTTAGTCCTTTGAGGTAGACCTGACCAGGAAGCCAGGTGACAAGGTTTCCTAGTTGTGTCTACCTTGAAGGGTTGCCATCACCAGAGGAACAACAGAGCAGGTGGTTATGTAAGGGCCATATAAGGGAGGAAAATGTTGCATCTGTTAAAACCCTTTTCCTAAAAATAGTTCTTAAATACACAGAGCACTGTGTACAAATACCTTGAAGCAAGGCTCCCAGGCACATGCAGCAAAGGAGCAAACTTTTGTTCAGCCAATGCTTAAATGACAAAAATGAAGCTCTTTTTTCTGGATAGCTGACTATTTTTAGAAAGTTGAAGGTGGAGAAGTGTCCCCAACCTGAAACCTATCTGAACACAGTGCCACTTTTATTTATTTATTTGGTTTTTTATAAACTTTTACTAAAAGTTTTAGAAAGAACATAAAAACTAACGCAAACTAATAAAAGCCATAAGGAAGGAAAGGAAGAAGAAAGAAAAAAGCAAGCATACAGAAAGAATTTTTAAAAGCTTCCAATTTCATTTGCATCAAAATGAAGTACAATTACAAAATTATCTTTTACTCTGATTACAAAAAAGCTTACTCTTTTTTATTATCCATTTTCCCCCTAATCATCAAAACCACAAATCATGTGCATTTTTTCTGTTTCATGCAAAAAATCCATAGAGGTTTTCCATCAGCGATAAATGTAGATTTATTTTGAACCTTTTGTCCCTGCAACACATAAAGATTATCCTGCTTTATGCCCTGTGCACATACATTCCCATTTCTATGTGGTCTCAAAACCTTTTTGGTCTAGTCTAGAGACACTCAGTAAATTATGCTTCATTTCAGGCACACATAATATGTTACTAAACTTTTCCTTCAGACATGGAATCATGCGTTTTCCAGTGACTTTAGCCTTGCCAAGGCCACTGCACCACCTCCAGATGGATCCATTCTGAAAAATAATTTAGAATTATTAACAATTGTTTGACTAGCCCCACTGTCTATTAACCATTTGTCTCTGCTATTACAATAGCTAACGTTTGCAACAGCAGCCTCTCCATCTGTTGTCTTTCTTCCTTGCAAATAGTCTTTCTTCAAATGATTTTTATCACCACACATGAAACACTGCCTTTCTGTCTTCTTTTCTGTTTCTTTCTTTGTAGAAAAACTTTGCTGGGCTGTAATCTGTTCTCTGTTCTTACTCTGATTTTTTTAGACATCCTGTCTCTGCTCCTTGGGCCCCCACCTCAGAAATTTCTTCTCGTGGCTTTTTCTAAAATGGCACTTGTTTTCTTCTGAAATCAAACAGTCCTTTAGAGCTTCCATTTGTAAGTCTTGTTCTGGTTTGCACCCAAAAACTGCTGAAACAATGTCCCACATTTCATCAAGACTGTTTAACACCAACAGCACCCTCTGAGATTCAGGAATCTTCATTCCACACTGTTCCAACTCAACAAATAAAGTTTGTATTCTCAGCAATGCTGCTCCACACTCTCTTGTGATAGCAACTGGGCTCTGTATAATTTATTTGTTTATTTATTATTTTATTGTTTGGATTTATATGCCGCCCTATCTCCTGAAGGACTCAGGGTGGCTCACAACACTAAAAACACAAAATACAAAATTTAAAATTACTAAAAAATATTAAATAAGAACCCAAACAATATCTAAAATCCAACGAAACTCCAGATAAAAACCCATAAAAACCCACCCCTCAGTCCAGGCTGGCCTGTTGGAACAACCACGTCTTCAGGTCGCGGCAGAAGGAACAGAGGTCAGGGGCCAACCGAAGCACCAGAGGATTCCACAGAGTGGGCACTCCCACAGAGAAGGCCCTACCCCTGGGGGTCGCCAGCCGACACTGTCTAGCACGGCGGCACCCCAAGGAGGCCCTGTCTGTGGGAGTGCACAGGGCGATGGGCAGATGTTGCCGGCAGGAGGCGTTCCAGCAAATACCCCGGACCTAAGCCACGTAGGGCTTTATAGGCCAATACCAGCACCCTGAATCTCACCCGGAGGGCAACCGGGAACCAATATCTTGACAATTGCACAATATTGCATGCTGATGCACTCACATGCACACTTCTCAATTTCTGCCAACCCTCATTTGCAGTTTTTAAATCAGCTACATTCAATAATTTTCTAAAGATTTTTAGATTTTCTAATCTTCTAAACTTAAGATGATGTAGGCCAGTAACTTATCATGCTGCCTTTGATCTGCTGCTGCTAATGGTGCCTGGGGGTGGATTAACAACAATATCCCAGAGCTCCTCAGTCTTCAGGAAGCATTCGAATTTTGCATCTCAAACAATATAATTCTTCTATCCCAATCAAGGCAGGGAGCTCTCCTGGAAATCAACAGCCATCCTGCAAGCTTTCTCAGCCTTGTTTTCTCTTACAGTCAGTCCTTCAGTTTAATTACAGCTCAGTCTTGTGTGCTCTGGGCCTATAACCTGTCAGAGTTTGCAGCCATCCATCCAGCACACAAGTAAATAATTCAGCAGGATTCTTTTATATAAGAAACTTCTTTATATACAATAATATATAGTGTATATATAGAATAATATATAGTGTATATATATATATATATATATATATATATATATATATATATATATATATATAGTGTGATGCATGTATACAATACCATGCAGCAGAAGTCAGAACCAGAAGAATCCAGAAGTATTCAATCAATAATCACAGAAGCAATATGAACACAGAAGCAATATAATACAGACACACACACACACACACACACATATATATATACAGGTCAGTGAACCTAAGCCACGCCCAGGCTCTGAGCCATCTGTTGGCTTTGTCACCATGTCTATTCCAATTTATGAACTTTATACACTGACAGACTTTCTCTTATAGATGGAAACACCACTGGCAATACCTGAACTATTACTACCTGGGCAAGAGGCCCTCCTACCGCTTCCTCTGAGTAAGCTTCTGAACTCAACCCAAAGCTTCTGGTAAGTAGTAAAGGCTGGTTGAAGTGCAACCCCAGGGAAAAGAGGGGGTAGGGGAATAGAGGCATTCAAATGGTTCCCCTCAAGACAAGACCTCTCTGTGAACATTGGGACAGACTCCCCAAATCCTGAGCCAGTTTCTGGCAGGGAGTGCTGGGAAGCAAAATCCAACACAAGAGGCAAGACTGGTTGGCAGTCATTCTCAGCCAAGAGATTGGGCTGGGGAAATCCAGGTTGAGAGGCATCCTGTGGGTGGGTGGGAGATTAGGGGAGACAGAACATTCTGAAAGCCACCTTGTGTCCTTGTGACACATGTGTGAAAAGAGAAAAGTTTGAAGATAGAGATGACTCTTCCAAATTCATCTCTGTCCTCAACCCTGGAAGCTCCCAGTGCGCTTTGGAGTAAGACTCCCTTGCTTAGTGCAATCTACTTTGCAGAATGGTTGTTGTAGAACTATTGGAAGAGGGAGGGCTATGCACCCTTCCTCTTGCTTTTAAAGGGCAAGTGAGATGTACATCCAACAACAACAAGAAGAAGAAGAAAATAAATAAATAAATAAATAAATAAATAAATAAATAAATAAATAAACAAACAAATCATCCCAACCCTTAACTGCAGGAATTGGTAAGGCAGTTAATATGCAGCTAGTCCTTGGCTTATGACCATTTGTTTAATGGCAGTTTGAAGTTACAGTGGTGCTGAAAAAACGTGGATTATGACCTGTCCTTGTGCTTAGGATCACTGCAGTACCTCCCATGGTCAGATGATCAAAATCCAGGCACTTGGTAAGTGGCATTTATTTACGACAGTTATAGCATCCCAGGTGACTTGATCACCATTTGCGACATTCCCAGTGGTGGGGGGAGAGGGGACAGGCTTCCAACAAGCTAAGTCAGTAAGGGAAGCCATGATTCGCTTTATGACACGTAATTCACTCAACAATCATGGCCAAAATGCTCATAAAATTGGGTGTGAGTTACTTAACGACTGCAGAATGCATCGCTAGGCATTGGAAACGCGGTTGTGGTTGTAAATCCAGCACTATCAATAAAAGGATCAGTTTTGAAAGATCAACCCGTGAAGCTTTTCCCATGGTCTCAGGAATGCAAATGCCGCAGCAAAGTTGAAGAATCTGGCTTTCTATCTGCTTTGCCCTTGAAGGCATTCAACTGTTAACAGTTGAGGACGGGATCCATTGATATCGTAACAACTTTTACCCTGGCTGGTTCCTTATTGTACAGTCGGTCTTCAGTGAAGCTGGAAACTGGTTTCCTGTGTTTTTCTTAAAAACCACACAGAATACTGCTACTGTACCCGTCATCTCTCAACTCTCATTTCCACCACCACCACCCCTCTCCAAATTCTGCACTTGCCAAAAAAAAAAGTGTTAGAGGAAGAACAGGCCTGTTTTTCTCCTTTTCACACAATACTTGAGCCCAGGAGTCACAGAATGAAGCGAAATGGTAAGGGATTCAGCACAGAAGAACGGAAGTGCAGCTAAAATGTTTACTGTCAGTTTGCTGCCTTTGAAGTGTGAATTCTGATCACATGACCATGGGGAAGCCGCAAATGTTGTGATTGAAAAATGGTCACGTGTCACATTTTTCAATGCCAATGCAACTTGTCACTAAACAAACTGTTGAAAGGGAGGACTATCTGTACTCTATGAAATCTGCCTTTATTCGTGAAAATTTACTCCGTACATGTTCCATGCAGGGGTGGGATTCAATTTTTTTAACAACCGATTCTGTGGGTGGCTAGATAGGCATGGCTAGGTGGGCATGGCCATGTGACTGGGTGGGCATGGCTTATTCTTTTTTGGAGCAGCAGCAACCCCTCCCCCTCATTTTTTTGTCTCCTGGGCCTCAGGGGAGCCCCCTGGGGGGCGTTTTTGCTCCCAGGAAGCTTCCCTGGAGCCCAGGAAGGCAAAAAGAAGGCACCAAGCTCCCTTTGCCTGCTGGGCCTCATAGAAGCCTCCTGGGTGAAGCAGTAAGACAGCGAGGGGGATCCAGGCACAGCTGATCATTGGAACAGCTGATTGTTGGGAGCGGGAAAAAGAAATACCTTAAGGAGTGACTGGGCAGGGGAGAACACAGTCAGCGATGTCGCATATGCACGATAAGGACTGACTGGAGGGGAGGGGAGGGGCGGGCAGAGAGGGGCGGGGCCAGCCAGGGGCATGATTTGCTGGATCTCCAAACTGCGCAGAATCATAACAACTGGTTCTATAGAACTGGTCCGAACCCGGTAGAATCAGGTAGAATCCCACCCCTGGTTCCATGATGTGATGTGATTGGCATTCCTGGGCTCTGTTCACCTCCTCTGATGCCAAACTATTCTGAATAGGGATAAGACTGAGGAAGAAAATTTTAATATACATCGCAGTAGGATTTTTTTCATTCTTTCCCAATTCAAACTTTGTAAGGAGATGAGATGCTATTTATTCTAACCCTCATTTATCTGCCAGGAATATTCGAATCTTGGGGGCACCACCACCTCCTGAAGATGGTACGGATCTTATAGCTTAATTCAACAACTCCAAATGTATTAATAGCAAGCAGCAGTGGCTGCAGCAATTACACCATCAGAACCGTGATAATGGAGTGTTAAATGTGTTGCATGATGTTATTCAGTATTAACATTAACAATAATGTTAATGTTAATAATAAACCATTAACAATACACTATATACTATAAGACTGTATAATCAGTGGTGGTACTCAGCTGGTTCACACTGATTCAATAGAACTGGTACCTAATCTTTTGTTCAGTTCTGTGAACCGGTTAGAAGTGTTCTGGAAAATCTGTGTTTTCTGGAACACCTCTGGTATTCATTCAACTTCTTTCCAGGTGGGGAAAAAGATCCCCCCCGCCCCCCCAAAAAAGTCCAAGAGAAAAGTTGTTGAATTATTTGAATCCCACCACTGCTTATATAACATGCAATCCAAAAATAAATAAATAAGCTACGGTAATTCTTGACTTACGATCAGAATTTCCATGACTAAGCCAGGTGGCTATTAAGTGACTTGTGCGCGATTTTCAACCTTTTTGGCCATAGTTATTAAGCAAATCACTGCAGTTATTAAGTGAATAATGCAGTCGTTAAGTGAACCCAGCTTCCTCCATTGATTTTGCTTGTCAGAAGCTTGCTGGGAAGGTCACAGACATGACACTGCCACTGTCATCAATGCATGCCAGTTGCCAAGCATCCAAATTTCCATCACATGTTCGTGGGAATACGGTGGCAGTCATAAGTGCAAGGACCAGCTGTATTTTACTTTGTTCAGTGCTGTTGTAACTCTGAGTGGCCGTTAAGTGAGTGGTAAGTCAAGGACTACCTGTGTTTGGAAACTAAAAACGCCTAGACAATGGGTTGATGGGTAGGACGAGCCCAGAAGCTCTGACAGTCGAACGAAGATTCCTCATCCGTTGAAAACATTGTAAGACTCCGCGGGGGCAAATGGGGGGGCAGATTTCCCTTTCCACTGCTGTAGGGCCATTGCTTCTTTCTCCCCAACCCCCCTACGACCCCCGCCTCAAGAAAAGGCAGCCTCCCTTGCAGGAAGCTTTGCCATGATGCCTCTAGCCCAGCCGGAAATTCCTGTGGCCTGCTGGTGCTTGCAAAGTTCGCACAGGAAATGATGGAATATACTGCGGTCCCGTTAAGCCACAAGCCCCTTGGCCAGCCAGCTCCAATGCTGCTGCTGCCACCATCCAACCCGCCACAGCTTTTCTCTTACATACCAGGAGAGTCAGAAAAAAAAGTCTCTTTTCAGAGTTTGGCTTCAGAACCAGGCAAAGTGATATTCTAGCCACAGAAAGGGGCAGCTATGTTCCTTCTGTTTGGCAAAAGCTCCTTCTCCAGCAGGAGAAAATCCAGAAAGGGTCAGTTTTGCACATCTGCTTTTCAGCAGCATGCCAAAGGAGGGTTACAAGAACAGAAAGAGTGCATGACTTCATTTGTTGTTATCCATACTCAGTTGAAAGGAAAGATTGCATAAAAGTATCTGATGAAATTTCCCCGTTGTGTTTTAAGGGAGACTCTTCTCGGTTATTAAAATGTTGCCTGCTTCTACTTTATCTGAGGGGTTGTAAATGTTGGGGATTGTTAAGTTTGCATGAAGAGTCAGACGCGAAGAGCTTCAGTGAAGAGTTTATTAAGTGACTACAGCTCGAATGGACCCGACTTGGCTGGGCTATGGCTGCTTCTTATAGCCAGCAGCCGTAGTTGCCAGCCAATCAGAGTGCAGGGTTTTTCCTGCACTATTTAAACCAATCCCATTTGACATTTTACAAGAACAGTTCAAAACAAACCAATGACATTCAAACCTACATACATAACAGGGATCAGCTGCCCCTCGGTGACCTCTCTCCCCCGAAGGCTCTTCAAATGCCACCGTTTGCTACCTTGACAAATTGAGAGGTTTCTGTAACCAAACCCAAGTTATGCATCTTGTCCAGTTAGATCAGGAGAGACTGGGCAGAGACTGTGTGAGAGAGAGTGAGACAGAAGCATTCCTGCTTTCATGTTTAAATACTGCAACTCTCCGTATCAATAATATTTCCAAACTGCATTTTGGAAATGCCACAAACTGGGGTGCCTTCTCTTGAGTAGCACCTGTGAACAACCTGGATGCAGAACAGCAGAAGCCCCACTTTTTAAAGCATGACCCATTGTTTAGTTTGGACACGGTAACAGTGTCTGAGCCAGAGGTGGTATTTAGCAGGTTCTGACCAGTTCTGGAGAACCGGTAGCGGAAGTTTTGAGTATTTTTATTTATTTATTTTATTTTATTTTTAATTAGATTTATATGCCGCCCTTCTCCGAAGACTCAGGGCGGCTTACAATTTTTGGGGATACAACCCAATGCGCTCGGCAATAGCCTTCCTTCCATTGTATATGCCTGCTTATTACTAAGCAGCATTTTTACAAAGTCAGCTTATTGCCCCCAACAATCTTGGGTCCTCAATTTACCTACCCCAAGAGGATGGAAGGCTGAGTCAACCTTGGGCCTGGTGGGATTCGAGCCTACAGCAGTTGCAGGCAGCTGGAACTTAAGTGCTAGGCACTTAGCAGCCTGCACCACCAAGGCCCTTGAGTAGTTCAGAGAACCGGCAAATCCCACCTTTGACTGGAGATTTTACAGTATCCTTCCCCCGCCACGCCCACCAAGCCACAGCCACAGAACTGGTAGTAAAAAATTTTGAATCCCTCCACTGGTCTGAGCACATGCGCTGTGAAGCCCTCCCCATAAGTAAAAAAAGAAAATGACAATTTGACAAAAAAGCATTTGCAGGCTCTAAAGCAGTGCCCATTTCTTAAGAGTTTTGTTTTGAAAGAATATAAGTGTGCTGCAGCTGGCAAAAGAACCAATGCAATCCTGGGCTTCATTAACAGAGAGATAGCATCAAGATGATGCTGTAGCTCTATACTGCACTAATAAGACCACATAATACTGCGTCCAGTTCGGGTCACCACCATCCAATGGGACCGGAGGCTAAACCATATGAGGAACAGTCAAGAGAACTAGGTATCTCTAGTCTAAGAAGGAGAAGGACATGACAGCAGTTTTCCAGTGCTTGAGGGACTGTCACAGACAAGATGGAGTCAATCTATTCTCCAAGGCACCTGAGAGCAGGACAAAAAGTATTGGAGGGAAGCATCAAACAGAGATCTAACCTAGAATTAAGGAGACATTTCCCGTCAGTGGAATTAATCAGTAGAATGGCTGGCCTTCAGAAGTTGTGGGTGCTCCAACACTGGACGTTTTTTTTGAAAAAAGAGATTGAACAGCCATTTGTCTGGAAAGCTATAGGGTCTCCTGTTCAAGCAGGCAGTTGGACAACAACCCTGCCCTGAGTCCTTAGGGAGAAGGGCGGCATACAAGTCTAAATAATAATAATAATAATAATAATAATAATAATAATAATAATACCACCAAGACATCCAATAACTGTTATTATTCTATGATTTTAGGCAGTGGTGGGATTCAACTTTTTTTGCTACCAATTCTGTGGGTGTGGCTTGGTGGGCGTGGCAGGGGAAGGATACTGCAAAAACCCCATTCCCCCCCCCCACTAACCTCACTAACCTGCTTTCCAGCTCCGTTCTCCTGTGCAGGGCAAACAAAGGAGACCCAGCCGATCAGCTGGGACTCAATGGGAGGCAGAGAAGAGATGGGGCCGGCAGGGCCAGTCAGAGGTGGGATTGGCAGGTTCCCCGAACAACTCAAAATTTTGCTCCCGGTCTCCAGAACCGGTCAGAACCTGCTGAATACCACCTCTGATTCTAAGTAAGAAAAATGGAGAACATATAAGAAAGACAAGGGAGTGAAATTCAGGCAGATCAGTGATGAATCCAGTGTATTGGGAGGACCACTGTTTTCTAAAGCAGGGTTCTCCAACCTTGAGCTTAAAACCGCCAAGCCTGGCTTAACATAGCAGTTTAATGTAGCAGCTTCCTTTTCCCTTGTGTTTTTTTTAAATGCTTTGACTATGCTCCAAAATCTTTGGGACAGGGGCCTGTGCCCATCCAGCTTGCAACTTGCAATGAAATATTAACTCCTGCCACTCTACTCCTGCCTCGCTCGGCGTTCCCCAGCAAAGTGGGAGTCGTTGAGAGTCACCTTTGGGGTGCGCCCAGCAGCTGTTTCAGCCTGCCTGCTGTTGCTGTACCTTATGAATGACAGCATTATGTTTTGAGGTTTCTCCCCTCCCAGCTTGACTGCCATGTTATTTTACACTCCTGCTACCCTGACTGCGTTTGATCGTTGCTTGGCTGGAGCTGCACCTGCTGCACGCCCGGCAGAAGGAGAGAAGGAGGGAGGGAGGGAAGGAGGCGGGCAGGTGCAGCCCCAGACTCTGCCTGCTGCCAGATGCTCAGCCCCAGAGGAGTTGGGGGAGGATCCTTGCAATTCTAGCACCTCTGCAACGTGCAAGAATGAAGGCTGACCTTGGAGTAAACAGGCCATACCTGGTTGGGGCAATTCAAGAGTCACTAAGATGGAAAGCTGGATTCTGGTAGCATCCAGGAGTCTTTCAAACTGACAGGTTTGATTAACAGGCAGAAGTTCCTCACTGTTTCAACTAAGAGTCAGGTTGTTGGCTCAAGGCTATTTGGAGCAAATCAGAGGCAGGCTTGGAAGATTCCTCACTTTAAGACTGTTGGCTCAAGGCTAAGAGTCAGGTTGCAGGGGGCTTGGAAATCCCTTGCAGGCACCAAGGCAGGGTAGTTTAGGAGCTAAAATCCAGCACACCAGAGGAATGTTTGAGGATGACCATCTGGAAGTAATGGAAGGGTGGCTAATGTGTCAGTTATCAGTCCTCTGAACATCTAAGTAGGATTAGATCTCATTGGTCCTCAGATGGAAAAGCCACTGGAATATTCCAGGTCATGAACTAAACTGGAAGTGGCCACTCCAGCAAACTGGCTCTGACTAGTTGTCAAGTATATTTCATCAGTTTGTTGAGTGGACACCAGCAGGTGAGCTGAATTCTTTATCTTGATCCTGCAAAGAGGGAACTGTGGATCAGGATGCAGAACAAGAAGCAATGGATTGAAACTAAGCAAGAAGAGATCCAACCCAGAACGAAAGAGAAATTTCCTTACAGTGAGAACAATTGATCAGTGACTTACCTCCAAAAGTTGTGGGTGCTCCATCCCTAGGAGTTTTTAAGAAGAGGTTGGACAACCACTTGTCTGAAATAGTATAGGGTTTTTTTTTACTTGAGCAGAAGGTTAGCCTGCAAAGTACCTTCCAACTCTGTTATTCTATAACAGGGGTCTCCAACCTTGGTAACGTAAAGCCTGGTGGACTTCAACTCCCAAGGCAGCTTGCCTTTTTTTATACACTGTGTTCCCAGCTGCAGCTAATGAAGGGAATCAGGGCCCTTTCCTCCCCCATAAGCCACGCAACCCACGTTGCTCTCTTTTCCGTTCCTCCCTGTGTGCCCTAGGATGAAGACTGGGTGGGCCTGGGTTTTCTTCTGAACTCTCTCTCCCTTGTTCTACCTCTTCCCTGCTCTGCCCAGCGGGACTTTGCCTTCCCCAGTTTCTTCCACAGCCAATGGACGGAGCCACACACCCACTCCCTGTCAGCTGTTTGGCTTCCTCCTCCGAATCAGATTCCAAGAGGGGCATTATAGGTATTGGAAACTGAGCTTCAGGAGGAGAGATGGAGGAACCAAGTGTATTAAACCTTGAGAAAAGAGGAGTGTTTGGGAAGTTTCTTGCCTGAGCAGGGGAAGACTTCCAAGGTCCCTTCCAACTATGATATTCTGTTAAATTGTAATCCTTCTCCTGTATCTGAAGACTTAATAAGCACACCTAAACATTTGCTGCTTTTCCAGATTTCAGGACAGTTAATGATAAAATTAAAAAAGGCAGATTCCAGATCAACGTGAGAATAAATTTCCCAACAATAAGAGTAGTTTGATGGCAGAATCAAATCACGGCTACTGTGCAGGCTGGACAGCCAACTTGGAGAGGACTGTTAACTGGGCTGAACTGGGTGCCTTCAAAAGCCCCTTCCAGCTCTTGGATTTGTTCCCTGCTTTCATTTGCATTCAATTGTCAACAGCCTCTGCAAGGTGCCGATTTTGACCCTCCTGATGCTCTGCTGCTTAATTCAAATTTACTATTTGTTTGCTTGCTTGTCTGTTAGATCTACTCCATCACAACTCTGGGCAGTGTTCAATAGAAGGCAATACAAAATAATGAACTACAAGATGCAAAAGGAGAAGAAGGAAAAACAAAGAAAAGAAATCCACCTGGCAACATAGTTTTTCAGCTACATCCAATGACGCTGCCTTCGTTTCAATGAGTTCAAATTGTGGTTAAACTCTCTTCCTATTGAGGCCAGCTTTTCCCCCTCTGTTGACACCCTCCAAGGGGTGTAAGCTCTGTTGGGCTTTGTCTCTGGTCACTGGCAGGAAAGTCTGGCATCTGTGGGCATCTCTTTCTTTCATTTATTTATTTATTTAAAGAGCTGTTTTGGTCTCATGTTAAGGCACCAGGCTAGAAAGCAGGAGATGGTGAGTGCTACTCCTACCTTGACCATGAAAGCCAACTGGATGAACTTCAGCCAATTACCCTCTCTCAGCCCAACCCACCTCACAGGGCTGTCGTTGTGTGGAAAAAGACGAGGAGGAAGGTGTGTTGGATATGTTTGCCACCTTGAGCTATTTGTAAAAATAATAAAGGCAGGATACAAATAAATAAAATAATAAAACATTTTTAATACCACCCATCTTGTAACCAACTTTGGATGGTTTCCAAAGGCATCAGGAATGGAGACACCAGCAGCGGGGATGTTGAATTTCATGCCACTGGTTTTTTTTTTCATTCAACAGATGGGCAGACCAAAAGATCCTGGAGCTGTTAGTTGGCATTTAAGCTATCATTGTTTATTTCTTGGGTGCTCAAACAGGTTCCCTGGCTTGTTGTAACAATGGCACCGCTCAGGGGTGTCACTCCCCCTCTATTTTATATGCGTTGTGGCTGCCATCTTGAATGTTTACACAAACTCATGCACATGTGCCGACACCACACACACACACACACACACACACAGAGTGACACCCCTCACAAAATAGTATATTTTGCAGTTCCTGTTCCTTCCAGAACACCTTATATGCGTTGCGTATGGTTACAAGGGGACCCCTCATGTGGCTCTGGCAGATAAGGGCTGGAGGTGGGGTGGGCTTGTCTGAAATTCGACCCCTGCTTCCTCCCTCCCTCCTGGCTCCAATTCTCAGGTCTTCCTGTTGACCCTGGCTTTTTTCAAGCTGCCTTCCTAACCCTGTGCTCTTCCTTCCCTTGGCCGTTTCCTGCCTTCGGCGAGTCTCCTGTGCCAGTGCCCTTGCTTTGATTTATGGGCCGTTTCCTTTGCCCTGCCCCAGTTCAGCATCGCTGCACGTCCAAGAGAGATCCTGCAGGAACCAGAGCCCCTCTGCCCTTCGCTCCTGCCAGGCCAACTGACATCTTTCCAGGAGGAACCCTGCAAGGGAAGGGCCCCTGCCTCCAGCAAGCTGCTGCCATGTGGAATGAGCAAGACGGATGCTCGGATGCTTGGCATCGTCATTCGGAGCAGCGAGGGAAGTCTGGGCAAGAAGACATGGGGTCCCCTCCCTGTCTTCTACATTCCTGTCGGTGCAGTCAGCTTCCCTTTGGGGCTTGCTTGCTTTGCGCCATATCGCTTCCAGAGCTATTCCCCTGGGCCTTTGTTCACAAGGCAACATCCGCTCAAGTTTCACGACTTCCTCCTGAGCGAAATGTGATTTGGGAAGGCCCTGAGCCAGCTCGGAAGAGATACTTAGTGGCTAGTTGCTAGTCTACTTAATTCCACCTTAAGCACTGGAATCACCTCTTTAAAATAACCAAATGAAAGGGTTTTCCTGGTTTGAATCGTGCAAAGCCATAACTTAAAAGATTTATTTGCCGGAAGCGCCTGGTCTTTAATAGCATAGAGTACTTTTGTTCATTATAGATACTCTTTTTAAGTTACAACCACTTGAAGTTACCACAGCACTGAAAAAAAGGACTTAGAATTGGTCCTCGCACTTGCAACCATCGTAGCATCCCTACAATCACGTGTTCAGAAATCTGGTGCTTGCCAACCGAGATGTATTTATGATAGTTGCAGTATCCTGGGGTTAAATAATCACCGTTTGCGACCTTCCCAGCCAACTTCTGACAAGGAAAGTCAACGGAGGGAACCGGTTTTGCTTAATGACTTTGTGATTAACATAACAATTGCCGTAATTTGCTTAATAACCAGGGGAAAAAAGTCACAAAATCGGATGCAACTCACTTAACAACTGCCTTGCTTAGCAATGGAAATCCTGATCCTGGTTGTGGCCATAGATTGAAGACTACCTGTAATTATTTACAGTATCATCAGAACAGCTTGGCAGCTCCAATTTTATATCCTGGTTGCCATAACACTCCCAGCCCATGATTCACACAGTCTTATCTTTTTGTTTCTTCTATTTCAAACCACCAAGGAGAAGGGAGGGTGATAGGATGAGGAAGTCTCATTAAACTAGAGGTTTTTGGTTATTACCAACCTTCTCCAGTAAAGACTCAAAAGGTGACCTGCAGAACTAACACAACGCAGGTATTAATTGCCACAATATACCCTTTCCATCAAACAGAGTGAGGCAGTATTATCATTATTTCTTAACAAGTCTTCCCTTGGTTAATTTGAATTAATGATAATTCCAACCCTCCATTGTCCATCACCAGAGATTTTAAAATTCCATTTCTTCCTCTTTGTGGTTATCCATTTTAATCTATCAGTGTGAATAATATGTTTAACCAGGCATTAAATCTAAATGTAGTTATTAAACAAATTTAGACCTTTCGTCTATTCTACCACGAACAATTAACAGGAAGTAAATGGCTTTTCTTTTAAACAGGTTATGTTCAACAAAGGAAAACCCATCTTTGCGTCTGTAGAAGTAAAGATAATTCCCCTTACAGGAACAGGAAGAGTTGTCCATCATTAAATCAAAACTGCTTTTAACCCATTAACTGTATTACAGTGACTGTATTTTCCCCCAGTATATTATTGGCATTAAGCTCTTCTTTATCAAGAAATTAAAACATTGGACAACATCCAGGGCTCAGAATGAATCTACAGTTTTGTGTGTTTTACCGATTAAGTGCTTTACCGATTAAGATTACATTCATTCTTGTCCTAATAACAATTTCATGATGCATCTCTTAAGAAAATTTCAAGTGCTCGGGAGGCTCATAAAATAGGGAGTTAGTATCCATAGTCATGAGAAAACCAATAGAGAATATTTGTAGCTCTGGGTTGAAATGTGGGGTGCTTTCTGAGCTTTTTTTTTTGCACACATTTCTTGCAGACATTTTATTACCCAAACTAGCTGGCTAGCAGTAATGATGTTATCTAGTTTGCAAGCCAACAACCAAGCTCAGAGCGCACCAAGAACCCCGCATGAAAAATATTGCTCCTTTCTTTTGCACGTATACAAAGACTTATGTACAGAAATCCCTGAATGTCAGCCAAGTCCTGGCACATCACATTAAGCCCCAAAGCCAACATATGATGCAATCTTAACACAGACAACGGTCTCCAAAATTAACTGGCTTGCCACGAGTGTGAACTTTGCCTGCATGGAATGGTGTAGAGAGTAGGTATGAAGACGTGGTCCCTTGTCTTTGAGGACATTTTGGATCACAGTTTCTTAACATTAGCAACTTGAAGATGTGTGGACTTCAACTCCCAGAATTCCCCAGACAGCTGAGGAATTCTGGGATCAGAAGTCCACACATTTTCAAGTTGACAAGGTTGAGAAACATTGTTTTAGAGCACCCAATTCTTTATGTAAAGCTGCATTTGGTATACAGATAATCCTTAATTGGGCACTTGATAACATCCAAAGTTACTACGGACTCCCCAAAATTACCTGTAACTGATAAGAAGTTATGACAGCTGTGCTATATGCCTGTACTTGGGCCCTTGGCAACCAGCCTGCATTTACAGCTCTTTGAAGTCTCCTTTTTGCCCCAAACCAGCATTTACTTGCAGTTTTCAGCAAAACCGACCCATGGCAAACCATTGCTTTATTTAACAACCTGGCATTCACTTAACAACCAGCACAAAAAAGGCCCAAAATTGGCTGAGTCACATTGGTAACCTGATTTATTATGACTGTCACGACTTACCACCACAATGGGCAGGTTCTATTATGAGTGTAAATCAAGGATTACCTTTAACAATTGTGGAATGAAGCACACAGATTTGCACCCTCACATATAAGATTTGAAAGAGGAGGTGGTTAAAGTACATATAAGAGCTTTAGCAGATCAGATTCTTGGGTGTCAAAAGCGCCCCTGGAGTCAGGGATCATCTTGAAAACTTCAGCTCATTTCTAGAATATTTGGACTCAGTTATGATCAAGTTATGAATGGCTCTGGGCCATTCAGTAATCACCCAGAAGTGCTAGTAGAAAGTAGTATTTATATCCACAATTTCTCCACCAATTTTCTGCAAGACAACACAATTCATTGCTTCCTGAAAATTTCAAGCTTCCACTTTTGAATCACAACATTTTCAGCTCCTTTGACAGGAGAGCCACACTGGTGAGCTTGGAAGCATGTTGCATGATATGACATGAGAGCATTGGACAATGGTGGTTCCCATTGCATTCTTCCACACCTCTCCCACGACCAGCAAAATGAGCCTTGGGTTTGTTTTTTTAAAATGCAGAATAAATGATGCAAAGGGAGGGAGGTGCTGGAGAGACATTCAATTGAAAGGGATGTGTGAGGTTTCTTTGGCAAGTAATTTAGGTTGCCTGGCAGCAGAATTTCGTTTTAATTTATTCGGCCGAGATGCTGAGCACGGAGCCCTTTATATCCCGGGCCTGGCCACAGTTTACATGAATGCATACTTCAAAGCCACTCCCCACCCCCACCCCAGACCGTGTTAGGGTATTTCTTGACTGCTGTTTCTAGTGGCTGGCTCAGCTGGTCCCCAAACTGCCAACTTTGCTTTATTTTGTCAACAGCATTTCCGGCTTTATTTCCTAAGCAGGGCTCGGGGAAGATAAGTTGGTGAGTCAGAAGGTGACTCACCCCTCAAGCTTTCAAGGGCAAGATGTAGCCAGTGCAGACATGCCCAGGAGAAGCATGGGTCAGCATGGCAGCTCACATCAGGAAGACAATTCAGGGAATTGCAATGTTTGGTGCAACACAGGACGAGCGCATTTCTGGTACAGCCATGCCAAAGTCCTGATTCACCTCAGGAAAAAGGAAGAGCATCAGCTTCCTTCCTCCTGGTTGTGACACCAACACAACTCTGCCCTCTCCTTCCCTCCCAGGCGAGAGTTTCCTTCTCTCCACACACAAGCAGCTGTGGCCTGCAGAGCATGAATGAAGCCACATGGGCGGGGCATTGAAAAATCTCCTCCCTAGAATAGGTCTGGCCTTGGCAATTTGAAAGCAACCAACATGCCTTCAATGCTTCACCCTGGACACAATGCCATTCCTCCTTGCAATCATCCTGCAGCGGTGTTGAGTGTCCAGAATTTCCCCCACTGAAGCCAAATCTATGGGGGAAAGATGTGTTCAAAGCAGAGATTAGCAAATTGAGGTTCTGGGCTGCATAGGCTCCAGAACTCCAGAATATGTTCCCAAATGGTCACTTTTAACACCATAGAAGGGGGAAAGGCTAAAGGCAGAAAATGGATGATAGAAGGAGAATCATTTCAATTATATATAATTTTAATAAAACGCTAATGACATGCATTGCAAGGCAATGTAGTTTTGTTCTGGCCCCCATCTCCTATTTTGGGGGACCAGCTCTCATCATAATCCCACCCCAAGCCAGGTCCAGGCTGTGAACTACAGAAAAGTTGCACTCTTTGAATTGTGCCTGTTACATTTTCAGGAGAGTGTTGTGGAATAGGGGAAAACCTAAAAGGGTCTGGATCTATTTTTTTTAATTACTACAGAAACAAAAAAGGGGGTATAAAATTGCAGCTTCTTATTTTTTTAAAATTTCAATATAAGACAATAAGAATTACAGGTTATGGCTTATGATCATTTAACAACTGTTCAAAGTTACGACAGCATTGAAAAAAGTGACTTAGGACCAGTCCTCACTGTTACAACTGTCACAATATCCCCCCAGATCCATGATCAAAATCCAGTCCTTGGCAACCAGCATGTGTTTATCATGTTGCAGTGTCCCAAGTCACATGGTCACCATTTGGGATCTTCTCAGCTAGCTTCCAAAAACAGTCAATGGGGGAAGCCAGATTCATTTAACAACCATGAGATGCAACTGCCATGATTCGCATGACTTGGAAAAAAGGTTGCAAAATTGGTTGCAACTCATTTAATGACCATCTTGCTTAGCAAACGGATGTTCCAATCCAATTGTAATCATAACTCAAGGTCTACCTTATTTACTTATCAGTTAGCAGGGCTGGCTGGGAAATTCTGGGAGTTGAAGTCTTCAAGTTGCTAAGGTTAAGAAACACTGGTTTAAACTTGGCAATTTTTTCCATCTGTCAAACTCAGAGCCATTTTACACACCACACTGCAGAAATTATCATTACTAGCCTGTTCTGGGATTTAGAGCATTGAATGAGCTCTCCAACAAACGTTTGAAGATCTGGGATAGCTGCAGGATGAGCTTCCTGTTGAGAGTCTGGCACAGATCTAGAGATCCTCCCAGCAATTCTTGGCAGAGAGACATCTTCCTAAACGGTCTTCAAATGCACAAGATTGCAAATATACCAAAGTGGAAACCCTAACCCTTTCCCAGTGGATATTGATGCAAATCTTTTGCCATGCAGGGGTTTCTTTCTTCTGCCGTCCCTGAGGCCAAATGCCTTAGCTCCCTAAGCTACACATCTTTTAAAATACAGGCACAGGCAGAGTAGAGATGCAGCGCATGCACACTTGAACACATTGCAATGTTTGCACATGGGAAGTCTATGTTCTCCTCTGGGTTCCCGTTTCTTCCGCACAGAGGAAATGGGGCAGGCTATTCCCAGCTGGACTGCAGCCACTGGGGTTCTGATTCCCTCTTCATTGGGGAAAGACCGAAAGGATCACGCTTCCTGCTCTCTTCTTCTCACTCTCAGGTCGATTTCTGGTGTGGATCAGCCCCAGGGTATAAAACTAAGAGAGAAGGCCTGGAGGGGGATGCAAGAAGCATCCTTTAAAAAGGGCAATTCATATTAAATAATTAACAATTCATATTAAAGTATAACAATTCATATTAAATCCATCCCATAATTATAATATAATAATACATCTTTATATATTCTATATAGTTCTATTCTCCTTGTATTGTACAGTTCTACCTATTTCATTACCATTTTTTAATTTTCTAACCATTGATAAAATAAATCCCAAATCTTATAAAATGGTTTATCTTCTGGTTCTCTAATTTCAAATGTCCATTTACTTATTTCAGCACATTCCATTAAAGGTATTCAGTACAGATGAGGTGAGACTGGGCTCAAAAACATTCACTGTGAGAGGGACCTTGGAGTCCTAGTGGATAATCACTTGAATATAACCCAGCCGTGTGCAGCAGCAGCCAAAAAAGCTAATACAGTCCTGGGTTGCATAAACAGAGGCAAAGAATCAAGATCATGTGAAGTACTAGTACCACTTTATAAAACCCTAGTAAAGCCACACCTGGAGTACTGCAACCAATTTTGGTCACTCCAAAACAGATGTTGAGACTTTGGAAAAAGTTCAGGGAAGAGCAGCTAAGGTGATCAAAGGCCTGAAGACTAAAAGTAACATATGAAGAACAGCTGCAGGTTTTTGGTCTGGCTAGTCTAAAGAAAAGAAGAATTAGGGGCGACACCATAGCAGTCTTCCAGTATTTAAGGGGCTGCCACAAAGAAGAGGGGATCAAATTACTCTACAAGGCACCAGAGGGCAGGACAAGAAACAATGGCTGGAAACTAACCAAAGCCCGAAGCAACCTGGAATTAAGGAGAAACTTCCTAGCAGTGAGGAAAATTAACCAGTTGGAACAGCTTCCCTTCAGAAATCATAGGCACTGCATCACTGGAGGGTTTTTAAGAAGAGACTACTTATCTGAAATGGTATAGATTCTCCTGTCTAAGCAGGGGATTGGACTAGAAGACCTCCAGGGTCCCTTCCAGTTCTATTCTATACCATTCTAACTTTGAAAGTCCTTTATTGTGGCCTTGTTATTATTTTTCAAATTTTACCAGATCAAATCAAATCATATACTTCAACAGATGCGCAAAATGCTATTTTGAGCCCCAGATTGGGAAAAAACTGGGAGAAAGAAAGAAAAAAAGCTCAAACCATGACTTTTCTCGAAGTATTAACAGTGGCCCTTCTCTGCCACCTTTTTATTCCTTAATTTACTGCATTTAGAACTTACTTTCCTGCCAAATAGATGCTGTGAATAATAACAAAAGCATCCTGGACTTGGGTAAATTAATTCATTTAGCACATAGACTGAGATGAAGGGGAAACCTTTATCCTGATTCATACCACAGGAAATCGAACTGAACGCTTTCTTTAAGGGTAAGTCAGCAGTTTCTGTTCTCCCTGAGAAGTTTCTTTATTCAAGGATGGCTATTTTCTAAGTCAGTGCCAAAGCACACAGGGATGTCCAAGTCTTTTCCACCCATCTTTTTTTCTTAAAGTAATCCTTTCCTGCATCAATTTCTTTCATTAGTGAGTGCCCTCTTTTTCTTGTTTTCTCACTTCTATTGACATCCACCTCTTAAAAACAGGGAAGTAGATTCGTAAAGTGAGCCACTTAAGGCACAAAGCCAGCTGGGTGACTTTGAGATGGTCACTCTGTTTCAGCAATGGCAATCTACCTTCTGAAAAACCTTGTCAGGAAACCTGCCAGTACACACACACACACTGCATGGGGGAATGGGACAACTCATGGATATTAATAGAATAACAGAGTTGGAAGGTCTTCTACTCCAACCTCCTGTTCTGGCAGGAAACCCTATACCATTTCAGACAAATGGTTATCCAATCTCTTCTTACAAACTTCCAGTGTTGGATCATTCACAACTTCTGGAGGCAAGTCGTCCCACTTATTAATGGTTCTAACTGTCAGGATATTTCTCCTTAGTTTTAAATTGCTCCGCTCTCATTGATTAGTTTCCATTCACTGCTTCTTGTCCTGCCTTTAGGAGCTTTGGAGAATAGCTTGACTCCCTCTTCTTTGGGGCAGCCGCTTAGATATTGGAACAGTGCTATCATGTCATCCCTAGTTCTTCTTTTCACTAGACTAGACAGATCCAATTTCTGTAATTGTTTTTTTTTTAATTACATTTATATGCCGCCCTTCTCCGAAGACTCAGGGCGGCTTACAATTTTTGGAGCACAACCCAGTGTGCTCAGCAATAGCCTTCATTCCATTGTATATGCCTGCTTATTACTAAGTGGCATTTTTACAAGGTCAGCTTATTGCCCCCAACAATCTTGGGTCCCCAATTTACCTACCCCGAGAGGATGGAAGGCTGAGTCAACCTTGAGCCTGGTGGGATTCGAGCCTACAATAATTGTAGGCAGCTGGATCTTAAGAGCAGGCATTTAACAGCCTGAGCTACCAAGGCTCTTTTTTTGTTCCTCGTATATTTCAGCCTCCAGTCCCCTAAACACCTTTGTTGCTCTTCTTGGTACACTTTCTAGTGTCTCAACATCTTTTTACCTTGTGACTACCAAAACTAGATGCAATATTCCAAGTCCGGTCTTACCAAGGCATTATAAAATGATATTAACTTCACATGATCTTGAGTCTATTCCTCTGTTATTCCTCTGTCTCTCTGTCTCTCACACACACACATACACACAGAGGGAAGGAGGGAGGGAGGGAGAGATGGAATATTTCTCAACATTGGCAACTTTAAGATGTGTGAACATCAACTCCCAGATTGAGAAACTCTGCTCTGAAACAAACTGAAACATCAGCATCCCAAAGGGTGGCAGAAAACAGCTGACCTTGGCTGAAAAATCCAATCAGGATGGGAGGCCCCCAGAAAAACCCCAAAGCTGTAAACTCAACTGGACAATTATGTAGTGTTGGTAGAAATCCATCTGGTTCAGTTCCAAGCTGGGAGGAAAGTGGAGGCTGGAGGCTGATTGGAAAGAGGGTCCATTTACTGATGAACAGAACCACATGTTTGTAATTCTGGTGCAGCTGACCACATGGAGTTGAGAGTGTGGGGTATTTACCTTCTCTTGGGCTTTGCACTTGAACTTCCTGTTCCTGTGCAAGAACATGTATTCCATTAACTGTTGTCAGACTCCCATGGGGCCATGTCAGGGATGGGATTCTACCCGGTCGGACCGGTTCTATAGAACCAGTTGTTATGGTACAGTTCAGAGAACCAGCAAATTGCGCCACTGGCTCACCTTGCCCCACCCACTCACTCCTTACCTGGCATGCGCACCATCTAACTTGCCTGCATTGTGCATTTGCCTAATTTTTGATAAGTTACTATTTTTCTTCCCCAACCATCAGATTTCGACTATCAGCTGTGCCGGGAGATTTAGATTAGCTAGAAAACAGGAAATCGTTGGAAATTTTTCAGTGCAGACTCAGGTAGCAGATTGCAGAATGGTAGATCTCTGAGTGAATCTGTGATTCTGTGAGCAACTCCATCTGCCTGCCTGCTTTGCCTGATTTTGGGTAAAAGTTGCTCCTTTTTTAATTAAAAAAATTCAATATTTACATAAATATTTACAATATTTACATACAAGCCAAGCCCAGCTAGTCACATGACCACCAAGCCACACCCACAAATTAGGCCATGCCCACAGAACAGGTTGTTAAGAAATTTGAATCCCACCCCTGCATACAGGTACTCTGGAATGCCAGTTTTGTAATTTGGGGTGGCAAGAAAAACATTTAAATAAGACTTCTGGGAGAAATTCATCCATATCCTGCATGTTACCAGGAAATTCCTCCTGCACATTTTCTGTTTTATTTATTTATTTTTATTTGTCAAAACCTTAAAATACAATAGAAATAAGAATAAAGGTAAGTTTAAATATAAGAAATAGGAACTAATAATTGGGGACAATAGGACAGGGATGGTAGGCACGATGGTGCACTTATGCACGCCCCTTACAGACCTCTTAGGAATGGGGTGAGGTCAATAGAGGTTTGTTTGAGGGTAAAGGATTGGGAGTTTGAGCAGGTGACAACAGAATCAGGTACTGAGTTCCAGACATTGACCACTCTGTTGCTGAAATCGTACTTCCTGCAATCAAGTTTGGAGTGGTTTACATTAAGTTTATATCTGTTGTGTGCTTGTGTTGTTGTGGTTGAAGCTGAAATATTCATTAACTGGTAAGACGTTGTAACATATGATTTTATGTAAAAACTCACACAGTTGGGAAGATGCCAGGAACACAGATAAGCCATGACGATACAAGATAAATTCACGTTTGCTCCCAACAGCCTTCTGTGCGCAGCTTGCCTTTTTTATACACTGTGTTCCCAGCTGCAGCTAATGAAGGGAATCAGGGCCCTTTCCTCCCCCGTAAGCCATGCAGCCCATGTTGCTCTCTTCTCCGTTCCTCTCTGCGTGCCCTAGGATGAAGAGGGGGTGAGCCTGGGTCTTCCTCTGAACTCCCTCTCCCTTGTTCTATCTCTCCCCTGCTATGCCCAGCTAGACTTTGCCCTTCCCCATTTTCCTCCACAGCCAACTCCCACTCCCTGTCAGCTGTTCATCTTCCTCCTTGGATTCAGACTCCGACAGGGGCATGACAACAGCTATGCTGGTTGAGGGATTCTGGGAGTTGAAGTCCACCCATTTTAATGTTGAGAAACACTGCTGGGTCCTGAGTAATTCTGCAATAGCCGTTAGGAATTCCTGTTTTGCAAAGAAAAACTGGAGTGGATTTTTCCTGGTCTGCAGAAACATTTGTGGGTTTGGGGCATTTGTTTTGATGTTGTTTATTGAGCTGCAGCCTCACAGTGAGTTGATTACCAACTCTCTGTTTTCCTCCCATCACACAGGAAGGAAGCAGGATGACAAAGCAAGACCGAGAACTGTCCTCCCCCAGCCCCAGGGCCCTTGAACCATGACCCATATTTATGTCGTGAAGGTCCACCAGACTCTTTAGCCCCTGAAGATCAGCTGCCTGTGGGAAAGATGAGCCAGGAGTATAAAAGGAAGGTTTTCCGCACATGAACTCTAATCTACTGCAGCATCAAAATGACAGCCCTGCGGGCAACTATCTCAACTGCCCAGGAATGAGTTCACAATAAAATGGGCTGGTTGTGCATTTTGCACTGAATCATTTGGAACTGTTTTGTTGTTGTCAAGTGCCCAGTGGAAAGGTCTTTCAGATTTCTGATGACCTCTCTTCAGGAAAGGATCTCTACACATTGATGAAAAATGCACATTTCATTCGCATCGTAGCCAGATCTGATCACAAGCCCAGAGAGGAACTGCTATGCAGGTAGTCTTCGACTTATGACAACTGATACAACTGAGACCAGAATTTCCATTGTTAAGCTAGGCTGTCACACCCTTTTAAAAAATTTATTTATTTTATTTTTTTTGCCATTGTGGGAAGAAAAATCCATCTGGTTCAGTTCCAAGCTGCGAGAAAGACACTGGAAACAGGGAGGCTGATTGGAAAGGTGGTTTAAAGATGAAGCAGAACCACATGTGACTCTGGGCAGCTGACCAAAATGGAGTTGAGAGTGAGGGTTTTTTATACCTTGAGCTTCTTGTTCCTGTGCAAGAACATGTATCCTATTGGCTGTTGCCAGATTCCTATGGAGTCACGTAGGGGTCATAGCTGGCTCTATAGGCAAAAGAAGAAATGTAAATCCTAGGTGTTTGTCTGAGCTTCCAGGTTTGGTTGAAGTTTGGACTGCTCTGAGATGATGCAATGAAGGGGCTTGTGTTCTCAATTCCTATTGTGGCTTAATGGCTTTCGTCCTGTTTTGGAGCTTGATTGAGGGCTAATCCTACCATTCTGCCTTTGTTTCAAAATATCCTGTCTTGAATGGATCACCAAATCTGCATTTCTTTTTTTTAAACAAGTTTTATTCAGTTTTTAACGGTTCAAATAAAGCTCTTTTCAGTAGACAGCATATTCCCGGGTCATCACTTTTACATGCAAATATGACAATAGTTCTATATTCATTTTTGACATTTAACTTCCTATTTTATCCCATTTTTACTTCCATTCCATTTTTTGGCAAACAAAGGGCCAAACAAATTAATCCTAGTCTCAAATCTTAATCTCAATCTGTATAACCCCCCATTTCATTTCAAATTAGTTGTAAATATTTTTAAACGTTTATATATCTTAAAAATAACAATATGTTTGCCCATCATATAGAAAATAAAGTTTGTCCATATCTATCCTTTAACTATCTTCACATTGTTAATACTCTTTTATCATTTACATATTTCTTTTATCTGTCAGATTTGCCCTTTCATCACATATTCTCTCCATAATTCTAAATCAATACAAGCTTTAACAAAAAAGAATAAAAAGAAAACTAGACTTGCCCCCCTTTACTACTTTGAAAGTGACACCTCAGTGGCTAACATATTAACATAGTGATAATCATTCCCTTTAAAGCAAAAGATAGAATAAAAGAAAAAAGAGAAAAGAAAAGTTACATAACATTATATCTCTTTTCAATCGGGTTCTGCAACACACATCCCCTAAAGTTTGTTTATAGTTCCAAAATAATAGTAAAAAATAACTAACCTTGGTTATTGACAAATCTGGTTTTTAAACATCTTCAAAAATCATTTCAGTTAATTCAATTTATCTAATCAACATTTACCTTTCTTTTATAAATAAAAAGTAAAAGTGTAACCTTCATCTAATAAAAATTGTCAGTAACCTCCTCTATTGTTTTACATTTTTATGATTCCAATATATTCTTATTACCCCTCTTCTCCATGCAGACCCCCCTTCTTAATACATTAACCATTATCTCTATGTAAACGAGTTTCTTTCTTCATTATATAATTCCCGTATTTCTCTATCTTCTGCTCTTGTTTCTTGTTCCCTCTCCTCCCTTTTATCCTGCTATATCCCTTCTCCATCCAATTTAAATCCCCCTCTCTCTTTTTGCCTTTCTGCTCCCTTTTCTTCTGGACCTTTCTAGCATGCCTTATTTCATAAATGTTCCCCTTTTTAATTACTTTCTTAGGTTTCGGTTTTTTTACCACCCTTCCTTTCCCTTTTATTTGTATTAATCTTTGTGTTAATTGTCTCTTTAAAATGGCTTTCCCTTGTGCTGGCTCCTCCCTTTCCAAGATTCCTTCTTCTTGTTCTTTGTTCGCCATTTCCATGCCCATGTCTTCTGCAACGAGCCAAATTAATTCAGTCACTTCCTGTAGCAGTTCTTTCATACTTTTAAATTCCATTTTTAATTCCTTGGATGGCCACCAAAGTTTTTATTTTCCTTATTTCTTCTTCTTTAAATTTTCTAAGATCTTAGCCCAAGTCCAGAGTCTATCAATATCACCAACTAATCCAGCAGTCTGTCTTTTATTTTAATTCAAACTTTCACCTTCTATGGGTCTTGCCTTTTTGTTTCAATGTCTCTTTAAAATTGTAACAACTCCTATTCACAAAGGAACAAGATATTTTCCTTCTTTAAATTCCAATTTTTATCCACAAAGTGGCACTTTCTGTTACACGAAATCTTCTCCCTTTCCTTTTATTTTAATATTCAAGATTTTTCGAGCCCCAAACTTAAGTTCTTATGCCGGCTTCTTCCTTTCCCGGTTTGAAGCCCCTTATAGCTGTCAAAGATATTTTACTTATTATTTTTCCCTTCACTTGACACTGCGCCGCTTCTTCTTCTTTTTTAAAAAACTCATCTTTATCTTAATCCCAGGGTGCCTTTATTGATCTTACCATCCGATACTCCCAGTTCCTCTGCTGTCAACTTCTTTCTTTCCTCCTTCACCGATCTTAGTCCAGTTGAGACCTTCTCTTTGAGGTGGCCATATTGACCACCGCTTCTTGTCGTCTTCGGAGGGAAAAGACCAGACCCAAAAGGGGGGAGATGGGGCTCCCCTCACTCTGGCTGGCAGCTTTCCCTTTCTCCGCCGCCCCTCCGAGGCAGCTTCAGCCCCAAACCGTAAGGATCGGAGCTCTCCAATGCAAGAGCCGGGCTGTGGCCACAGACAATCGCAAACCGCCGTCCGTTAGCAAGAAGGCTCAACCCGGAAGTCCCAAATCTGCATTTCTAAAAGGTGGCCCCCTCAGTTTGGTTTCTGAATAGGCTGGCCCAAATCTTTCTTCATGGGCACCAAAATATCTGCTGGGGACCATTAAGAAAGACTTGGGGTCTGCTTTCTGTCTCCAAGAGCATGTTTCTCCATTTCTCCTTTAGGGAAATATAATATTCTGCCTTTGTAATATTTCCCACAATATTTCATTCTTCTAAGAGAGGGGTGGGTGCTAACTTTCTACACCATGAATCACTGCAGTTTGCTAAGTGAATCATGCAATTGTTAAGCGAATCTTCTTTCCCCATTGATTTTGCTCGCCAAAAGCTGGCTGGAAAGTCACAAATGATGATTCCATGACCTTAGGATGCCACAACCATCATAAATACATGCCAGTTGCCAAGTGCCTGAATTCTGATCACGTGACCATGGGAATGATGTGACAGTCGTAAGTTCAACAACTTCATATGTCAATTTTTTCAATGCCGTTGTAACTTTGAATGCTTGTTAAATGAATGCTTGTAAATTAAGGACCCCTGTAGTAGGGTTATGTGAATGATGGCACATGAAATCCTGGGTCTTCTGGGCACTTTACCCCTTCCTTCCAAATTTCAGCTCATACAAAACTCTATGAGTTGAGCAATGGACTGGTACATTCAAGAGCAACAGTGGGCAAAACTTCCTAACCCCACTGTGACTTTGGAGCACTGCTGGAAATGTGCACCCCTCAGGATACTCTTGTGTGTATGTATGTCGGTATTAAATATCTACTGAAAAGAACATACTGCAAAAGGTTGCTGTGTTTAAAAACAGTTTTCATTGTGGAAGAAGCAAAACAGCTGGATAGGCAGCACACTTTGAAGCCTGCTGGTAGATCAGGCAATGGTGTAAAAGAAAGGCATTCTGCTGGACCACAAGACCCATCACTCCCCACCTTTGTATGGGATGCTACAGCAAGAGTATTTAGGGGCCACATTACCTCTCCACAAGCTAAGGAGCGGAATTGGCTGCAACACACATATGTGGTCTAGCACAGTGTTTTTCAAACTTAACAACTTTATAGACTTTAACTCCCAGAATTCCTGGCATAAGTGTCAAGTTTGAAAAAGGAAATAGAAATAGAAAAGGAAATAGAAAAGGAATTGAAAGGAAGTTGCTTTAATAGTTAACATTGAATTGTTAACTAGAGCATACAAAACCTTTGCCAGACCAATTCTCGAATGCAGCTCGTCCATCTGGAACCCACATTGTATATGGGACATTAACACGATTGAGTGGGTTCAGAGGTATTTCTCAGGAAAAGTTCTCCACTCCTCCACTCACAATAGAATTCCCTATGCCTCCAGGCTCGAAATTTTGGGCTTGGACAATCTAGAACTGTGCCGCCTGCAGTCCGATCTAAGCATAGTACCCAAAATTGTCTGCTACAATGTCTTGCCTGTCAACAACTTCTTCAGCCTCAATCACAACAATACATGGACAAACAACCGATGCAAACGCATGGTAAACCTCTCCAAACTCAATGGCAGAAAATACGACTTCAGCAACAGAGTGGTCAATACCTGGAACGCCCTACCCGACTCTGTGGTTACAGCCTCAACCCCTCACAGCTTCAACCTCAAACTGTCTACCATGGTCCTCACCCCATTCCTAAGAGATCCTTTAAGGTGCCTACCATCCCTGTCTTACTGTCCCCATTTATCTGTATTTACTCCCTTTGTTTAAACTACTTATACTTGTTACACTTGTACATGTTTGACAAACAAACAAACAAACAAACAAATAAATAATTCAAGCAATTATTTTCCACCTGTTTCTTTGCTCCAAGTGAGCAGTTGGCATGCCCTAAAGGTTTCCTCACGTTTTATAGTTCTGGGCCACCACTTTGAAAAATGCAGTGGTTAGGCTGGATAATAAAGGGTTAGGATGCTCACCAGCACCCACAACATGTTTACCAACTCTTCAGTTCCACAATTAACATAATCTAAAATAAAGCTTGTAATTACTGCATGGTCATCCAGATTCGCTCAATTTCTGACTTCTTTTGCCCTCTGCAAACAGAACACGGTGAGATTTTCTATCATCTATCTATCTGTCTGCTATTTAAAACAAACAATAAAAATTAACAAGAATGTCTATTTAAAATGGAGAGAGAAGAAAGAAGACAGAACAAAACCAGAAATGCAGGAAAAAATTAGAAAAGTAAAAAAATATAAAGAAATGACTCCTGCTTTTCTGAATATATTATCATATTTCTGTAGCACCATCACACTTGCACGCCTCAGTTATTAGCATTAATGTAAACTAACCTCTCACTCCGTGGTTATAGCATTGCTTACTATTTTTCCATAACCTAGTTTTTTCTAATTATCAAAGCCACACATCATGATTTCATCTTCTTTCTATTTTATGCAAAAAGTCAATATAAGGGCTGTCCAATCAGCTTTAAACTTAATGTCTTGTCTCTAATTAAAGCTGGCCATCTCAACAAGCTTCATCATCTTCACTGTGAATTCCTTCACTGTGGGTAAAGCAAAATCTTTCCACCTCTGTGCATATAATAGTCTCAACTACAAAACATGGTGAGATTTTCTAGAGTGGCAACTTTTTTTTCTTTGAGTTAATCTTTGGGGAAATGGGTCTGGCCCTCAACTCCTGCTATATAGCAAGGAGCCATTTTAGATCAATTTCCAAGTAGAGTAAAGGACGGAGACAGCGATCAGCTGCCTCAATGCCAGTAGCAAAAACAGACTCATCAGCTTTTGACTAGGCCTGTTTTTAATGGTTGTTTAGGTCAAAAAAGTCAAAATGGCACCTGCACTCATGTGTTCAAATCTCCACCTTTGTCATGTATCATACATGTAAAAAAAAGGTGCAGGCTACAATTCATAGGTGGTATTCAGCAGGTTCTGACCAGTTCTGGGGAACCAGTAGTGGAAATTTTGAGTGGTTCAGAGAACCAGCAAATCCCACCTCCGACTATTCTCTGCCTCCCAAGTCCCAGCTGATTGGCTGGGTCTTCTTTAGTTGCCCTGCACAGGAGAACGGAGCTGGAAAGCAGGTTAGTGGGGTGGGGAGGGAAGGGGGATTTTACAGTATCATTCCCCTGCCACGCCCACCAAGCCACACCCACAGAACTGATCAAATCCCTTTATATATGCTTATCAGTATATTTGATGATGATAGGAAAGGTACTGTATGGTAACGTGGGACTCACACAACACCCACAGCAAACCCAAGCTTAGTGCAAGATGAAAACTTAGTGTAAAAACTTTTCTGTATGGTAAGAGAACAACTGGAGGAAATAATGTCTGCTATTCTATCTTCATACATCTACAACAGAAACATTAAAGCCATAAACATTGATATGAATAACCATACATCACTACGTTATTAAGGTAACAAATGGATTGAGAACACATTTGGATTAAATCAAACCTATATTTAATGCAATTTCAAGGCCATTCGATTTCTAAACAATTCTGGGTGACTTGCAGAAGTAGTACTCAGAAGGTTCTGACCAGTTCTGGAGAACCGGTAGCAGAAATTTTGAGTAGTTCAGAGAACCGGCAAATCCACCTCTGACTGGAGATTTTACAGTATCCTTCCCCTGCCACACCCACCAAGCCACGCCCACAGAACCGATAGTAAAAAAAAATTAATCCCACCACTGACTCCCTCTCCCCAGTTATATCTACCCGGCCCACCAGGCCAACTATCAAGAAAATACATCTGGTGCAGGGATGGGATCCGACCGGTATAACTACCGGTTCTGTTGCTCTCTGTTGTGTGCGCATGCACACGTGCGCGAGTCGTGCGAGTCACGCAAGTGCAATTTACGACCTGCTGAGCTGCCCGGACAGCTGAGCAGCGCTGCGTGCAAGTGCGCAGCAGTTGGAAAAGCCCTTTTTTCCTGCTTTTTCAACCGCAGCTGTGTCGCGCAAAGCAGCTGCGGTTGAAAACGCAGGAAATAAAGATCAGGTAAGAGCCCGGGCTGACGGGTGGGCCAAAACAGCAGCAGACATAGAACCAGTTCTATGTTTGCTGCTCTTCAGAGCAACCAGTTCTACAGAAGTGGACAGAACCGGTAGAATCCCACCCCTGATCTGGTGGGACCTAGGAAAAGGGACTTCTGTGTGGTGACTCCTTCACTGTGGAAAATCTTTCCTCCAGAAATAATCTTGTTGCTTTTCCTTAAAGACAGTTTTGTCAGTGGGCCTGGAGAGCCCCATTTTGAAAGAAACAAGTGGTTTGGCTTTCTTTGTTGTCATTACCCCAAGCTGGGAGGGTTTTTTTAATTACATTTATATCCCGCCCTTCTCTGGAGACTCAGGGCGGCTTACAATTTCTGGGATACAACCCAGTGTGCTCAGCAATAGCCTTCATTCCATTGTATATGCCTGCTTATTACTAAGTGGCATTTTTACAAGGTCAGCTTATTGCCCCCAACAATCTTGGGTCCCCAATTTACCTACCCCGAGAGGATGGAAGGCTGAGTCAACCTTGAGCCTGGTGGGATTCGAGCCTACAGTAATTGTAGACAGCTGGATCTTAAGAGCAGGCATTTAACAGCCTGAGCCACCAAAGCTCAAAGTTTAAATTGTGGGTTTCTAACTGTGGATTTGTAATATTGTACATCGTCCGGCATCATTGTATATGAGTTGCTATATACATTTGTTTAATAAATAAATTAATACTAAATTGCACAACTGATGGGAATAATGCAACGGGGAAGTTTTGCATCGCATAATTTATTCTCACCATTTGTGCAATGATGCTGTGACTTTCACGTATGACACCCCTCCCCCAAGTACAGCACATTTGCATCTGCTACAGTTTGCGTTTTTAATTCCTGACCGTTTTTGAAACCCTGCCGCTTTACTTTTTATGGAAGAAGTTTCTAGATCTCATTGCCAAAGCTAAGGTTAGACAAACACTCCACCAGAAGACAAAGGAAATTGTGAGCCAGTCTGGGTCGCTCCCCACCCACTCGCCCGCAGAGCTCAAAGGGCGAAAGTACAAGCAGGCAGGAGGCCAGGCCTGTTGGGAAGGCAGGCACGGCGAGTGGAGGAACCGGCTCAACCAGTCAAAGAGACCCGCTCAGTTTCTGCGGCTGTTTGTTTTGTCCTTGCCTTTGTTCACAGCCTCATTTTTTTGCGAGAGACACCAAAGAAAGTTGTCTGGCTCATTCCAACAACTTCCTTCCCAGAATCTGGAAGGTTAAAATATGTTGCCTGAACCAGCTACTCTGGATTTCAAGTCATGGCTCAGAAACTGCCTGTGGTAGAAAAGCATCCCGCTGTGATTGATCCAATCACCAAAAATGCATGGTGGCTAGACTTGGGAAGAGCTCACAGAAAGAAGGTTACTATCAGCAGCAGCCAAACAAAGCCAACGCAATCCTAAATTGCATTAACAGAGAGATACAATCAAGATCAAGTGAAGTACTAAGGCCACTCTATAAAGCCTTAGTAAGACCACACCTAGAGTCCTGCATCCAGTTTTGGTCACCACACTATAAAAAAGATGTTGAGAGGCTAGAAAGAGTGCAGAGAAGAGCAACCAGGATGATTAAGGGGACTGGAGGCTAAAACATATGAAGAACAGTTACAGGAACTGGGCATGGCTAGTCTAGTAAAGAGAAGGACCAGGGGAGACATGATAGCAGTGTTCCAATATTTGAGGGGCTGTCACATAGAGGAAGGGGTCAAGCTATTTTCCAAGGCACCCAGTGGCCAGACAAGGAATAATGGATGGAAACTGATCAAGGAGAGATTTAACCTGGAAATAAGGAGAAACTTTCTGACAGAACAATCAACCAATGGAGCAGAAGTTGCCCTCGGAAGTTGTAGGAGCTTCATCACTTGAGACTTTCAAGAAGAGATTGGACTCCCATTTGTCAGAAATGGTGTAGGGTCTCCTGCTTGGGCAGGGGGTTGGACTAGATGACCTACAAGGTCCCTTCCAACTCTGATTATCTGTTATCTGTTATCAGATGGAAAAAGGATCACTGATGTACTTCCAGCTTCCTCAACCAGTTGCCCTTCAAACGGGTTGGAGTGCAGCTCTCCTTGGCCCAGCCATGGGCTTTGTGGGTTGGGGGTGATTGAACTCATGTCTGAACAGACCTAAAGCAGGGCCAGATAGGAGAAAGCTAGTTCACACTCCTTGCTTTCAAGGGTATCCAGACAGAAGATAAGAAAAGGCAAGATGGTGGCCACAACCAGGCCATTAAAGCCCTGACCTGTTGCACTGCACATTCAAAGAGGTGAGTCTTTCACTATCATGACTGATGTGGTCATGGCCATCATCTTAAATATTTTTTTTCCTCTTTCTCCAGGCTCCCCTATTGCTTCTGCACCTTGACTGGGGCCTCTGTCTGATTGCTATGACCTCAGTCTTCCACATGAACAAAATCAGCTCCAAGCAGCCTTTATCCAACTTTCTGACAAGGTGCACCAGGATTTTGAGATGTAGGCAAAAGAGGATGTCTGGTCCCTGGCCAGGCTGCCTATCACTTTAGCAGAGTGTAAGATTTTCTGTTCCACTCAGGTTCAGGCAGCACCTTTTGACATTCTGAGCTGACCTGCATAGCTTTCCTTGCCCAAACTCCTCCTTTCCTTACCTCTGAACTGGCTCACTGCCAGATGGGGTTGTCTTGACTTCACATGCCCAGAGCATAAGAAGCAGAGCATAAGAAGCAGAGAAGCAGTACATCCTCAGCCAGCGAGGAAAACAGCTTGAATGCTATGGGAATAAGGCCAGTCTGGCTGCAGGTGTCTTATCTGTTTTTATAACTTAGCAACTAAGATGTGTGGACTTCATTTCCCAGAATTCCCCAGTTGGGAATACATCTTAAAGTTGCCAGGTCTGAAAAACATTGTCTGATCTGATTCAGTTCATGCAGCACCTGTCCAATTCCCACGTATGCTGAATTTTCACCGTTGTCCATCCTCCAGCATCCATTCTGTCATAATCTCAGCTAAATAAAGTTAAACTAAAAAACAAGAGCAGATACAGAAAGAGCTGGGTCTCAAGGATCACATTTATTTATCATCTCTTTCTTCTTTCCTTTGTTACTGGTACTTTAGAACCACACAAGCCTGACAACATAACTAGATCTTTGAGGGACCTCCTGAACATCAGCAGGAATGGAGTTAACCTAATTTGGGTTAAACAGTCTGTTCCATAGAGTGGGTGACATGGCTGCAAGGCCCACATCCTGGGACCCACCAAGCATAGGCCTCTACCAGATGGAACCCACAGCATACCTTCTTTGCCAGACCTGATGCTGGAGAGGAGATACTTCCATAGATAACCTGATTTCATACCATTAAAATCAGCATCTTGAATTGGCTCTGGAAGCAAACTGGGAGCCAATGCAGCTTATGGAGCAGAGGTGTAACCTGTGCTGTTCTGGAAGTACACATACTACAACTGCCAACATCACTGCATTCTTCACCAGTTGAACCTTCTGGATAGTCTTCAAGAGCAGCCCCATGTAGGGTGCATTACAATAATAGATCTGGGGATGACTAGGGCATGACTGACTACGACTCACATGAAACTCATCCAGGTCCAAAGTCCAGTATTACTGACTGAACAGTCTGGCTTTAAGGCACAATTTTGCCCAGTCACCCTTGAAATTTTAGTCATTAACTGCTTCCAACTTTGTGTAGAAGTGCTGGAATCTCTGCATCTTCTTATCTCACTGTACAAACTAAGATGTACTGGGGCAGAGAATCCTTGCATGCAGCAATAAAGGACAAGGGATGCCTTCCTTCCTTCCTTCCTTCCTTCCTTCCTTCCTTCCTTCCTTCCTTCCTTCCTTCTTTCCTTCCTTCATTTCTATTTCCCATTTTATTATTTTTACAAATAACTCAAGGCAGCCAACCATTTCTCATACACTATTCTTCTCTTTTACCCACAACAACAAACTTGTGAGGTGACTTGGGCTAAGAGAGAGTAACTGGCTCAGAGTTATCCAGTTGACTTTCATGCCTAAGGTGGAACGTGAGTTCACAATCTCCTGCTTTCTAGTCTGGTGCCTTAACCACTACACCAGACTGGCCCTCTTAAAAATTCTGGCTCTAGAGGACTATCAAGACAATGTTTAAAGATAGATCTGCTAAATGTTGGAAGTGCAATCAGATACCTGATTCATATTACCATCTGTGGTGGACATGCCCAAAAGCTAAAAAATAATGGACGAAAATACATACTTGGAAAAAATGGTGGGAAAAAATGATAAAGCAGCATGTAGACTTGAAACCAGAAATATTTTTATTGGGCATCCTGCGTAAAAATATGATAAAAGGACTATATATCTGATTTTACATGTATTAACTGCAGCCAGAATTGTATTTACACAACAATGGAAGAATGATAAGATCCCGACAGATGAGAACGTAATTAAGAAAAATGAAGAAATGTGCAGAAATTGAAAGATTAATGCTTACTATCAAGGGAAAAGAAGGAACTGAGCATTTCTTGGTATGGGACCTATTTTACCAATGGTTAGATAATAAAAACAGAAGTTAGAAATATGGGGATATAAAAAGGATAAATGTTAAAATGGAGATTTGTTAGTTAAGCTAAATATTATTATTATAGTATTAATATTATTGTGATGAATACTACTGTAAACATTTTGATTACGATTGCCTAAAAACAATTGTACCCAGACAACACAGTTTGATTGAAATGGAATTTTATGTGTTATATAAATAAAACAAATAAAACATTTTTTAAAAGTCAATGCTGCCCTGCTCAGTTCTTAAGTTAATTGCAGAACGGCTGCAGCCAAAGAAGCAGAGGGGGCAGTAGATGCCCGCCTCAGTCCACAACATAAAGCATTCTGTTCTCACCCCCCTTCTGGTTTCCTGACTGATGGATTGTGTGACAAAATGGGACAGACTTTACACACTGTGCAGCTGTCATTAGAGACAGTTTGGCTTAAGGGGAAAACTACTTTCATACCAGTTCAGATAAGGATGACTTAAGTCAGCCTCATTTAAGGGCTGGGGAGGGGATGAAGGCAACATCAAGGGGTCATGGCAGGACCAAGAAGATACCAGGTCATGCTGGTGCTGGATTTAGCTACAAGGGGAGACCTGTCTCAGCTGGAGAAATCATTTATGTGAGTTTCCACTCAAGCTTAGTTCGCAAGACACCCTGTGGTGAACAGAATTGGATTCTTCTTTCTGCCCAATGATGTCAATGACCCCAGAAACCACAATTACTGAAACAGGTCTTGGGATTTTATTTTAACTGAGATAGGGATGATGTTTTTGCTGCTGCCTTTGGTGACATCTATGCAACCACTTTATGTTGGCTGATATTTATCCTTGCTTCACGAGAGCCCGTCACTCATCTTTGGACCCTGGGGCTTGCCTGAATTGCTTTCACCTGGTCAAAACAACCAAAATGCCATTGCAAGGGTGTAGGTCAATGTTTTTTTTTAAATTTTGGGCTATGTGGACTTCCCCATATCTGTACTGGCCTATTTATAGTGTGGATCATGCCAACCTCTGGCGGATAGTGCAAGACATTGACTATTGGTTCTAATTTCTTTAGGAGCACCCAGAGAACTTGGCTGGGTGAAGATTGCCTGGCTCTTTTGTTCAACTTTGGATGGCAACCTGCAATCAGAACCCAAAACAAAATCCAGCCAAGAATGCCCATTTACCCCAGTTCTAATATGGTTTCCATCTAGCAGGCTTGGAGAACTGGATGGCAAACAAATGCCCAGACTGGCTGGTCTATTGAGGGATCAAAAAAGTCAATACGGTGCCTTCAACTGTACCATTGCAGTTGCCATCTTGACTTTTTTTTTACAGTACATGATGCCCCCACCCCACCAGGCATACTCCTGTCACAACCACAGGTTGCTGCTGACCTGGTGATGACATTTATAGAGATGTCAGGAGCTTTTTGCAGTTTAAGATGGCAGATGCCAGTCCAGTGTGAAAAGAAGCCAGGTCACAATGTGCTAAAGGCCTCATTTTGGGATTTGCTGTTAGTTGGTTCACTACCTAAGCTGCTGCATGCATTTATTTTGGGGGGATATTTATTTTAACAGGTTTAGAATTGTAAACTGCTGAGAATTACTTGGCTGAGATGAGCAGCTATAGAAATAGGAAGGAAGGGAAGGAAGGAAGGAAAGGAAGGAAGGAAGGAAGGAAGGAAGGAAGGAAGGAAAGGGAAGGAAGGAAGGAAGGAAGGAAGGAAGAAAGAAAGAAAGAAAGAAAGAAAGAAAGAAAGAAAGAAAGAAAGAAAGAAAGAAAGGAAAGAGCCAGGAACAGCAAGCCATTTAGAACTTCTGCTGTCTGATAATTCCATTCTCATATTTTCTTTCCTCTTAATTGCCTTCTGTCTGGACTACTACAGCATACTTTACATGGGGCTGTCCTTGAAGACAATTCAGAAATCGTGATTTACAAATCACAGACTCACACATTATGGTTCCTTCCCAGTCTTGGCAGATTGTCCCTGGACAACAACAGCAAGAGTGATATGATAGTAATGGAGGGACTCTCACAGAGAAGAGGGGATAGACGAAAGCACCTGAGGGCAGGACAAGAAATAATGGGTGGAGACTTATCAAAGAGAGATGCAACCTAGACCTAAGGAGACATTTCCTGGTAGAAAGAGCAATTAATCAACAGAACAGCTTACCTCTAGAAGTTGTGGATGTTCCGTTACTGGAGGTTTTCAAGAAGGGACTACGCAACCATTTGCCTGAGATGGTATAGAGTCTTCTGCCTCAGCAGGAGATTGGACTAGAAGACTTCCAGAGTCCCTTCCAATTCTGTTCTGACAGGATAAAATTGTTCGACAAGATATAAAAGTAAGTCAAACAATGATGGCAAGAAAATCAGGAGGAGACATATGAAAAGACATGTGTTCACAAACTGCCCACTTGTTCAAAATAAGCCATGACTTATGGGTTACTATGGTCTGCAAACATAGTTATAGACAAATCATCCCTCTTTTCATTTTCCTGTGAAACAAATTGCTCTGTGAAATGCAGTTTCATGGGGCCCTTTCCCTCAACTCATTTTTATGCAGCTTAATTACAAATAGTCATTGCCCTGGGCACAAGGCAGATCCGAACAAACCGTTGCAAAGGAACATTTATTAAACAGGAAGAAATAGATCCTGTCCTTTGCAAGATCCCCGTGCCCACAATAAAGAATGCAATGTAGTCTTTAGCAAATGAATTGACTTCTCCATCTTCCTGGCCTCTGATATATGCTCATATATGTAAAAATATTCTTTTCTTTCTTTCTTTCGCTCCACTACTTCAAAGAATATTCTGGGCTAGGAAAGGGGTTAGCCTGATTAAATATTCCAAAGTGGGATAAGACCAAAGGAAGCGCCAGTTCTGTGTCCAGTGTGAACTTGGAGCTGTGCATGTGATGTCCGACAGCAGGGGGAGGGACCCTTCCCCCAAGAGACCAGGGCGATTGCATCCCCCTGTGTTCCCCAGAGCACGTGCCAAAAACAGGCCCCATCTGGTGCCTCTGTTTTGCCTGGCGGTTGTGGAGAGGGGCAGGGAGGAGGAGGTCCAGTGCTATAAATACAGAGAGGCCGTGCAGCCTGCTATGACCCTGGGAATGAGATTGCACAGAGGAGGAGGAGGAGGAGGAGGAGGAGGAGGAGGAGGAGGAGGAGGAGGAGGAGAAGAAGAAGAAGAAGAAGAAGAAGAAGAAGAAGAAGTGCACCAACATGCCTACTGTCCCTGTCCTATTGTTTCTTTTATTTTTCTTATGTGTATTCATTTCATGTATTCACAACTATGTTTATCCTTGTAAGTGATTGGCAAAATAAAACAAACAAACAAACAAACAACAACAACCCTGTCTAGTGCAGGGAGGGGGAAAGGAGAGGGCAGGGGGGGGGAAATTATTATTCAAGCTATGTTGCTGGCCAAGGTCGCACCATTCAGATTCCCCGTGTTCAGAGGGCAGGAAAATGCACAGCCACAGAGATTTGGGGAGATCAGCAAGGAAAGCCTGCTTGGGACCTGAGGGTAGACAGAGGTACAGCCACAAGCTTTGAAAAAGGGGGCATTGCAGAAGATAGAGATTGACTGAGATGGGCGGCTATAGATAGTGAATGAATAAATAAAGAAGACACAAAGGTCCCTGCTGCTGGTTCACCTATATCTGTATCCCGGTTCCTACAACTTCCAATGTTTGGTCAGTTCATCTGCAAGACACAAAAGCCACATCCTGGTCTTGGATCCAAACCATACAGCATATGGCACAAGTACAGGTAAGACAGCCAGTGTCCCAGGTGTTTTCCTCAAGAGGCAACAGGACTTTCTTGTTTTTCTTTGAAGACATTTCACTTCTCATTCAAGAAGCGTCTTCAGTTCTGAATGAATGGGGAAAGATGGAAGGATTTATACTCCTGGCAAACAGAGCCGATCATTTGCATGCTTTTAGAGAGACATTGAGGCCACTTGGAGGTTTAATCTGTGTCTTCAGGGTCACCTCAGTGGTGCAAATGGGTGTGGAGCCTACGTGGAACTGCTGAAAGGACTGTGTTGTGGGCAGGAGATAGATGAGGCCATGTCCCCCCTCTGTTGAGTGAGGGCTGTTCAATTTTGTCATAGATGGCCTCTTTGATGCCTCTTTCAAACCAATGGTCCTCTCTGTGCAAAATGTGGACTTTGCAGCCTTCAAAAGAGTTGCAGATACAGATAGGACATCATCTACTGTATCCCCAGTCTGGCACAGTCTTTCAGCAGTTCCAAGAAGGGCACAGGTGACCCTGAGGATACAGGTAAATCTCCAAGTGACCTCAACAACTTTCTAAAAGAATGCAAATGACCAGATGTCAAGAAAGTTCAGTTGCCTCTTGAGGAAAGCACCTTTGGGGCAACCATGACCTGAATGGCTGAGAATCTCCATAGACATAAGGCTGCCAATGTTTTCTGCACCTTCTTGATTTTATGCAAAATCATGATGGGGAAGTGTCAATTGATCCAAGTCAGGATGAGTGTTTGAGGTTATTTTCTGGTGATGATTGTGCTGTGCAGACAGCTATGACTTGGAAAGTAAGAGGACGAAATGGTAAAGAGCATGAATTAATGAGAGCCATAAAATTTAAAAAATAGATAATTGGCTGCACTTCAAATTAAGAGAAAACAGAGAAATGTCGTAGACCTGAATGAAGCCAACCTGATCTTGTAGATGAAAGTTATTTCTAGTTTCACCTGAACATGAATCTGGCTGAGTGACCTTGGGGCAGTCACTTTTGCTCAACCCTGGAAGTAGGCAATGGCAAACCACTTCTGAAAAGCCAAGGAAATTGCAGAGACTAGTCCAAGGGTGGCTGCCAAGAGTCAACACTGACTTGAAGGCATCACGTCCAAAACATATGAAAAGAAACTAAAGTGTCAATTTTACAGTTGATTAAATATTACTAATGAATTTTAAATTAAATTATGAATAGAGTCAAAATATAGGTCAGTCCAGGAAGAAAAAAGAATACGAGAATTAAAGTAAAATATAGGAGGATATGTAGTTCTTATGGTTATATTTTGACAATTGCATCTGGAAAGCTATTGGGCAAAATCTAATTGGGAGGGTACAAACGTTTACAACGAGCGAAATTTGGGAAATGCTATGGCATTTTATAGTGGCCAAAGGGGAAGAAGACCAGATTTTTTTCAGCACAGCCTTGAGAAATATATGAATATGAAAGAGATCATATATCATATGCTGGTGGTTGGAAGCAGCATCTGATGAAGTGAATCACATTGACTTATAGAATATTTGACGCAAATATGAAGTTGACGGTTGGTCGCCTAATATGTTAAGAGAAATAAACGATGGAATTAAAGCATGTCTGAGCATAAATGGCTCGGAGACTAGGTCATCCCTGAGCAGAGTGTAAGACAAAGATGTTGCATACCGTATTTATGGACAAAAGCATGAAGAATCCTTGCAACATTAGAAACCAGTTAGTGGAGAAATGAATTATGTAGTCTTGTAAACAGATGATACCATGTTATTGATTTAAATCCCAAATTATGTGCAGCAAATGTTGAACAGATAGTATGAGTCAGAGTAAGAATCTGAAAATGAATGCATCAGGTCAAGCTAATTGTGTTTAGTAGGGAAAAAGAAGTAATTTTTTTTTGTAGTAAAATTTAGTAGGGACGCAGTGGCTCAGTGGCCTAAGACGCTGAGCTTATCGATCAGAAAGGTCAGCAGTTTGGCGGTTTGAATCCCTAGCACCATGTAACGGACTGAGCTCCCATTACTTGTCCCAGCTTCTGCCAACCTAGCAGTTCGAAAGCATGTAAAAATGCAAGTAGAAAAATAGATAACAGCGTTCCATGCGCCTTCGGCGTTTAGTCATGCTGGTCGCATGACCACGGAGATGTCTTCAGACAGCGCTGGCTCTTCTTTGGCTTTGTAACGAGATGAGCACCATCCCCTAGAGCCACAAATGACTAGTACCTATGTGCAGGGGAAACCTTTACCTTTTAGGGAAATGAAACGCACTGTCATTTGTTCTTTAAAATGGTCACTTCTCTCTTTTTCAGGACCTCATCAAATCTGTCCAACCTCAACTTTCTTTTGAATCTTTCAAGAAAGTATGGTGTGATATAATGAAGTGTGTTGGTATAATTTACCCTGGCTTTTTTTATTTCATTTGTTTGGCTTGCAGGTAGTCCTCAACTTATGACAGGTCTCTTAGTGACCATTCAAGATCCAGTTATGATGGACTATCAAAAAGCTACTTATAACTTAATTATAAAGTTCTGATATCACTACCCCCTCCTGCACAATCACAGGAACACATTTTGGGCACTCAGCAGCTGGCCCCCATTTATAGAGTTTGCAGCACTTTGTGGTCACTTGTCTATGGTTTATGATGGTTTTGCTGGAAACTGGTGTTTACTCCTGGTTTCCATCAAAAAAAACAACTCATTGCAAACAATGGTTCTATTAACAATTGTGGTGTTGGCTTAATGACAATCACAAAAAAAAGTTGTACAAATTGAGTCAGTCTCATGATGAGCTGTTTTACCACCATCATGACACAACCATAATTGACAGGCTCAATTATTGTCATAAGTCAAGAACTACCTGTACTCTTTTTAACTTCTTTTTTTCCACCCTGCACACTGTTACCCCAAAAGGGGACAAGGAGCCAGACAAATATGTTTGATGGGCTGCTAAGCTCACCTACAGACCATCTTCTCAGTCTCCTTCTGGCAAGGAACATCACCAGCTGTGACTCCGCTCAAGATTTCTTTGGTCAGAGCAACAAAGAAAATTCCACATTTGTTCTCCTTCCATCCTCTGTAATGTTTAACCCACAGAACAATCCACTGCTTAAAAGGAGACATAGATAACATTGTTATGTGCTGTGGAAAAGCAAGGAAGTGACCCTGCAGAACCATTGGAGGTTTACTGGGGCAAGCATTACGATTTTAACCCTTGGCCAGGCAGCCTGGATGAAGGAGGTAACAGCAGAAGCTTGCCCTAAAGCATAGACAGCATCCATACTGCACTTGAACTGTTGGACTTCAACACTTTACTTCCAGCATCCCATCTGGGAAATATGGAAGTTGGAATCCAACACAATTGGAAGGTGTCAATTTGGGAAAATCATAGGAGACCAATCTTAGTCCCTTAGTTTCTGGAGCCTCCTTTTGAAACTCCTTAAGCAGCAACATGCTTTCCAAAAAGAGTGGCAGTTGGAAGTTCATTAGGAACCCTTGAATCCAATCCATCTCACAAGGCTGTTCTAAGGAGGAATAGCAGGGAGCGGGTCCCTTGAGTAGAATTCTTTGGAGGATGGCATGTTTGAGCACTATAGATGATGAATAATGGTTACTCCATTTGGATGATTTTCTGAAAATGAATATATATTCAGAGTCAAGCAGACATGTGTCAGTGGCAGTCCACAACTTCATGTTAGATCTAACCAGCAAGGCAATGGGTATTTGCCAGGCCTAAGTGTAACTTGTATAGGAGGACTGCAAAAATCTGAGGATGGTAACTAGCTGGGGAATTTGAAAAACACCCCAGAAGCTGGCAGTGGCAAGTCCTTTCCATATTACCTATAGAAAAGAATATTTGTAGTTCAGGGTTGAACTGTGGAGTGCCCTCTGAACTTGGCTGTTTGCTTACAGACATTTCATTACCCAGCTAGGGAACATCATTAGCCAGATGTTACTTAGTTGGATAATGAAACATCTGCAAATAAACCAAGCAGAGAGTGCACCAAGGACCCCACCTTCCATGCTGTTGCCACATGTGAGAGCTGATTCTTGCACAATCTATGAAAAACAATATTATAGCAATCTAAATTGGTTGTTGGATCAACAGCGGTTAGGTGGAGACAGCCTAGCCCACTCAAAGGAGATCAGTCAGTCTGTTAGGAAGAAAAAAAACCCCTCAACATAAGAAGATCTGAACAGGATTTCATTACAGAGGGCTTATTTATTTCACTGCGGGGCGGGGGGGGCTTCCTACTTTCTTCAGTAAATGGACCTTATCAGCAATTCCCGGAGATCTTTTCAGTTTGGCTAATTGGTCCACCAAGAAAACTACCTGGATGTGTGCATGGACTTACCAAGAGTCAAGCTGAGCCAAAAAAAATCTGTTATGCTACTTGGGGAGTAGCACCCGGCCAACTTTAGCTGATCTCAGAAAGCTCAAGAGGCCAGATGGGGGATCATCCTGGCCAAGGAAATCCCCAAGCTGAAGTCTAGGTTGGGAAGCAGGGAAACAAATCTGCAGAATACAAGAGTTAATCACTTCCATTCATGGCTGAGAAAGCAAATGAGGTCGAGGAAGGCCTTAAGAGTTTCTTATGAGCTGTCACTCCCTGCTATACTGCAGGTTGGTGAGCTGGATTTTTGAAACCCCCTGAAGGTCACTCTTGGCATCCCGTTCTGTCCCAGATGTCAACCCCTTGAGCATGGGGTGGAGCAGCAGGGTGGGGGTGACTGGACATCCAGCTGATTCAGAACCCTGAGGAGATAGTTGGTCATCCCTCCATCTTGAAATCCTAGTGGTGCTGCCTTCAAAGCTGCTGGGAAGTCAACCCAGCCAGGCATGAATGGAGCAGAGTCCAATTTGAATCTGAGGGCCGCTGATCTCCAGATCAGCCAAGATACCGGCTGTAACAGGAGGTGAAGGCTCTAAAGACAAGGGCCTGCTGACTCCTTGTTGGCATGCCCCCACCTGCCCCATAAACAGGAGAGATAAACTGCCAGCAGGCTGACAGATATTATGGTTTGGAGCGCTCCCTTTCAAGAGAAGCGCCTGAACGCTTTCGACTGAGAGATGTTGTGTGTGTTTGCATATGAGCAAACCAGAAGGAGGTTATGTGTGCAAGTAAGGACATGAATAAGTGACAGGAGGGAAGCATTGCTGTGTCAGAAACAAAGGAAGCAACAACAGAGGTTGATGAAGACATTTGTGAATTACAATCAAGCGCTCAGGAGACTTTAATCTGAGTTTAGCTGCTGCAAGATTTTCACAAAGCTCCCTGCAAAGTAGGAGACATCTGGTGAGCTTAACACCAAAAGAGCATTGCATCCCCTGCAAGGTCCACCAAATCCTCAACCTTTTCAGATGTGCAAAGTTCAGCCAAGTGATCCATTGTGAACCCAGGTCACTTAGCTGTCTCTCCGCCCAGCCATTTTGCCTTGGTGCCATTTGCATGCATCAATGAGTGTTGGTGTGTGTGTGTGAGAGAGTGAACGAGGGAGGGAGGGAGGGAATCTGCCTGCCAGAAGGGATGTGCAAGGGAAGGAAGGGCCTGGGGGAGGGGAGGCCTTGGCAGTGTGCACACATCCTCACATGTGAGCAAAGGAGGGAAGCCCCCACGGGATGCCAGTGTGAACCAGGGATTTGCAAGCTGAGACAGGCGTGCAAGGGAATGTGTGCCCAAGGAAGGCGATCAGTGAGAGAGAGAGAGACCTCACAGGCTGGCTGCTTTGTTGCAGCTCTTCTGGGAAGAAGAAGGTTAGTGGGTCACTGGAGTGCTGCAGGCTTCCTCTTCAGCTGAGCCGCTCTGCTGCCAAAGCCTCCCAACGCCAGGCAGCTTTTCCCACCAAGCAGACGCAGCCGGCAGGGAGGAGGGGCAGGCAGGCAGGCAGGCAAGGCCGGAAGGAAGCAAGGCAGGAACTGGGGGAGCAGGGAGAAGACATCAGCTGCCCAATCCCCCCCCCCCTTCAAGTGCTTCCAAAGAGAGCAGCAAAGCTGAGCAGCCTCTTTTCCCTTTTCCAGGCTCAGGCCTCCTGGGAGCCCCATTCTGCAAGACAGAAAGGAGTCCCAGCAGCAAAGAAAACTGCCCCCAGGCAGATTAAAAGATTGGAATGAACTCTTTTCTTTGAAGGTTTGCAAAGGATGGGCACGGATTGGGGGACCCAGAGCTCTGGAAGACGTATAGCTAAGCTGTGCTTCCACAAGGGAGGAACAGGAACAAGCCTCAGAAATAGGCACCCCCACCTCCGGAAAAGTGAAATCACACGTGTGTGCAAAGTGTTCACATGAGCAAATGATACCGAGCACTGCCCCCATTCCAAGAGGAAGACGGGAAGTACTTAGTTATCTCCGCTTGTACAAATATCTGCTGACAAATGTATGTATAGTAATTAGTACACAAAATGAGGGTGTCCCATGGATTTACTGCCTCAGGCACTCAGCTACATAATAATCACAACAACAGTGGTAACACTTCCTGGGCAAAGTGTCCTATTTTTTTAAGTGCCAGCTTCATGCTTTGAATCTGGAATGTTGCAAAGAAGGGAAATGCCACTGGCAACCTATCCAGAAAGAAGAACTTTCATGTAATCAGGGTCAGAGTCATCCCCGGTACCTGGGTGCAGCACACACTGGGCAGGCTCTGGGCAGCTGAAATGCCCTTGGCTGAACAAGGGACCAGAAATTCACTGGGGATTTAAAAATATGAACAGATTAGTGAGAGAAAACCATATTTCCTTCCTTCTGGTTTTCTGCAGCTGAGGCCTTCCGGTTGTGCTGAGACCATGAGCTTCAAACTGGGGTCTCCAAACACATCGGGAGCCCCAACACACCTGTTGGCAGCTTCTTGGGTGCTTGCCAAGTTTCCAGACCCTCCAGATTTTTTTGTTATTTCAGTTTTACATACAAGGACACATAGAAAAGGACGTCTGCCCTCTATCTCGCATAATGTTGGAATTCCTGAAGCTGGTTAAAACTGAATTTTTCCACTGAACGTTTCAAGATTAGTTGAGAGCTGCCATCTTATCCTGTTTTTAATTTCCAAATTAATTGATTGGTTTGAGTTTCTAACTTAGCTGTGTAAATTAATTATTGGTAGTGGTGGTGATCTTCTATTTTCTGTACATATTCATTCCTTATTTTTATTTTTTTGCTGTGAATGTTTTAATCGTATGGCTATCTGTTGTAAACCACCATAAGTCCTTAATTCATCAGTATAAATAAACATGCATACATACATACTAAGAAGTTGACAAAACACAAAGCAGTTAACGCGCCTTCTTTTCCATACCGGGACATGGCATCAAAGGAAACAATTACTTTTGAAAGAATAGTATTTTGTTTCTGAAACTTCTTTGCCTTACGTACATTTGATTCCTTGGGAAGGTTTTTTATTTATTATTTTTATTTTATTATGAGTTTTATATGCCGCCCTATCTCCCTAAGGACTCAGGTCGGCTTACAACACTAAAAACCACAAAATACAAATATTAAAAATAAATTAATTCTGTGTCTGGTTATGTGTTTAGCATGGTTGCAGTTTTGTAAGGACAGAAGTATAGCAAGGTTTGTTCAAAATTCCACATTTACCACCAACCCTCAAAATACTGGATTTTTCACAGGTTAAAACCATCCCTTGTGCTTGCAGAATCAATATCCAGAGATTCTAAATTCTGCACCAGATCTTCTGACTGTGTTTGACACTTCATGTTTTCAATCTGTGTGCCTCAAACTCATTCTGAGTGGGCAGTCTAGAAATGTGATTAATAAATAAATGGACAGAGAGCTCCAGAAGTAACAGTTAAAGAAATCCATTTGTTTATGTAGCCTGATCACTAAAGCTAAATATAGGAAAGAGAGGGAAGAAGGGAAGAAGGGAGGAAGAAGATTGCCTTTACAAAGCGATGCCTTGACATTATAGCTTCCAAGCGTGAGTTTTTTCCTGAGATGGCACTGCATCACTTGATGCCACTGGTATCCACTGCAGTGATTCTAGTGATCTCACCTTGACCTCCTTCTAAATACCCATCTGAAAACAGCCCTCAAGGAGATCCAGGTTATAGTTTTTTGGACCCCTGGGACAGTAGATAATCAACTTTGCTTTCAAATTGGGCATGAAGGAATCTCATAATGGATGGATCCTTGCGAATCACACAAGCCCCTTGCCACTGATATCCTCAATCCACACATAATGGAAGTGACTCACTTCTTGTATTTTCAATTTCAGAGGAGAACTCTGATGAGTAATAGTCCAGCGAGGGGGCGGCAGAAAAGTCAAGGTGTCATACGTGAACTGCCTTGCAGCTTTAATTGTGTAGCCATGGCCACCATCTTGACTTTCTAACACCGGGGAAATCCCTGCATCTGAGCTGTCCATTAACCTCCCACTGTGATGCTAGAAAGATGCTTACTAGTTCACATTGTCCCCCAACAGTGACTCCCCATGTTGACTACCCAGTGGCATAACTCCTTTGGCCCAATACACATGCTTTGCCCTCACCCCACCCAGTGATGGCTTCCCATTTCAGGGGCTTTGCAGGTTTTTCACATAATCCCCAAGACAGGCAATCCTGATAGCTTCCTTGGGATGGCAGAACCATGGCAGGTATCAGGCCCTGCTTTTCTTCCACCAACACATTGGAGTGTTTGGCTTGGGCATCCTTCTTCCAGTTGGGCCAAGGCAGAGAAGCAGCAGTAGATGATGATGATGATGATGATGATGATGATGATGATGATGATGATGATGAAAGGGCACTGAGGTTTAAAAGTCGGCTGCACAGACAATGTCATGCTGTCACAGCACCTGATGGGCTCAAGCATCACATTGCGATGAGCATCACATTGTCCGCTGATGGGGTCCTGGGACTTGAAGTCCACAAGTCTTAAAGTTGCCAAGTTTGGGGACTCCTGCCTCTCTCTAGCCCAGTGTTTCTTAATCCTCAGCAACTTTGAAGGACGTGTTTCAACTCTCAGCATGCTGACTGGGGAATTCTGGAAGTTGAGGTCCACATCTCTTAAAGTGGTCATGATTGGAAAACACCAGAGTCATAGCTGTCTCTGTCTTCTTCTGCTCGTGAACGTTGTACTAGATGACACAGCAGCTGATAGGCTCAAGCATTTAAGCAAACAAGCTGGACCTTTGTGGCCCTAATAAAAGGAACAAAGAGATGCAGCTCACCAGGCTTCAGTGGTCTAGAGGCTATTTCCTTCTCTTCCACCTTCCCAAGAAACTTGCTGGCTACCGGCATTTCTCTTTCCCATTTTCAGCCGTTTGCTGGTTCCCTTCCACCACCCCACTGCATCTTGCCCTGTTAAGTTGGGGTTGATTGAAGAGGCAGGACACAAGGCTAGTGACTACAGCACTTTATTGAGTAGATCAGTACAACCAAGTGATCTGCCTGTCCGACAGCTCCCTCTTTTAAAAAGAGATGTCAGGTAGCTCAACCAATAAGATTTGAGGGATCTTCCCACCAGTAGGGCGGACCAATGATTTCAAAATATTATTTTCCCGGACTTTGTTCCTTGGCTTCGCTCCTCATTAGCATATTCAACATGTCCCATTCTCCACCTACCACTTTGAAGGATGGTGCCTTTGGGGCAATGGATAACAAAGTGAAACTCTACAACAGAGGTACCAAACTTGGCAACTTTAAGACTTGTGGACTTCAACTCCCAGAATTCTCCCAGAATGCTCTACAAGGAGAGGATGCCCCTCTCTAGCCCAGTGTTTCTTAACCTCAGCAACTTTAAAGTGTGGATTTCAACTCTCAGCATGCTGGCTGGGGAATTCTGGAAGTTGAGGTTCACATCTCTTAAAGTGGTCAAGGCTGGAAAACACCAGAGTCATAGCTGTCTCTCTTCTTCTGCTCATGAATGTTGTACTACAGCAATAGCACTTAGACTTATGTACCGCTTTATAGTGCTTTATTTTTATTTATTTATTTATTTGATTAGTCAATTGCTTACAAGATAATAGGTATAAGTATAAATAAAGTTATGAATACATGGATACATATAAGAAAACAAAAGAAACAATAGGACAGGTACGGTAGGCACTTTGGTGCGCTTATGCACGCCCCCTACAGACCTCTCAGGAAGGGGGTGAGGTCAATAGTAGACAGCCTAAGGTTAAAGTTTTTGGGGTTTGGGGAAGAAACCACAGAGTGAGGTAGAGTATTCCAGACATTGACCACTCTGTTGCTGAAGTGGTATTTCAGCCCTCTCTAAGCAGTTTACAGAGTCAGCCTCTTGCCCACTACAATTTGGGTCCTGATTTTACCCACCTCGGAAGGATGGAAGGCTGAGTCAACCTTGAGCCTGGTGGGATTCGATCTGCCAAATTGCAGTAGGAGTAGCTTGCAGTACTGCATTCTAACCACTGCACCACTGAGGCTAGATGACTTTCGACAATATTGGTTGCTTTGGTCAGGTTTGGGTTTTTTTTTAACTCTCAGAGAGGTTCCACCTAGAATTTATCCCAAGCCCAGGGGTCTTACTTTTTCCTGCACCAGAGGTCTCATCAGTTTTGCTGGGGAATAGATGCTGATGGTGAAATCATCCCCATTTTGGAGTGAGCTCTAGGCCAAGCAGACCGAAATTTGGAGCTAGCTCAGCTCTCACCTCTAACAAGTAACTCACATTCTTCCAGCTACTACTGGATGTGGAGAGAGGATAAGGGACAAAAAAACTCACTATGCTTGGTTTCGGAAGCATCATTCTGAGAGCACCTGTCCTTGTAGGATGTATCTTCAAAAGGCTTCCTTGGAGGACTGGCCTGATTCCCAAATACCTGCCAGGTCACCAGCCATATGTGTGTTTACCAGGAGGCATCCTACAGAAGGTGTTTTCTGGTGACCTTTCCAGCAGTACAGGATGCTCCCTCCATCCTTTCCAGATTATCTTTATTGATTTATTTGCAAAAGACATGTTCAGACAAACTTCAGTTGCCTTGCATTCTGTTCTAAGCATACTCAGGAGCCCATGGGGCCCCCAGAAATCTTCTGGGGAGGGAGTAGACCCTTCGCTTTTCAAAAATGCCAGCATTTCATTGAGACTTAAATTCAAATTATCTTTGTGAACAAGTTTTCAAAAGATGCTGGCACGTCATTGAGGGGATGATTCCCAGGGATACTGGGGGCCAAAGGCATCATACTGCAGATGGGAGGTTGAAAAAATAAATAAATGGAATGATCCATCGTAGCCCTCATAAAAAAATCATTCAACAAGGCTTCCTGGGAAAAAAGATCGCTTCTGAAACTCAGCTTTGATGCTGGTGGCTTTGATTATCTTTTCTGGGTCAAAGCCTTTCATTCTGTCTCCTAAATGACATCCATTTTGCCTGAAGTTATGGGACGGCAACATAACTTCCTTCCTTCTTTCCTTCCTTAGCCAACTTTCCTCTTTTTCCTCTGTCTGTTACCATCCCAGGGTACGAGCAGCAACTGTTGCCATGGCTACAGTCATGCATCTCTTCTTGGCCAAGATGGTCATGTCATTGACATTGGCAGAACAGGCTGGGAATGGCAGTGTGTGTGTGTAAAAAGAGAGAGGTCTAGGTCTAGGATTAATATAGCCATGATGGCTTTGGGTTTCATTAGCAGGGCTGCAGCAAGGTTTGCTGCGAAACTCAAGAAAGGCCAAGCCAGGGGCAGGGTTTGTGTGTGATGGGGGTGGGCTAAGAGATTCCTTAAAGCAAATTGGGAGCCGAGCTCTGAAAACAACCCACCTCTGCAACTCTTCACATGGGCAATATTAGATAGGGACCTCTGTGGGGGGATAGAATGTTGCAGATGTACAAATTTCAGGTCAATTTTAAGGTTTTCCTCTCCTAGAGATGTGAAGTGGCTTTCAAGAAGTCCAAGACTCTTCTTCTTACTATTATTCCTAGTGTATTCCTGCAGATCGGTTGATACACCATTGACTGACGTTGAGGTGAATGTATCAGCAGAAACCCCAAATATACTTCGAGGCATGTATTTAAAACACCTTCTGGAGCAGTGTTTCTGAACTGGGGAATTCTGGGAGTTGAAGTCCACACCTCTTAGAGTGACCAATGGTGAGAAATACTGTTTTGGAAGGACATACTGTGTCATGGCTTAATGACTTCTTCTGAAATGCAGAGAAATCAAGTGGGCCTCATAACTTTATGAGCTTCACTGTTGAATCAGTACGGGGGAATCCACGCAGATGAATCAAAATCTGCAAGACTGTGGGTGGAACAACGTGATCACATATGTACAAAAGGGGCAGGCTTCTCTTATGATGCCCTGCCCCACCAGCTAACGGATTCTGAGCCCCCTTTCTGAGGGGATCCTGGCGGGGAAACTGAAGATGAACTTTTTTTGCAGAGTGTCGTGCCAAGCGTTCTTTTCCAGCTCCTTTGAATCACATCGCCCTTGAAACTTATCTTTCCCCAAATGAAACCTTGTTCAATATTTCTATCTCCCAAACCACAGCAGAGTTAACATTATCTTCCAAGCTGAATGGGTGGGAAAACAAAGCTCACTGATGGGAGAAACCACCTTTGTTGTCCTGGAAAGCAGATCTGGCCTCGTGCTTTGGGCTTTGACACAAACAATGAGATTAACTCCACAACTCAAAATATATTACCTGAAGGTGACAGACTCTGAATGAAATCCAGGGCTGCTTCTCATGAGGCAGCAGGAAGCTTTCCAAGTGACTCAGACAACGATCTACTCTCCTACCTGCCTCGTCATTGCCTTAAAACGGATCCCTCTAAACTAGGTTAATCCCTGGCTCATAATTGCATGGCACAATTGATAGGGGGAGTGAAGCAAAGTGCTTGCCAAAATAGGAACCTGCTTGAGACACTTTGTCATTCCTTGAATTGGCCAAGACAGGCATGCTGCCTTGGGAAGAAGAGGGGTTGTTTGTGCAGAAATCTTCTGGCAGAGGAACTCAACGTGGTGCCCAGAATCTCTCGCACATCTGCAGAAACATTTCTGGTGCCTCCCAGTCTCCATCTAATTTAAATGTCTAGATATGTGTTTTATTTTTTTAAAAGTCAAGCATTAAACAAAAAGCTGCCTGGCTGAAAAGGGAAGCATCAATTTTCAGTGTAATCTTTATTTCCAAGAACATTATTCTTAAAAACTAAAACAAAACAAAAAACCACAGCACATGGGACTTTCTGGGGAAAACAGCCTCTCTGTTTAGAAAAACCTGTCAAGAAACATCCTAGAAGAGGCCAAAAAATGCTTTGGAATGAATGCAGGGTGTCCACAGGTTGTGGTTAAAAAAAAAGCCAGGATAATGGTGCCCCATCTGTCCTTTATGTGCACATTCTATTTGTTTATTAAATTTCCACCCCGTCCATCTCACTTAAAGGACTCTGGCAGTTTACAAGAGGGTAATAAATCACTAGAAACACCTCACTAAAGGCACAGATAAAAAACCATGTTAAAACTTACAAGTTAGAAGTCAAAGTCAACATTAAAAGTTCAGAAAGCTAAATGGGGTAACTAGGCAGGAGGAATGCCCTCAAACTACCAGCCATCCGCAGGGTTGCATGATCACACTCTTCAATCCCTGTTCAGATTGGCAGTGCTGGATCTTAACTATCGTCCAGAAAGCCAGAAGAATAGGACCTCTCACCTCTGAGGATCAGGTGTCCCAAAGGGCAGGGCAACTGCAGAGAAGGCCTTCCTCCTAGACCAGGGGTCCCCAAACTTGGCAACTTTAAGACTTGTGGACTTCAGCTATGCTGGCTGGAGAATGCTGGGAGTTGAAGACCACAAGTCTTAAAGTTGCCAAGTTTGGACACCTCTGTCCTAGACCAATAAACATTAATGTTGAGAGCTTTTTATACCAAATCTTGCAGACATCTGGACGAAAGTTTGTCTTGGAAGGAGCTTCACTCAGGAATATGGAGATGAGAAATGTCCACTCTTAAGGAGTGGACATTTCTCATCTCCATATTCTAACATCTTAAGAAGACCTTGGTCAACCAGATCTCCAATTTAAGACTAAAAGCCCAATTATCTCATCCTTCATAAAATCAATTTCAAGAATGATGGGAGTTGCAATCTAGAGGCCTAGGCTAGGGACAGGTTCTCTGAGATCAACCAGGGGCTTGTAAGCCCATAAGTGATGCACCGTTCTTAAGTCCAGATCAAACTAAGGAAAATGATCTGGGGTTTCTGGAAGCCACTTTGATTCAGCTAATGGAGACCCAGTCCAAAAAGCAGATACTGGTAAGGAGTATTTGGGGGCTACATTTTCATGGAGACCCCCACACAGTGGCAATATTTGGTTCTGACTTGTTTTAAAAACTGGAGGCTTTTGTCTCCCCAATTTTTCACTAAACTTGGCTATTCTCACCCCATTTTTATAGTTGCCAAGTTCACCTTGCAGCAGGAATGGGCTGGGCGTGTCCGTAGCGGGTCAAAATAAGCCAGGTGGTGGCTATGACCATGTGATGAAAGTCCACGCAGATCACCCCATGACATCTTGGGGTGGGCCCAACTCAGGGAGGTGCAGTATCCAAGGCATTTCTTGGTTGAGGGTACCAAGACTGAAGGATAGCATTTTCTGCAGCAGGGATCTTCAAACTTGACAGCTTTAAGACTTGTGGACTTCAACTCCCAGAATTCCTCCTCCAGTCATGTTAGCTCAGGAATTCTGGGAGTTGAAGTCCACAAGGTTTAAACTTGCCAAGTTTGAAGACCTTTGTTCTATAGAGTCTGTTGCCTTTGCACTAAGCCAGTCATTAATCAAGAACTACCTGTACTCTTTCTTGCTTACTGTCTCAGTGTCTTCCTCTCTCTCTCTCTCTCTCCAAAAAATTACAGGTAGTCCTTGATTTACAACCATTCATTTAGTGAAAAAAACAATTTTTCACACTTATGACCATTGCAGCATCCCTGTGGTCATGTGATCGAAATTCAGATGCTTGGGAATCGACATGTTGGTTGCAGTGTCCTGGGGTCATGGGATCACCTTTTGTGACCTTCTGTCAAGCAAGTCAGTGGGGAAGCCAGATTCACTTAACAACTGGTTCACTTAACAACTATGGTAAGAAATGTTGTAAAATGGGTCAAAATTCACAACAACTATCTTGCTATTGTAACAGAAATTCTTGGTTCAATGATGATTGTAAGTTGAGGATTATCGTATTAACTTGGCCTGGGGATCTCTGGGACAGCTGCTCCCCACCAAAACTAACTAAAGTGGGAGAATAATATCCATAGAAGGCTTTGCGCTCCCACCAAATTCAGCAAAAGTGTGTTTCCTTCCAGTTGAAAACAGTGTGTTTCCTTCTAGAAAAAGGGAAGACTTACCCTCCATCTCTCAAAAAGTCCCTCCTTTCTAAATTAGCAACTGAGCACTTTACAAAGGACTTTCAGTTTTGTTTTGTGACGGGGGATTTTAATCTCTGGTCAGGAGAAATTTCAGTTGGAAAGTTATGAGCAGCGCAGAGTCTTAGTCTGAGGTCTGTGCAATTCCTGGAAAGGCATAAAAGTGGGTTTCTAAATCTTGGCAACTTTAAAGATGTGTAGACTCCAACTCCCAGAATTCCCCATGCTGGCTGTGGGAAATCCTGAGAGGTGAAGTCCATGCATCTTCAAATTGCCAAGGTTTGGGAAACCTGGCACAAAGGCTGCGATTCAAAAGGTCAGTTTTTGCATCCTTTCCCCTTCTTCTTCTTCTTTTAATCCCCGGAGACCACCTATTTGAGTGAGGAAATTGCAATCTGCATATGCTTAGTGCAGGGATGGGATTCAAAAAAATTTACTACCAGTTCTATGGGCGTGGCTTGTTGAGCGTGGCTTGGTGGGCAAGGCAGGGGAAGGATACTGTAAAATCCCCATTCCCTCTCCACTCCTGGGGGAAGGTTACCAGGGGTGGCATTCTACAGGTTTGGACTGGTTGTATAGAACCGGTTGTTATGATTCTGTGCAGTTCGAAGAACTGGCAAATTGTGCCCTTGGCTGGCCCTGCCCCTCCCCGCCTGCCCCTCCTCTCCCCTCCCAGTCAGTCCTTATCACGCATGCACATTGCACACATGCCTGACCTCGCTGACTGCGTTCTTCCCTGCCTAGTCACTCCTTAAGATATTTCTTTTTTTCCCTCTCCTGACGATCAGCTGTTCCTATGATCAGCTGTGCTGGGATTCCCCTTGCTTACTTACTGCTTTGCCCAGGAGGCTTCACTGAGGCCCAGAAGGCCCCAAAACAGGCGGGGGTGCTGCAAGAAAAGAAGCCATGCCGACCCAGTCACATGACCATGCCCACCCAGCTATGCCCACCTAGCCACACCCACAGAACTGGTTGTTAAAAATTTGAATCCCACCCCTGAAGGTTACTGCAAAATCTCCATTCCCACCCCACTAACCTGCATTCCAGCTCCGTTCTCCAGTGCAGGGCAACCAAAGAAGACCCAGCCGATCATCTGGGACTCAATGGGAGGCAGAGAATAGATGGGGGAGGGGCCAGTCAGAGGTGGTATTTGTGCCAGTTCTCCTAACTACTCAAAATTTCTGCAACCGGTTCTCCAGAACTGGTCAGAACCTGCTGAATACCCACCTCTGGCTCAGTGGCTCCCTTCTGTCTTTCTAAAAAAAAGTCAGGATTTCACACCACTTCAAAACTGATAACTCAGAATAAACCCAGGGTGTCCACAGGGGGGGTGAGGCCTAGCCCTTTTTATATGCATTGTACATACAAAGAGGTGGGACTTCAAACACATAGCAGCACCTGCCATTTTGACTTTTTTGAGCCCCCCCCTCCCTGTGGACCCCCCTGAAAAAGCAAAATAATAATAATAATCCTTTGCCCTCATAGCTAAAGTGGAACCAGAATGCCATTTTTTTGTAATATAGGGTAAAAACTGGGAGGGTAAAAAAAAAAGAGAGAGAAAAAGGCATGATTTGCTTTGAGAAGCAGCAGTGGAAAGGTTAATGACTTTGACACCAGAGCCTAACTAATTAGGCTTTAAAATTAATAGCCCATTACCATGAAATGTGCCTGGGGGGTGGAAATGTGGGGCAGAGGCATTTCTGCTGGTTCCAGCTTTGCCTGAGCAAAGGCACAACCTGCATTCTGACTTCTCCTACAATCTGAGCCTTGAGGGTTTAAGCACAGGAAAGTACAGTCTCATGCACCAGCAGAATCTAGATCTTTTCCATGGCGCATGACTTATTTGTTTAGAGAATTTCTATGCCCGCCCATTCGCTGTCAGTGACTCTAGGCAGCTTATAAAAAATAATCTTCATGAGAGAGATCCACAACAGGGTTGCGGAGGAGTCCTGAATACTCAGAGTAATACTAAGCAGGGTCCCTCTGCTGCATCACTACCACCAGTTAATGTGCAGGTAAAAACACCACCAGTTAATGTGCAGGTAAGGGCCTTGGTGGCTCAGGCTGTTAAATGCCTGCACTTAAGATCCAGCTGTCTACAATTACTGTAGGCTCGAATCCCACCAGGCTCAAGGTTGACTCAGCCTTCCATCCTCTCGGGGTAGGTAAACTGAGGACCCAAGATTGTTGGGGGCAATAAGCTGACTTTGTAAAAATGCCGCTTAGTAATAAGCAGGCATATACAATGGAATGAAGGCTATTGCTGAGCACACTCCCAAAAAATTGTAAGCCGCCCTCAGTCTTCGGAGAAGGGCGGCATATAAATGCAATTAAAAAAAACAGGTGTGATACTGACCAGATTACCGTAAACTGATGCCAGGAGGAAGAGAGGAACAGAAGCAGCTTCCACTGCACATCATTGGCTCAATGCAGCCAGACTTCATGCACTGTACTGACATGATGTAATGCAAGAACATGAGTGCCACCCCTTTTCAGGAGTTCTAGAATTGCTCACAGCAGTAAAGGTGGCTTGCTTTGAATAAGGCAAGGGAGACAGGTGATACACCAAAGCCAGGAATGAGGCTTCCCTGACCTGGCGGCACCCCTGCCAATATCAATGTCAGCAAGGAGACCTGGGAATGTAAGTCCCAACTCTTGGGAAGGGAGTCAGTTCAGAAAAAGATCTCAAGAACTTTGGCTAAATCAAAGTGCTTCTTGGCCTGTTTCTGGAGCTGATCCAGTGGTGGGATTCAGCCGGTTTACACCAGTCCACGAGAACCGGCTGTTAACTTTCTGAGCAGTTTGGTGAACTGGTTGTTGGAAGAAATCATGAGGGCAGAGAACCAGTTGTTAAATTATTTGAATCCCACCACTGGGCCGATCCAGTGCAAAGGGCTGGCTGGGACTTGGTCCATCAGCAGCCCTAGGTGACAAACAGAAATCTTGCTGGTGCTCTGATCTTATGCTTGTCCAGGATGGAGTCTTATCATCATCTATGGTAAGCACTGAGAGACCATTTCAGTTCTAAACTCTCAGTATGTGCGTTCAGTGTGGATTCTTCTAGAGCAGGGGTCGCCAACCTTTTGGACCTCAGGGGCCACCACTCATAATTTTAAATCCCACGGACCAGGGACCCTGGGAAAATCCCAAAAAAAGTCTGCAGGAAAATTCCCCATCCTGTTTTCTTACCGATCAATCATTCTTTATTTGGGATCGCAGGATACTATCTCCAGCTCCATTCTCGGGGGGCAGGGAGAGAGACTTTTGGCTTCATGCAAGGAAAGCAGCAGAAGTCTTTCTCCCCCAAATTCTACCAGAAATGAGTCTTTGTGAAACTTGTCGCGCTGGCACAGCCTTTTGGAACAGGATGCCTTGCAGGGTCCCAAAGACTAATTTCTGATGGAGTTTGGGAAAGAGAAAGAAAGACTTTTGTTGCTTTCCTTGCGTGCAGCCAAAAGCAGAAGAAGAAAGAAGTGGAAAGAAGCAGCCCAGTGGCCAGGCAAAGCACATGAAGTGAGTGGAGCAAGTTCTCCCCCCCCGTCCTTTCTCCCCTCCCCTCACTACCCTGTGTTGTCCACAATGCAAGTGACACAAGCCTTGTGTTCCCCGGGCATGTGGGCGATGCAGCCTTGTGTTTCCACGCAGCCTGGATGAATTGTTTTGTGGGGTGCTTTGGGGTTGACATTTCTCTGTGGGCCTCCAAAATTTTCTCATGGACCATCAGTGATCCCTGGCCCACTGGTTGGCGACCACTGTTCTAGAGGTCTCCCTAAGAAAGGACAATATACTTAAATCGCTGTTGTCCAAATCTTGTGGTTATTTCTTTTTGCGTTGCCTGATGGTTCCAGGGCATATAATAGTGAGGTTCTTGTGGAAGACTAAGGACAGCCATCTTCATCCTCAGCCACAGAAGCTGCCAGAAGGACAGGAGTTTTGCAGCACCTTTCTCCTTAGCACATTGAGTTAAAAGGCAGAAGCTATAGTGAGCAATAGTTTCTTCTGATTTTAGGTTCCATCACAGGACAGTTGTGGGGAGAAATTGGAGGGTACATATCAATCTAGCAAATACATAAAATATGTGGATCTGCATTTCCAAATAGATGGGGGGAGGGAAGGGAAGGGAAGGAGGGACGGAAGAAGGAATAAATTTGGAATAAAAAAGGAAAAGAAATGGATGGAAGGAAGGAAGGAAGGAAGGAAGGAAGGAAGGAAGGAAGGAAGGAAGGAAGGAAGGAAGGAAATAAGTGTTGGAAGAAATGTCCATGTGGATTCAGTTCCAAGTGGGAAGAAAGACACTGGAAACATGGAGACTGCTTGGAAGGATGGTTTAATGGTGGACAGGACCACATGGGTTTGAAGTCCTGGGTTGCTGACCACATGGAGTAGAGAGTGAGATATATTTATACCTTCTCTTGGGCTTTGAACTTGCTTCCTGTTCCTGTGAAAGAATTGTATTCTGATTGGTTGTCAGACTCCCGTGGGGCTATGCAGGGATAGCTTTGAAGGTTGTCTTGAGTCCCAGGCTTGGTAGAATCTTGCCAGATGATGTAATCTTCCCAGGTGCTATGTGGTGAGATGGGTAGAGGGCTAATCCTACCGTGTCCTGAGGGCCATGTCTTAATCCCATCACCCTGGAACTGAAGGGAGCTGCAGGAAGCTGCTTGGTCTTTAAAAACATGTATCTCCTTTTCTCAACCAGGGAAATATAATATTCTGCCTTTTTAATATTTCCTAGAATATGTCATTCTTCTAGGAGAGGGGTGGGTGCTAACTTTCTACGGAAGGAAGGAAGGAAGGAAGGAAGGAAGGAAGGAAGGAAGGAAGGAAGGAAGGAAGGAAGGAAGGAAGGAAGGAAGGAAGGAAAGAAGGAAGGAAAATGTCTTGCTGGCCAACATATACAGCTTGCCTTGAAGGCTGCTTCTGAGATGGCTCACTCAGCCTCCTGCCTGGTTTCCCAAACAAGATCCAGACCTGGCTACCTGCTCCCATCCCTTGCCTCTGTGTTCCCAGCGTGTACCACCCTTAGTGGGAGGATTCTATCTCTGCCTTTCCACTCCTCTCCCCCACACCCTCCTTTCTCAGCACAGGCCAGCTTTCTCTCTCCCCCCTCCCCCCCTGCTTTTCTGGGGCCGTCAGATGCTGCTGAAAAGAAACAATGCCCGGCATTGTCTCTGCTGGTGCACAGGCTTCAAACTCCAATAGGGCAACAAAAAGACACATTGACTCAGAGGGAGAAAGGGTCCCATAGATTGCAGTGTCACATTTGGGGCTGGGGGATGGGGGGAGAGGCCTGTCTTGGTGGACAGAACATCAGAGGATTATTTTCTCTGGCCGCAGATGCTCAGAGCTGGATCGCTGGAAACATCCTCCTGTTTTCCTGGAGGAGTGATCCCCCAATGGGATAAAAACAGAGGCTGGCATTTAAACCAAGTTCACACAACTTGCCAGTCGGGACGAAAATGAGGTTGGGGTGGGGGCTTGCTATGTTGTGTGAACCAAGCTACCAGGTTAAACCATGATATGAGTGGCTTCTTTGGGTACGTGTCATGTGAACACAATAACTGTTTGCTAATCTGGATTTGCTAATGTGCACACAACTGGCGCAGCTGGTACAGTTTGATCTGAGAATACGGTTGGAGCTGTCCCTCAGTCCCCCTGGGCACAGCGTGAAGGTATCCCAAGGCCACTTCTTTCTCTTCTGACCATGGGATATGGCCCTCCCAGCCTTAGTCATCTTTTTAGAGGTTTGGTTTTCAAGTGGTGTTTTTTTAAAATTTTCTCCCCACACACTTTTTGACAAGGTTGTGGATCATGCAGGAAAGGACAAAAATTTGCTAGTCCCTACTGACTGCTGTGGTCACACTTGCCTCCTCTTTATGGCCTTTTTAGATCTAATGGCCAGAGGAGGCTTAAGGCACCACAGCCTTTTCAGAGTTGAGATTCAAAGCTGAAGCAAGTGGAGAACATATACTTGGTGTCTTTGCGAAACCATGGATGTTGTCTGTAGGCCAGAGTGACCACATCAGGGGAGGTCAATGTCTAGAACTAAGGGGCATCTAACTTCTTGATTTCACTGGTAGACAAACCTTTTCTCTAAGTCAGAGCTGAAGATAAGAATCATGTCTGGTGATCAGGCACAAACCCTGCCTTTTCACCTAAACATTGCTCTGCCTTTGTCTTCACGGATGACTTCCAATATATTTTCGGAGCGGGTGGGAGGAGGAAAGCTTCTTCAAGAAGTTCACAAGAAGGTTCTAATTTTGGAGTTTGTCCATTGCTTTGGTTGTCTACATATTTCGTTTCTGGACCTTAGCTGGCCCATTGCCTCTGATCTCCTGCTGCAGAATTTCCCAACGTTGGGAATTTTAAAAAGTTGCTCCCAGAAGTTGCCAAGGTTGATGCAATGTGTCCTACTAAGATGTATACCAGTGGAAGCCATCAAGTCTGATCCAAGCACTTCTTGGTCACACAAGGTTGACACTGAAGCCCATCAAGCTGACAGCCCACAAGAGTTCCATGCCATGTGACACCATTTGATAGGCAATGGAGATGTATTTCTCCCTGTGTGTTGTTATTAAATGTACTAAGTACCACACATCTCTCCCCAGAGGTCCTCAACAAAACACCATCTGCCTCTCCTTGGCGTTGCACTGTTTTTTTGAGGAATTTTCTAGGAGGAAGAGAAAACAAATGAGTGCACAAATTTAGGATTATTAAACAAAAGTTGTCCCATGTTTTGCCAACAGCTAATGGCTTGGCAATCCAAAAAATGTTGTTGTATAGCTAGAGTGCAGAGGTTTAGAGCCCCTTAAAATCCTTTATTGTTTTCAGAAGTGGGAGGTGAGGAATTTTAGGGTCCTTGGTGGTCTCCCCAACTGGTTGTTTTTCTTGCAGACATTTCATTGCACAATCAGGCAATGTCATGAGTGTAGCACCAACGATATGGTGGGGAATTGATGGAAACTGGCAGTTCAGGTTAGAGCAGCCGTGGGCAAACTACGGCCCGGGGTCCGGATCCGGCCCGTTCGGCTGTTCTATCCAGCCCACGGAGCCGAAAGAGCGGAGGGTTCTCTTGCTCTCCCAGAAGGCTACATGAAGTAATCTAACTTTGAATTTATATTAGTTCACACAAACACTCCATCCATGCTTTTGTTCCAGCCCTCCGGTCCAGTTTAAGAACCCATTGTGGCCCTCGAGTCACAAAGTTTGCCCACCACTGGGTTAGAGTCAAGAATCTGTTGTTGTATTTACTTGTTATTGATTTATAGTTTCCTTCATTTGTCAATCATCTGTACTGCTCCAAGAACTGTTGAACTCAACCCTGTTTTTTCTGGTTCGATAAGAAAATCCTGATGTTCAAAAATATAAATAGAGGCCAAGAACAAGGGATAAAGGAGACTTATGGCTCCAATCAAGATTGGTCCCATCTCTGGAAGCAAAATTATCATCAAATCATAACTTTTCATGTGATACGGACTGGGAAAATTATTGAATAAATTGAGAATAATTTTAGCAATTGTGTTTAATTAACCAGATCAACTTTTAATTAAAGTAGATCAACTTTATTTTTTTCTGCTGGTCACACTCATTGTTTGGAGTGTGGCCACTGCATGCCATTAGAAGGTCGAGGGTGGTCAAGTCTGAAAGAGATGACCCAATCCTGCCCCACAGCAACTGGGACACCCACCCACTGGCTACACTCATGCTTAGCAGATCCCTATTCAAAGAAAATCTAAGATATGCAGTTGAACAACATGGGAAGCTTAGCCAGCACTAATCTTGTTTAGCAGTAGTTGCTTTTTATGTGGTAGTAGGTGGTACCAATTCAGCTCATTTGGATCAGGGTTTCTTGCAAAGTCAGAGAGTGGATTCGTTCTGACCCAGTAAGTAGGTGGTATGAATCTCATAGCAAAGCATCAGAATATGATCTGATGATCGTCTGGAATGAAATCCAGCTCTGGCTTCAGGAAAGGGATTCTCAGCTTCAGGGCCTGAATCTACCACTCCAAAGGTACCCAGCGAAGGGCTAGTGTGCCAAGAGAATTGTCCGGCTGAGTGACTTTCTTCTGCCTTCTTCCAAAGTGGGGGGGGGCATTGCTGCCTGGTGAGGCTCAAGAGCCACCCATCCCATACAATGGGTGGGATGCATTGCTGTGCTGCAGGAGATGCACCAAGGGCCCTGTTGGCAGCTTGTGGGCAGCTGTGCCAAAGCCCTGGTGGGAAAAGTGCCATTTGGCCTGAAATGCCTTTTGTTTTCATTGTCCGCTTCTCTTTTAATGAGGCTCTGAAACCAACTCCATCTTCTGCTCTGTGCCTGCCAAAAGCTGATTGTGCAGCCTCAGCCACAGACTTCTAGGGGGGCGGGGAGAGGGCCAGTGGCCAAAGGCCAAGAGAGGCTAGTGCCCTCTTCACCTGACTTCCCTTCCCTTTGGCTGCCAGCTAGAAATCAGTCTCTCTCTGTCTCTGTCTCTCTCTCTCACACACACACATACACACACACTTTCTTTTTATCTCCTTTTTTTCTTTCTTTCTCTCTCTCTCTCTCCCTTTCTCTTCCTTTCTTCTCACTCCCTCTTCCTCTTTCTTTGTGTCTTGTTCTTTCTCTCTCTCTCTTTCTCTGTCTCTCAGGGCTGGCAGCCATCCGGTTATGGGGAGGCAAGTCCATTGGCAATCCAGTGAGCCCAGGTCCTGGGGACAACTTGAGATAAAAGACAAAGCTCAGCCTCCTTCTGCCCCCTGTTTGCACTGAGGCCCATCTGCCCTGCTGACCCGCAACAAAAAAAGCTGCAGAATGTGCCCTGCCTTCTTAAAATAATGCTCTAGACCTTGTTTTCTCAACCTGAGCAATTTTAAGATGAGTGGACTTCAATGAGTGGACATGAGTGGATACACAGCTCAGTTTGGAGGAGCAGGTGGGAGCTGTGTCCAGGTGGGTGCTATGTATGTAGGTTTGAAATCATTGGTTTAGTTTGAATTGTTCTTGAAAAGTGTTAGAAATGATTGGTTTAAAAAGTGCGGGAAAACCCTGCACTCTGATTGGCTGGCAACTGCGGCTGCTGGCTATAAGTAGCAGCCGCAGCCCAGCCAAAGTGGGTTCGTTCTGAGCTGTAGTCACTAATAAACAAAGAGCTTGAAGCACTCCGCGTCTGTCTCTTCATGCAAACTTAACAGGGGGCATTTGCCCAGGTGTGTCTGGTTCACCAGTTGCACCCAACCTGAGCCGAGATGCCCTGCGGACAGTCACTCATGCACTCGTCACTTCCCGAATCGACTACTGCAACACTCTCTACATGGGACTGCCCTTGCAGACCACCTGGAGGTTGCAGCTGGTGCAGAATGCAGCCACGCAGGTTGTGATGGGAGTGCCCCGATACTCCCATGTTACACCCCTCCTGCGTGACCTGCATTGGTTGCCAGTTGCCTTCCGGGTGAGATTCAAGGTTTTAGTAACAACATATAAAGTCCTACATGGCTTGGGTCCGGGGTACTTGCGGGAACGTCTCCTGCCGGCATCACACTCCGATCGTCCTGTACACTCCCACAGGCAGGGCCTCCTTGGGATACCATCGGCTAGACACTGTCAGCCGGCGGTGCCCAGGGGTAAGGCCTTCTCTGTGGGAGCACCACCCTGTGGAATCAACTCCCCTTGGACCTTCGCTTGGCTCCAGATCTCCGCTCCTTCTGCTGTGACCTAAAGACTTGGTTATTTCAACAGGCTGGCCTGGACTGAACCAAGAAGTGGGGGGGGCTTCTTTTAAAATAATTTTAATAGTTTTAATGTTTAATATTAGGCTTGTACTGTTTAATCATTTTTTAGTTAATTTATTGTATTGTATTTTATTCTGTGAGCCGCCCTGACTCCTTAGGGAGAGAGGGCGGCATACAAGTCTAATAAATAATAATAATAATAATAACTCTCAGAATTCTCCAGCCACATTAAAAGCTCTGAAGCCACAATAGGCTAATAATAATGGTTTCTTTCAGTGTAGGGCACAAAATGATTCTGTGTTCAGTTAATGTAAGGGGTGTCATGATTTAAGGCAATATTTCTCTCTTTTTAATTTTTTTAAATTAGATATAATTGTGATGACCCGTAGTCTCTCAAAATAACCCAAAACCGAAAACATGAATTACAGTCCGGAAATGCCTTCAACTTAACTGTTTTATTAGTCACAGTTTAAAGTCCCCAAAGTAACTAATGAGGCAAAAGGAAAACAAAAACAAATCGTCTTGGTGAGAATTCTGAAGCAAACCAAGATAAGTAATCATACGTTCCAAGCAGATAACCGGGGAAAGTCCTTGGGAAGAACGCCAACAAATAGAAACCTCTTTCAAAGGAAACACTAACTTTGACTCCAGCAATTCTGACTACGCAGTTACAAACTTATATACATAGCTCCCAGCTGTAAACCCTGAGGAGGATCATGGCCCTCTCCTCCCAAGTAGACCAAGCTTTTCTCTGATCCTTTCCTCCCTGCGTTCCCTGGGATGGATAGGGGATGGGCCTGGATCCTCTTCTGATTGCTCAGCCGGCCTCTGCCCTTCCCCAGCCTCCTCCACCACCTCTGGAACCACACTCCCACTCCCTGTTGGCTGCTCCTCCTCTTCCTCGGAGTCAGTCTCCACCAGGGGCATGATAATAATCTTTAAAAACATTGAACGTGGTAGACTTCTTTGACATACATTTTTGTCATTACATATTATGTTAAGTACTTTAAAAACCTTTGTACATTTATATACATATATACATTTAATCTTTATACATTTTAATTCCTTCCCATTACCTTTCAGGCAAGTCATATAATCTCTCATATCCTTCCTTCTACTCCTTTAGTCCTTGTTCCATTTTGCGAACTCCCTTTCATTTCCCTCCTGTGGTAAAATTTATTCCATATTATATAGTATTCTGATTCACCTTTATCCTTCAGTTCCAATGTCAAACTATCCATTTCGGCGCATGGTAAGATTTTATCTATCACCTCGTCTCCCCTAGGGATTTCTCTAGCCTTCCAGTTTTGGGCAAATATCATTCTTGCCACCGTAATTATATGGATTATTAGGCAGCTATCAGCTTTACTGTACTTCTGTGCCATGATTCCCAATAAGAACATCTCAGGTTTATAGTTTATTTTTAGCCCCGTCATTTCCTCTAACCACAGCCAAATTTTATACGAGAACTCCTGAGTCTTTTTACAGGACCACCATACATGGTAATGTGTGCCCCGTTCTTTCAGACATTTCCAACAATTAGGTGATTGGTTTCCGTACATTTTGGCCAATCTTGCTGGTGGGAGATGCCACCTATAGAACATCTTGTACAAGTGTGATGACCCAGGGTGGGATACAAAATAAACACAGTCACAAAAAAACAGGTGAAGCCCTTTTTATTCCTTCACTTTGCTTCCAAGTTCCAAATATCCTTGACTGGAGACAAAAAACTCCCATACAAGCAGTTACAAGAAGAAGGAAATGCCATTTAAATTATAAAGAGTAAAAAACCACACAAACCAGGCAAGATAAGGGCTTGAAGACGTCCACAGATATCAGAACACACACTGGGAAGGACGCCAAACTCAGAGAGGAGCAATAAACTAGAGATATTTCCATGCTTTTTTTCCAGCACTCGCCCGTACGCACGTCCGTCCTTTTATCCAGTTGTCACGGCTGCAGCCCATAAAGAGGATCAAGGCCCGCTCCTCCGGAGTAAACCACGTCTCTCCCTTATCCACTCCTCCCTGTGTGCCCTAGAATGGAGGGGATATGGGCCTGGGTCCTCCTCTGACTGCCCAGCCAGCCTCTGCCCTTCCCCAGCCTCCTCCACAACCTCCGGAGCCACACTTCCACTCCCTGTCGGCTGTTCCTCCTCTCCCTCAGAGTCCGACTCCACCAGGGGCATGACAACAAGTTTTCATTTAAGGCAATATTTCTCAACCCCCTCAGCTGCTTTGGGGAATTCTGGGAGTTGAGGTCCACAAGTCCTCAAATTGCTGAGGTTTTGAAAACCCTGTTCTAAACCAGGAGGGGAATTAATTCCTTGATTGTCTCCCTTTGTTTTCTTCTTCTATTCTTTCCCCTTTTTTCCTTCTCTGTTACTTATTTCCACCACCCCCTCCTTCTTAACTTTGTTTCCTTTAGAAAATACATGAAAAAGAATTGGCTTCATTGACACACCTTGCTAACCATCTATTGTTCTTCCTTAAAGTCTCCTTCCCTGAAGTCTCCTGTCTGCCCAATCCAGTCCAATTCTAATGTTCATGTACCTGTTTCTTGTGTAATGTGTTCGTTGCAAGATAAAGTGCCCTCTATTTTCATCCACCTCTTGTGTAATATTTTAATTCCAAGCAGGATACATCTATAGGGCCCTTGGCAAGAATGAGTGAGCCTCTCTTAGATTGCAAGGGTTGGTTGTTCTTAGCCATTTTTTGTGTCATACTCATCCTCTTTTATTTTTCCTTCACTATCACAGATTAATTTATTCTTGTTTCGAATGTTTTAAATCTGTGAACTGTCCAGACTTATTAGGAGTCAGACAGCATATAACTTTAAATAAAAATAAACCATAAAAAACAGTTACTTCAAATAGGGTTCTTTTCAGAAATATTTGGGATCCTTTTGGAATGATTTATTCTGCCCTTCAGGCATTTCCCCTATTATGGCACTTCGGTTTCAAAGGGCTGCTTAATTAACCTGTGACATTTGCATCATGTCGTCATGAACCATATCATGTCATCATCATGTTGTAGTCCTCGACTGATAATAATTGTGATGATCACTGGAGCGCATGACAGATTTGCAAATATGCATTGCCACAGACTGATCAACCAGAGACCCCAATGGTTGTGTTGAGGAAGAAATGACTGTGCACATGTTGGAAGCTACTTTGAAAAGCTGTGTCCTCCTTTAGGAAGCCTTGAAGAGAAATGAAGCGTCCTGAAGCAGCTCTGCTCTCTCCCCTTCCCACCTCCTTCGGGGGTCCTGGACAAGCTAGTCTTTGTAGTTATAACCTTTGGCAACAGAGAGGCAGAGCCTTTAATGGCCCACCTGCGTCCTCACTCCTTCCCTCCCTTTCTTTTAACTGGTCATCAATTGTGTCTTTTGGACGTTGCATCCATTGGCATCAATGCCGGATGAAAAGGTTGCTTTCATCTTCTGAATAATGGAAGACAGAGGGAAGGTAGCCAGCTTTTCTCAAATATCCCTGAAGTCATCACGGTCTTCTGCTTCTCCTCCTCCATCTCTTCCTCCTTTATATCATCTCCGTCAACTTCTCAAAACCCTTCATCTAGATGTAATGGAACTGCAATTCTCCCAATAAGCAGCATCTATGGATTTGGGCTGGGAACTCTTGGAGTTGCAGTCCTAAAGGAACACGAGGCACCAACCTGAAGAAAGATTGATCTGCTTACATAGATAGCAGCTCCCTGGGTTTTCAAGGCATAGGATTATTTCCCACCCTACTCGGGACTTACGCAACATTCAGTCTGGGACTTTGGACTTGAAAAATTGGTGCTCTATTGTACACACAAAAGCTGGTGCTCTCTTACACACTTCCCCAAGGATCCCAGGACCACAAAGCAAAGTGGATTCCTTTGGCCCTACAGGAAATTCACCTACACAATAACGTATATGCCCTTTTCAGGGTGAAGCCTTAAATTGCTTAGATTGGAAAGTAATTCTATTAGCTACAGTAAATGCTAATGACATTTCAATGCAGTTGAAATAAAAATCAAATTTAATTTTCCCCCTGGTCCAATGTGGGGTCCAAGGGCCTTGGTGGTGCAGGCTGCTAAATGCCTAGCTCTTAAGTTCCAGCTGCCTGCAATTATTGCAGGCTCAAATCCCACCAGGCTCAAGGTTGACTCAGCCTTCCATCCTCTCGGGGTAGGTAAACTGAGGACCCAAGATTGTTGGGGGCAATAAGCTGACTTTGTAAAAATGCCGCTTAGTAATAAGCAGGCATATACAATGGAATGAAGGCTATTGCTGAGCGCATTGGGTTGTATCCCAAAAATTGTAAGCCGCCCTGAGTCTTTGGAGAAGGGCAGCATATAAATGTAATTTTAAAAAATGTGCTAAGTTTTGAATGTACCCAATCATGCAAAAAGGCCAACAGCCTGGATGACCCACTTTAGAGGCTCAGTGGGACAGAGCTGGGCTACCATATCTGGACTGCAACAATCCAGATGACCACAAGATGGCAGCAAAGCTTAACAGGAAATGTTCTTTGCTGCCATCTAGCATCATTCAAGGCTTTGCAAGCTGGATATGGCTTCCTAAAAGGGAATGGTTCCAAAAATGACCTTTGGATCCCTTTCCTGATGATCCTGTAATAAATGTTGAAACAGAAAACATGGTTTTCCAGTCCCCTAATGCCCAAAGTTGGGGTGGGAGGGGGGGAAGAGAGAGAGAAAAGGACCTTGCTTTTGAGTGGAGCACCAGTTAAAAATGCCACCATAAAACACAGACAACCAAAACAAACAGATCCCTAATAAAACCTCACAATTAATTTTATAGGACAGCTTTATGGGCTGCTTTAAGAACAAGCTCCATTGAGTTCCATCCTGCTGACTTGAATCTGCTTAAATTCAGCAGAGAAAATGACCAGCTTTCACAAAGATTCTCCCATCAGCTAAAATGTAAATAATTGGACAAGGAGGATTCCTGTTTCAGCTGCTATAGTGAGCTGAACCCCACAAGGACCTAACTTCCTCAAAGATCAAATTCTGTGTGGTTACCTGTTAGATACGAGTGGGTTTGAATTTAATCTAGTTGGGATTAATCTCCATGGTGAATGGAACATTGACACATTTTTTGCCTTGAGACTATAAAGTACAGGTAGACCTTGATTTGAACCAAACCAGACAGAGACACAGACTTCAACGGATAATTAGAACTACAGAAAAAACAATGGCTACCAACCTGCCTTCCATGGAGGACCTGTATATTGCACGAGTCAGAAAGAGGGCTGTGAAAATATCTACAGACCCCTCACATCCCGGACATAAACTGTTTCAACCCTTCCCTCAAAACAATGCTATAGAGCACTGCACACCAGAACAACTAGACACAAGGACAGTTTTTTCCCAAAAGCCATCACTCTGCTAAACAAATAATTCCCTCAACACTGTCCAACTACTTAATAAAACTGTATTTACTATTATTCTTCTCATCCTTCCTATTATCTATCTCTTCCCACTTATGACTATAACCGTGTTGCTTGTATCTTTACAATTTATATTGTTTTGTTTCCTAGTATGATTTGATGCTTATTAGTAACTTATGACTATCACTAAGTGTTGTATCTTATGATTCTTGATGAATTTATTTATTTTTTCTTTATGTACACTGAGAGCATATGCACCAAAGACAAATTCCTTGTGTGTCCAATCACACTTGGCCAATATTCTATTCTATTCTATTCTATTCTATTCTATTCTATTCGTTTGCTGCCTTGAGTTATTTGTAAAAATAAGTAAAATAAAAATAATAAATAAAAGTGGGATACAAATAATTTTAAAAAGTAAATTCAAGCTGGTTTCCATGCCCCCAAATCCCAATCACATGACTGCAGGGACATCGCAGTAATTGTAACTGTAAGGACTGGTCATAAATCACTTTTTTCAATGTTATAACTTCAAATGGTAACTAAACAAAACAAGGACTACATGTGATACCTTAAAGCATCTAGCTTCACTTGATTATTTTCTTTACCCTCTGATTTCTTGTCTCTACTGATACTCACAAATAATAAGAAAACTGGGAAAAATTGGTGTATCTGCTAGATCGCTTCTGGCAAACACGCAGGATGTCCCAGCCATGTTCTGAATTCTGCCCTGTGTCCTAACTCAGGACAACGTTTTCAGCCATATATGACAGAACATTTGCTGGTGTGTCACTTGCACAAATGCATTAAAAATTGTGTGCCAGAGCAGCCCACCTTAGCTTTTGTTTGGAAGTGACTGCTACTGTGCTGGTTTTTATTTATTTATTCATTTATTTATAAATAAATAATGGTTTTTATTGGTTTCCCCACCTCTTCTCCTCCATGTTGAGTTATTTTCTATTACAACGTTATAGTGCAGGTAATTCTCAACTTACTAGGACTTGAGCCTATTTGAGCCTGGTAACTAGGCTCATAATTTATGAGGGTCATAAAGAAGGTCACTATGTGATGTACACTTTTTTCCGAGGTGGTCATTAAGTGAACGTCACAGTTAGGCAAAAGCTGTGGCTGTTAGGCCAACCCATGGTTTAATTATGTGCCGGTTTTTGGTAGAAACCAGAAGTAAATTCCAGTTTCTGGCAAAACTAACATAAATCATAGTCATGTGACCACAGACCACAACTGATTTGTGGGCCATTTGCTGAGTGACCAAAATGCAGATACATGACTGTGGGGAGTGGAGCGATGTCAGAATTTTGAAAACAGGTTATAAGTAGCTTGTGGGTCACTAAGTAACTTCAAATGTTCACTTAGCAACTGGTTGTAAGTTAAGGACTACCTGTAGTCTCATTTGGTGTAGGCTTGAAAACAGCCTTGGAATTTCCTGGAGGTCTACTGCACCTTTAATAAAAAGGAAACTCTTTCCAAGTGCGATTATAATATAACTTTTAAAAAGAAGCAGTAAGAAAGAGGGAAAAATATATTAAGCACTTTCCTCTCCAGGCAGGAGACTTCCTTAAAAAGAGCATTAAGAGAGGTTAGTTAAAGGCAATTATCAAATCGTTCACCATTCCACCTCCTGCCCCAATGGAAGCAGTAAAAAGGGCCAAGTAGCAAGGAGGAACCTACTAATTAATCTTGCAAGGGACCTTCACTAAACCACACTGACCTGCAAGTACAAAGGACTTGGTGATGATGCCAGGCACTGCTGGGGATGGGGCTATTTTAGGGATTGTGGGAAAAGCTGCTTTAATTCCGCTTCCAGCAGATAGTGAGAAGCAATGCCTCAAAAATGCTCAAAGGCTGTGGAATGACAGCAGATTCTGTACAAAAACATGGAAGTCTCCACATTCTCTTAGTATTTCACATCTAATTCTTAGCAGCCCAACATCGGCTTCTAGACAGCGTGTGGGTGGGGAGACTGCCCTGCCCCAGGCACAGACAGAAGTTATGGCCTTGCCAAATGCTCTCGAAATACATCATCCCAAGGGCGAGAGGAAAGATCTGTTTGGAAATTTGCCAGAAAGGACTACTAATGGCTCTGAATAATAAAACGGTGCCTGCTTTGAAAAAGTTTCAGAAGACCTGCTTTGGGCCCCCTTCAAGCTTAAGATCACCCAACTTTTTTCAGGATGGGGTAAAAAAAAAAAAGATGCTGCTGCTTTAAACAGCTTAACTCAGTAAGCGTAGTCCAACTCTTAAAAGCAACCACCCTTTTGTTTTCCAGGCTTGGGGAAACAATTGAAAAGGGCTGGGCTGCTTTAATTTATAGCACAAAAGTGCAGGGGAGAGGTCCAAAAGATTCTTCTGGATCATTTTGAAGAATTCATAGCTGCACTGAGAAATACAGAGCAAGTATGATTCACTTAGCAGTGGATTACTTGTCTTGCATGAGGCATCTCCAAGCATAGCTTTCTAGCCATTTCAGCCCACCTTGGAAGACACCTGTTAAAGGAAGGTTTGGGCAGCCTGGAGTTGCAGTCCTCCAGGCTTAAAGTTGCCAAAGCTGGAGACCCCAGAGCTAGATGAACCCCATTCTGGTCAGTTAAAGTGACCAAACCAACCTAGCACAGGGGGGCACTAAATATCCTGTAGAATATCATCCCCCCCTCCCGCAAGTGAAGTTGGTCCCAACCCTTCTAATGTTCCAGAAATTCCTTAGAACTTGTGTTTTGTCAATAACCTTGGGAATCCCAAAGGTACTTTTCCAAAAGACAACTTTCTTGGTTTTTCTTTCCTTGACAGTTTCACTTCTTATCCAAGAAGCTTCTTCAGACCTGACATAGCTGGCTGGAGAATTCTGGGAGTTGAAGTCTCTAGGCCTTAAAGTTGACAAGGTTGGACATCCCTGAACTAGATGGTTCAGTATATTATCTGAATGCCAGCAATTAGCAAATTCCGTAGTTGAGTGAGAAGTCTCATGCAAAGATAGCCAAAACTAGGAAATGGGAAGAGAAAGAATTTTAGGAACAAGAAACCATGATGGAAGGCTGCAAAAATATATTTCCATGCTACCTCCAGTATGTAAATATTTTCACAGCCTTCTTTTTGACTCATGCAGGATACAGGTCCTCGATGGAAGGCAGGTTGTTAGCCTTGTTTTTTCTGCAGTCCTACTTACCCTCTGGAGTCTGTGTCTGTCCTGTTGGGTTGCAGAGCCAAACCAGACAGTTATAGAGGTGCAGATGACAGACTCAGTCATTCTTCTATAGAACTGTATCAGCAGCTCCTTGGGCAGTTTGAGCTTTCTGAGTTGGCGCAGAAAGAACATTCTTCGTTGTGCTTTTTTATGACATTTTTGATGTTAGGTGTCCATTTTAAGTCTTATGATAGAACCTAGAAACTTGGAGGTAGAATGGTTTTAGCATTTTTTAAAAAATATTTAAAAAAAAATCCAGGTGGAATGGTTTTAGCAAGATAAATTGTATTTCTCATACTCAGCAGGAAGGATTTTGCAAAAGATCATTACCTAAGGAGAGGCTTCTGCCCTCCAGTAGCTTTTAATCCAAAATCAAACCAGATCTGGGGGTGGGCCAAGACAGAACAGTTGGGAGGAGACATTGTTTCTCCACCTCCAGCATTGCTGGACTTTGTTTCCTTGCCCCCCACCCAGCCCTCCTCTTGGGAGACCTTCAGCTTCAATGGGCTGGAATTTGCTCCCCGGCAAAGTCTAATTAGCTAATTCCGCTGCTATTTTTAAAATGACACAGAAAGTCTCTTTTATTTGTTTGCCAGCTCCCATTCTTCTCTGACAGCGTAGTCAAAATGCCAGGCATTGGGGGAGTTGCTTAGACTCGATCAATAAATCAGCAAGGCAGGGCACGGACTCTCTTGCAGCTTTGGCTTCTACTTCTATCAACTACTCAAGGTTGGTGCTCCCCCGCCCCTCCCCCTTTTCGGACTGAAAATACAAGCTATTTAGAGAGTGGCAGAAATCAGGAGGCCAGAGACCACCAGATGCTTGACTACCAGGGACAGCTCTCCGAGGGGTCTACAACAGGCTTGAAGGAATGTTATGATTTAAATCTTGGGAGGGGGGGTCTGTGGCCACAAAAAGTATTTAAAGGGGATCCATGGTGAAGAAATAGTTGAGAACAAAGCATTGCATATTTAGTTATTAAACATACCAATGGGGTCCTTTAAAAGCCGTCATGACATCCCCTGCCTCTTACATCATCAATACACAGTGGCAATTTGGCTGTTTGTGCAATGACATCATGATGCAGTGATATTTAAAAATTTGTCTCCAAGTGCTGACTGGAAACCCTCTATGATGTTTCAGCAATTTAAAAAAAAATGAACATATGATTTATGGTTTTTATGAACAGATAGGACAGATTATAGATAGAAGAGAGACATGTCAATATAGTGAAATAGGTAAATTTATAATTATAGTGATAACTACTATAAATATCAGAAACCTCGTTTGTAGCTTTTCTATTTTTCTTTTACTTTGTTTCTTGCATTTTTCCTTCCTTCCTTCCTTCCTTCCTTCCTTCCTTCTTTAAAAACTTTTAATACAATTATAAAAAAAGAAACATTATCCTGGGTCTACTTCAGAGCCCTCCTTTTTTACATGGTTTGCACGGCAAAGGGGCTTTTTCTGAGCCCCACTGTATGGATGCCCCCGGAAACCAATTTTTTTTAAGAGCAGAAGAAAGCTCGTGAAAGATACTGATACTCAACCCCAGCATCTTTCATCTCTCGAAATAGATTAGATTAGAATTAGAATAGAATAGAATAGAATTCTTTATTGGCCAAGTGTGATTGGACACACAAGGAATTTGGTCTTTGGTGCAAATGTTCTCAGTGTAAATAAAGAAAAAATACATTCGTCAAGAGTTGAGAATCATCAGGTACAACACTTAATGATAGTCATAGGGTACAATAAGCAATCAAAAGATACTAGGAAACATAAACAAACAGTCAATATAAATCGTAAGGATACAAACAACTAAGTTAGTCATACAGTCACAAGTGGGAGGGGATGGGTGATAAGGAGCAATGAGAAGATTAACAGTAATAGTAGTGCAGACTTTGTAAATAGTTGGACAGTGTTGAGGGAATTAGTTGTTTAGCAGAGTGATGGCGTTCAGGGGAAAACTGTCCTTGTGTCTAGTTGTTCTGGTGTGCAATGCTCTATAGCATCGTTTTGAGGGAAGGAGTTGAAACAGTTTATGTCTGGGATGTGAGGGGTCTGTAGATATTTTCACAGCCCTCTTTTTGGCTCATTCAGGATACAGGTCCTCCATGGAAGGCAGGTTGGTAGTAATTGTTTTTTCTGCAGTCCTAATTATCCTCTGAGTCTGTGTCTGTCCTGTTGGGTTGCTGAACCAAACCAGACAGTTATAGAGGTGCAGATGATAAGACTCAATAATTCCTCTGTAGAACTGGATCAGCAGCTCCTTGGCAAGAGTTGTCCCAGAAAGAACATTCTTTATTGTGCTTTTTAATGACATTTTTGATGTTAGGTGTCCATTTTAGGTCTTGAGATATGATAGAACCTAGAAATTTGAAGGTCTCTACTGTTGATACTATCTAGTATTGTAGGATGTGGTAGTATGGGAGGGTTTCTCCTAAAGTCCACCACCATTTCTACGGTTTTGAGTGTGTTCAGTTCCAGATTGTTCCGGCCATATCACAAGTCAAGTTGTACAACCTCCCATCAGTATGCGGATTCATTGTTGTCTCGAATGAGACCAATAACTGTTGTATCATCTGCAAACTTCAATACTTTAACAGATGGATCATTTGAGATGCAGTCATTGGCATATAAGGAGAACAGAAGTGGAGAAAGCACACAGCCTTGGGTGGGTGGGGCCCTGTACAGGTATCAGATGTGATTCTGCCTAGCTTCACCTACTGCTTCCTTCTGTTAGGAAAGCCAGAAGGCCTCCAGAGTTGCCTCTTCTGTTGGACTTTCAAGGGCTCCAATGGAAAGGACCCAAGCAAGGGAAGCAATTCAATTCAATTCGACAGTTCTCTTCCAGCCCAAGACACAACCTGAGTGAGAGCAATGAAAGGTGCTCTATTAATAGTTTGGGGTTCTGAGAACTGGCCTTGATCTGGTGAAGCTGCTTTCTGCCCTGGCAACCTAGGCCCCAGCAGCAGGACAGAGAAAGGGATCAGACCCACAAATGGCCAGCTCTCCTGTGCCCTAATGTGCCCCTCAGCGAAGAAAAGGGTCTTGTGTTGCAAGCCTGTCCTTGGGATGGAAGTTAATCAGTTTCCACTGGTAATCTAATCAACTAATTCACAATGAGGTCATGTTCTCTCACCTTCACCAAGTCTTAAACCCTTCCTTAAACCCTCCACCCCCACCCCATTTCATACCCCACCCCAAGGTCAAAAATAAAACAGGACAGTCTTGCCAAGAGGCTTCGTATATTGCGTGCAGAGAAGTAAATTCTTACGAAACTGACAACAACTCAGAGTGAAAGTGGCAGAGTGTTTTACAATCTGAGAGTAAATCCTGTAACAAAAGGTCCAGAAATAGCTGCATCAGAAAGCAAAATTTCTTCCTTCCAAGAACAACCAAGGAAACTCACAGATGAAGATTACGGGTATACTGCCTCTGCTGTAGGAAGTTCCCTTAATTAACACTTGTAAGCTACACCCACTCAAATCTTCTCTCTTCCTCTCTTGCAGCCAGAAACAAAGAGAATCAACAGCAGGTTTGAAGGCATCCTTTAAACGTTTAATATGTTGTCATTTTTGCAATGGTTAAGGGTTATCCACCAGGTCAGGAAAAAGTCAGGTACCTTGGTACTCACTGTCAATTGGTTCTGGGAGGCACAATGAGTACCAAAAATTATGATACCAAACCATTTTTTCCCATTAAGGAATAATATAGTGACTCACAAGACAGCAGACACCAACAAGTTTGTTTGTTTGTTTGTTTATTTATTCATTCATTCATTTGACTTGTATGCCGCCCCCTCTCCGAAAGGACTCGGGGCGGCTCACAGCTAAAAATACAACAATAAATAAATTACCTAAAAAACATATTAAACAATTACAAGCCAAATTAGAATTAAAAACCCCAAAGTTGAAACAAACAAACCCCCAGAGAGTCAGCACAGCCCGGATTGTAAAAACAGCCAGGTTTTTAACTCGTGGAGGAAGGTGCGGAGATCGGGAGCCAGCCGGAGCTCCAGCGGAAGAAGATTCCATAAAGTGGGAGCCGCCACAGAGTAGGCCCTCCCCCGGGTCCCCGCCATGCGACATTGAGTCGCAGACGGCACCCCGAGGAGACCCCGTCTGTGCCCTGCACAGGGCAGTTGGTATTTGATGCTGGGAGTAGTCGTTCTCGTAAATATCCTGGACCCATGCCATGCAGGACTTTGAATGTTAACACCAAAACCTTGAAGTTATAGCGTGTGTGTTGAGTACAAAAAGAACGGTGAATCCCAGGACAATTTTTCTCTGTCAAAATGAGTTGAGTACCAATTTGATGAGTTTCAAAGCAACTGACTACCAAGGAACCACTGTATGTGTATATTATATTATGTGTATATAATTAGCCAATAGGAGCACATAAAAGGAAAACACAACACATACATTATTCCTAACTACATCCACTACCCTAAACTTAGCTTCTTCCAGCTTGTTCAGTCCATTATTATTGTGGTGGCAAATATCCATGAAAGATCTAATCTCGTCCTCTTCTTTCGAAGGGATGAACCTAAGCAGCTCTTCAAGAGACAGATCTGATCCAAAAAGCTGTACATCGTGCACACTCAATGGAAGTATACTAATTACAATCAGCCAGTACAAATTTATATCCCACCTTCTGTGCTACCAAATTGGCATTTTGTGCAACTCTAAAAATAAAGTCCTAACAAGCAGCTCAACACTTACTTCCTTAACTGAATGCAGAACTTTCCAATTTAAGCTAGGAAGCAAAAGAAGCAAAACACACATAGAAGAAGACAATTTTGGCCCTTAAGGAAGGAAGATGCAATCATCACGCTAAGCCACCCTGTAATTTGCACGTATTCAATTCAGGATGCTACTGAGTCAAACATTGTGGGCTTGTCAATAATTTACACGTCAACCTGTTGTGTCAATCCAAGCGGATCGTGTTTCGTTCGCTAAACCAGGTTAAGCCAACCCGATCAGCACCTTTGCAGTAGCGTCCACAGGGAGGGGGCCCAGCAGGTGCCCAGAGGGGATGTGCCCGCATCCCAACGAAGGGGGAGCGGAATCCTAAGAGGGAGAGAGGGGCGCTCCCCGCCAAATCAGCCGAGGGAAGCGCGGCGCGGTCGGGGACTGGCTTTGTATCGGGGACACCGAACTTGCGTTGCCAAGAGCTGCGCCACGACGGGAGGCAGCGCCGCGCCCTCTGCACATGTCCAAGCGCACCGGCGCAAGCCCTCGCCTACCTCCGGAGACGCCAGGCGAGGGCTGCTCAGGCGCCGCCCAGCGAGGGTCTCCGTGGCTCGGCCCGGCCACGCCCTGCAGCGCCCCCCGCCCCGGCCAGCCGAGACAGAAGCCCCCCGCCCCTGGGCGCCTCCCCCGGGCGGGACTGTGGCGCCCGGCTCCGCCCCCGCGCGTGCGGCAGCCTTATTAGCCGCCGCTTTTGCGCACCGGGCTCAGTGCAAGGGAAGCGCGCGCGGGGTTTTGCGCGACGCCTGCAACGGCTGAGCCCGGGAGCCGACCGAGCCAGCGACGACGCCCAGGGCGCGGAGCCTCCGGGGGCGGCTTCACCGCGTTAGGGTCCCTTGAGGCGGCCGGGGCTCCTTTCCGTCCTGCCCGGATCGCCGCCTGCGCCTCTCTGCCGCCTCCGCCGCGGTGCCCGTCTCGCCAGCAGCCGCGCCGCCATGGGCAGCCACAGCTCCAAGGCCGCCAAGGGGGACGTGGTGGCCCAGGACGCCACCGGCGACGCCTCGCCCTCCAAGTCCAACGGCCAGGTGGGTCTCGGGCGCGCAGCCGGCCAACGGCCATTGTTCCTCGGGCTGCCTCCGGGGGCGCCCCGCCCGCCCGAAGCCGAGTTGGGCGCGGCAGCCTCTCTGGACGGTCGCCGCGCTCGCCTGAGTCCCGCCGGGCGCGCCTTGCCTCTGCGACCGCTCCGCTGCCTCTTCCCGCGGCTCAAACCGCGAGCACGCCGCGCCTTTGTTCGACGCGGAGCCCTGGAGACGGAGCGCATCTCCCTCCCGACGGGGAACAAAGGAGGGCCCGGCGCGCTGGGTCCCGACGCTGCATTGCGCGCATTCCCGGGCGAGGGGCGGCGGCGGGAGGGGCCGCAACCGGGCTGTCGACGCGCTGCTTGCATGCAGCGGGTGGGGGCGGCGGAGACCCCCCCCTCCGCCTGATTTCCGCCCTTGTGCAAGGAGCCCCGCACCCTCGAGGAGCTTCCCGAGCGGGGCTGGACTGGCCGCTTCGGCGTCGAAGGGAGCCGCGGGCGGAGGCGGCTTTGCTAACGTGGCCCTCCCTGTGGCTTCGCCTCGCCTTGCACCCTCCAACGCCATCCCCGGCGCCGCCGGACCGAGGGGCCCAATGGCGCGGCTTCGCATCGGGGGAGAAAGGCGGGCCCCTCCCCCCCTTTTTTGCCCAGAGCGGGGATTCCCGGCCGCGGCGCTCCTGCACGTTCGCCTCCTGCTCCCGGAGCGCGGCGTTGGCGCTGCAAGGCAGGCGGGCTTCGGCGGGCGGGAACGGGGCGCCCCCTGGCGGCGACGCTCGACAGGTTCGCTTCCTTGGGGAGAGACGCTTCGGCCACCTCCCAGGAAAGGCGAGCGCAAGCGGGATTCGGGGCTGAAAGTGTTGCGCTGGTTGGATGCTGGGAGTTCTAGTGTGGCACATGTGGATGGACAGGAAACCAACGTCCTTGTTTGTAGCCAGGTGGAAAAATCAATTAGACACTCAGGCAGGTAGAATTTTTCTGCTGCTCTATACATTAGCAATAGCACTGAGACTCATATACCGCCTTTATAGTGCTTTACAGCCCTCTAAGCGGTTAACCGAGTCAGCCTCTTTTTCTCCAACCATCTGGGTCCTCATTTTACCCACCTGGGAAGGATGGAAGGCTGAGAAAACCTTGAGCCTGGTGGGATTCGATCTGCCAAATTGCAGTATAAGTAGCCTGCAGGACTGCACTCTTAACCACTGCACCACAGAAGCTCATAATTGGTAAACCCAGGTGATTTGAATGGTTGGGTTGAATGCTAGGTGCAAGCCCAGAAAATGCATGAATTCAGTACTCCAATTATGTGAGAGCAGTCAAGGTTAGGTGCTGTTGCCAGTGTGTATCCCTTGGGCTTTGGGGCTTTCACCTCATGCAAAGGGTGGTGGGGCAGCTGGATGAGATACAGGGTGCTGAACTCCTTTTTCAGAGCTGTAACTCTGCTGTACCTTTTCTTTACTTCTCCAGGAAAACGGCCATGTGAAAGTCAATGGGGACATGTCCCCTAAAGCCGACGGGGAGGTGAGCTCCCTGAATGGCAGTGGCTCAGCAGAGGCCCCCAAGGAGCTTGCCAAGGCCGAGACGGGCAGCGGAGATGCCATAGAGCCAGCCCCAGTGGCCGAGGGTGAAGCCAAACTGGATGGAGCTGCTTCCGCCAATGCTTCCAAACAGACCCCCAAGAAGAAGAAGCGGTTCTCATTCAAAAAATCCTTCAAGCTGAGCGGCATTTCCTTCCGGAAAGCCAAAAAGGAAGCCGGCGATGCATCAGCTGCCTCGTCTCCCAGCGAGGAGCAGCAGGAGAAGGCCGAAGCAGTGGAGGCCGAGGACCAGTCGGCCACTGTTGCCACTGAGGAGGGGGAACAGGCCAGTGCACCCCAAGAGGAGGCAGCAGCCCCTGAGGAAACCCCTGCTGCGGCCACTGCTCCCTGACAACGAACCGGTGGCCAAGCAGCAAGATGGCAGCGAGGGTCCAGCAAAGGAGGGGGAACAGCCACAGCCACCGCTGCCTTCCAGCGAGAGTCAGGGGGATGTAAAGCCAGATGAGACCTCACAATCTGCGGAGGTGGAGCCTAGCGCTGCGGCTGACGCTGCGGCTGCTGAACAGAAAGAAGAATAGAGCTGATTGGCTGCCCATCACCTGCCCACCCAAAAGAGACTTGTCTGTGCCATCCTTCCAATCCCAACAACCCCACGGAACTGCTGCCTTGACCACATGCCACACATGCTCGGCACACACACAGGCCTTCTGCATTGAGCCGGCAAGCTTTGTCTCTCCACAGTGTCACCCCACAGACAGTGAAGGAAAAGAGAAAAACCTGACTTGGCCCAGAGGGCACCTCAAACAGGAGTTCTAAAGCCCCTCTTAAAACTATATGGAGAGATAACTGACCCTGGACAGAAACTGGAATTTGCTCCATTTGAGACTCCAGCTATTAACACCAAGTTCCTTTTCCTCAGATCTTCTGTTTCTACTAATCTTCAAAAGCAGCTCTTCTTTTTCTCCAAAAAGTGCAACAAACCAGCAACAAAACGGATGTTCTTGGTTTACATTCCTGGTTCTGACTTCATTTACAAATATTTTGTGCTTTTTATAGAAACAACCGTTTAAAAAGCTAATCTGGTTAGTTTTTTATAATGTCTTGCTCTTGGCTTTAAACCATAAAGCGTATAAGTCCATTGTGTTTAACTTGACATCAGAGGGAGAACTGCTTCGGGTTTATTTAGGGATGGGGGAAACCCCTGGGGGGGGGGAGGAGGTCGAGGGCGCGGGCTGGCTGTATGATGTGACTTTAAATTTTTGTTTCCTTGTCTTTGTAAATAATTTTTTAATGACCCTACTTCTGATCTGCAGTTTTCTAACTCCTAAACAAAAGTAGTATGGGTCTTATTGTAACATTTGAAAAGAATAAATGGTGACCCCTTTATGGATCAGAGTTGGGTCCTTTTCTCTAGTAGTTGGCCAAGTGGCCAATAATTGGGTTCCCAGATATCCTTTCCTTTGGAATGCTGGTTTCTTTTTCTGTGTTCTCTAATTCTACAATGAAAGTTGAACCTACTGTGTTTGGAAGGCACTTGTATTCCCCCAGAATTGAGGCCAAGGCTTGTGCCCATCACAGCCAGGCATAGATTTACTCCATTATTGCATTCAAATCACATATCAGACGAGCAGAACCTTCCCTGACAAATTTTCTTAGAAGCCTTAAACTTCAGGACAGATCTGGGTGGAGTCTTAAGCATGCATGCCACTTTCTTTCATAGGCTATTAAGAGCCTTGTTGGGGAGCACTCAAGGATGCTGTTGTATGGGGTATGAATTCCCGCAAGGCACAAATCTAACTTCAGTTGCGTTCGTAAGGTATTCCTCGTTGCCTTGACCTGTGTGCCCTATGGACGGCCAGGCAAGCAGCAGATTGCTTTCTTCCCAGCCATCCGCCTTTTCACGTAAGGGAGCCCACATTACTCAACCCTGAATGCTTCTCTTCAGGCAGAACTGTCCCCTCCAACCCTAATTAGGTAGCTTAAATGTTGGCTCTATTTCTGAATGGATGCCAGTGAATCTTGTTGGAATCTACAGGAGGATTATATGATGGGCTTCATAGGGTGTTTGCAAATGGCTCCAGATGTTGAATGGATTCTTTTCAAAATCTGCAGCTGGGTTGCGGGAAAATGAGAGCAGCATTTCTCTTGACAGTGAAGCTAGGGCTGGAATGTGGTCGGGCAGCCATTTTAACTCATCTTGGGGAGAGGTGCCTGCTAATCACCATATGAGGCAGCAGTCCTTGTTTTTCCTAAGATGGAGGGGAGGCAGGGAGTTGCAGCTGTATGAACCAACCACACACAAGACTGCCACTGGTTGTAGGTTTCCTGCAATAGTGGTGGGAGACATAATAGTGCCAAAGGAATGTGTTGGCGTATGGTTTTAACTGCCCACTGCACAGGTCATGGGGCTGAGAAATACTCGGGATGTTTTTGGTACAAAGGAGGAGGGGTCCCCCTGGCTGGAAGATTAGCTTTCTAGGTTAGGGGGTGCGGGGAGATTCTAGAAAGCAAGGTAGCTTATCAAGCAGCATCAAAGTAATATATTTTGACAAGTCAAGCTCAGCACCTATTCCAATTGGCTTGCCAGGTCTTGTTTGGTGACAGGAATGGCTAAACATTCTTGTGTATTTCATCATCATAGATTTGTCTATTTATATATTGGCTACTTGCCTCAATTCTTGCAAATCTTCCAACTTCTGGGAAGAGAATATTTTGCTGATCAGCACTCTGTGTGTCCTTAGAAAGCATGATAGGACAAGCTATAGCATGTGTTGATTCAGGGAGATGGGAGGTGTAGTGCAATGCTTCAGGAGTACATGGGATTATGGAGGACTAATCATGGTAATTCTCCCAACCCAGCAGCCACCAACTAAATCGGAGGAAGTTTGTTTTTGGGGCTTGGTTTTTTAAAATAAATAACTTGCCCCGCCCAAGATCTGTTCTTTTTTTGAATTGTTATAATTGAGCATTGCAGCTCACAGTATCACATGCTGGTGGCAGATCAGTTTTCAAAAGGCATTCGGAGTTTTCAGGAATCTTCCACTGTGCTGGTGTGCCAGTAATGGCACATTTGGGGTCCAAGTGGGACACGGGTGAATTTGGTGAAGTCTTGGCCTTTAGTTACCTGGTGTGAGAAGCAGCTGCAATGCAGTCCTTGAACAAAACAATTCCTGGTCTTTAGAGAATAGGCGATAATGGCTGGCAAACAGTTGTTTATTAGGCCACCAATCCTTCCGGGATTCAAGTAAAATGGTGATGTAAGTGCTAAAAGTGTTCTCACTATGTCTTTCATCCTTTCCAGCTGCTTTGCTCTTTAGGCAAGTTGAGAAGAAGCACCAGCCTTGTGATTACAGTTGTTGGGTAGAAACTAAGACAAAAAACCACTTTTTGCTCCTTCCAGTAACATTGGACAATCTGAACGGACTTCCAGTTGAAAATTGGCTTCAAATGATAAGTACAAGGGACTTTAGTGCTAAATTCCTATCCCACCTTTTCCTCAGAAGCTGAAATCACTAGAACCTTGAATTGGATTTCTACTGCTACCCGCCCCCATTTTATGTCTCCTATCAAACCTGTTGACTAACCCAAGTCACCAGGGTGCATCTTTACTTGAACCTGAGTTCTCTGCTCCTAGTTCATCTTTTTGGCCACGCCTGACTGCCTGAAAGTTCTGAATAAAAAAAAAACTTTAAAAAAACTTACATAAGGGGTGTGTTGGGCAGGAGAGCATGGGAGATTACTAAGACACAGCCTTTGTGGGAACACAACCTGGTCCCAGATACATGATGCTTTCGCACCTTTTTAGTGCAGTTTTGGCTGCTGCTCTAGCACAAGTGCCCCGTTATTTTGTTTCTTCCAGGGAAGCAAAGAACAGGTTCCCATTCATCCCAAGTGCTCTGCTCAGTGCAGTCAATTCCCCTTCCCCAATTTGGTCGATTTTGCAACAGAAAGTGCCTGGCTCTGAGCACCTTTCCAAGAACCATGTCCCAAAGGAAAACTGATGATATACAATGCTGAAAAGCTGCTGTGTGGCAAGCGGTGCACGGAAAAGTTGGAGGCGTTGAAGTGCTAAGTGGCATTCTGCACATGAAGCTGTGGTAGGGCAGAACCTTCCAATTTAAGTGCAAAGAAACCTTATATGCAAGCTGGTGTTCCAGAATGTGCCACACATGAGAAGGCCCTGTTGTAATTCCCTAAGTTTGATGCTAGAACACAGAACCTCCCAGCTGTTTTAAGCATTTGTATCTAGAAGCATGTAGCATATATGCTGTCAGTAATCCTTTTCTCCCCCAAAAGGGAGGGAGCCCATGCCATGAGGCAGTATCCCTCATCGCATGGAGCAAAAGAAATATATTGGGAGATATTCAAATGGGCTACTCCAGTGGTAATATACTTCGGGACATCCCTGCCTGCAAGAATTCACCGCCAAAAACAGAAAAACAGATCCATTTTATTACAAAGATTTTTTTCCCTGCAAAAATGAAAATAAAAACTTTTATTTTAAAAAACTAATATATATATATAATTATATATATATATATATATATATATATATATATATATATATATATATATATTCCCACCCACCCCCAGAACACACAAATACAATGATCTTTTATTTCACAAATACAAGTATCAAAGAGTAAGAACAACTGGAGAGCATTTGCATCCAAGCAACAAAAAAAAAAGGCTTAAAAAAATAAAAACCCATCTTTTCCCCCGACCACCCCTGAAAAAGCGACATGGAAAAATTAGCAGCATTGCTGGGGTCAACCCCAAATAGTGACATTCTGTTCTATCTCCTTCCTTGGTTCCCTGGAAACCTCACCTCACCTGCAAGCCTATTGGAGCCACCGCTGCCTCCGGGGAGCAGCCTTGGGCTGGTTTCTTTGTTTTAGGAAGATGCCCTTCTAAGGGCCCCTCGAGGCTCCTGTTCATTCATAAGCAAAAGCCCCAAGGCCATTTTAAAAAGGGGGGTCGGGGATCATGCAAACAGAGACCTCTATATCTGCTCCTGGCTCCAAAAACCCCTGATTTTTTTTTCCTATTACAAGCAGGATGAGACCAGACCCTCCCCTGCAACTCCAGAGCTGATACCCGTAGGGGGGGGGGACTTGTCAAACGGGGTTGGGGAAATAAACCATGGTTTACATTCATGGTTGCTCAGAAGGGATCGACCTTTCAGAGACTTATAGATGGGTAAGATAGTTTAGAATTCTGGATTCCACCTCCCCCACCTCCCACCCCAAATAACTGGAGAGTTTTATGGCTGTATCCATACCTCATTAAACTAGTAAAAGAAAAGGACAATGGATGACCGGCTTCCCCTGAAAAATTACCTTCTCCAAGAAGAGAGTCATCCTTTAAAAACATAAGCAAGGACAAAGCAAAGGGAAGTTTGGGGTTTGCTTTCCAAAAGGAAACACGTTAAATCTCCCCAGTGCAAAAACAAGGGGGGAAGTGAAACAGGAATCTCATAAACGGCACTTCCTGGGAGAACCCGGTTCAGGACTTCCTGGCAGCTCACCCAGAGAAGGGCAGCCAGGTCTCAAATCCCCCACAGATTTACAGAAATAATGAACAGAAACATATAAAATACAAATCTTGTGGAAAAGTGAGGGAACCAGAGTGCTGAATCAGAGAACCAGGGTGGCACGGTGTTCCCCAGCCGTCCGGCGTTTTTTAGCTGGATCTCACCTCTTCCTTTATGCTGTTGGAGAAATGAAGGGGTCTGTTAGGGGCCCATTAGCTTGGGAAAAACCCAATTCTCACTGCTAAACTTAATGAGCAGATTTTTCATCTTGGCTTATATCAGGAAAGGATCCTTGTCTTTTGCAATGCCCAAACCAGCCCAGAGAAGGAAAAACCCAATTCTCACTTCTAAACTTAATGAGCAGATTTTTCATCTTGGCTTATATCAGGAAAGGATCCTTGTCTTTTGCAATGCCCAAACCAGCCCAGAGAAGTTGCCTCCCCAAACCTCCAGCTTCCTTTTTTGCCTGAACAGTGGCAGCATGGCCACGGGGAAGCAAGCCCTTCCATGCATGTGTGAAAGGGCTTCATTTAGGGAAAGAAGAACCAGGTCTGGAAGCTACAGAAAGACATTTCCAGAGGTGACCCCCCCCAACTGCTCCCCCACTTCCAGGGTCTCTCACCTTTTGGCCTCTGCTGGTTCTTCTTTTTTTTTCTCTACCTCGTTTACTTCTGCAGGAAGGAACAGAACCCTGTTTAGCTCAGTTATAGGATGGACACACACACACACACACACACAGACATCTTTTAATATGCGCACTCAAAATTGACCATCCTCCCTGACTATTTTCTAAAGCTATTATGGACACTGAGGGCAGAAGGACAACGATTTGGCTACTTGATGTTGCATTTTTTTTTCCTTGTGAAAGTGAACAGTTTAAGCTGTGGAATTCATGCAGGCACAGGAGGTATACAAAAGACTAACTGGGAAGACAGTGATGATTGAAGAGATTACATTAGTACTTTAACCTAGCAAGTAAATGGTGCACATTGCCTCAAATGGCAATATAAATTGCAGAAAACTGCATAATGAGATTTGTACCTTTCAAGCATTCTCGTAAACGTATTATTTGGGGGGGGGCAGATGTATGGGCAGCCTCCATTATGGCTGTAAAATAAATACTTACAGGATACAAACCGAAAGTCCAAATATAGAGGCGATAACTTGTGACTGCTTAAAAACAAAACAATCTGTACCTACTCAGATAGGACAACCACACAGTTTTAGTCCAGGAGGCCAAAACACGTGCTGAGGCTCAGCATGGTATTCCTGCTGGGGCAAAACAGGGCTAATTCTCACTGGGTGGGAGATCAGAGGTCAGCTCTGCCACTAAGTTCTGGGGTTCTCCACACACACACACACACACACAATAAGCACATTCTACCAATTGGGCAGGATGAAAAGTTCTGCCCCACAAATAAAGAGCTGCTACCTTTCTTTTCCTCATCCTCTTTCTCCTCCTCTTCTTCTGTTTTGGGCCGTTTAGCCTTTTTGAAATTGGCGACGTTTTTACGGCCCCCTTCCCCTTCGTCCTCCGAATCCGAGAATTCCTCCTCGCAGGCGATTCTCTTGTCTGAAGAGCGGACTGTGGGGGAAGAGAAGCAGAAAAGGACACCAGTGGCTTTATGGTTCATACGAAGGAAGAGAAAGGCTAGAATTATTCTACTTTTTTCCTTCAAGAAGTAAGCCTCGTCATGAGACATCCATCCATTGGTGCATTGACAAAAACGGACTTTTCTACAAGGAAAGATGGGCGTCAACGAAGCACACAAGGACCCTGAGATTAAAAGCCCTAATTTAAACCCTAAACTAAGAGTCAGTTTAGTGTGGTAAGGAAGGCCTAAAGACCAGAAGATTCCTACATTTCCCAAAGGCATGAAAGCTGGCTGGGTGACTCTGGGCCAGTCCGTTTCTCTCAGCCCAACACACCTTACAGGGTGGTGGTTGTGAGGCAAGGAGGAAGAAGTATTCATCGCCATGAGATACCTGGTTAAGAATAAAAAGGCAGGATAACACCAGCAATAATACTAACCATCCATAGAGACTGTGTGCTTTATAAGGCATAACATTTTAAAACATTAATTGCAAAAATAAAAATGACTATTCTTATTTTTATTGGTTACAGACTTTTCCTAAGGTGCAGTGTAAGTCAAAATGACCCAGCAATCACAAAAATTCTACCCAGGATAAATAATCCCCTAACAATAAATCAAATGAAGCAACTATTCACAGCTAAAATAAATGCAAACATAACCCCCCCCCCAATACACTGATTTAAAGCAAAATCCTACAGGATCTCGACTACATATGCCACTGTAATAAGACTAAAATGGGTACCAGACTGGGAATTGCCACCATTAACAAGAAGAGGGTGGGATAAACAGACTCCAGAGTAACTTCCCAGTCAAATAAAAAGGTCTTTAAATCCCTTTGAAAAGCAGTTAAGCTAACACAATGGCAGAGGGAAAGAGGAAGCTGGTTCTGGAGCCTGAGGGCCAGAAAAGCAGAGAAAACTCCTAAGGGAACATAGGGAGCAAACAGGACAGCGGTGAGAAAAATGGAGCAGAATAGAAGACTGTAATCAGAGGGCTAAAACTCCACCCCTGCAACTGAATCTGGGCTCTGGATCAAGCCCGGTGGTGTCAGGGAAGTGCAAGGGAAGTGTGGAATGGCACCACTCTGGGCAAAGGAGGAATCAGGACTGCAAGCCAGTAGACGATTTCTATAATCAAAGCATGAAACAACAGAGAGACAAATCAATAAACCTGCAGTTCACTCCCCGAGAAACAGCCAGTTCCTATCAGTATTCATCAAATAAAACTTAGCCACCCTTGTGGTAAGATTGAGAAATGGGGACATCAGTCATCAATCAAACCTAAAGGTGGACAAAACTGGGTCAAGGAGCTTTGGAAGCAAATACTGGACAAGCACTGTAGACAACTAGAAAAAACAATCAGCCCAAACTCAAATCTTCATCTTATCCATGTTCACTTGAAGCACGGAACATGGACATTGAAGGGCATCTAGGATGAAGCACTAAAAGACACGGAGTTGTGGTGGGCCATCTCCAGTCACCAAAGACCATAAAAGACCAATCACCAGCAAAATGATACCGAATGCCCTGATCATGAAACAGGGCACCAGGAATAATCAAGGACGAAGAAAACAAGATTGATTTTCTGTTGTAAATGCTTGCTACAAGAAGAAATCCCCAGAAATCCCACAATGGACATCTGTGCAGCAAACTTGTGTAGCTATGGGGTGCTATTCAAGATTGAAACCAGTCCAATTCAGAGTGAATGATCCCCAGGGACTGCAAGCTGGACAACAGTATCTGGTGGCCAAGCATATTAAATGTGGCCATCCAGTCCAAAAGGATCAGCCCTGAAGTCAGATTAAAGACTTGGCCACTGGGATATCGTTCAGAACTCAATAGCATGTTGTCCCAATTGAACTGCTTAAGCTGGGATTGAAGAGGATCAAGCAGGCTGTGGAAGATAAATGAAGACTCAGTGATAGGAGAGCAAGGGATCTGAGGAGAGTTCCTTCAACACAGAACAGCACAGGGGGGAGGGAGGAAGGAAGGAAGGTAGGTTTAATTGCACTTATTCAAGAGGCATTTTTCTAAAAGCCCTCAGCTGAAAAAAAGGGACCCTCTGTTGGCACTCACTGGAAATCCGTTTGTCAGGATCCTCCTCCTCTTCATCACCACTCTCCTCCGGCACAGCATCCTCTGGAATTGGCTGCATCTGCACCCCAGGGGCGTGGGGAAGCATCCTCAGGTTCTCAAAGAGGCGTTGCCTGCAACCGAGTAATCAAAGTCCAGCAGAAGCCCTTCAGCAGAAATCTAGCCAAACCCCCACCCCCAAAATAGATGCATGGGCTTACTTTATCTTTTCCAGGTATTCGTTGGTGTTTTGGTTGGTCATGTTGGAAGGGCTGATGTGGAGTTTGAAATCCGGGCCAAAGTATTCAAAGTAATCATTGTAAGGGAGCTCTGTGGAAAGGTTCAAAGGCATGGAGGTTAGGGTGTTAAATCTGCATCAAGGCAAGTCAAAGGAACATGGAGGAAAGCCACAGAGGGGACATCCACGGCCTCAAAAGGATGCTGAGGGAAGTGCAGAATCAAATAACCATGTGATTGTGGAAGCTTCTGTGGGGACTGGCACGCCTTCCCAGCTCAATCCAAGCAGAAGGCTGATGCTGCCAGAAAATGGGATTACCCAAGATGCACTTTGGCTCCTGCAAAATTAACCAATAAACCCAAAACAATGCCCACTAGCAATTACTAATTACATGTCCTAAGTAGCACCAGAGTTCCCTTAGGGAACTAAACAAGGGTCTTCCGTACCATTGGGGATCTCCGTGTTCAACGCCACAGCTGTCTCATACGTCCAACACCGGGCCACATTACGGATTGTGTAGCCACCACCTCCCAGCATTAGCATGGGCAAATTAAAGCTTTTGATGAACTCCACACACTTGGCATGACCTGGGGGAAGGAAGAGCATCAGTCTGATGGAAGTGAGCTCCCATCTAGCAACAAGTCAGCAAAATGACGGAGCGAAACAACCCAAGTGAGCCACGAAACAATGGGAAGGGATACATTGCAGGGCACTTTGTGTTCAAGAGAAACCTTGATTCTCATTGTGCCACAAGACACAAATATCTAACCTTTAAAGATGCCCCTGGAATCCTGAAAAAAACTGAGAGGCCCCCTCAGAGGACACGTGGCCGATTTTGATCAGCAACGCATCCTGGGGATGCCCTGAATAAGACTCCACCCGCCCCCTTCCAAGAAACGCCTCTTACCTTTAATGGTCAGATTAAAACAACCCAACCTGTCCCCCGATAAGGAATCCGAGCCACACTGCAGTGCAACGGCACTTGGCTGGAATGTCTCCATCACTTTAGACATCACCTAGCCAGTAGAAACAAACATCTGAGCATGGTAGCAATGTAGCAAACACAGGGAACCTGAAAAGTCATCACCAGGAACCCTTTCCTTTCAGCACCATCTCTGGCAGAGATGGGAAAGCCAGCCCAATGCCCTCAACAAAGCCACCCAGAGCTCCAATCTCACGTTATGCTTCCATGCAGATCAGAGACAAGCCTCCCATCTCCTCCCACCAGCAGGATCTGAAGCAGAGGGCTTGTCGGTGCTAAACAGGTAGTCTGAAACTTGCTCTTTCATCCCTGAAAGCTCATGTTCTCCCACCCCCCCGCTCCCTGCTCCTCTAACGTTGGAGAGGAGATCAAAGAACCTCAGATCATCGTTGCTAGAAGGTACAACTTTCTCCACAATCTGCAAGCCTGCAAAGCTTAGCGAGGCAACTGCAGCACCTGCAAAATGAATTGGAAGCATTCAAAGACGAAGACATTTACCGGCTTGAAAATGGCTTCATAAGATTCATCATCGATCCCATCCCGGAGAGGATAGTTGACAGCATAATATTTTCCTTTGCCCGCACCAATATCCTTAGGAAGAAGAAAAGATGACATCTGAAATACCAGTTGAGGCCACCTTCAGAGGATGCCCAAGTCAGGGACTGCTGGCATTCTGATGCTTGCAGAGGCCTGGAGCCCAACAATGGCACACCTTTATCATGTCACACCAGAACACCCCAAAGGAGTGTCCACAAGCTTCCTTGACTCCCTTAGGGCCAAGTGTCTATGGAGATTCTCAGTCATCCAGGTCATGGTTGTCCCAAAAGTGCTTTTTTTTTAAAAAAAAATCATATTTATATCCCGCCCTTCTCCGGAGACTTTGGGCAGCTTACAATTTTTTTTGGAGCACAACCCAATGTGCTCAGCAATAGCCTTCATTCCATTGTATATGCCTGCTTATTACTAAGCGGCATTTTTACAAAGTCAGCTTATTGCCCCCAACAATCTCGGGTACTCAATTTACCTACCCCGAGAGGATGGAAGGCTGAGTCAACCTTGAGCCTGGTGGGATTCGAGCCTGCACTAATTGCAGGCAGCTGGAACTAAGTGCTAGGCGTTTAACAACCTGCACCACCAAGGCTCTTTTTAAAAAAGACAACTGGACTTTCTGGGTTTTTTTTTTAAAAAGATGTCTTATTTCTCATCCAAAAAGCTAAATGTCTTCAAAGAAAAATCAGAAAGTCCAGTTGCCTCTTGAAAAAGCACCTTTGTGACTTTAGAACTTTCCCAATGTCACCACCCCAAAAACAGGAGAGTCAACCTTCTTGTCCTGCCCAGGAGGGGGGGCGGGGAGGAGGGAGGATGTGAGCTGGTGCTGAATCAAAAATCTGAAATAAGCCAGATTCAGCAAGACTGTCAACCAGCTCATCCGATGCCAGAAGATGAGTGAGGAAGGCCAAAGACCAACATGTGGGTAACTATTTCTCTTCTTCTCCAACAAGATTTTGCCAAATGCTGCCCAAATGTTCTGTGATTGTTCTCCAATTCACATTATGCTTGCAGGATGTGGCCTTGGTTCCCTCAATTTCTTAAACCAAAACAATGTGTTTCTTAGGTAAGTTAGTTTTCCATGGAAAGGAGAGCCCATTTGATGGGGCGGCTAAGGCCATGTTTCTTCTATCTTAGCAACTTGGCTAGACTTTAACTCCCAGAATTCCTCAGCCAACTTTAAGATGTGTGAACTTTTAACACCACATGCTGGCTGAGGAATTTTGGGAGTTGGAGTCCACACATCTTAAAATTACCAAGTTTGAGAAACACTGGGTTAAGGTGTTGGATTATCCCCAAGGGAGACCCAGATCAGAGTCCATCTTTAAAGAAGTGACCTTGAATCTAATAACAAATACACAGCAAGAGGAATGGAATAATGTTAAGGAAGTTTCACATTTGAATTGCTTCAAGTTCAAAACAGCACCTCAACTCTCCCAGAAATGTCCAATTTGTTTCAAGCTCAACAAGGCTGTATTTCCATGTTTTATTATTTTAGAACTGTAACCTGCCCAGAGTCACTTGGCTCAGAAGGGCAGTCATAGAATAAATACATTTTAAACTGAAAACATTTTGTACGCTCCTGGAGGCATACACAGTTTTTACTAGGCCAAAGTCCATGCCCTGCCTTCCCCTGGCATACAAAAGAGAAAGAAATGAAAAGTTAAGTTCTTTAATCAAGGTGTTGTCCTTTTCAAGTCAGTTGACTCCTAAGAATTTTTTTTTTAATTCACATTTATATGCCGCCCTTCTCCGGAGACTCAGGGCGGCTTACAATCTTTGGACTACAACTCAATGTGCTCAGCAATAGCCTTCATTCCATTGTATATGCCTGCTTATTAATAGGGCTTTTTGCCCCCCCCCCCAAAGCGGCATTTTTACAAAGTCAGCTTATTGCCCCCAACAATCTTGGGTCCTCAATTACCTACCGTGGGAGGATGGAAGGCTGAGTCAACCATGAGAATTAATGGAGAACATGTAATTTTTGGAAATTTTCTGGGATGTCCTTCAATCTAGACCACAGATCTGGGCTTTGAGGGTTTAACTGACCTAGCTTTTGAGTTGAAACAACATCAGCCAGATATTATCTTCGGAGTTTATTTCAGTTATATTGAACAGTCAATAACACTAATGAGATTTCTCTCTCTCTCTCTCCCCCATTCACTAACACTGTGACACAATTTATATTGCATTAAACTTTTCAATCTGGCAATAGGTATGTTAGGACCTCTGACCCAGGGAACGTGAATCATCTTGTTTTAGATCAGGGGTCTTCAAACTTGACAGCTTTAAGACTTGTGGACTTCAACTCCCAGAATTCCTCCTCTAGTCATGATAGCTCAGGAATTCTGGGAGTTGAAGTCCACAAGTCTTAAACTTGCCAAGTTTGAAGACCCCTGTTTTACAAGGAGAGGGGATCATGCAAAACTTTGTTACTAGCAGGGTCTGGAAAATGTGAAAGCCAACCAAAAAGAAGGAAGAGGAACTGGATGCCCAGGAAGATGCATCTCAATTTCCCATTCTCACCCGCAGATCCCCAGTTCCTGGGAAATATTCCCCATACTTATGGAAGGACGCTGTCATGACACGGTCTGTGGTGTAGAAGGCTTCCTCCACACCATCGCCATGGTGGATGTCGATGTCAACATACAGCACTCTCTGGTGGTACCTGAGGTTGCAAAAGGGTATCAGGTTGGCACCTGAAAAACAAAGTTCAGCCATCCCCCCTTCACAAACAAGTAAACTGACAATGCGCAAGTTTTAAAATTCAGGCCCCAAAGCCACAATAGGCTTTGTTGAGAAGCAAGTAAGCTTGTGTGATTGACAGCCTGGTGAGGTTTCAAACGGTCATCCTCAGAGAATACTGAAGGGGCCAGGAAAGGTGGAAAAAGCTGCCAGAGGCCTCAGGGCACCCTTAAGTGCTGAAAATAACACAGCCAGGGTACTGAATATGTTCTGTGTGTTTGAATCCTACATGGGGGGGGGGGGTTTCCTCTTCCTTCATCTCCAGAAGTAATTATTGTCATCAATCCACCTCTTAGGGAAACTGAGTAGCTTGCCAAGGGTCTCGGTTCCAAATCCACACCCAGGCTGTTGGGTGTATTTAAAAGGATGCATTCTTGAAACACAGTTGGGAGCTGCCCCTTTTGGTCATCAGAAGGATGCAAAACTGCATCCCTAACCATCAAGACTCAGTTTCATGTTGGGCTCAGATTCTGCAAAACTCCAGGGATTCCTCTAAACGCCCACTGAAAGCCATTATCGGACCAAGTAATGCTTCTTGGACTGGCCTATTCAAACCTGTGCCTCCCTGTCTGTCTCATACATAAATTCCTTTCATGAGGGTTAACATAAGAGCAAAGTTGTCACACACCTCAGAGATCTCCCTATCCAAGCAGCTTATTCTGCAACAGTTTGAATATTATATTCTTTTGACAGGGTGAGGATTTCATTTAGATCCACAGCATAAAGCACTGACTCTCAGCCTTGGCCCTTGTGTGGACTTCAACTCCCAAAATTCCCCAGCCAGCATGCTTGGCTGGGGAACTCTGGGAGTCGAAGTTCACACATCCTAAAGTGGCCACAATTGAGAAATCTCGGTATAAAGATGAGGATCTCATTTAGGTCCAGAATATAAAGTGGCAGTTCCACATACTTCAGCAATTCCAAGATAGCCAGGACGATATCATTGACGTAACAGAAGCCAGAAGCCTCTGACTTCTTGGCATGATGTAAGCCTCCAGCCCAGTTCACCGCGATGTCAGTCTGCTGCTTGTTTAGTTTCACTGCGCTTGCTGGGGAGAGAATTTCAAAACAGTGAGAGAGCACAGATGACGAAGCAGCCATCACAACGAGACTCATTCAGGGTGCACTGATGAGGCTTTCTAGGGGATGGGGAATTTTGGTGGGTAGGGTGTGTTTGGGGATTGTCACGTGTGTACGCATGTTGAGTCTGGTCTCTGGGTGTTATGTGAATTTCGTTGTATGTGTACTGTGTATATACGTGCAATGACAATAAATAATTCAATTCAATTCAATTCAATATGGCGGGCACATCCCACACAACCTTCCCCACTTCAGGCCATCATGTACAACTCATGTTCATGAAACATAAGACATTATACAAGGAATGGGTAGTGCAGAGGGTGGGATGGTTAGACAAAGTCATCGACACAGTAGTCATGAGTTTGGGCAGATTCCAGGAGACGGGGTGGGCCACTGGCTGGCTGTAGTCCATGGCGTCACAAAGAGTCAGACACAACTTAGCGACCAAGCAACAACAAAATGTAAAAGAGACCGATCTTTCCTGTTCTGAGAATCAGTTAGCATCTGGTTCAATACCAAAAGTGGGTAACTCTTTTGGACAGGTGGGCAAGTATGCAACTTGAGAACAGCTGTGGGTGCTCTCACAAAATGGATACCAAAGAGGCCTATGGGCAAAACGCACATTGCTCCTCCCTTCCAGCCAGTATGGTCTTTATTGCCCTCAAGTGATCCAACTGTATTTGTTTTCCTCAGCAGGTGGACATACGTTCAGAGACTAGCAGGTACCATCAGCCATTTTTAATTTCTAAGTCTGCTCAGATAACAAGTATGTGGATCACAGGTGTTTTTACAAATTACAATGATACCAGAATACACCATTATACTTCATGCTCTCACTTGCTATTATTTTCCAGATTATTGTTTAATTAAAATAATCTAAAAGGTCAAAATCAGGGAAGGCAGGGAAGCTGGCAGACACTAAGGGAATTAGCTCTGGATTTGGGGATCCATAAATCTCTAAATATTTATCCAGATCTGTACAAATACTATTCTGAGATGACTATTCATGGAAGCATGAGAGAAAACACTCTCTAGAAACATTCATCCGTGAACCTATTTATTATTTATTAATTTATTTATTAAATTTATATTCCGCCTCTCTTCCCCCATCGGGAAACTCGAGGCGGCGTACAACAAGATAAAAGCAGTTGCCTATACAATATATTAAAAAAAACCCTCATTCAACATGTGGAATGTTCAAAACATTTTGATGTGAGTTATTCTGAATCCAACACACTTCATTTCTGTGTGGAAACAGCTGTTTTGAGCATTTTGAAAGTAATCGGAGTATGGAACAGAATGTCTCAAGTTCAAAACAGCTGCTTTAGCAAAATGCTTAATGGGAGAATAAAAAAGAAAATGGGGATTCTGATAGCCTCCTTTCCAACTAACAAATTTTCTTAAAAGGCATAAGCTTTTGTGAGCTGAGAGGACAACAGACAGTCCTTTGACTTACAGTCAACTGTTTAAAGTTACAAGGACACTGAAAAAAGTGATTTATGACAGGTCCTCGCACCATCCTCACGATCACACGATCAAAGTTTGGGGGCTTGGCAACAGCATGTATTGATGATGGTTTAGCATCCCAAGATCACCTGATCACCACTTGCAACCTTTCCAGCCGGCTTCCCACAAGCAAAGCCAACAGGGAAGAACAGATTCGCTTAATAACCATGTGATTCATTTAGCAGCAGAGATTTGCTTAACTGTGGCAAAAAAGGCAACAGAATTGGGCACGACTCACTTAATGACCAACTTGCTCAGCAACAGAAATGCTAGTCCCAATGGTGGTTCTAAGTTGAGGAGTACCTGTATCAGTCTCCTCCTGGTATTTTTTCAAAAGTGTCTGAAATAGTTTGCATTTAAAGGGACATTTTTAAATTCAGAGCAACTTTGCACATCATGCCTGACCTAAAAGGAGCAAGGAATCAGATGTCAGAACACACAGCCTGCAATTCCATAATGAAAGTGAAGTCCTCAGCAGAAGCGCAGTTAGTACATCCTTGTAAGGTTTTTATTTTTAAAACTGTGATTGCTGCTTACCAACAGAGCCTCCAGCCGAAAGTTGGCAGAACTCAAACAATCCATCAAACACGGGGCAATCTTCTCCAACGTTGACTTGAAAAAGAAAGGAACAGAAGCCCTCGTTTAATCACAACACACCAATGATTTCAGACAAAGAAAGAAATCAGAATTTGGAACAACAACAACAACCCAGAGGAACAGAGATTTGTCTGGGAATGCGTTTGGAAAACTGTTTAAGGAGGACAAGGAAGAGAGATTTAACTGTACATCACCCAGAGTTGCTCTGTGAGAAAGATGGACAGTCTCTAAATTTGATAAATACATAATTTGTGAACCATGTGCGATAAAGCTGCACTTCCACTGGAGTTCAAGTGATCTAGAAACAGGAGGCAAAAACTGAGCAACTGCACTGAAGTATCTTGCTTACGGGGAGAGAGAAACACAAGCTGTTCATTAATGAAAGTGAGATGTCAGATTTGTTCAAGCTGTCCATTGGCATTTAACAATGCTGGGAGTTGGCGCTACCTGCTGCAGCTCTAGTGAACTGAGAGCTTTAAGGGCTTTGCAGAACGCCACACTGGAGCTTCAAAGCTCCGGGTTCAAGATGGTTAATAATAATAATAATAATAATAATAATAATAATAATAATAATAATAATTTATTCGACTTGTATGCCGCCCTTCTCCCTAAGGACTCAGGGCAGCTAACAATAAAACAGGACCAAATTTACATAAAACAAGCATTAAATATAACAAGTCAGAATAAATAACCATAAAACATTAATTAAAATAATTAAAACAGTAAAAAATCCCATCCGGGTCATTCCAGGCCGGCCTGTTGAAATAACCAAGTCTTTAGGTCCCAGCGGAAGGAACGGAGGTCAGGGGCCAAACGGAGATCCACGGGGAGATGGTTCCAGAGAGCGGGGGCTCCCACAGAGAAGGCCCTAGCCCTGGGAACCGCCAGCCGACAATGTCTGACCGACGGTATCGCAAGGAGGCCTCTCCTGTGGGAGCGAAGAGGACGATCGGCATATGATGATATACTGGCAGGAGGCGTTCCCGCAAGTACCCTGGACCCAAGCCATTTAGGGCCTTATAGTACTTGGACAGGAGGCCACTAGGAAATCCCAGGGTAGCAGGGTAGCCCAACGTGCTGGCTGGGGAAATTCTGGGAGTTGAAGTCCGCACAGGTTAAAGTTGCTGTGGTTGAGAAATACATTTCTCAAGCTTTTAACTCAATCCAAGCAACAAAGTTAGAATTTCTGTGGCAAGTACCCTGGACCCAAGCCATTTAGGGCCTTATAGTACTTGGACAGGAGGCCACTAGGAAATCCCAGGGTAGCAGGGTAGCCCAACGTGCTGGCTGGGGAAATTCTGGGAGTTGAAGTCCGCACAGGTTAAAGTTGCTGTGGTTGAGAAATACATTTCTCAAGCAAGCAAAAAGATTACAAGAAAGAGCTATTCCTTGTTAAGCCTAAACCTGGTTTTTTGCACGACTGACCAAACTTTTCCTGGCACACAAACAGTGGATATTAACAAGTTACCCTCTGAAGGAATGGCGAAGGCATTGAAAACAAGGGGATTGCTAATTTTCTCTTCTCATCCACAAACTGGCGACAAATCCCAGCAACACCAAGGGTTTGTTGGGCTAGTCAGAGTGAAAAGCCATAGTTTGCCATCCCACCTGAAAGCAACCACACATTCTGTGTCAGGCCAGGCTTTCCCCAAGTGGGATCAAAAGCCTCATTTAAGGGCTGATGGATAAGATCTTGCAAGTGGATTTTACAGGGGGGGATACCATGCGTCCTTGCTGCTATAAACCTGATCCATGCATTAACCCTCCCCCCACACTTAAAAACCCACCGAGGGGCCCATTTTTAGCCAAGCATGTCTGAGGATTTCCAAGCAAATGCAACACCCTCCCCTTTCACTCACATCGCTGCATCTGCTTGCTGTATTCAGACATGTTATCTGGGCGAATGGACCGCAGAAATTTGATGTAATCATCACTGTGATATTTGGTCATCTCCTCGGCACTTGCTTTGTAAGGTCGCTGAAATGACAGAGAAGGGAGGAGGACAACTTGGTAAGGCCATCACCTCTGAAGACTGTTCAAGCATAGCTCTGGCTTTACTGAGGTTCTTGAAAAGGGGGCACGTGAGCAGCCACAAAAAGCCTCCAGTAGAGACAACCGGGACCACTTCCAGCCCTAGAGGGCAGGAGCAAAATCCACCGGTCCTTCTTGATCACCGCCTCCAGTAGGAGGGTGGTGCAATTTTCCTCTCGTACTAAATGCGTCAAGGCCCCTGGATACTCTTGGACAAAGTATCCTCTGGACCAGATGGGGTGACTGGCGGGTGGGGGGCTCCCCTGTAGTAGCTCTCCTTCTTCCTGAGCCACAAGACCCAGTCAAGTAACAGCAGGTGAAGAGTTTAACGTTCCGTTCTAAAAAACTTACGTAGATTTCCATTTTTCTGTAAAGACCATAGTTGAGAAGGAGGTTGTGAGTCATCCTGATCCTGTGGGGCTTCATGGGGTGACCTTGACCATAGTAATAGTTTCCGATGTCCCCTAAGAGGCAAAGAAAAGAGGGGTGAAGGGGAGGACGTCATCATCACTGCATGTGAGCCTAATGAAATGTTAGAAAGGTATTTAAGAGTGGACATCAGCATAACAAAGGGAGGGGCCAGACAGAGGAACACAGGAGTTTTGAGTTAAAACCTCTGTTCCAGTAGAAGAGAATAGTTCAGGGTTGAACTGTGGAACCCTTGGTGCTCTCTGAACTTAGTTCTTTTCTGGCAGACATTTCATAACCTAACTAGGTAACATCATCAAAGCAAGAACTGCTCTGTGTACAAGTTCAGCTTCAGTCCATTTAAATCTGGAATGGGCCATCATATTACTTGATTACCTGGATTAGTTGATTTACACATAGCACTCAAATTATGGCCAGTCACTTAGTTTCATACCCAGGGGGTAATTAGGACCTGCTTCCAAAGGTATGGTGATCAACCACCAGTCCTGTGATCACATTTGGGGCCCTTGGCAAGCGGCCCACATTTAGTGTCCTGCAGTCATGTAACCATGTTTTATGACACTTTGCCAAAAATAGGCATTTTCTTCTCATTTTCGGCAAAACCAGGTGATAAAAAATAGGTTCACTTAAACAATCGCTGCAAAAAAAAGGTCATAAAAATGGCTCTGGTCATGTGATGGGCACCACAACCACAATGGGCATAAGCTGAGGACTACCTGTATTACCGTTGTAGAAGTACAGGGCTAGATCATAATCAAAGATGGACCCACAATGTAGTGTTTTTGAAAAGAGCTTTGGGAATGGATTCCTTGCTATTACAGATATTTATTTATACATACACACAGAAAAACACAGAGCCTATTTTAGAGTTTGCATTATCGTTTTCAAACATTTCCTGCCCAACAGCCAGAAAACCACTCATTACTTTTAAACCTCTACAGCAGGGGTGTCAAACTCACGGCCCACAGGCCGGATCCGTCATGTGCTGGCCCCGCCCCATCCGGTTTAGCGAAGGGGGAAAAAGTCCCAATACGTCACATGACGACAACATGATGGCATGAGTTTGACACCCCTGTTCTACAGGATGACTATCCCTACTCTAGAGCAGGGGTCTCCAACCCAGACAACTTTAAGACTTGTGGACTTCACCTCTCAGAGTTCCTCAGCCAACTTTGCTGGCTGAGGAACTCTGGGAATTGAAGTCCACAAGTCTTAAAGTTGTCAGGGTTGGAGACCCCCGCTCTAGATGGACCTTTGGCCCAACTGAGAATATCCTCCTGAAAGGTGGCAATACACTGCTAAGCATCAGGGCGCAGTGAGGTTAAGTTTGCCCGCGGCTTGTGTGCCAGCACAAATGGCTCTGCGTGCCACTTGTGGCATGCGTGCCATAGGTTCGCCATCACGGACATAGCCTGAAGTAACTTCAATTGTGTGAGATTACATATTTGCCCTGGAAAATGGCCGCCCTTCCTGGCAAACAAGATCCTAGCACTTCTTTGAAAACCCCGCCCATGGAGGCCGAGATGAAGAAGTGATTCCCAGACAGCCAGTTCCCCTTCTAGAAACAGGCCAACTTTCCCAGGCTGACATGGGAAATAGGGATTGCTTTTGTAACAACAGGAAATATGTGGCCTGAGAAAGAACCGGGAGTCTCTTCCAAGGATAAACATCTTCAGCTCTGAGGCCAGAGAAGACAGGGCAAAGAAATGGAGATCCCTTGAGTCAGAATTTAGCTTAAGGAGCTGGGGAAGCCCTAGAATCCAATTGAGACCTATCCTCATCCAGAACAGGACACAAAGCTGCTCTCCCTTCCCGTCTGCAATCATCAGAAGCCCAAGAGTTGCTTTGGAGTAGGGCGAGAGTGCCTGGAGCTTCCAAGGTATTGCCACTATGGTAAAACAAACAACCTTTCCTTCATTTTCCACTAACTTCCTCCTCTGTCCACACCCAGCTCCCTCCTCACTTTTTCAGCCCTCCTAAATCTCCAGATTGTTTTCCAATACACTTGGACAGCACTACTCCATCTCATTCCCTACCAACTGCCCCTTGGCTTCTTGAAACACCCCATCCAGTGCTCCTTCTCTCGAAGGCTGCCCTGGCTCTTTCTCCACTCTTTACATCCTGAGTTTGATCCTACATGCAAGACTCCACCGGCTAGCTTGGTAGAGCCTTTCCAGTGTGGCAGTCGGTGCTGTTGGATGGATTGGAACCGGGAGCTTCCCTTCAAATCAGTCATGAAAGTTACTTGGGGCCACTAGGCGCTCTCATTTCGGGCCCAGCCTACCTTCCAAGGCTACTATGAGCTGCCTAGTCATTTCTTCTCATATAAGGGTTTATGAATATATTTCATCAGGTGCCCAGAGCGTAATCCTGAGAAAATATTCAACATCCATGTCCAAGAGGTCTCCAAACTTGGCCACTTTAAGACTGGTGGACTTCAACTCCCAGAATTCCTCAGCCAGCATGGCTGATAGAGTATACGATCATAAGGTTGGAAGGGACCCTGGAGGTCCTCTAGTCCAACCCCTGGTCAAGGCAGGGATCCTATACCAAGGGTCCCCAAACTTGGTAACTTTAAGACTGGTGGACTTCAACTCAACCCCAGCTGGAGAATTCTGGGAGTTGAAGTCCACAAGCCTTAAAGTGGCCAAGTTTGGGGACCCCTGTCCTACAAGGTTGCTGGTGGTGAAGGACAGGAATCCCCTACGCTTAAAATCAATTGTCTTCCTTCGGGGGAGGGAGGAAACCCCAAGACATGCATGCCACGGGGCCACTCTGTGGAGGATGTTTTCCTTCTGACCAGAGCCACCCTCTCTGCAACTGGGCAGCCCCCCCCACTTCCCTTTTGGGAGGGCACCGCCTTGATGGCTTCTTCTTCCACGCTGCCTCTTCCTTTCCGCTTTCCTGTCATCTCTGCCTAACACCCCCACAATTTCCCTTGCCATGTGCAAAGGAAGGGCAGAGGGGGCTCTCACAGAACTTTCCTCGCAGCCCAGGGCCAGCCTCAAAACCTCGAAGCCCCGCACCTTCCACACACCCTCCCCACCACTCCCCGTGGGACTGCCTTTCATCTCCTTCCACCTGCCATGCCAGCTTCACGAGGCTTTTGCCAACGAGTTCCCCGATGGGGGAAGAGAGGCGGGATATAAATTTAATAAATGAAATGAAATGAAACCAGCTCTCTCCCTCCCACAATTAATTGGTGGCGGGGGGGGGGATCCTCTGGAGCAGGGGTCTCCCACCTTGTCCCCTTTAAGGCCGGTGGACTTCAACTCCCAGAATCCCTCAGCCAGCAGGCCAGGGGTCTCCCACCTTGGCCCCTTTAAGGCTGGTGGACTTCAATTCCCAGAATCCCTCAGCCAGCAGGCCAGGGGTCTCCCACCTTGGCCCCTTTAAGGCTGGTGGACTCCAACTCCCAGAATCCCTCAGCCAGCAGGCCAGGGGTCTCCCACCTTGTCCACTTTAAGGCCGGTGGACTTCAACTCCCAGACTGCCTCAGCCAGCAGGCCAGGGGTCTCCCACCATGGCCCCTTTAAGGCCGGTGGACTCCAACTCCCAGAATCCCTCAGCCAGCAGGCCAGGGGTCTCCCACCATGGCCCCTTTAAGGCCGGTGGACTCCAACTCCCAGAATCCCTCAGCCAGCAGGCCAGGGGTCTCCCACCTTGTCCACTTTAAGGCTGGTGGACTCCAACTCCCAGAATGCCTCAGCCAGCAGGCCAGGGGTCTCCCACCGTGGCCCCTTTAAGGCTGGTGGACTCCAACTCCCAGAATGCCTCAGCCAGCAGGCCAGGGGTCTCCCACCGTGGCCCCTTTAAGGCTGGTGGACTCCAACTCCCAGAATCCCTCAGCCAGCAGGCCAGGGGTCTCCCACCTTGGCCCCTTTAAGGCTGGTGGACTCCAACTCCCAGAATCCCTCAGCCAGCAGGCCAGGGGTCTCCCACCTTGGCCCCTTTAAGGCCCGTGGACTTCAACTCCCAGACTGCCTCAGCCAGCAGGCCAGGGGCCTCCCACCTTGGCCCCTTTAAGGCCGGTGGACTTCAACTCCCAGAATCCCTCAGCCAGCAGGCCAGGGGCCTCCCACCTTGGCCCCTTTAAGGCCGGTGGACTTCAACTCCCAGACTGCCTCAGCCAGCAGGCCAGGGGTCTCCCACCTTGGCCCCTTTAAGGCCGGTGGACTTCAACTCCCAGACTGCCTCAGCCAGCAGGCCAGGGGTCTCCCACCTTGGCCCCTTTAAGGCCGGTGGACTTCAACTCCCAGACTGCCTCAGCCAGCAGGCCAGGGGTCTCCCACCTTGGCCCCTTTAAGGCCGGTGGACTTCAACTCCCAGACTGCCTCAGCCAGCAGGCCAGGGGTCTCCCACCTTGGCCCCTTTAAGGCCGGTGGACTTCAACTCCCAGACTGCCTCAGCCAGCAGGCCAGGGGTCTCCCACCTTGGCCCCTTTAAGGCCGGTGGACTTCAACTCCCAGACTGCCTCAGCCAGCAGGCCAGGGGTCTCCCACCTTGGCCCCTTTAAGGCCGGTGGACTTCAACTCCCAGACTGCCTCAGCCAGCTGGCTGTGGAATCCTGGGAGTTGAAGTCCACCAGCCTTAAAGGGGACAAGGTGGGAGACCCTTTCTCTGGTCAACGCCGCCTCCCCTGGAGGGCGGCAGGGAGCCCCACCCACCTTCGCTCCGACCTGTCCGACCTACAAGGGCTGTTGTGCCGAAAGCGGAACCCCTTTTTCTCCCTCCATCAGACTCCTTCCTCTCCACGTTCACCCGCCTGCCCCCCCCACCCACCCCCCATCGGGCTTTCCTCGCCCCTCCCCCCCCTCCCGCATCCCGATCCTTCGACTGGGAAGCCTGGGAGATGGGAGTCCAGGCACCCCAAGGAACGCCCGCTCGGGGCAAGATTACAACTCCCGAAGCAGCCGGCCGCTCCGATGGTTGGGAGGAGGAGACCCATCAGCGGTCCAGAGGGCGCTGCGGATGATGGGAGGTGTAGTCCCACTTCTTCGACCGCCCCCCTCCCTTTAGTCTCCCTCTCCTCCTGGTCCCGCCTCTTCCTCTCTAAGCCCCGCCCTCCAAACGCGGAGCCCCTCACTCACCATCGTAATAGTAGCAGACTTTCCGCTTGGTCCCCTGAGTCAGCGCCATTTTCCGCTGCCGCCGCGCCGCGTCCTGACGGCGCCACAGTCCGGACCCGAGTCCCGCCACGCAACCGAGCCCGCCTGGGCAGGGAGAAGAGGGCGTCCCTCAGCGAACCTTTCCCCGCCCGCTAGCCTATCACAAATGGAGGCATCTCGCTAAAAGCCAATGGGGAGCCTGGAAGGGCGGGACATTTCACGACAACAAGTTAGATCGAGCAGCTAGGAGTTGCTCCGACTGTACCACTGTTGCAGGAGTTAAAATACAGGGGTGTGTTTAGGATGGGCTGGTACCATTTTTCACAATGAGGGAGAGACATTCCTCTGGTTGAATCCCCCCCACCGCAACAAATAATGTGAGATTTTCGGGCAGATAGCGGGGAAACATTAATATATCTTATGCTTTTTAAAACTGTGCTGCGCCTTTTAAAAAATTCACACACATTCCACACCAAAGTTTTTAAAAGATTCAGTCTTAAAAAGGATTTTAAAGATTTTTAAGATGAGTTAAAGCCTCATTCGCTGCTGTTATTTTAACTCAATTTTTCGAAACGAGCCCTTTTTATCTTAAATGATTTTACCTTCGTTTTTTTAAGCTTCCCCTGCTCGATGGCTGGGTTTTTTTTTTTTACATTTTGATTAAATTTACTGCACGTTCTATTTTTTTGAAAAACCTAATTAGGAATTTTCAACTACATCAAAACAAATCATATACAATTGAAAGCTCAGAATGTTGCATGTATAACTTACATGTATTAAGCATGTGTGCATATAGAAAAGATCAAATTGTATAATTTCTGTCCTATTCTAATTCTAATAATTCTAATTCTGCTGTGTGTCAGCCCCATATCCATCTTGATTCAGATTTGGGGCTACCACAAAGGAGGATGGGTAGTTGTAGGAACGAGAGAGTAGTGAGAAGGGAGGATAGCCACAACAACATTCTTTCCTGAGCTCAAGGTCAAGTCGCTGGAGTTTGGAGGGGACTGACTGGACTTGGCGGGAGTTCAGAATGGAGGTGGATTGGAGAAGGTGACTTGAGGGTCATCATAAGGGGGCTGGGTGTGAGTTTTAGTGTAGCAGGAGAAAACACTGGAATTCAGATTCAAGTTTTCCCCAGATGTGCCAATATAATATTAGACAATATAATATTAGACTTCTGTAATAAATTCTTACTTGGATGGACTTTGTTTCTGAGTGGAGAGTTTGGTTTGAAGGCTGACATTAACCTGAATCCCCTAAAAAGAAAATCACAGTAGCTTTCACAAAAGCAATGCCACTGCCCGGGGTCCTGAGCCCTGAGACACTCCCCAAAAGTACAGGGAGTATATAAAGACTCAGGGAAGATGGAGCAACAACCGGGGACCAGTGAAGGGGCCACTGGACCCATGCAGGGGGAAGTCTGTGAAACACACCGTTACGCTTTGGAGGCAGAAGTGGCCGCAGCTGAGGCCGCGCAGGCTGAAATCCGGAGTGGAACGAGACCCAAGGAACTGACCCTTTGGCCAGACCCCGCCAACAGAACCAGTGACCGCTGATTCCCCCACCTCTGGGAGCACAATGGCAACCGAGAACTGGAGCTGCCTACAAGTGGACAGCACCGCAATCCCTAGAGGCTGGCGAGTTTCAAGAGTGGAGGCTTCAACCAGCGTCGGAGAGTCAGTGCTAGCTGGGTTATCCAAAAAATGTGAACTGCTGAGTTTGGATTGCATGGTCCAGACCTCCCCACACAAGGTCCAGCCAGGATGGGGCCTGCCACAACCTGTCTTCCACTATCCAGGACCTGGAGCAGTGGCAGGCCAGAGCGGAGCATCTGCTTCGTTTCATTCGGTGGTTGCCGGCCCAAGGCCCGAGTCCCAGCAACCAAGTCCCTCTGCTGCGGCTGCAGCCCAGTCACCCTCCATGGCAGGACAACTCCCAGGGCCACCAGACCAATCAAGCTCTGGGAACAGAGGCAGGCATGGAGACACACCCAAATCAATCCAACAAGCCCCAGCAGCACCTCCGGGGATGCTGCCCACAGACCAAATTCCACCCGGTGGGCTTTCTACCCAGGACATGGGTGGATCCAGTACCAGTGGATGCTGACTCCCATTCCACCACCAATTCTTCCAGCTGCAGCTGCACCCTCTCCAGACACTGCCCTGCCACAATTCCTAGTCACCTTTGGTGGTACCCCAGGTAAGCTATCCTACTTCCTCAGCCGGATTTAGGCTTACATTGATCGTTATGGTGTGAAATACCAATCAGACCGAGACATGATTACTGCCATTGTGGATAATGTGAGAGAAGAGGAAGCAGCTGATTGGATTGCCCAACTCCATGATGAAGGAGCCCCTGAGTTAGAAGATGTGGATGAATTCGTGTGGTCCTTGAGGGCACGTTTTGAAGACCCAGGGAACCCGGAGAAGGCTGAAGCAGAAATCAAAGGGCTGAAACAGCACGGTTGCCCACCTAAAGAGTTAGTGTGGGAGTTTAGAAGAGTAGCCAGAAGGCTGCAAGGCTGGCCCAAAAGGCTCTTTGTCTATTACTTCAAGGAAGCTTTGGATCCGGAGCTTAGGAAGTTGTGCATGATCAGAAGTGTGGCTGACTGAATCCAAGATTGGTACAAAATGGTGATAGCAATGGACTTAGAAATTAACCCCCACTACAGGGCTATGCAGGAGAAAGCCCCTAAGTGCCAGTTGGGCAGGCATCCAGCTGTGAACCCGTCAGCAGAACCAAAGCGAGCAACCAGCCCTACCATTGAGTGCTACCAATGTGGCCAACTTGGACATAGAGCTTCCGAATGCCTTGCGCCTGCACCCATTCCTCAAACAAGGACACCGGTCATATCCAAGCTGAAACAAACTCCCTACAAGCCGCCTGAGAAGGGGAAGTTCACATGACAGGCCGTGGAGGTTCCACCTCCTGTTTGAGGAGGGCAAAACTCCGGCCCCAGAAGTGATTGACTCCAGAAGGAGTGGCAATGAAGACCCAATGGTAAGTGGAGCCATTTGCCCTCTGGAGAGGGTGATGAATGGAAGACTGCATTCAATTGCCAGCTTGGTAGTTTTCAGTTCTAGATGATGCCTTTTGGACTCCATGGAGCCCCCACAGTATTTATGCAACTAATACATGAGGTTCTACATGAGCAACTCTACCAGGAGGTCCTAGTTTAATTGGTTGACATTCTCATCTTCACTGAGACAATGGAAGAGCATGTAAAACTGGTGTGACGGGTTGAAAAAACTCCTCGATGCCAAACTTTATGTCAAGCTATCAAAATGCTAATTCCATGAAACCTCCGTAGGCTACCTAGGCTACCGAGTATCCAATGAGGAGATTGAAATGGACCTGGCTAGGGTCAAGGTGGTGCTTGACTGGCAACCCTCTTGCACCTGGAAACAACTACAAAATTTCTTGGGGTTCGCAAACTTTTATGGACAGTTTATTCCCGTATTTGCTGAGATTGTATTGCCACTAACTGAATTACTGAAAGCAAAAGGGACTGACCCCAAACCGAAACCCAACCAACTGCTGAGTTGGACCCTTGAGTGTTTGAGGAACTAAAGGTACTTTTCTCTAAAGAGCCAATCCTATTACACCCTGATCCAAACAAGCCCTTTGTAGTGCAAGCTGATGCCAGTGATGTCACTGTTGCTGCAGTGCCCTACAGAAGAATTCAGTGGCTTAGTTGTGTCCAAAAATTGATGGACGTAGAATGACGTTGGGCCATATGGGAGAAAGAGGCCCTCTTCTCTTGGAGACATTTCTTGGAAGGGGGGAAGGAGCCTTTTGAAGTCTGGACTGACCATAAGAACTTAGAGGCGCTGAAAACACTGTGAAAACTGTCCACTAAACAAGTCTGCTGGGCACAGTATTTCAAACGATTCAATTTTGAACTAAAGCATATCCCAGGTGAAAAGAACAAATTAGCTGACGCTTTATCAAGAAAACCTCGGTTTAACAGTAAGCAAGAGGAAGTGATACATGCAGTGGTGCCTTAATTGCAACTAGCAGCACAAGTCACTACCTGAAAGCAAGCTAGGAGTCCGGGGAATACCACAGCCAACCCAATTTTGGCAGAGATGAAACCTGCTTTCCCTGAGGACCAATGACTGAAGGACAACCCCAATCTCCTGACAATGAGGGATGGCTTCACCTGGAAGGGTCCCAAATTGTATGTCCCCTCCAGCCTAAGACTGAAACTATTGCAATGATGCCACAACTCAAGGCTGGCTGGACACTTTGGATTCCTTAAAAACCTTCCACTTGATGCCGCGTCAATTCTGGTGGCCAAAAATGAAAGCCGATGTAGAGGATTATGTCAAAAGCTGTTCCACCTGTGCAGTGATGAAAATGCGATCAAGAAATTTGCCAGGTCTACTCCAAACTGTAGGTCATCCCAGCCATCCTTGGGAGGAAATAGCAATGGACTTTATTGTAGAACTTCCAGAAAGTGGGAAGAATACAGTTATCTGGACAGTAGTTGACCCATTTTCTAAGCAGGCACATTTTAACCACTTGCCCTGGATTACCGTCAGCCAAGAAGCTAGCAAAAATGTTCATCAAACAGATTTACAGACTTCATGGAGTGCCTCGATGAATCATTGTGGATCAAGGAGTGCAGTTTACCGCTAAGTTCTGGAGAGAGTTCCTACAGTCCGTAGGGTCATCACAAGGGTTGAGTTTGGCTTTTCATCCAAATACGAATGGGGCCACAGAATGAAGGAACGCAATGGTGGAACAATACCTGAGGTGTTACATGGACTACCAACAGGACAATTGGGCCGAGCTGCTGCCATTTGCTGAGGTGGCTTATAACAATGCAGTCCATAGTAGAACCAGCTTAACTCCGTTCCAGGGTACTAGCAGAATGGACTTTGTGCCTATGCCTGAACTGCCTAGAGAGCCTTCCACCTCAATGTTCTTGGCCAAATGGATGGACTCACTAAAAAAGGGGTGGGAGAATACCAAGCACGCTCTTTCCCAAGCTGCTGACAAATACAAGCATCAAGCAGATAAACACCACTCACCACAAGTCCCTTTCAAAGTGGGTGACAGAGTCTACTTGTCTACTAAATATCTTAGGCTGAGATTGCCTACTAAGAAATTAGGTCCCAAGTTCTTAGGCCCATTCCCTATAGTGAAAGTTATAAACCTGGTAACTGTGCAGCTGAGTCTACCTATGACCCAATGGGAAGTTCTGATGTTGCTCCTCCCCCACAGTCACATGACTGCCATTTACAATGGTTTTACTGAAAACCAGCGTTCACTTTAAATTTCTGAAAAAAACTAGGAAAAATAGTCTTGCTTAATGACCACAGCTTTTGTTTTATGACCGCTGCAAAAGGGCTATAAAAACAGGTCTGGTCACATGGGTGATTTGCTTTATGACTCTCACAACTTACAACACAATTGCCAGGTTCATCATGGTTATAAGTTGAGGACGATCTATCGGGGGGGGGGCTGCTACCAGTTCACCCCTGTTTGGGTGAACCCGTAGCTAGTTTTATGGCTGGTTCGGCAAACCGGCAAATCCCACCCCTGGATGGCCCTGCCCACCTTGCCTCACCCCTCTCAGGAGTTCCCACGTGGCCCGTTTGGATGCCAGGTAAGTGCAGGGCCTGTGCGGAGGCTCTGGAAGGCTAGAAACTGGCTCATTTCCAGCCTCCAAAGGGCCTCTGGAGCCCAGGGGAGGGCGAAAAACGGGCCTCCTGCTGTGGTGCAGGAGGCCAACTAGGCCATGCCCACCCAGCAACCAGGCAGAGAACCGGTTGCTGATATTTTTGAAGCCCACTCCTGCTACATATACCAGGTGCATGTGCCTCCTACAGAGCAGCTAAAGCAAAAATTAATTTTAAAAAGGTTCGCTTCAGCCTGCTGAGCTGGTGCAAGAACTCTCCATCTCAGTTCCTGTGGGCACCTTTGAATGTTGGTTTTCTTTTGCTTTTGAAAAAAGGGGGAAGTTTGCCGGAGATTAGCCATGAACTTCTCAGGAAGTCATTGGGGTCCCAATAAGCCCTTCTTCTCCATTGTACACCCCCCCACTCCCCGCCATCTTGGATGCAAGGCAAAGTCTTCAAGAATGTCTTTTCTGCTGGTCATGAGGATAGCGTACCATGGATCCTGTCTTGAAGCATCTTCACACCTGCTGCTCGTATTGTACTTCCGTGGCAGTGAAGAAATCCTCCAGGACCCCTTTCAGGAACTCAAAAGTAGGGCGTTGCTCTGGTTTATCCTTCCAACACTGCAACATCAGTTTGTACAGCTCTTCTGGGCAGTTGTCTGGTTGTGGCATCCGGTACCCTCGTTCCAGGTTTTCGATGACTTCTGGATTGCTCATTCCTGGAGTCACAAGAGAGGCAGCACATGAGAACGGGGGTGAGATCCAGGTGGTTTCCCCCACAAGGCCAACACATCATAAAGCATCCCCAAAAAGGTATGGTGGTGCTTCCTCCAGAATTTCTACCTTACAGCAGAGTTTCTCAACTCAGCAACTAAGATGCGTGGACTTCAACTCATAGAATTCCCCAGCAACCATGATTGGAGTTGAAGTCCACAAATCTTAAAGCTGCCAAGTTTGAGAAACTCTACCTTAGATAAAGGCAAACTTATTTTGGAGGGATCACAAATGGAAATAAATTGCTACTTACTGACCTGGGTAAGGGATTCGGCCATAAGTGATTATCTCAGTCAGTAGAATCCCAAATGACCAAACATCTGATTTGATAGTGAATACTCCAAAATGAATGGCCTCCAGGGCTGTCCATTTAATTGGGAACTTTGCTCCTGAAGGAAGAAATTTTAAGAGAGAATGATATCTTGGTGCAGATTAGACCCACTTGTTTTCCTCTGGACTTCAATTCCCAGAACTCCCTTAGCTCTATGGATTGTGAATTCAGGAACTGAGTTCCAGCCAATCAGGAGAGTTAGAAGGCTGGAAAAGAAATACTAATTTTCCACAAGAGGAAAACTGGTAAATTTCATTGCATCGACCACAAGAAGGAGCTGTAAACTGTGGAATGCCAGTACTTTATGTCACACGTCCTTGTTGTACACACCATTAAAAATGTTCCTCATCTATAAAATCAGAGTTTTGTTGATGATCAACACACTAGAGAGAATTTTCCTGTTCTTGGACCTCCAGTCACCCATGATATATCTGACTTAGTCCAACCCACCCAATAGGGTTGTTGTGGGAGAAAATAGGTGGAGGAAGGTATAGTGGATATGTGCACCACTTTGAATTATTTGTAAAAATAATAAAGGTGGGATACAAATTAAATAAATAACATGCCCCAGAATCGAACAGAATCACTGCAGTCTTTTAAAATACTTTAACATTCTGAGAATTGAAGTCTGCACCTCTTAAAAGTTGTGGGGATTGAGAATTTCTTGCTCACAGTATGCAAGCATCTCTTCAGAGAGCTGCATTCGAAACCACAGATCTCATGTACCAATTTTGCAGACCGCTTTCCCTCGCTGCCTTTCCTGGCACCAACAACGCACAGCCGGTGGGCTACAACGTTCTCAGGAGACAGGCTGGGGCACCAACTCAAAGCCAGCCAGCTGCAGCTATAAAACAGTGGAGCTGTTTTCCTACCAGGGGAAAGGATTCTGGCCCTTTGTCCCAGCTTGGGTGTGCATCACACACCTGCATTTTAAGGATCCACTGTGTGGCCCAGTGTTTCTCACCCTTGGCCACTTTAAGCTGTGTGGGCTTCAGTTTCAGAATTCTGGGAGCTGAGGTCCAGTTTAAAGTGACTAAGGTTGAGAAACACTTTTGGAATCAGTGTGCGTAGTACCTTTGCTTAAGATCTTCTGTCCTAACTCCTTCCCTCCCTACCCTCATCCCAATTCTATCTTCAGAATAATTCATGGACCCTAATCTGCCTGTTCAGAAGAACGAAGTCTCAGCAGGGGAGTTTGGAAAGGGAGTTTCTAAAGACTGAGAAAGTGTGACTATACAGTCAAAGCCCCCCTCCTTTTGACATGCAATGCACCCCACACATAAAAACGGATTGGGGGTTGGAAGCTGCCATTTTGAATTTTCTTTTTACCCTCCCTCTGCAGTCCTCCCTCCCCCCAAGGAAGGAAAAAGCTTTGTTTGCTTGGCAAGGCCAGAGGGGCAGAAGAGACCGACCCTCTTGAGCAGTGTATTCATCATCCTTCATAAGGCGGGCCAGCCCAAAATCTGCAATCTTGCAGCAGAGGCTTTCGGACACCAGATATTGGCAGCCCGCAGGTCACGATGGATATAGTTTTTCTTCTCCAGGAAGGCCATTCCTTCTGCTACCTTTGTGAGCAAAGAGGAGATACACATCACATACTTTTGTGCGGCATTTCCATCCCAGCTTTCCTCCCAAGCACCCAGGTCAAGTGTAACTCCCTTCCTTTCCCATATATCCTCACAACCCTCCTGCTATAAATCAGGCCGAAAAAACTTCTTAGTCTTTACTTTACTTACTTACTTAGTTATTTATGGCCCTCTGAATCCTCCTCCTTTTCCTGCTCTTTTCATTGGGTTATGAAGAAGAAAACAGGAATCACTTTCTAAGTATCCTCAGAATGGAAGGTCCTGAGCCAAGGTAGGCAGCCAAGCATGAGACATTCATGCTCAGATCCTGTTTTTGTTTTTGTTTTAACCTGCAGCCTTTCTGACTTTTAGGAGGTTCTTGTTCCAGACAATAGGTTTGGCTGGTTTCTTCAATTCACAAACTGAATTGGATAATTGCCTAGCTTGGAGATGGCCAAGTGGACACACTTGCCTTGTGCTTAGGAGTGGAAACAGCAAACATGCCCTGGAAAAGTCAAGGCTTTCAGCCAACCCACAAATGGACTGGATAATGCACTCACCATAGAACTTAGAATCATAAGGCTGGATGGTCTTCAGGAGTCTTCTAGTCCAGGGGTGTCAAACCCATGTTGTCACAGTGGCATCACGTGACGTATTGGACTTTTTTCCCCTTTGCTAAACCGGGCGTGGGCGTGGCCAACATGTGACGCATCCGACCCACACAATGGTGGTATTCTACCGGTTCGGCCCGGTTCGGCCGAGCCAGTAGCAGCGATGAGCAGCAGAGACCAAACTGGTTCTCTCCATTGCTCTGCTGTTGGGCCCACCTGCCCGCCTGGGCTCCCATACTCACCTTTATCCTCTGCTTTTGAAGCGCAGCTGCTTTGCGCGGCACAGAAGAGTGCCGCGTGGTAGCTGCTGAAGTGACCGGGATCGTGCAGGCTTGCAGGAGGCGAGTTAGAACGCCTCTGCGCCTGCGCAAATGCCTCTGTGCCTGCGCAAAGTGTACATTGGGGGGGGTGCATGCAAAGTATGTGCACGCGTGCAAAGCATGCCCACCAAAGCACGCCCACTGAACCGGTGGTAAAAATATTTGAATCCCACCACTGCGGCCCACGGGCCGGGAGTTTGATAGCCCTGTTCTAGTCCAATCAAGGCAGGGGCCTCATACCATCCCAGTGAAATGACTGTCCATTCTCTTCTTAGAAACCTCCAGTGATAGAGCACCCAAGCTCTGGAGGCAAACTGTTCCATTGGTTAAATGTTCTCGCTGTCAAAAAGTTTTTCCTTACTTCTAGGTTGGGTCTCTTTAAGGATCTTGTGGGATTGTTGTTCTGGAAAGATTCAAGCTACAGCAAACTAAATTCCCAGGTTCAGCAGAAGCTGTTTCTACCATTTCTTTTCATCCCTAAAAATAAGTTTTCTACCCATTAATGCCCAATAAAAGGTGTTTCCACTGTTTGCTCTTCCTCAGCCATTCTGTCTGCTTATATCTTCTCACCCCATTATATTATTTTGTCCATACCTGTGCTGACATGTCTAGCAGTTTGTAAATTGTTAATTTAGTGCCTTCCGCAGCTTTGAGAAAATCTACCAGATTGCCTAGAAGGAAGAAAGGGAAAAAAACACTTCAGAATATGCTCAGTGCCTCTTCACAATTATAAGTACACCAATACAAAATTATGCTTACAAGAGTAAAGGCTCTATTTTCTATTATCTTTTTTTTCCAATCATCAAAATCATAACTCAGTTTATTTAAAGTTCATTTTCTGTTTCCCACAAAAAGTCCATAAGGGATTTCTTGTTAGCCATAAATGTAGTTTTTTTCTCTAATCAAGGTAGTCAATTTAGCCATCTTTGCAAGCTTTATTTTCTTCACCAACCATTCCTCCATTGTGGGTTGTGCCAAATCTTTCCCCTTTTGTATGTATCACATCCATCAATCCCCCAAAAAAGTCTCCAATTTCATTTTTACAGGTATATTCATCTTTAAAATCTTCGAAATTAGTGTATATAGTTTTATCTAAAATGTTCTAACTTTTTTATACATCCACCAAAGATGATTGTGTTATTCACATTTAAAACACAAGAGCCTTTCTGTATTCTAAACCAGGGTGTCCAAGCCTAGCAACATTAAGACTTGTGGACTTCAACTCCCAGAATTCCCTAGCCAGCAAGTCCATGCATCTTAAAGTTGCCAAGGTTACCACCTCCCTCCCCTCCTCCCTCCCTCCTTCCTCCCTCCCTCCCTCAAATGTGAGTGTTCCAGACTCTTTCAGCCATGCTGTTCTATACTGAAGAAACTCTCCTTAGATTCCTTGCTCTTAAAATTGCTGCCACAATTAGAAAATTCTAAGTCATACATCACATACGCACACACCCTCAAGGAAAAGTTTACTCTATGCTTTCTTTGAACCTAAATGGGCTTCAAACATTTACCTACAGTATGGTTCCTCAATTACATTCCCCCAGAAAATATTTGCAAATTCCTTATATGGGGATAATTGCAGAGACAGGCTGCTGCAGGTTCAGATGGGTTTGCCCAAAACCCCTTGTTCTGATTCTGTGTGGTTTGGAGAACCAGAAAATTGGACCACTGGCTGGCCCCACTCCCCACCTGTTTTTCAGGCCATTTTCTGGGTGAAAAATGGCCTGAAAAAGCCCCCCAAAATAGCCTGAAAACATCCTGAAAAACAGCCTGTTTTTCAGGCCATTTTCAGGCCAATTTTGGCCAGAAAAATGGCCTGAAAACTGCCCAAAAATGACCTGAAAAGACCAAAATGGTCTGTTTGGGGGGCTGTTTTCAGGCCATTTTTTGAGCTGTTTTCAGGTTCTTTTTCCAGCCAAAATTGACCTGAAAATGGCCCCCCCAAAACAGCCCCAAACCGGGCTGAAAAGCAGGTGGGGGCGCGGCCAGCCAGCGATGGGATTAGCTCCAACCGGCTGAATCCTGCCTGTTTCTTTGAGGCAACTGGCCAGGAGGCAAGGCTGGGTATGATGAGTGACATCGCCCACCCAGTCACATGATCAACAGGCCACACCTACCCAACCAGAGAACCGGTTGTTTAAAATGTGCAGCCTACCACAGGATAGATGGGGTTGTTGAAGATCAAATAGGTAAAGGTGATGAACCCTTATTCCAGTATTTGGCAGAGACAAAAGCCTGGCTTCAGGTCCCGTGCCATCTCTGGGGGTATCTTCTTTGACATTGATGTTCCCCTCTCTGATTCTCAGAATGTATTTGGCCTCTTCAGTAGTTGACCTTAGCAATACACAGCACAACACGAGCTATCTTCTTCCTGTTCTTCAGGAGTGCCTCTAATAATGGCTACTGCTGGGAATTCAGATTGACATTTGGATACCCTTAAACCTCTAATCATTCTCTCATGGAATATTGCAGGTTGGAATATTAAATTCCAAGATTTTGCTTTTATATTCCAAGGGTCTCCAACCTTGGCAACTTTAAGACTTGTGGACCAACTCCCAGAATTCCTCAGCCAGCAAAGAGTTGAAGTCCACAAGTCTTAAAGTTGCCAAGGTTGGAGACTCTTGCTGTATTCTGTCAACCTAGGAAAAGACCCAAATACCCCCTCATTGGGAGAAGCAGATGTATGCATGTCTGTGCACATGCGTGTGTATTTCCCCTCCTCTAGCCTTCTCTTCTCAATTCTGATTCAAAGCCAAGTTCTTCTGCTGGGACAGCAAAATCTCACAGGAAAAAATATGGGGGGGAAAAAGGTTCCAGATGCCTTAAACCAGAGTGAAAATCTCTGGTTTTCTTCTCAAACTCAAGAAATAAAGTGGAGCAGCAGAAACACAGTTGCCTGCTCTTGAGCTGAGCGGAGACTGAAATTATTCTCACCGATATGTTTAAAACCCTGGCAGCCCAAAGCGAGAGATGGAGATCAGCTATTATATCATAGCATATCAGGGTTTCCATTGTGATAAATCAGCAAGAATTCTGCATTCCAGAAGGCTGAACACTGTAGGGTCAAATGGCAGGCAGAGTAAAAAAATCATCCTGGCTAATTTGCTGCACATGCTCCTGAGAGTCAGAATATCCAGCCCTCATGTGTTACTTGGCATGTGCAGATATGATTTTAAAAGTCAAAACAGTTAAAACCTTGTCCCTTTTTAATGTTTGTGCAACTCACATATAGTGTTGGAGCTTCTATCGTAAAACTGTTGCTGCCATCTTGACTTTCTTCACCCACTACTCCCTGTAGACTTTTTTTCACACTCTTTTTCACAAGATATTTCTTGGACACTAGTCACTTCCAAGAGTTCTAAAATGACAACATTATCACTTTTGCACTCTAGGGTTCATATAGTCCTTGTTTAGCAACCATAATTGGAACCAACAACTTGGTTCCTAAGCAAAATGGTCACTAAGTGAAACTGTAACTGTGCCTATGATCTGATGTCAGCTGTGTCCTTTGCTTTACAGGTTTATGAAGGTTGTAAGTGGTTGTAAAGTAACTTTTCCATGACCATCATAACTCTGAAAAGTTGCTAAATGAGGACTACCTGTAGGGGGGCAAGGATCCTAGATCCCCTGGCAAATCAAATGTGGGCGCTTTCTATGAGCTTGGTGAAATGATTGGGAGGGGTTGATGAAATTGACTAGATGGGATAAAACAGACAGGTGGTGAAACTGACTAGAGAAAGTCCAAGAGCCAAGCAGACAAGGCTGTCTCTCCATGGGAAGGAAAATTCTTTAAGAAAAGGAAAACTATGCTGCACCATGATGAAGGTTTGGCCCAGTGTACTTCCAGGACCTGAACGTTAAACTGAAATATACCAACCCAGTAACAATTAGAGCACACCCACGCACAAGTCTATTAGTGGCCAAATAATCTGTTCACACATCTGCCTTCCTGCAGTTTGGACGTGTGCATTCTAGGCTTAACAGGGAAGATAGCATAGGTTGTGATGCTCCCTTTATCATCTGCCTCATGCATGCCCAGTGGATTTTGGAAAGGATCTGTCGCTTCAGTGCTGCCTGTGCAGGGAGGTCCACCATGTGGATTCTGCCTATCATTCTGCACATCAATCTCTGGGTTGCAGGTTTGGTGTCAAACGTGCAGAACCTCTGACCTGCAGAACCTTTGGCTTTGGGCTGCTGTTGGTGGACTATAAAGCTCAAATACAAGAGCTCACCACTACAGTAGCTTAATCTGTAGAGAGAAGAGCCCAGAGTTAGATGAAGGCCAACTGATACCTTAAGCAGTGATGCCCTTTGGCTATTTCATGGCTTAATTGACAAAGACATCGAGACTCATGGAGGCTAAATGCTATCTGTGACTAGGAGAGAGTTAACAGCAAGATAGCTAAAGGGGGGGGGTACTCTGTAGTTCCCCCCCTTCCCTTAAGCATGCTGTTATTCTGCATGAGAGAATAGCTGGCAGGAAACCCTTCCCAGATCCCCCACCTATTCTTGTATCCTGGCAGGCTGTGGTCCTTTTGTAGATAGCTAAATTGCAAGACCCTTTCGTTTCCTTCCTTTTCTCCATTGCCTTGTGCCAAATCCTGCAAGATCTCTTCCAAGCCCAACTATCTGGAGCAAAGGGAACTGTGCAAAATAACTTGGTTGGCTCTGAAATAGCAGGGGGATTAAACTACAGGTAGTCCTTGACTTACAACACTTCGTGTAGTGACCATTCAAAGGAGATTTTGCAGTATATCCTTCCCCTGCCACGCCCACCAAGCCACACCCACAGAACTGGTAGTAAAAGTTTTTGAATCACCACTCAGGTGAATGTTTGTGGAGGTATAATAATAAAGGTGGGAAATGATGATAGACATATAGACAGACAGAGGTAAGCAACTACCCAACTCCATTCAGTGCAGATTTTCAGGTAATTGTACTTTACTGTGGGGTGACCTGCTTGGTATTATAGGAAGTCCTTGATTTATGACTGTTGCAACATCCCCGTGGTCACATAATAAAAAAATCAGACATTTGGCAGCTGGCGCGTCAGTTGCAAAGTCCCCAGCCATATGATCACCTTTTGCTACCTTTTGATAAGCAAAGTCAGTGGGGGGGGGACACCAGATTTATTTAATAATCACATAATTCATTTAAAAACTGATTCACTTAACAACTGTGGCAAGAAAGGTCTAAAACTGGGTCAAAATCACTTTACAACCCTCTTGTTTAGCAATTTACATTTTTGGCTCAATTGTCGAGGATTAGCTATCCTAGTAGGTGACATTATAAAAAAAAGGCTTCTCTACAGTGTTCTATTCTGTTTATCTGGGAGAGGACAAATGCTTGGCAATGATTCCTTGAAGTGTTCACCAGTTTTGTTCAAGGTCATATCAATCTCAGTTACTGAGAATTTCATGGAAATATCGATGTCTTTTTCTTGGAAATGTTACAGAAATAGTTTCCCATTGTCTTATCTTCTAACAGCTATATTTCAAGTTCCCGTCTAGCTTACAGTCCCAGGATTTCCTAGCTATCTCCCAGCCAACTCTGAATTAGGGCCAATCCTGATCAGTTTTCCAAGATCAGCCAAGATTGCAAATCTGCTACCACCAAACTGGGGCAAATTTTGATAGGGCCCCAATTTGGGCAATCTTTGGAAGGGAGACAGGAGTTTCCTGAAATTGAGAGCAAAAGTGAAATATTTGTACTGTACTTTATTTCTAATGTGTGCATAATAAAAGATTTATCTAGGAATTGACCTACACAAAAGGACAGCCCTTCCCTCCAAACTGATCCCACGCACTGGCTTCTAAATTTCAGAACCAGTGGTGGGATTCAAATATTTTTACTACAGATTCTGTGGGCGTGGCTTGGCGGGCGTGGCAGGGGAAGGATACTGCAAAATCTCCATCTCCTCCCCACCCCACTACCCTGCTTTCCAGCTCTGTTCTCCAGTGCAGGGCAACCAAAGGAGACCCAGCCGATCAGCTGGGACTCAATGGGAGGCAGAGAAGAGATGGGGGTGGGGCCAGTCAGAGGTGGGATTTGCCGGTTCTCCAAACTACTCAAAATTTCCACTACCAGTTCTCCAGAACTGGTCAGAACCTGCTGAATCCCACCTCTGGATCAAACACTCAAAGATGTTGATGCTTCATACAATACTCAAAGTGAGCCAGGAAGAAATGGACAGGTATACCGATGCATTTAACATAGAGAAAAATATCTCAATGCTGCCATTTTATCAAAAATAATTAACCAGATGCTCTAGAGGAAAACAGATTTGAATGAATCTTTGTAAAATGCCTAAGAAATAGTTCCGTAGAATTTCCGTGGTTCACCATGGAGCAGCTGGTTTTTTAATGTTGTCAAAAATGGGGGCAGAATGGGAATTCTAGGGTCTTTCTCCACTAGCATCTACCATAATTATAGTTCAGATGTTCACAACTAACAATATGTTTCTCCCCCTTTTTTCCCCCAAGTCCCCAGGATGGCTTCATTTTGCCTCAACTCACATCTGAAACGTAACATCATCCTTGATTGCTCTATGGTTTCCTCTTAAGTACCCCAAAGCAATTACTGTTTTACCATTGGTACACAGTCAAGTGATTCCCTAGGAAGTTATCTGTTGACCCCTAAGAAGTACCAACTTCCTAGAGGTTAACAGATGGGAAGAGGAGGAAATAACAGAAAAGAGGAGAGGAGACTTTCCCAAGAAAATATGAAATGTGGAAAGCACCTTTAGAAAACAATACCTAATAGGATCGGAATAAACCTGCAAAATTTCCCACTTCCAAGTCAGAACCAAACTTCGTCCATATGAAATGGGAGGAAACATTCTCAGAAGCTCACCTTTTTCCATATACTCTGTAATGATGAACATGGGCCTTTGAGTTACCACTGCGTACAGCCTCACCAGGCGTGCATGGCGCAGTTTCTTCATCAGTTGGCTTCAGCCAGGAAGGCTTCGGGTGACATGCTGCCTTGTTTCAAACTCTTGATGGCCACTTTTGTGTGGCCATTATAGTAGCCTGTGGAGGGAGAGAGGGAAGATATGGGCCCAGGGCTAAGCCTGAATTCCCCATTGCTGGACATAAATCAGCAGTTGAAGAGGAACCTCTCCATCATTTTGGTCTAGCAGTAGGCCTGTTTGTGAGGGAAGGGGGTCAGGTAAGTTATGATGACGGCCAGGACTACACAACTGAAACCATGCATTTTTCTTCATGTATCACATAGTCCATGTAAAAACAGAGTAGGACTTCAGTTGTATGACTGTGACTGCCATCTTAACTTTTTCAGCACACAAACACGTGATGCCTCTATTCAGATGATGCAATCCTTGAGCCCTTCATGCCCCTTTGAACCCAACAGCTATGTTCATACAACATATTTCACTTGCTTATGAAATTAACTCATTTCCTGAATCTGCACAATGTCTTGTAATGTGCAATAATTTATTTATTTATTTATACTTGAACTTGTATGCCGCCCCATCTCCGAAGACTCGGGGTGGCTCACAGCTAAAAACACAAACAATAAATATTTAAAAAATCATTAAACGAAGAACAAGCCCAAATATAAAACATAAAAACAGTAAACATTAAAACCCTCAAATGAGTTGGATTCATACAAGCCATAAAGAAGCTAGCTGACATTGAATCTAACCAAGCATGGCATTTTCTGCAAATGTAGTCTCCAAGTTTGCAACTGATCTGGTTAACATTGTGATACCAACACAGCCGTTGTTTTTCACAGCAGTCATTTCCTGCCACAAACAATTTGACAGAAACTAAATTAAAAGCTCAGCTGCAAAGTTGGTCTATACTGAGAATCCTACTTCATCAAACAAATGATTAAAATTATGTAAAATTACTTCAGTAATTTTTTAAATAGGAGACAAGGCAATGACATTTGGTGGGTGAAACTAGATGGTAAACATCCGCATGGAGGTTTTTATTGTCACTTGAAAAATATCAGGAAGTATAAATGGCTTAATTTCTTTCTAAACTAATCTTTGGTATCATGAGAGCCAGTTTGATTCAGTGGTTAAGGTAGCAGGCTAGAAACCAGGAGACAATGATTTCTAGTTCTGTCTTAGGCACCAAAGCCAGCTGGGTAACTTTGGGCCAATCAACAGAACACAGTGAGTTCTAATAATTTATAACTTAATTTAATTGTTTTTTAATGTATTTATTGTTTCTTGTTTTAGTTGTAAGCCGCCCCGAGTCTTCGGAGATGGGGCGGCATATAAGTTCAAATAATAAATAAATAAATAAATAATCCCACTTTAAGTATGAAAACTGGCTGGGTGACTTTGGGCCAGTCACTCTCTCTCAATCCAACCCACTTCACACGGTTGTTGTTATGGGGAAAATAGGAGGAAGAAGGATTACATAGGAGGATATACGAAGAATAAAAATGGGATAATAACAACAGCAACAGCAGCCTTTTCTAATAAAAGTATAGCTTCTTGAATTGCTGAAAGTCATGGCTGAACAGAGTATTCATGAATCCACACCCCACTTACCCATCCAAACTTCACCAAACTGCCCTGCTCCCAGTTTCTCTACCAGCTTGAGGTTCTCCCTGGGTACTTCCCATTCATCCTGCCACCAGGGCTTCTGTGGCTTCTGAGTTTGGCAGGGCTTGGTAAGGCGGGTGCAGAGCCCATCAGTGTTACCTATGAAAAGGAGAACAGTAAGTAGATCAGAGGAAGACCAAAGGGATGGCACTGGCCCATGTCTGCGCACAAGCATTGGAGCCTTGCAAGACAAAGCATAAGAGAAGGTCATCCAAAGCATCCTCAGAAAGGGTGGCTTCTCATATGTGGAGCCATTTTTACAAATAAAAAGCATCTTCTAGAACAGGGATCTCCAACTTTGACAACTTTAAGGCTTGTGGACTTTAACCCCTAGAGTTCCTTGGCCAGCTTTGCTGGGAATTAAAATCCACAAGTTTTAAAAGTTGCCAAGGTTGGAGACCCCTGTTCTAGAACAGTGCTTCTCAAGCTCAAAACCTTCAAGAAGTTTCCTTAAAGCTGCTGAGGTTGAGAAACACTTTTCCTGGGTGGTGCAAATTCCAGGACGGCAACTACATTAGTGCATTAGGTGCTAAAACCCCAGAAACCATGTGGCCCTTGAGAGCCCTTACATTAGTATCTCCAGCATTAGGAGACCCAAAGTAGGAGAAGAGCAGGCAGCCCAGTCCCACCCAAAAGAGGCTCTCCAGCAGTATCTTTAGCCTTACTGGTATAATGTTCTACCAGGCTGTGCAAGCTGTCAAAGGTGATACGAGGAGAGATGTAGAACCCGCCATTGTCCATGTTACGTATCTTATAGTGCTTCACAACTTCTCCTTGGTTCTGGTCAAAATCTCGGACAGAGAGGGAGAATGAGCCTGGGGAGAAAGAGAATGCAGTTATTTTTCTATCCCTTTCTCAGAGAGGGAGAGGCAAGCATTGCTTTCCTTGCTCCAAAATGCTTCCTTGCCTGGCTGGGACAGTTAAGAAAGTACTTGGGAGTGAAGAGGAGTTTAAACTAGATGTGCATTGGTAGGAAGAGACCCACATCAAGCTTTAGAAGCTAACAATCAAAGGGACACATTTTAATATTTTTTGCTCATTTTTGCTCACAAAAGCTTCTTTCTTTTGATGAAATAAGCCAGTGCCCACAGAGAAGCAGTCAAAAAAGTCAAAATGGCAGCCCCACTGAAGCAATTAAAGCCCTATCCCTTGTATGGGATTAAATGGGGCAAATCTTCCCTCTTTTTATTGTGGCTGCCTGTTAAGTTTGCATGAAGAGTCAGACGCGGAGTGCTTCAGTGAAGAGTTTATTAGTGACTACAGCTCATAACAGACCCGATTTGGCTGGGCTGCGGCTGCTACTTATAGCCAGCAGCCGCAGTTGCCAGCCAATCAGAGTGCAGGATTTTCCCGCACTTTTTAAACCAATCATTTCTGACATTTTACGAGAACAGTTCAAACTAAACCAATGACATTCAAACCTGCATACATAACACTGCCTTCTTGACTTTTTTGAGCAATTGCCTAAGGCACACATTTACAAGTAATCATTGATTTACAACCACAGTTACAACCAGTGAGAACCAATAAATCACATTTTCCAGTGCTGTTGTAATTTTGAAGAGTCTCTAAGTCTAAACAAATGATTGTAAGTTGACAACTACCCGTAGTTCTCCTGCTTATTTGAGGCTCAGCATTTGATATCTCTGCTATTGCATCTTTTCAACCCAACATGTTCAAATCTTTGATAGAGAGAAGCTGGTGGCAGAGTTTTTAACAGCACCATCTCCAGCTTCCCAGTAAAAGATAGAAGGGAAACCTTTACTGGTATCTGCAAAACAGCAGCTAGGATATAAGAAAGACTTGGAAATGAAGAGGGGTTCAAACTGATGTGTATCTATAGAAGCTAACATTCAGAAGCACAGACTGTAATAATTTTTCTCATTTTTGCTCACAAAAGCTTCTGCCTTTTGATGAAATAGGCCAGTTTGAAAAGATGCTACTGGGAGAGGTGTTGCGCCCTGTGGACAGAGCATGGAACCTGGGGGTCCTCCTGGATTCACGGCTCCGGTTGAAGGAGCATGGCCAGAGCTACCCATTCCTGGACCATCCTGCAGTCACTCATGCACTTGTTACCTCCCACTTGCAACGCTCTCTATTTAGGACTGCCCTTGCATACCATCCGGAGATTGCAGCTGGTGCAAAATGCGGCCGCGTGGGTGGTGATGGGAGTTTCCCGATCCTCCCTTGTTACACCCCTCCTATGCGACCTGCATTGGCTACCGGTTGCCCTCCGGGTGAGATTCAAGGTCTTAGTGTTAACATTCAAAGTCCTACAAGACATGGGCCCAGGATATTTACGAGAGCGTCTCCTGCCGATATCGAGTGCCAACCGCCCTGTACGAGCACACAGGCAGGGGCTTCTCGGGGTGCCATCGGCGAGCCAATGCCGGTTGGCGGTGCCCAGGGTCGAGTCTACTCTGTGGCTGTTCCCGCCCTGTGGAATCAACTACCCCTGGGACTCCGTCTGGCCCCCGACCTCCGCACCTTCCATCACGATCTGAAAACTTGGTTATTCAAACAGGCCGGGCTGTGCTGATCTCCTGGGGGGGGGGGGATTTTCTTAATTTTAAATTTTTAATGTTTTAATCTTAATTGGGATTTTTAGCTATACTGGGCTTGTGTTCGTTTAATCTTCTTTTAATTAATTTATTGTTGTTTGATTTTAGTTGTGAGCCGCCCCGAGTCTTCGAAGATGGGGTGGCATACAAGTCCAAGTAATAAAATAAATAAAATAAATAAACTGGATGGGGAAAAGCATTCAGAGACAAATCTCACAGCTTAACAACATACAATTATTGTCAATTTTGTTACAGACAGTATGGAGGTAGGTCAGATTGTGTGAGAGCAAACGAGAGGCTACAATTTAGCTGAACAAAATTCTCAATCTGGATTTGTCAGCCATCAGACAGAGGCAGGGGGAAGCCTGTGGATAGAGTGATATCTACCCTAATGCAGTGTTTCTCAATTGTGGTAGCTTGGAGATTGGTGGACTTCAACTCCAAAACACTTGTTGGGGAATTCTGGGAGTTGAAGTCCATCCATCTTCAAGTGCCCCTGTTTGAGAAACACTGCACTAGATTAAACTGGCTCTCAAGGTGACTCTTTTCCATATTTGTTTATTTATTTATTTGTATGCCATAAATTTTGTGCCAGCTTCCATTATAGAAAGTGAACCAAAGCAGTTCCAGAATGTTGGCAACAGCAAAGGCACTTCAACTTTCTCCAATGCACCTGAAGGCAGCAGCTGGCTAGCCCACATTCCTTTTCGTCAGTTGCTTAGCTTTCTTGTGGCAAGAAAAGTAGGTTGCTGATATTTCCTCTCATGGTTGCTCCTACCCGCAGCTTCCCTCTGCCCAGTGATAGAGCCAACCTTGACTCCAGCTGCTTCCAAGAAGAAGGCAGCAATGTAGTCAGTCAAAAGTATCAGACATCTCTCCTGCCTTTTCTTCTTCTGACAAAAAAAAAGTGAAGTAATTGTACAACAATAGGCATGACTGGAAACCCTTGAAGCTTTTAAGGAAGTGGTTCTCAACCTTGCTCGCCCCCAGCAGAACACAGAAGTAGTGGCTGGGACACCAGATAAGTCATTAAAAGGCAAATCATTTTTTTCATAAATGATGAACATACTAACAACATGCTAATAAAGGAATTAATGAGAGGCTTTAATGTTTTCCACCATGCAATGATACCCTAATCAAGGAACCAGCAATGAGAAAACCACACTCACCTACCAACACATGAAGAGTAAGGGAACAAACCCCACCCCTCCTCACACTGATAACCTTACCTAGTTTGGTAATTAAATGTTTCTGCAAGCTAACAACCAAGCTCAGAGAGCATCGAGGACTCCATAGTTTAGTTTGAGCTATGAATATTATTTTGTGTTGGAATCGATGGTTTTCTTGAGAAAAGTGGGGGGTTGTTCTGGTGTAGGGAATCCCAAGTTTGTTGACAGTGGGACTGGTGGAACATACAGAACAGGAGAGTTGAAAAGAGCCTTAGAGGTCTTGTAGTCCAATCTCTTGCCCAAGCAGGAGACCCTCTACCATTTCAGACAAATGACTATCCAACCTCTTCTTAAAAACCTCCAGTAATGGAGCACTCATGACATCTGGAGGCAGGCCATTCCACTGATTAATTTTTCTCATTGAGAAACAAATTTCTTCTCAATTCTAGGTTGGATCTCCCTTTGACAGGGTATATATACCACAACTCGCCACAGTCAACTTGCTACGGCCAACTCACTGCAGGACAGCTCATCATGGGGCAAGAATTACACTAATATTGAATAGTGGAATAGAATCATTAAAGAAAGGGTGCCAAAGGAGGGACAAAATGAAATGTGAGTGACAAAAATTAAAATATATTTTTTAATTATTTTAAGGTTTAAGGTTTAATGGGATTTATATGCCGCTCTATCTCCCGAAGGACTCAGGGAGGCTCACAACAGTAAAAAAACACATAGTACAAAAATTTAAAATTATTAAAAAATTATTAAATGAAGCTCCCAAACAATTATCTAAAACCCACAACAACCAATATACTGTAAAACCAATAAAAACCCACCCCACTCAGTCCAGGCCGGCCTGTTGGAAAAACCATGTCTTCAGGTCGTGACGGAAGGAATGAAGGTCAGGGGCCATCCGCAGCCCCAAGGGCAACTGATTCCACAGGGTGGGCGCTCCCACAGAGAAGGCCCTCCCCCTGGGGGCCGCCAGTCGACACTGTCTGGCCGACGGCACCCCAAGGAGTCCCTGTCTGTGGGAGCGCACAGGACACTGGGCAGTCGTTGCTGGCAGTAGATGTTCCCGCAAATACCCCGGCCCTAAGCCATGTAGGGCTTTATAGGTGATCACCAGCACCTTGAATGTCACCCGGAGGGCATAATAATTAAATTGAATTGTTGAACTGTCCTGCAGCAAGTTGTCTCATGGCAAGTTGGCCATGATGAGTTGTCCCGTGGTAAGTTGGCTGGGCAAATTGAACATAGTGAGGTGACCAGGGGAATTTGGCTATAGCAAGTTGGCTGTGGTGAGTTGCCTCATCCCACTTTGATAAGCTTCCACTAGTTACTTCTTGTCCTGCCATCTTCCCTGTGATAGTTCCTCAAATATTGGAAGACTGCTATCATGTAGGCACCCAAGGATCCTTCTCCAAAGTTTCCCTTTCCAATCTTTTTGTCATTTTCCTAATACAGAAGAAATGATGATTAGAGCCTTGTCTAAACAAATTACCTTTGGTGGATTCACTCTCTCGAATGAGAAAAGCACCATGTGTATTACCAGCAGTGAGAAGGCGGCGCTCGGCATCCTTCCTGCTGAGGTTTTTGAAAAACCAACTGCAAGAAACAATACGTTGTTGTTTACAGAGTTATATCCACAGCCCATCGTGCGTTCTATAGTTTTACGTAAGCGACCACAGCTATTCTGACTTAAAATGAAACAAGGTGAGAATATTGCTTATTACAGAAGAAAAAGTGACATTGACATTTTAATTTGAAACCCTTTTTGGCCACTCTGCAAAATGAATATTCCTAGAATGGCATGCAATAAATATTTCCATTATAACTTATAAAATACACTATTTAAAAAAAATCCATATATTTATATTGATCTACAAGAGCAAAATAGAGAAAAGAGAATTGTAATGTCACACAATCCAAAAATATGAAGGGCAACGTGTTTTGTTTCTTGCAAAACCATTCCCAAATTAGTCCATCTGCCTTAAGAACAAAAGCATTTACCATTTGCCCAGTAAAGATCTTTTCAACCCCTACATTTTGTTCCTCTTCTCTTGCTGTTGAATTAAAGAGCTATGTGTCTGTACTACAAAAAGCAGAATTGTGCAAGTCAAGTTGCTCCTTGTGACCCTCTGTGAAAGTGAATATTGGACTCCGAAGAAAGAAGGCACCAACACCTTCAAACAATGTTGAAGAAGACTCCTTGGTTGAGGCACAAATGACTAGTTTCAATTATTATGTTTTCACGTATTAGGGGAATACCCAGCTCCCTTGAAAGTCCAGACTGTTGGGAAAGATGGAAGAAAGAAGAAGAGGACATGCAGCAACAAGGTGGAGGGATTCAATTACAGAGGTGAAGGATAAAACACAAGAAAATCTAAGGAATTAGGTTGGGACCATTTTACCCGAAAACATTCTTCTTCAACTTTAGAGCACAAAAAGTAAGCAACCCAAGGGATTGTACTTGTCAGTGGTGACTAGACCATGATCCTGATGGATCAAGATCAGAGGTGATATTCAGCAGGTTCTGATCAGTTCTGGAGAACCGGTAGCGGAAATGTTGAGTCGTTTGGAGAACTGGCACAAATACCACCTCTGGCTGTCCCCGCCCCCATCTATTCTCTGCCTCCCATTGAGTCCCAGCTGATTGGCTGGGTCTTTTGTCACCCTGCACAGGAGAACGGAGCTGAAAAGCAGGTTACTGGAGTGGGGAGGGAATGGGGATTTTGCAGTATCCTTCCCCTGCCACGCCCACCAAGCCACGCCCACTAAGCCATGCCCACAGAATCGGTAGTAAAACATTTTGAATTCCACCACTGATCAAGATGAAGGTTGTGTTTTTTTCTGTAACCTCTAAATCAAGGCTCTTCAAACTGGGCAAGTTTAAGACTTCAACTCCCAGAATTCTTGAACTAACATGACTGGAGGAGGAATTCTGGGAGTTGACATCCACAAGTCTTAAAGCTGTCAAGTTTGAAGATCCCTGCTCTAAATACTCTCCAGGCATAGCTTTGAGGGAACCCTTGCAGTCAGGCCTCCAGTGTGGTTCCCACAAAGACCAAAGTCCCTGTAACCACTTCCCTTGTGATGTCCACAGCATGTCCTCAAATCTCATCAGCCAAAAAGATCCGATGCTTGTGGTAAAAAAAAAAAAAGGAACCAACCAGCTACTTCTGTGGGGTAGAAAAATATGAGGATGACTTCGAAGAAGGAAAATGTCAGCTTAGCCTGAAACAGTGCCGGGCATGAAGGAGAAATTCAAGTTAATCCTGTGTTGACCCTTTTGGATAACCTCTGTCAGGCTTTCAAGACTCTTTCTCATACCCCATAGAAAAAATGAGAGTGTAGTATGGGGTCTGTTTCTTGATCTGCCCAACCTTAAAGGGCTGAGAAAGTAAATGGTTGATGAACTTGGTGTGCGGCTAAACATAACAGAATAATGGAATGAGAGTTGGAAGGGACCTTGGGGGCGTCTTCTAGTCCAATCCGCTGCTCAGGCAAGTAGCCCTATACCATTTCAGATAAATGGTTGTTCAATCTCTTTTTTAAAATATCCAATGTTGGAGCATTCACAATTTCTGGAGGCAAATCATTTCATTGATTCATTGTCCCCACTGTCAGGAAATTTCTCCTCAGTTCTCTCCTTGATTAGTTTCCATCCATTGCTTCTTGTCCTGCCTTCAGGTGCTTTGCAGAATCAATTTTTTTTTAAAAATTACATTTATATCCCGCCCTTCTCCGGAGACTCAGGGCGGCTTACAATTTTTGGGATACAACCCAGTGTGCTCAGCAATAGCCTTCAATCCATTGTATATGCCTGCTTATTACTGCTGCATTTTACAAGGTCAGCTAATTGCCCCCAACAATCTTGGGTCCTCAATTTACCTACCCCGAGAGGATGGAAGGCTGAGTCAACCTTGAGCCTGGTGGGATTCGAGCCTACAGCAGTTGTATGGCAACCCTTAGATATTGGAACATTGCTATCATGTCACCCCTGTCCTTGTTTTCATTAGACTAGACATACCCAATTTCAGCGACCGTTCTTTCTATGTTTTAGCCTGAAGTCCACTAATCATCTTTGTTGCTCTTCTCTGCACTCTTTCTAGAGTCTCAACATCTTTTTTACATTGTGGAAACCAAAATTGGATGCAGCATTCCAAAGTATGGTCTTACAAAGGCATTATAAAGTGGTATGAACAGGACTGAATTGGGGTTTTTGGCAGCTGCAGGACCCTGCTGGCTCATATTTAAGTGATTGTCCACTAGGACTCCAAGGTCCCTCTCACAGTTACTACTATTGAAGCAGGTACCACCTATAGTACTATACCTGTGCATTGGCCTAAATGTAGAACCTTACTTTTTCATCATTGAATTTTATTTTGTTAGAGAGGGCCCAATGTTCAAGTCTGTCAAGACCCTCCTGTATCTTAAGCCTGTCTTCTAGAGCAGGGGTGTCAAACTCACATCATCACAATGGCATCACGTGATGTATCGGGACTTTTTTCCCCCTTTGCTAAACCAGGCATTGGCATGACCAGCACATGATACATCTGTCCCGCAGGCCATGAGTTTGACAGCCCTGTCCTAGAGTGTTGGCTATTCCTGCCATCTTGGTGTTGTCTACAAACTTGATAAGTTTCCCATCTATCCCCTCATCTAAATCATTGATTAAGATATTGAAGAGTACTGGGCCTAAGACAGAGCCTTGGGGCACCCCACTGCATAGGTCCCTCCATGTAGATGCAGTTCCATTGAGGACTACCCATTGAGTGCAGTTAGTCAATCAGTTATGAATTCATCTGGTGGCGATGCTGTCTAACCCACATGTTTCTATCTTATCAAGTAGTAGGTTGTGGACTATTTTATCAAATGCCTTACTGAAGTCCAAGTAAATTATATCCACAACATTCCTCTGATTCACTAATTTTGTCACTTTATCAAAGAATGCAATAAGATTTGTCTGGCGTGATGTGTTTTTGACAAACCCATGATGGTTTTTGGTTATGACTTTGTTTGCCTCTAGGTGTTCGCAGATTTGTTGCTCGATTGTCTTTTCCAGAATCTTCCCAGGAATTGATATATTGAGGTATTTTTCAAGAATCTTCTCACTGAGACTGATAGGTTTCCTGGATCCATTTGTTCACATGTTCTTGTGATATGTGCAAATTTCTGCACCTTTTGTAGCTCTACTCAGGTTTGCTGTTCATTTGCCTTGTTCCACAATATAAATTTACAGGATCAATGAAATAGTCTGTGATAGTATCATCCTCTTCTTTGGTCTCCCTGGCTCAGTCTTCTGTAACCCTGTGCCTGCTAAAGGCATAAGACCATCTCTTGCAGCTGGTTCCAGAATTCCCCTTTCTGGGAGCTGAAGTCCACAGTTGCTGAGATTGAGATTGTTGGACCGCACATTAGGAACATGGACATCTAACTCCTTTTACTGGGTATGAAGTTGGAGAAGAGGAACTGAGCTGACAGAGAAGGACTCGGCTTTAGCAATAGAATATACAGGTAGTCCTCAACTTATGACCACAATTGAGCCCAAAATTTATCTTACTAAGTGAGAAATTTGTGGTGAGTTTTGCCTCATTTTATAACTTTTCTTGTCACATTTGTTAAGTGAATCATTGCAGTTGTTAAATTAGTAACACAGTTGTTAAATGAATCTGGTTTCCCCATTGACTTTATTTGTCAGAAGGTTGCAAAAGGTGATTGCATGAGCCCAGGACCCTGCAGTCATCACAAATATGAGTTAGTTGTCAACATCCAAATGTAAATCACAGGACCAGAGGAATGTTGCAACAGTCATAAGTGTGACAAATGGTTATATTACTTTTTTCAGTGCCATTGTAACTTTGAACAATCATTAAGTGAACTGTTCACTTAAGTCGATGATTACTTTTATTTGCATCCATAGCTACTTTTTTTTAAAAAGTACTTTAAAAAAAAAGTACAATAGACACACAAGTTTTCATTCCACAGAAAAATATATAAAACAGACAAAAGCACATGGATTCCTTTAGTAGTTTACCATAAGTAACATTTGCATTCTGTTAAGAAAATAAAAATGAAACTTTCTTAATGCAATCAACAGCTAGACAAGATTTATCAATACATTAATTTATCAATGGACTAAACATGAGTAAGCATGATTTGGACTGAGGTATAAGCCTCTTATCATTGTATTCAGTCCTTGACTTACAACCATAATTAGAACCAAAAGATTTGTTGTTAAGTGGTGTGATTGTTAAATAAAGCATCAGGTGATCATGCCTGATTTTATAACCTGTTTTGCCATGGTTGTTAAGTAAGGCACCATTGATTGTGACTTTGCTTGTCAAAAGCTGGCTACGAAGGTCGCAAATGATGATCACACGACTACAGGATGCTACAGTTTGAGGACCAGTTGTCACATTTTTCAGCACCATCATAACTTTGAATGGTCACTAAATGAATGGCTGTAAAGCAAGGACTACCTGTTTTGATATCCTTAAAAATACAGCCTGTCTGTGGCTATGGGCATAGAGAAGAACAGTTCTTGCTACTCACGGCTCTTGCTCCACTGTGTTCAACTTGGCAACAAAGTTGTATGGTATAAAGCCCACTTGTCCTGTGGCGAGAGACTGAGCTTTCCACCATTCCCCTGTCCTAAAAGAGAGAAGAATTGTCTGTCCATCTCCTTATTCTTCAACCCCATCCCTGCCCAACAGACAAAGGCAGAGAATGAACCCCAATGGAGGCTTGGACAACCCCATTCCTCCTTCTTCTTGTTTGTGTTCCTTTAGCCATGTCAGCTGGACACCAGGCATTAGTCTTCCCCAAACAAGGAGCTCCTTCCCATTATCACAGTATAATTTTTGCACAATGAATTTTTGTGATGTGTTTTATCAAAAGGAGACCCACCATCCCTCCACTCAGGGCAGTGAACTTGAGTGGGATGTACTCCAACACCAGAGCATCCATTGGGGAGAGCAGGGTGTCCATAGATCGAGACAACTATTGCGGCCTGTCAATCAAAGCCCAACCCTTTTTTTATACATTTCACAACTTATGCATATACAACCAATTAGAGGCAACCCATGAATTTGTGTGCCTTGGTAGAAAGTCCATACTCAGAGACTGAATTCAACCATGACAAAAACATAGAATTCTCACGTTGTTTTGGTTTGTGTTTGTGTGTGTTTGCATATGTGTGTGTGTATGTACACATACATACTTACAAGGCCTTGCAGTTTTAAATCAGTTGAACTGAATTAATCTTGAGGGTTCTCACAGCCCAGTTAGAAACCTTTTACAGAATTAATGTATGTCTAAATCCTCATTGACCTATATTACTGATAATGACATTTTTAGAAGCTGCACTTCCTAGTGGAATGCAAGCCTTCAGTGCAACTTGAGTTATTTTCAGACAGAAGAGTTCATTCCTTTTGCTGATGAACCACGTAGCGCCCCCCCAAGGGAAACCAGCTTACTCTTCTACTATCCTCAGCTGCTCTCCTTTCCGAAGCACCAGATCCCCTTCATGAGTTGATTCATAATCATGGAGTACAACCACCAGTTTATCTAAAGAGGGCATGAACATAAAATAGGTTTCTGAGTAAAGGCTGCTAGGAATAGAAGGAAATGAGTTACATTGCAGAAGACTATGGACATGTGTGAAGACCATGGGGAAGGATATTGTGAGAATGCAAACATAAAAGAGGCTGAGAATGAAAGAAGGTATATTGAAGAGAATGGCTGCTTGGAACAAATGAGTCAAGAAATACACACACACATACATATACATACATACTTTCATAAGTAGATAGATAGATAGATAGATAGATAGATAGATAGATAGATCGATAGATAGATATAGAGAGGTAGAGAGATAGAGATAGAGACTCAGAGAGACAGACAGAGACAGTGACAGAGACAGAGGGGTGGGCAGAGAGAGACAGAGAGAGAGAAATTGCAAACAACATATTCAAGCACAATATTTACAGTTAAAGGAGCAAAAAGGAATGATTCTTAAGGAAACAAAATATCAAGCACCAGTGAAATCAGGAGAGTCAGGTAGTTCATATGAGTGTAAAGATTTATTGCAAGTTTAAGCTCCCTACAAGAAACTGATCAATTGGCAGTTAAGGGAAATGAACAGGAGATAAGAGAGGTATTCAAGGTGAGTATGCATGGACTCATGCCTTGTGACATGTTTGACCCCTCCCTCAGGCTCATCCTGGTCATCTCCTGCACAAAATATTGTTTTCAGTGAGTGAAGAGAGCTAAATTACAAGCCTCCAACACAGTGAAACCATTTAAAACTTGAAGTGGTAAAATCATCTGGAGTGAAGTTGAAGTGAGGGAAAGCTGAAAGGAGTATTTTAAGTATTTATATGGGAAGGACAATGGTGTGTTGAAGAATGGAATCAAAAGAAATGCAATCAATATTCAATAAGAAGGAAAAGGAAGCCATGTATGCTATGAGAAAATAAAGTGATAGGTGTAGACAACATAACTGGAGAAGTGTTAAAATATGCTTATGGATCATCTGTGCAATTTATTTAACACACATGTGAAGACTGTGTCTATGATTGGAGAAATCCTGCTATTATTCTTATATTCAGAGATAGTAGTAGGAAGGTGATACTAAACTGAATGAGTATCAAAGGTATCAATCAACAAAATTGAGAAACTGCAGTGTGGCTATATTCTAGGCAGGGCTGAAGAGACGTGACCTCTGCAGCAAGTCATTAAAGAATGTATGAATGTGAGGAAGTATAAAGTATTTGTTGATTTAGAGAAAGTGTATCCTAAAGGAAAAAGTTATGGAATGTGGAATTGGTTGACTGATGAAAACAATGAGTAGTATATGACAGAAGCAAAGAGAATGAGAATCAGTTAAATGCTTAGCAAATAGTTAATATTTGAGCAAGGAGTAAATCAAGGAAGATTATTGTCATTTTTGCTTTTTAATGAATTTATGGAAAATGTTTTTTAAAATATTGTTAGTGACATTAGACATTTGCGGATAAATGTGTATGCATGTAAACAATGCTATGTTGTTGACAGATTACAAAATATTGCAGCAACAGTTGTAAAGATTATTCTGATGTAAGAAGGAATCTGAATCTGAAATTAATCTATCAGATAACAAGGTACAGGTGTCTAAAAGTTATACATAAATGAACAATTAAAGGAAGTACATGAATTTATTGCCTCTAGTGAAATGTTTGTTCAAAAAACATGCTTTTGAAAAGTTGGGAATAATATGTCATTTATATCAAGGAATAAAAGTGTGCTGAAAGAAGAAAAAATAACAGCAAATTAGCCTGCTACTGTCCACTTAATTTTACGGAAATAAGAGTTGCGTTTATCAGCAAAGGCAGTTAGTTTGATGTAGTTTTAAGGCACTAGTTTGGAAACCAGAATACTGTACATTCTAGTCCCTCCTCAGGCATGAAGCCATCTAGGCAGAGGTGGGATCCAGCAGGTTCTGACCAGTTCTGGAGAACCAGTAGCGGAAATTTTGAGTAATTCAGAGAACTGGCCAATACTACATCTGACTGAAGATTTTACAGTATCCTTTCCCTGTCATGCCCACCAAGCCACACCCACAGAACCAGTAGTAAAAAAAATTGAATCCCACCACTGCATCTGGGTGACCTTGGGCCAGTCAGTCTCTCTCAGCTCTAGGAAGAAGGCAATGGCAAACCACATCTGAAAATTCTTGTCCAGTTGATATAATAAACAATAACAATAAATATAGTATATGAAAGAAGAGCCAATGGGTCAAAAAGAAGGTCAAAAAAGTCATGAGTGGATGGAACTGAGGGGATTCCAAAGTTTTTTAAAAAAGGTTGAAGAACAACAACCACAAAAGCAATCAAAGAAGTGGAGATGGACATGGTAGAAGCAAATATGGTTTGCGGGGTTAGAGATGAGATGAGAAAAATGTCTTTGATTTTCTATGGAAGAACTGAAGAGTCCAAAATATTGTAGGACAGAGGTCTCCAAACTTGGCAACTTTAAGACTGGTGGAGTTCAACTCCCAGAATTCTCCAGCCAACTATGCTGGCTGGAGAATTCTGGGAGTTGAAGTCTACCAGTCTTGCCAAGTTTGGGGACCCCTGCTGTAGGACAATATATTTTGGGAACCAACAAAAGCTGGCTTAGGATAGGAGTTAAGGTGCAGACTGGAAATCAGGAGAATGTGAGTTCTCATCCTGTCTTAGGCACAAAGCCAGCCTGGTGACCTTGGGCCAGTCTCTCTCAGCCCTAGAAAGGAGGCAATAGCAAACTACTTCTGGAAAAAAAATGGCTAAAAATAGCAGAGACTTGTCCAGGTAGTCACCATAAGTAAAAAAAAACTGACTTGAAGGAATGCATGCACACACATCTTGTTCAGACTTAAGGATTAGCCACAGTTTTAATATAGTAAGGAATGCAATCTATCTCACCCACCTGTTGATAAACTGATGTGGTTCCCTTATTTTGTTCTTCCCCCAATCCCTTGACTTGCCAACCAATCCTAAGATGCTACAGATTTATTGCATTGCTAGGAGATCCAGATAGTTGTTGCACAGCCTTGGCCGACCCCCAAAGTTGAAAGGAGAATAAAATGCTTACCTTGAAGGGGTGAACTGGGAGGAGGAACCCATTCAGTCACCAACAGAGGAGCGTGCAACTCAGAACCATTTAAAGTGGGTCTCTGCAGGAGAAACAATGCTAACTAGAATCAAACATCCTTTAATTGCAAGAGAGGTGAAAAGTGAGGTAGAACCATTTTCAAATGTGATGGAAGGAAGCCAGGACTAAAATGCTTCCTTCTCACCCACATGAAATTATTATTATTCTCTAATAGTCTTATGGTGTGCCATATTTCCTGATATAAAAAAAAAATTAAAAAGGGATAAAAAAGAAAGTCAAGCCCCAGCAAAGTACCAGCAAAGAAAAAAAATTCTGGAGCTCAGGCGACAGTAAGTCTGGGCATACTGCCAAGAATCTTTAATTGTTATAAGGGTTAACTGAGAGGCAGTTTCTGTAAGCAGGGCAATAAAGATTAGGCTAGAAACAACATCAGAATGTTTCCTTCCTGCCTTCCTTACAGGATTAGCCCTGTAAAGTGGAACAAGACAAAAGATTTTTTCCAACAACTGGTTCTCCGAACTGCTTAGAAAGTTAACTACCTGTTCTCTCGAATAAGTGAAAACCGGTTGAATCCCACCACTGGTGTCAAATGATTGTATTGCTGCTTCTAATGCCTATTAGTTAATTTCAGGAATATCATGAATGATGGGCAATATATTTTGTTACAAATTCATTTCATTTTGCATTTATTTATTTATTTTCATTTCTAATTTCATGCGATTGGCTAAAATGAAAATTGATTCTGCCACCTGTGAAATCAGGTATACAACTAGGCCAGAGACAGAAGACATATTTCAAACAAAAGTTGGAATACACAAGCCAGAGTGGGACACCTTTGGGGTGATACGTTATACCAGTGTTTCCAACCTTGGCCTTTTAAAAATGGGCACCTTAAAACTGCCAAGGTTGGGAAACATTGCTTTATACAGTACAGTAAAGTATTCCATGCATACAATAGGTCCCCAATGAGTTTTCAGAAAGGAGTTATGGACTTAATGTCCAGAGGAGCATACCAGAGCAATAAATGATATTTCTTACCTGTGGCTTGGTGGCTGGATCAATAGGATAGTGACACACCTCACAAATCTCAGCTTCTGTAGCCCAGTCATCATCATAGTCTAAACTGCAGCAGCAACCCATAATGTCTGCAAAGACAGGAGAGGAGACCGAGACACAATCAAGTCATGAGCCCAGCTTCAAAACTCCGAACATCTAAGATCTTCAGCAAATCGCATGAAATTAGAAATGAAAATAAATAAATAAATGCAAAATGAAATGAATTTGTAGCATATATTGCCCATCATTCATGATATTCCTGAAATTAACTAATAGGCACTAGAAGCAGTAATACAATCACTTGACACCAGTGGTGGGATTCAACCGGTTTGCACCTATTCGAGAGAACAGGTAGTTAACTTTCTAAGCAGTTCAGAGAACCAGTTGTTGGAAAAAATCTTTTGTCTTTTTCCACTTTACAGGGCTAATCCTGTAAGGAAGGCAGGAAGGAAACATTCTGATGTTGTTTCTAGCCTAATCTTTATTGCCCTGCTTACAGAAACTGCCTCTCAGTTAACCCTTATAACAATTAAAGATTCTTGGCAGTATGCCCAGACTTACTGTCACCTGAGCTCCAGAATTTTTTTTTCTTTGCTGGTACTTTGCTGGGGCTTGACTTTCTTTTTTTCCCCTTTTTAATTTTTTTTTATACATAAACATTTTTGAATACAGCATTTTGTCCGAGTCTGTTATTTAGGAAGAATAAGAACCATAGCTAGTACTACAAAAATATTGTCTCATTTTCAATAAGAATACTTCTAATATCATATAATATTGTAGTTATACATCATCTCTGTTTTTAATAAAAATATTCATTGTTTTCTTTCTCTAACTTCTACCCTTTGTCTTTAACCAGTCATAGAATTTATTCCATATCAAGTAGTATACTGAGTCTTCTTTTTCTTTTCTTTTTAAGATTAATCTGTGCATCTGTCATTCCTTTGCGGCCTCTCACCCGATGCAGATCCCAGTTGGCTCCCTGGTTTTCCACGGAGCTCCGGGAAATGAAGCGTCGGAAGAGAGGCCTAGAGAGCTGTTGGAGGTCCAGCTGGTCTGAATCTGACCGACCGCAGCTGCGGGCCTATGTTAGGTCTTATTTGGCTGTGATGAGGGAGGCGAAGCGTGTTTACTTCTCCTCTCTCATCGGATCTGCAGATAATCGCCTGGCCGCCATGTGCAGGATCACCTGCTCCCTCCTTAACTGGGGGGGGGGGGAGGATCCTTTGCAGGGACGGGCTGAGGAGTTTAGTCAATATCTGATGGATAAGATCGCTCAGATCCGGGCCGGTTTGGACTCCGACTGGTCAGAGTCCGATGGGAGTGATGTGGTGGGTCTTAGGGATTTCATCTGGGAGGAATTTGACCCTGTAACTCCAAATGAGGTGGACAGGATCATGGGGAAGCTGAGCTCTGCCATGTGTTTATTGGTCCCGTGTCCCTCCTGGCTGGTTTATGCCGCCCGGGAGGTTACACGAGGCTGGCTCCAGGCAGTAATTACTGCTTCTTTGAGTGAGGGAATCTTCCCCTCCACCTTGAAGGAGGCGGTGGTGAAGCCCCTCCTCAAGAAGCCTGCCCTGGACCCAGCTAATTTAAACAACTTTCATCCCGTCTCCAACCTTCGCTTTGTTGTGAAGGTTGTTGAGAGCATGGTAGCGAAACAGCTCCCGGTGTTCCTGGAAGAAACCGACTATCTAGACCCGCACCAATCGAGCTTCAGACCCAGATATAGCATGGAAACGGCATTGGTCACACTGGTGGATGATCTCTGGAGGGCACAGGACAGGGGTTATTCCTCTGTCCTGGTCCTATTAGACCTCTTGGCGGCTTTTGATACCATCGACCATGGTATCCTACTGCGACGCCTCGAGGGGTTGGGAGTGGGGGGCACCGTTTTGCGGTGGTTCTCCTCCTACCTCTCAGGCTGTACACAGATGGTGTTGGCAGGGGGGCAGGTATCGGCCCCGAGGCCCCTCCATTGTGGGGTGCCTCAGGGGTCAGTTCTCTCGCCTCTCCTGTTCAACATCTATATGAAGCCACTGGGTGAGATCATCTGTGGTTTTGGGGTGAGGTATCATCAGTACACTGATGATACCCAGCTTTTTATCTCCACCCCTAACCAACCCAGTGACACCTTCGACGTGATGTCCCAGTGCCTGGAGGCAGTGTGGGTCTGGATGGGGAGGAACAGGCTCCAGCTCAACCCAACCAAGACCGAGTGGCTTTATGTACCGGCATCTTGAGTTGTCCTGGATATTCCATCGCTAATTATGGGGGGAGAGGTGTTGCCCCCCATAGATAGGGCACGCAACTTGGGTGTCCTCCTGGATACATGGCTCAGTTTGGAGGAGCAGGTGGGAGCTGTGGCCAGGAGGGCATTTGCCCAGGTTCAGCCTGGTGTGCCAGTTGCGCCCCTACCTGGATCGAGACACCCTACATACGGTCACTCATGCGCTTGTTACTTCCCATCTGGACTACTGTAACGCTCTCTACATGGGGCTGCCCTTGAGGACCACCTGGAAGCTTTAACTGGTCCAGAATGCGGTGGCACAGGTTGTGATGGGAGTGTCCCGATACTCCCATGTTACACCCCTCCTGCGCATGCTGCACTGGTTACCAGTTGCCCTCTGGGTGAGATTCAAGGTGCTGGTTTTGACCTATAAAGCCCTTCATGGCTTAGGACCAGGATATTTACGGGAGACCTTGCTGCCAGCGACTGTTTCCCATCGTCCTGTGCGCTCTCACAGACAGGGCCTCCTCGGGGTTCCGTCAGCCAGACAATGTTGGCTGGTGACCCCTAGCAATGGGGCCTTCTCTGTGGGAGCACCCACCCTATGGAACCAGCTGCCCCTGGAGCTTCGGCTGGCCCCTAACCTCCGCTTTTTCTTCCGTGGCCTCAAAAAAAGGTTGTTCCAACTCGCTGACCTGGACTGAGGGGGTGTGTGTGGGGGGGAGTTTTAATGCTTATTTTTAGGGTTTTAGATTTTAATTGGGTTTCTTATTTGGATTTAATCTCTTTTAATTGTATATTTGTATTGCTTTTATTGTACGCCGCCCCGAGTCCTTAGGGAGATAGGGCAGCCTAAAAATCCAATAAATAAATAAATAAATAAAATAAAATAATAAATAAATAAATCTCAGCACATTCTAAAATTTTCCTAATTACCTCCTCGTCTGGCAGGGCATTCTCATTTTTCCAGAATTTTGCATAGCTAATCCTGCTGTCAGTATATGTAAAATTAAAGATGCAGATCCTTTATCATAACCCTCTGGGATTATGCCCAGCAAATATACATCTGGTTTCCAATCTATCTTCTGTTTAATTATTTTTCCCAACCAACTCTCTATTTTCTCCCAATATTGTTTTGCTTTGGTGCAAGTCCACCACATGTGGTAGTAAGCCCTTAGTAATTATTACATTTCCAGCATTTTGCAGACAAGTTACTGAACATTTTTGCCAATCTGGTTGGTGGTAGATGCCACCTATAAAACATTTTATATAAATTTCCTTTATATGTCAAAGCCGTCAATTTATAGTTCCTATCCCATAGTTTTTGCCACCTGTCTAATTCTATATTACAACTGAATTTTTTTTGCCCAAACAATCATTGTTTCTTTGACTTGCTCCTCCTCCATTTTGTACATCAATAGATAATTATATGCTTTTTATCAGTTTTTTATCTGTCCCCATTAGTATCTTATCTAGTGTCATTGGTTCTTTATTTAGGCCCCATATTTTAACATCCTTCTTATATCTTGTTTGTATCTGGAGGTATGGCCACCAATCTAAATCCATCCCTTGACTCTGTAATTGTTGTCTAGTTTTTAATTCACTATCCCTATTCAAAATGTCTTTATAGAATACATTTTTTTTCAAAATTGATAAGATTTTGATATATTAATGCTTCCATGGTGGAGAGCCAGACTGGAATTTTCATATAATGTTGTGTTTTAATTTTCCCCCATACATTAAATAGTATGTTGCTTTCCCAAAATAAGACACTGTCTTATATTTTTTTGGCTCCCAAAAACACACTAGGTCTTATTTTCGGGGTAGGTCTTATATATTTATGGTGCCAAATAGTGGGTGTGAGTGTGTAGGGGGTGTTTCAGGTGTTGCTCCCTGAAAAGTCCTCCTGAACTGGAGATTTACACTAGGTCTTATTTGGTAGGTCTTATATTAGGGCAGGTTTAGAAAATAGTGCTAGGTCTTATTTTCGGGGAAACACGGTAGTGACCTTGAAAGTATCTGTGTGCCATACCATAAGAAAGCATGCCAGCCTAGCTGAAGATCATGTCCCTCTAATAGTAGTAACCTTCTATGTTTCAGATTTACCCATTCTTTTATCCAAGCCAAAGCTGACACCTGATAGTAAAGTTACCGGCCTGGGAGTCCAAAACCCCTGTTACTTTTAGCTTCCTGCAACACTTTAAACTTTATTCTGGCTTTTTTACCTTGCCATATATATTTCAGAATCTTTCTGTTTAAATCATCAAAAAATTTCTTCTCTAATCTTATCGGTATTGTTTGAAATAGGAAAAGCAATTTTGGCAATATATTCATTTTCACGGCGGCTATTCTCTATCATAGATAATTGAATGTTCTTCCATCTTTCTAAGACTAATTTAATTTGCTGCATTAGTTTTACATAATTGTCCTCTTTCATCGTCGCACACCTTGCTTTTAGATGGATGCCTAAATATCTGACCCTCTTTATTATCTGCAATCCTATTTTCTCTGTCAGTTCCTTTTTTTATTTTTCAGTAAGATTTTTAACTATTACCTTAGCTTTTTCCTTATTTATTTTCATCCCTGCCACCTCTCCATATTTCTCATTTTTTCCTATCAATTTTGGACCCGATTTTATTGGTTTTTCTAATATAAAAACTAGATCATCAGCAAAGGCTTGCAATTTATATTTTTCTTTTTTCATTTCCGTTCCTTTTATTTCTGGGTCAGTGGTGGGATTCAAATTTTTGTACTACCGGTTCTGTGGGCATGACTTGGTGGGCGTGGTGTGGCTTGGTGGGCGTGGATTGATGGGTGTGACAGGGGAAGGATACTGTATCCAGAATTATTCTTACATTATTTCTAATTTGTCTCTTAGGCAGGAACCCATTCTGATCTGAATGTATAAACTCAATTAGAAATTTATGCTACCGGTCCACCAGAACTGGTCCTAACTGGCTGAATACCACCTCTGCACATGACCACCCAGTCACAAAAACCGGTTCTCTGAACTGCTTAGAAAGTTAACATCCAGTTCTTGTGAATAGGTGCAAACTGGTTGAATTGCACCACGGCTTCCAAACCCATCATTCTGAAATAGATTCTAAATAAGAACTGTCTATAGCACTTCCTGGAAGAACACTTTAGAGACCTACTGTACAAAATAAACAAAATGGCCCCAACATCTAACATCTAACAAGTGTGCCCGATAACATTGTTTTTCTTGCTAACAATCCTGCATTTTTAACAACAGCCTAAGGAGCATAAACCCAAATGATCCCCATCAATGCAGCTTCCAAAAAGACATCTGTTGAATTAACTTATTCACTTTGGGATGTATTTCTGACCAATCCAGAGAGAATAAGATTGTCCTCTAAGTGAACAAAGATAATTTAGCAGGATCACTACAGCTCTCAGAACAAGGTTTTATTGATGTGTACCTTCAGGTTGGTCCTGATCCCAGGCAACTCTCTGCACAAGGCCATGACATTTTCTTGATAAGAGTTTTCACAGGTAAATTGCCCTTGCCTTCTTGCTAGGGCTTGGAGAGAATAACAGACCCAAAGTTGCCTACCTACCCAAATTCAGGGACATTGATTTTTAGAAATGTACGGTATCCTACATTGGTATGTAACTGCAAGATATTGCTAATTTGAAACTAAATTATTAGACACAGTCCTTGACTTACAAACAGAATTTCTGTTGCTAAGCAAGGTGGTTCTTCATTTGAGTTGCATCCAATAGTATAATCCTTCTTGCTATGCAAATCACCACAGTTTTTAAGTGAATCAAGCGGTTGTTAGCAAAACTGGATTCCGCCATTAACTTCGCTTGTAGGAAGCCATCTGTGAAGGTCCCAGATGGTGATCACAGGACCAGGATGCTACAACCATTGTCTATACATGCCAATTGACCAGTGCCTAAATTTTGATCATGTGACTGTGGGAATGCTGTGATGGTCATAAGCGTGAGGACTGTTTGCATGTCACTTTTTTAGGGCCATTGTAACTTTGAACAGTCACTAAGTGAATGGTTGTAAGTACCTTTCTTCCCCAACAAATTGGCTGGATTTTGAAAGCAACTGAAGCTCAACACATTTAGAAGACAATTAGTTGTCTATCTAACATTTCATGTAATGTCTAAATTCATTTCCTTGAAGTCCTGAATGCTTCCTGTACCCCTTGTATTTCTCATATGTCTTTTTTGCTATCACTAATTGCATTTATTGTTTCCCCATTAAGATTTACTTCATAATAAACAGGCACAAGGTACCTTTTTCCATATATGGTGGTTTTGCCAGGAAGTTAAAAAAATACTGGATTAAAATACAAAAATAGTTAAATGAAATTACACACTGCCAAATAGAATTGAAGCCGAAATTGTTTCTTTTGGGGATTATTAAGAGAAAGTATCCTAAAAAGATAAAATATTTGATTTTACACATTACCACAGCAGCGAGAATTGCACTCGTACAATGTTGGAAAATGGCCACTATACCGACAGATTGTTTAGTAATCCAAAATTTTTTTTGATTGTGTAGAAATGGACAAACTCACTATAGAATTAAACAATAAGAAAGACTTGGAATATTATTCAACTTGGGATAACTGGTATCAATGGATAGATAGTAGGAATAAGAAATGTATAGAGCAGAAGAAAATATGAATACGTATATGTATATGTATACAACTAATTAGAAATGTATGGAAATATATGAATATAACCAATATTTTTTAGTACTGTCAAAGAAGATGGAGATTTGTAAAAAGTTATTTTTAGATTTACTTGTATTTTAATGTTTCAAATTTCAATAGGTTAAAAAAATGATTTACTTCATAAAATTTCTATAGACAAGCATTTCTTTATTGATCACATATATTTTATGTTACAGATAGGTCTGTTTGCCATGATCCTATCTTCCCTTGTGTTGATTGCATGCTTGATGCTGTAAGATGCCTTGAAAATTCAACAAAAGTTATAAGTTGAACAAATGCCTGAATATAGTTAGTACCTCTCCCTCATACATACGCAAACTTAACACGCTTCATATATATCTCCTTAATTTAAAAATAGAGGAAAAAAATAGCAGTCAATGGTTGTCCCAAAGGTGCTTTCTTCTCCAGTTGCCTTTTGAAAGAAAGCATCCTTGGGACAAAGATTGCAGTCATAACATCTTCTACTTCTTGTTTACAAATCAGATAATCATCATTAGTAGTTAAACTACTCATTTAACTATAACTTCTAGAGAGTCAGTGTTAAATTGAATCCTTAGAAACCAACAAACAAAAAAGATATGTAAACAATAATAACATTCACTTACAGCCCAAGCTTTTTTCCTCAAATAGTCACCCACAACTCCAAAAGAAGAAAATGTTAGGAGAACATTTGGAGGTGCTCCCTTGGGAGAAAATTCCACCTAAAGAGCCAAAGAGAGGGCAGCCATCTTCTCGCTGCCTGGGGAATTCTGGGAGTTGAAATCCAGAAGTCATAAAGGGGCCATAGTTACCCCGCCCTGCTCTTAGGTCTGGAACTTAGCCTTCTCTCAGTTCTTCTCCATTACTTACTTTTAATCGGGGTGGAAGAAACCAGTTTCTCCTTGGTTCCCACAATTTGAAAGGGAGGGAAAGGTCTTCCTCATCACACTACAGAGTTAATCCACTTTAGCTGTTTAGACAGAGACAGAACTTTTCAGATGAGAAGATCAAAGATTTCTTCACTTTTCTCTCCTCTCCCTCCCTCCCTCCCTCCCTCCCTCCCTCTCTCTCTCTCTTGCCACCTTTCCTGCTAATTTCCTGTCCTCTAAGATCTCTACAGAGGCAGTACCAGAAATGTGTTTGTAGCACTTGTCTGACCACAAAAAAGTTCTAAAACAAACCCCAAATGTTTCCTGCCAGCGTCAACCCACTGCCTTTTAGAGTTCTATAGCTGAATCTTGCAGCTGCCCCCCCTATGGATCTCCTAAGCCACAAGGTGTGCAGCCTTGACATAGAACATGGGTTATGCCTTTTGAATTCTGGGAACCATTATGTTAAGTGGGTCCATGCGAAATGAGAGGCAGGGCACATCAGGAATGGTAAGCAGTCTTTATTTACTCTGGAAACAAAAAGCTGCTCAGCTGCGGCAGGTGCTGGCTTTTAAGCTGGCACTGTCCAAAGCTTCAGCCACTGACAGGACTTTGTTTTTCCCGCTGGTGGCTGAGCCAATGAGTGGAGTCTGTTAACCAACTCCACTCCTTGGCCATATTTGATCATATACAATACCCCTCCCCTCCTAGTTAGTGTCCTCCAATCAGTGCTTGCCTACCGTACGCAGTCATGTAAGTAGGTGGGCTTCAATGGGTGCGACTGGACCTGCACACCCAACTTGTTCCTGGGGCGGCGGCCCGAGGCCCTGGTCCACTGCCGCTCCGGTCCCTGCCTCCAGAAAGTCTCGAAGGCCACTTGTGGCGCGGCAGTGACCATCAAGCCTGAGGCCTCAGAAGGACCCCACGGGACTTCCTCTTCACCAGATAAGTGTGTCCACTGTTGTTGTATGGGGTTTGGCGTCTGTGTTGTGTTGTTTGGCTGCTGCATGTTGGGTGCTTGGCTGGTTGTCTGAGTTTGAGACTCGGCCTCATAGTTGGTCGATGTGGCGCCTCCATAGTTTCCCTTCTTCGGTCTCCACTCTGTAGGATCTGGGTTCTGTGATCTCGGTTATTCTAGCTGGCACCCATGTTGGTCCCCCAGTGTAGTTATGTGCAGACCAGGTTCCCTATAGCTAATTGTCTGCATTTTCCTGTAGAATCCGGCGGTGTCTCTGTGCTATAGTTGGGGTGGACTCCATCTAGCGTAGATCACAGCCTGTGACCCATTAATAGTTCTGCTGGGCTCTGATGTGTTGTTGTGTGGGGTGTGATGTGCTGGACTAGGAGCATTCTGTCGATCCTTTCCTGCCAGTCCCCCCGGCCCATTCGCTGCAGCATTTCTTTGGTAGACCGGACCATTATCTCCGCTTGTCCATTCATGGCCAGGTGAGCAGGTGCTGACAGCACATGCTGGACCCCCAGTCCTGCCAGGAACCCCTCAAACTGTTGTGATGTGAATTGTGGGCCATTGTCTGATATGAGGACATCTGGTAGTCCATGGGTGGCGAATAGTCATCGGAGGGCTCTTATGGTGGCTTCCAATGTGGTAGATTTCATTAGTATTACCTCCAGCCATTTGGAATACACGTCGATGACTATAAGGAATGTCTGTCCTTGACAGGGTCCTGAGAAGTCAACATGTATTTGGGCCCATGGTGCTGTTGGTGTTTCCCACTTCCTGGGCCTTCCTGCTGGGGGTGCCGGTCTGGTTTCCTGACAGGGGGTGCATGTGGTGACCCAGGTTTCGATCGCCTTATCAAGCCCTGGCCACCACACATAGCTTCTGGCTAGGGCTTTCATTCAGATCATACCAGGGTGGCCCTCATGCAGCATTTCAGTATTTTATTCCTTAAGGGGGGGATAACTACTTGATCCCCCCAGAGTAAACAGCCTTTTAGTACTGATAGTTCAGCTTGTCTGTTTTTGTATGGCTGGTATTCATCCCCTTGGACTGCCTCTGGCCATACCCTCCACACCCAGTTTGAAATCCGCGCCATGACTTTGTTGCGGCTTGTGAGTCTCACGATTTCCAACAATGGCATCAGTCTGGGCATTATGCTTTCTACGAGCAATGCTGTAGTGGATGGCGCTGGGTCTTCGGCTGGGTCTGGAAGGGGGCAATGGCTGAGGGAGTCAGTGTGAGTGATGTCTTTTCCTGGCCTGTAGATTATACGGTAACTGTATGCTGCCAGGAACACTGTCCATCTTAACATCCTGGGTGACAGGATGTTTGGTGTGGGTTTGTTGCTGGCAAGGATGCCCAGCAAGGGTTTATGGTTGGTGATGAGGTCGAAACACCTGCCATGTAGATATTCGTGGAAACGCTTGACTACTGCAACTGCAGCAAGCACTTCCTTGTCTATCTGGCTGTAATTTCTTTGTGTCTTTGATAGCGTTTTGTAGAAATATGCAATGGGGGCTTCTATCCCATTGGGTAATTTATGGCTGAGGACTGATGCCATATGGTGAAGTGTCGCATGTTAGCGTTGGGGTAGTGTCTCGCTATATTGGATGAGGATGCTGTTTGATGTTAAGATGTTTTTTATTTTTGTAAATGCGTCAGCCTTGCGTTGTCCCCAAGTCCAGCTTGCCGCCTTATCGAGCAGTCTATGGAGCGGTTCTGTGATAGTCGCTTTCTGCAGCAGAAAGACATTATAAAAATTGAGCAATCCTAGGAACGCTTGTAGTTCTGCCTTGTTTTGTGGAATGGGGGCTTCCCGTATTGCCTTAAGCTTTCCGTTCGTGGGTTGGATGCCTGCAGCATCGATTAGGAACCCCAACAACTCCACTTGTGGGACTGCTATGTGACATTTGTTCCTTTTTAACTTCAGCCCTGCTTCCTGAAATCTTCCCAGGACTGCCCTTAGCCACTCCATTAGTTGACCCCTGCTACTGGCTGAGACAATTACATCATCGAAGTAGGGTATGACCCCTGGTATATTGTGAAGGAGCAGTTCCATGATGCTCTGGAACAGGCCCGGGGCTATGTTTACACCGAATTGAAGTCTCTTGCATTTGAAAGCCCCCCGATGCGTGACAATGGTCTGCGCCTCAGCGGTTGCCTCATCTACTGGCAGCTGCTGATAGGCCTGGGCCAAGTCTAATTTAGTGAATATAGTTCCTCAGCCCAGGGAATGCAGGAGGTGCTGGACTACGGACACTGGGTAGGCACTTTGCTGGAGGGCCTTGTTCAGGGTTGTTTTATAGTCAGCACAGATTCTTATTGGCCCATCTGGTTTTACTGGGATGACGATTGGGGTCTCCCATTTGGCATGGTCCACTGGTTCTAGAACCCCTTGTGCTATTAGCTTATCTAGTTGCTCTTCAACCTTTGGCCTGAGGGTGAACAGGACTCGCCATGGTTTGAGGCAGACCGGAGCAACATTTGGGTCTAGATTAAATGATATGGGGGTCCCCGTATACTTTCCCAGCTCATTGTCGAAAACGTCGCTGAATTCTCGCTCCAACTCTGTGATGTCTGCTGACGGGCTGGGCGTGGTGGTCCCTGTCACATGGATGCCGGTAATGCTTATTTGAAGTGGTTGGAACCATTCTCTTCCAAGCAGGCTGGGTAGGTCCTGGTCTACTATTGTTATTGGTAGATTACCCAGAAGTTGCCATATTCCACACGGGCTGTCTTCTTTCCTATCACCAGTATGTGGCAGCCCTGGTAGTCTCTCAGGGTGATGGTCTGTGGCTCCAACTGGTTGTGCCTCTGTTTGGGTTGGAGTCTCTTAAGGGTGTCCCATGATATTATAGATATGTAGAAACCCGAGTCCACCTCCATGAGGCAGGGCTTGCCCTCAACTGTGACTGTAGCCATTGTTTTGTTGGATTCAAAAACATCAGTGCATCTCAGCCCAGTTTGCACATAGCCCACGAAAGTGAAGTGGGCTTCTTCTTCTCTGGCATCTTCCCTCTTTTGGAATTTCCCACCAAAGTTCTTCCGTTCTTCCCATTGGTGGCCATGTTGTTTCACGGGCAACGCTGTTCACCTACCCTGCTTGCTGGTTGGTTGTGCTGCATGGCATACTTCTGCAATGTGGCCCCTGCACTCACATCATTGGCACACGGTGTCTCAGAACCGGCATGCCGAACGGTGGTGATTTTCGCCACAGCTGCCGCACTCTCTGTTTCCCGGTTTTCCACCTGGTCTACCAGATTTCAGCTTATGTACCTTTCCATCATCATCGCTGGCCTCAGAAATGGATTCCTGTGGGTGTGGGTAGCGATCGGGCACCATTGTGTGGACCTTTCTGGTCCCTCGGATCTGCACTGCTGAATTTTCTGATGATTCTGTGGCTCTTGGTTCGTCCACGGCTTCTTTGAATGAAACGTCCTCGTGGGCCAGCAGTTTCTTTTGCAGTGCGGGTCCTTCGTCCCCAGTATGATCTGGTCCTGGATCATTCCTCAGTGTTGGGGAACCTGCAGTTCTTTGTGATTCTCCTCAGGTCTGCCACAAACGTGTTGATGGTCTCCCTCTCTTTCTAGCTCCATGTGTAAAAATCATAGTGGCTGGACCGGGTATGAGGGAGAGGGGCTGTAATGTCCCCTGAGTGTGCGTTGTAGTTCATCCCAGGAGACAGTCTGTAAATCATCCGTGACCAAGGCATCAGCCATTTTGTAGATCTCGATGTCACAGTACGTTAAGAATAGTGCCTTCTTCTGCGCATCGGGGACGGCTTGGAGTCCATTGACCTCTAAGTCTAGGTTGAAACGGCCCATGTAGGATGACCACTTTTCTTTCACTGGATTGTAAGGAATGGCCATCGGGCATTGAGCCAGGCTTGTTGCATGTTGTGCCATGTCAATTTGGGATGTCGTGCTCGTCTTGCAGTCGGTAGAAATGGTGGCTGACTCCCCATGAGGTGTCCTTTGTTCTCTCTGCAGTTCAGGATCCCACCTTCATTGCCAGTGTTAAGTGGGTCCATGCGAAATGAGAGGCAGGACACATCAGGAATGGTAAGCAGTCTTTATTTGCTCTGGAAACAAAAAGCTGCTCAGCTGCGCAGGTGCCGGCTTTTAAGCTGGTGCTGTCCAAAGCTTCTGCCACTGACGGGACTTTGTTTTTCCTGCTGGTGGCTGAGCCAATGAGTGGAGTCTGTTAACCAACTCCACTCCTTGGCCATATTTGGTCATATACAACATATTACACTGGGAAGAAGACAGAGACAAAGCAGTAGTGGGATTCAAAAATGTTTACTACTGGTTCTGTGGGTGTGGCTTGGTAGGCATGGTATGGCTTGGTGGGCATGGCAGGGGAAGGATATACTGCAAAATCCCCCTTCCCTCCCCACCCCACTAACCTGCTTTCCAGCTCCGTTCTCCTGTGCAGGACAACCAAAGAAGACCCAGCCAATCAGCTGGGACTCAATGGGAGGCAGAGAATAGATGGGGGCAGGGCCAGTAGGATTTGCCGGTTCTCCCAACTACTCAAAATTTCCACTACTGGTTCTCCAGAACTGGTCAGAACCTGCTGAATACCACCTCTGACTCAAAGGATGTTTCAGGAATGCTTCCAGGCATTCATATAAATGTCAGAGGAACTCCATGCTCCAGATTTGGTCCTGAGGGATGTTATTGCTTTCTCTTGGCTTGATTTTCCTCACAAAGAATCACTAGAGAGCTAGTGATTCTCCCTTCTGAACGAGGCAGCAGACTAGCCAAGAGACAGTTCAGAGAATTGCTGTTCTACTGGACCTGGAAAAATGAGACATAGTGACATAGTCAACCTCAACCAAATTCAGATAATTATGCTGCCCCCCCCACCCCCGCATTAATTTTTGGCCCCTCATCCTGACATTCCTACTAATTAAATTCCATTCATAGATTCTAAAACTTAAAGTCATACCCAACACTTGATGGCTAAATCACTCACAGGTTTGTTCTTTCATTTGAAAAGGGATAGTTTATGGATATTTCCTGGAGTAAAATGGCCGATGGGGGAATTTTGCCAATGAAAATGATGAATAAGGTCCATTTTTGTTTGTTTCTCACAAACATATATCATTGGAATGGGGAAGCTAGGAAGGGGAGGATAAATTGAAAATAAAGTAGGGCTCCCTATGGTAGGGAGATGAGGGCGGTGAGTAGATTGGAAAAAACAAGAATGGATTGCACACAGAATGGATCCAATGAAAACAGCATGCAGCTCTTTTCTGTCTTTCTCTTCAGGAAGGAAGAGAGGGAAGGAGGAAAAGAAAGGAAAGGATTTAATTTTAGATTTTAGACTTGTTTTAAAAATAAAATTTTACACTACCCAGAGTCGGAACTCCAAGATGGGCAGCAATATAAATTTGATAATACAGTAAACAAATAAACAAGAGGAAGAAAGCAGGGATGTCTTTGCAGCAAGATTTCAAAAAAAAATATGTCTGTTTTGATAGCCCTCAATGACATTCAGAAAGGACAAGCAGCCCCAACAGAGCACCCAATTCCTCTTTCCGTGTTCCTCGCTGTTTACAATAATCCACCACTTTCACGAATGTGCCATGATTAAGGGTAATAGCTACGGATGGCCTGATTCTCCATGAGTTTGTCCAATTCTTCTTTAGGTCCATATATACCAGGGATGGTCACCATATCGATGGCATAAATTAACTCTGCCTTTAATTTTTTTAAAAAAAGCCTGTCCTTTGAATAGTGGTGAGTCTCCTGGTGTTTCAGTTTTGCTGGAATGGCTTTTTCCATATTTTGCATACCATGCATGATGTTCCAGGGCTCCCCCCCTCCTTTTCCTTGTGTACTTCAACATCATCATTTTGGTTGCTCTTGCATGAACATTTTCCTTTTCGGGTTTAGTGACCAGAATAATGCCTAATAGCAACCTTGCAAGGCATTTCCTCCTTTTGGACATTAATCTTGAGATTATGGACAATTATAAAATAATCTTCATGATCATCACTAAAAGCAGCTGAATACAATTAACCAAACATGACTTGTTCTCAATTTTCAGTTTTGGACTGATTTTTGGGTTAGTCTTTTTGGCGGAGTTTATGTTTTTAGTTTTCTGTGGATCCAGTTAATCATTACATATTCCTGCTGGGTTTGTCAGAGGCTGATTTATAAGTGAAATCTGCAGTCCTTAAATTCTTTTTCGTTGATTTCACTCCGAATTTTTTGGTTTCATTTTTAAGGGGACTCTTGTGTTACTGTGAGTCATTAATCTTAGCCTTTTCTGTTCCAAATATTCCTTTTAGTTGAAAATTCTTCTATGTGCTCTTTTTTATTTATTTTAAGCCTATAGGTTTAACCGATACTGGCTGGGGAATTATGGGCATTGAAATCCACGTTTCTTTAAGAGTTATATTTACTGCATGGTTACATTTGCTTCCTGCTGGTAAATAAACCATAGTAAAGATTGCTAATAAGGAATATTGCCAAGGGGAGAAAAGTAGAAGTGAGCAGAGATCACAAAGAGCAAGAGAATCATGATATCTGGAGTTTCTTTTCATGTATTTTATTTAATTGTGCCAAGCTTGCTAATGTAACCACAAGAGCACTGTTTGCACACTCAGTTAAAAATGGCAAGGGCAGGGCCCAGAAGAACATAGTCTGTTAATAGAGGTGTGTTAACATGTGCACATGCATCATGTGGGCAGAAAAGTCACTGAACAGAGTAAATATTCTTTACAGGAGTGCTTCCCAAAGAGGAAATTGCCCAAAACTGGATAAAAGTGGTTTTTCTTGGTAATATTTAAACTGTCTTAAAGATTCCTGTAGGTACTAACTAATAAATTCTGCGAAATTATCAATGATAATTTGTTGAAATAACAAAAAACGTTCAATGATATTGATTTTATAATACAATATAAAATATTTTATAATACCATTTGTTCAGTGTCTAAGTTACAATGGTTCTGAAGGAAGGGACTTTTGACAGCCCTCAAAGTTCAACAACACTTTTTGCTAACACAGTTGTGTTTAAGTTCTTCCTTGTGACTGGGTTAAAAGCAGGGGTCGCCAACCTTTTGGACCTCAGGGACCACCAAACTCATCATTTTAAATCCTGTGGACCAGAGACCCTGGGGAAATCCCCCCAAAAGTCTCCAGGAAAATTCTCCACCCCATTTTCCTACTGACTGATCATTCTTTATTTGGGATCACAGGATACATTGGTTGCCGGTTGCCTTCCGGGTTAGTTTCAAGGTGTTAGTAACAACTTATAAAGTCCTAAATGGCTTGGGTCCAGGGTACTTGCGGGAATGCCTCCTGCCAGCATCACATTCCGATCGCCCAGTACATTCCCATAGGCGGGGCCTCTTGGGATACCATCAGTTAGGCACTGTCGACTGGCGGTGCCCAGGGGTAGGGCCTTCTCTGCGGGAGCGCCCGCCCTATGGAACCAACTCCCCGTGGACCTCCGTTTGGCCCCTGATCTCCGCTCCTTTCGTCGAGACCTGAAGACCTGGTTGTTTCAACAGGCCGGTCTGGACTGACTTCGGGGGTGTGGGTTGATTTTTACTCTTTGTTTTAATTTTTAAATTTATAATTACTGATTAGGCTTGTACTTGTTTAATGTCTTTTTATTGTAATTGTATTGGGTTTTTATTGTTCGCCGCCCTGAGTCCTTAGGGAGAGAGGGCGGCATACAAGTCTAATAAAATAATAATAATAATAATACCATCTCCAGCTCCATTCTTGGGGGAGGGGAGAGAGAGAGAGAGAGACTTTTGGCTTCATGCAAGGAAAGCAGCAGAAGCAGCAGAAGTCTTTCTTTCTCCCCCCCCAAACTCTGCCAGAAATGAGTCTGCCAGTGCAGCCTGTTGGAGCAGGATGCCTTGCAGGGTCCCAAAGACTCATTTCTGGCAGAGTTTGGGAGAAAGAAAGAAAGACTTTTGCTGCTTTCCTCGCGTGCAGCCAAAAGCAGAAGAAGAAAGAAGCAGAAAGAAGCAGCCTGGTGGCCAGGCCAGGCACATGGGGCGAGTGGGGCAAGTTCCCCCCCTCCTCTCACTACCTCATGTTATTTGCAATGCAAGCGATGCAAGCCTTGTGGTCCCGTGGGCCATGTGGGTGGTGCAGCCTTGTATTCCCATGCAGCCTGGATTAATTGCTTTCCGGACGACATGTCTCTGCGGACCATCAAAATTTTCTCGTGGACCACCAGTGGTGTCCGGCACATGGGTTGCCAAACACTGGGTTAAAGGGTTCTCCATCAGTTCTGAAGCCACTAAAAAGTATTTCTCCATAAAATTTGGGTTCGCCCCTGGTGATCTCTATCTTGCCACAGGCTGTCAATTGCTGCTATCCTCATTTATAGGGTGCAAGACATGTTAAGGACAAGGATGGGCAGATTCTTGTAGGAGATGATCAGGCCAAGCCCAAGGGAGGGGTCAAGCATGCCATCTGTTTCAATTCTTTTCACCCACAAGAAATCTACGTCCAGCCCACCTTGAGTTCAGTTGACTCTTATCTATTGCCAATTTGCCTTGACCATTAGTAGTTCAGACTCTTGTTTAGATGTAGCATGAAATAAACTTATCTTCATTTTGGACCTGGGCCTGGTTCCCAATTTCTTGTGCCTGACAATTTCCTGTCTTCATTTTCCTCCCAAACGTCACCAGAAGAGGGATGAGAGTTTCCAGGCAGGGAATGTGACAGAGGGACAGGGTGGTGGTTTCAACCATCTATCACCAGTCCTTCCAGTTTGGAGCAAAACCTTTGCCAGGTCGAATTCAAAAGGTGTCAGAGGAAGCTTATAAGTAGGCCTCGACTTAAGGAGACTGACCAGTAGAGTTGTATTGTCATGCTGGTCATAAACTGAGAAGATTTTGCAACCTTTTTTGCAGTGGCCATTAAGTGGGCTTTAAGGGTCATAAAATGAATGCCATTGTTATGAAGCAAACCCACGGTTCACAGTTTTGACCAAAAACTAGAAGTTAATTTCAGTTGTCAGCAAAACCATCATAAAGCATGGTTGCTGCGAACAGCTGTAAATGGACAGTGTGCCTGAAGTGTGCTCACATGACTGCTGGGGGGCAACCATAGAAACTTCAAAACTGGGTCATCACTGCCTTTTTGCAGGTAGGTCATAGCTTTGAATGGTCTTTAAGCAATATAGCAGAAGAGTCTTGGCTCTTGCAATGTACGGTCCCTGTACCCAAGGCTTACATCAAAGCAGGGATGATTGTTGTGCTCCCTGGGACATGGACTTAGTGCCATCCCCTAAAAAGAAAAGCTTGCACAATTAGAATGCAATCAGAGAAAGAGAAAGCCTTAGAACTGAAGAATAAAGAGGAATCAGCTTACTATGAAACACGGAACAAGTTTTACCAGTGGCTACAAAAAAAAGGGAAGGTCGGCAGAAAAAAACAGACAGAATGAATAGAACCAAAAAGCAAATACTGTATGAATAATATGAAAGTTAATGGTTTACAAATATTTTTGTATGTGTGGTATATGTAATGCCAAAATGGCAGCACCATTGTATATTTACAGTTGTAAACAATAAAAAAATATATTAAAAGAGAGAGAGAGAGAAAGCCACTCTGAACTGGGGGCGGTTGGTGCTCATTTCCTGCTCCATGTTAGAATTTGTAAATAGAGAGGAAAGGGGAAAAGCACTTGGAGAGTGTTAAGTTTGCATGAAGAGACAGACACGGAGTGCTTCAAGCTCTTTGTTTATTAGTGACTACAGCTCAGAACGGACCTGCTTTGGCTGGGCTGCGGCTGCTACTTATAGCCAGCAGCCGCAGTTGCCAGCCAATCAGAGTGCAGGGTTTTCCCGCACTTTTTAAACGAACCATTTCTGACATTTTACAAGAACAGTTCAAACTAAACCAATGACTTTAAACCTGCGTACATAACAGAAAGCCCAACCAGTCTAAAGCTGAAGTGGAGCTGGGCTTTGGCAGAGCACAAATGTACACATTCATAAACAACACACAATGCTCAAGTGACGCACCTTTTATTGCTGTTTTTGAAGTGTTTACCTTACCGCAGCTTCTCAAAGCCACACCAACTGACATATAATAAAAATTAGTAGGCTTTTAAAACATAAGAGGTCAAAATAAATGAGGAATAGGTAAAAGAGACACATCAATGAGCAACATTCTTTCCCCTGAGGTCAGTGCCCCTCCTGTGTCCTTGGCCAAGTCAAGAGGACAGTCCAGAGAGGCACGGCAGAGAAGACCTTAAAGGAGGGGAGGTCAAAAAAGTTGAGATGCAGCTTGTGAACCCTGTCCCTTGGCTGGCTAAACTTTGGGTTAGCCCTTCTTTGAACCTGCAGACTGAAGTTTGTTCTCCACCAGACCCTCCTTAGGCCTGTGAATCACCAAAAAGACACTGATCGTCCCTCTTGTTCCAAATTGCTCCCTGCTTTTTCATCTCCTTTTTCTAAGTAGCAAAACTTCCCTCCCTGAGAGGTACCTCACCCAAAGAAAGGCTGCCTCAGGCAGTTCCCTAGACTTCCCTACTTTCTATTATGATGTGTTTTGTCTACCAGCTCACCTCCCTGTGGTTGCCTGTCCAGGTATATTTCTGAACCCAGAGCAGATGGTTCAGGCAAGATATAGGTTGCTCTACACAGGCGCAAAATCTACAGGTGCAAGCAATGGAACCAAGATACCCCCTGGTTGCTAACAGGCATAAGTGCCAAGCAAGAATGCAGTGAGGGGAAGGTCCATCAGCATAAGGAGAAGCGGCGGGAGTTTATATTCATGCGTGTGACTCCAATGTGCTTGAGAGGGGTAGACAAGAGGAAGGCCATCTTGGGAGGAATGTTGCAGAGCAAGTCCGAGTCCTCCTCGCAGCCCTCCAACTCAAAGGTGGCGTCATCCAGCATCTCTTTATGGCGATGGCAAGCCTGCTCCACTTTCAGCTGATAGATCTGGGCCCGCAGCCCCATGAGCTGCCGTGCCAGCTGGTGGTCCATGGCCTGCATCTTCCTCTGGAACAAGAAACAAAAGAGAATTCACGAATGAAGGCAAATCTATCAAGTCTACTGGATCTCCTGCATGGGTTGCCCCTGTGACTATGTAGGACAGACAGGGAGGAACTAACCACCAGACTGCAAGAACACAATTGAGCAGTCAGACGAGGAGACCTGAACTCATTGGTAGCCTCACACTGCAAGTTCATGCACTGCAAGGACATAATTCAATTTCACAGCTACTAAGATTGTTGGCCAAGCAGGTACAAAGATGGTCAGGAAAATGATTGAAGCCTTGGAAATGGACCCCTTGTCAGTTAACAGGAATGCTGATTTACCACCAGTTTATCAGCTACTTAGGAGCTGAAGACTTTGCAGCCCAAGGAAACCACAGCCAATTGCCAGCCATCAACACACCAATCAACCAACAGAAAGACACCACATAAATACGACTTACAGAATAGCCCAAAGCAAATATTCCAGTAGAGAGAAATTCCCTGGAGATGGTACAGACTGGTTCTGGGCTTCTCTGGTCTTCATCACCTGTCATTTTCCCCTATTTCCCATCATACACATACAATCATATTGCCATTTGTTGCCTCCTCCCCCCTGTTGTGGTTTGCCGGCAGCCAGTGCAGACGGCAGCGGAATCGGACAGCGGGGAAAAATGGGGACCAGTCCGGAAGTCTGGAGATGACTCAGACGAGGGTCCTGTGTCTGATGCGGAGATGGGGCCAGGGCCATCTGGGAGTGGGGTGCTGCCTCCCAAGCCTTTGAGCCTGAGTGCAGGCAGATGCTGCTAAGGGTTCATTTGGTTCAGATTCTTGAAGCTCTTTGTACTTCGGTTGGTTTTCTTTCTAGTTCATTTGACACTTCTGTTATTGGCAGCACTTCACAGGAAAGAAAGGTGGGTGCTTATCTCGAGGGAGTGTTTGAGATTCATGACCAGCTGGGAATGAAAATAATTCCCAGCATTGCAATAAAACAAGACTTGTTTTTAAAATAAGCATGTGCATAATTACGGTCTCGGAAGCCTCGGTCAGAACACACACACCCCTCCAGCCTTTGATGGCAGGAACTGACACCCAGCCATATTCAATTTTACACAATACTCTGTCTCCCTCGTATTTTCCCTACAACAACAACACTGTGAGGTGGGCTGGAGTGTGAGAGTGTGACTGCCCCAAAGTCATCCAATCTAAGGCAGGACGAGAACTCGTGGTCCCCTGGCTTCCAGATCAACACCTTAACCGCTACACAAATTTGGGTCTCAATGTGTTGTAAGTGATGACAGAAGTATATAACACCCCTCACTTCACTGATGAAAGCATTCTAAAATGCCTGGATCCTAGCAAAGGGTCCGAGGAGGAGGAGAAGGGAAAGCCAGTGACATTACACACATTGTGATGTCCTCCCACGTATGATCAAATTCTACAACTGGTATTAAGCTGACAAATTGCCTGATGATTCCATAGCACACATGACCTCACTTGCCTTCCCTGCAGACATCAAGGGTGTCTGCAAAGGAGAGCAAATGACATCAGCTGCAACATGGTGTCGTTGCACAAAACTGGTTCACGTGAGATAATTACGCTTCTGTATTGGACCCCTGTAGATTCAACAAATTCAAACAACTTGCAGTTCATTAATACACTTTACAATTTGGAGCCAATGAAATGGGGATTTAATTATGTTGTTGCTGCCAGGGGAGGTAGGTTAGGGTTTTTATGAATTTTTATTATATGATGGAATTTTTAAAATTTTGCAAGCCTCCTGGAGTCATTTATGCGTTGACTTGGGCAGTTATATAAACAGACAGATGAGAGAGAGAGAGACAGACACAAAGAGAGATACAATAGGTAGGTAAATGAGAGAGAGGGAGAGAGAGGGGGACAGAGAGAGAAAGAGAGAGATGTTTTACTTCTATCCATCAAGCAGCTTAAAGTCAACCAGGCGTAATGCAGATAGGCCACTGAATAGCCAAACAGAGCCAAGGGTTACTGAGGTTAGCCTCTAAGGACAACCTGGTTTCTTGATCTGAAGGAGGTTAACAAATTATCTCCAGAAAGAAGGGTGAACAACTGCTAAGCCCACAGAAAGGGTATGGCAAAAAATGTCAAGGTAGTGGCTTTTACAACTGAAATTTCACGATGCACATAAAAAGGAGGGAGAGAGTTTTCATTGCACTATTGCAGTTCCTGTCTTCCCTTTCCAGACCCAGCAGACACACCTATTCACAGAAGAGCAAACACAAATGTAATAAACACCCACCAGTTCAGCTGCAGACTTTGCTTTGAACAGTAGAATACTCAAGACAAATTCGCCCGTTCATTTTCACTGCAGTAGGGTTTCCCAACCTTGGTCGCTTTAAGACTTCAACTCCTAGAACTCTGGAACTCATCTGAAAGCTGGCAAGGTTGAGAAACATGACTGTAGGTTAAGAAAACCACAGAGAGCTATACATTTAATCACCAGGGGTTGATGAACAGTCTCCATCAAGTTCAGCCTCCTGACTTTTTAAGACTCTGCTCCCACAAAGTGGCTTCCTGAGCTACATCTCTAGGAAAGATCCTGTTATGAGCACACAACAAATATGTATTGTCACTGCTGCCAGCTACCTTACATAGCTAGAAACACCCAGCCATTGGAAAGCTTTCTCTGTTGCCTGACACCATGCTCACCCCTCTGCAGTCTTGGATAGTAAATATAAAAAGTACTTGGCTGAATGGCTTTGTGACTATGATTTCAAAGATTTGGAAACTCAGAAAATGTTCTTCTTCCTTGTTCCTTTTATGGAGCTGATTTCGAACCAGATTCTCTCTACCTCTGATTAGTAGAGATCTTGTTTGCCAGGTTCAGCCTATGTCAAAATGCTGATAAATGATAAATGAAGTATCCCTTGTTACAGCAGGTTTTATGCAGCAGTAGGGAAGATCCATTGTGCCCTGATGAGCCCATTTATTTTGCTAGCCAAATGTAATTGTAACTCATCTAAATTCTAGATGTTATCACTTTTTTGGAATTTTAAATGATATTACATGTAATATAATTTTAGTGTCTACATTATAATTTAATATAAGCTGCATCATGGATCTCATTCATAATGTTACTTAGATCGTTTTAGAAATGTATTTTAACTTTATCTTAAACTTTATTTTGCTTTTTATCCATTTATCTAGCTTCCTTTGTCCAGAATGGTATAGGGTCTCCTGCTTTGCTGGCTGAGGAATTCTGGGAGTTGAAGTCCACAAGTCTTAAAGTTGCTATGGTTGGAGACCCCTGGATTCGAAGATCTCCAGGATCCCTTCTGTTAAGTTTGCATGAAGAGTCAGACGCGAAGAGCTTCAGTGAAGAGTTTATTAAGTGACTACAACTCGAATGGACCCGACTTGGCTGGGCTACGGCTGCTTCTTATAGCCAGCAGCCGTAGTTGCCAGCCAATCAGAGTGCAGGGTTTTCCCGCACTATTTAAACCAATCCTATTTGACATTTTACAAGAACAATTCAAACTAAACCAATAACATTTAAACCTACATACATAACACCTTCCAAACCTGTAACTCTATGTTCTGCATTCTAAATCTATTTATCTTTACAGAGCACTCTGCTTCTATTTGTCTAGAACTGTAATAAATGAAAACTGAATAAACTGAAATGTATAAACCGTCTAAATAAACTATCTCAAATTGCCATGGATTCCTCATTGCTAAAATATCTTGCTTCTTTTTCTTAAAATAAGGGGATACAGTCTAACTACATACAGTGTTGAGAAACAATGGCTGAGTTTCACATTACTGCCATTTATTTACTCACTGAATATTGCCACGTTTTAGAAAAAAATGTTGGTAAATAACTAAGATTTTATTAAGTGTTTATTTTTCTTCATTCACTTGTTTACTTGACCAGCAAACACACCTAAAATCCATGGTAGTAAGATGCAACAGTAGCAAAGATCCAAGAGGGACCAAAAAAACCCAACAATTTGTGCAAGATTTAAAATATTTAACAGTTTTAAAAGTCCTCAGCCATATTTGCTGCCACGTCCTCAGAGTTGCTAGGCAAAAATTTAGCAATTTTATAGTCAACAATGGCCATACAATCTGCCAGAAGAAAAGGCGTTGGTGCTGCCAACTAATAATTTACAAGCAGCCAGAGATTCTAGTCTAGTGTTAAGCACACACTTTCTCCAACATGGCAAGCTACTCCTTTGATAGGAGTATGACAGCAAAAAGCTGGAAGCAAAACTAAAATAAATGATATAGATCTATCACGGTCACCATAGAATGGTTCAATCTCAAAAACAGCACTTTATGGCCATAGTATTCAGATCTGTTTTCTGTTCCTGAAAGTTTTCAGTTATATCCAACCCCCTGCCCAATTTGTCAGGAGGGTACCAGGTGAGGAAGCCAAGTTGGACTTACCAGGTTCCAAAGCATTTCCCTGCCAAACACTTCCCACTTCTAATAATCAGAGGAGACCAGGTGTGTCAATGATATCACATGTGGCATGGCATCATTATCACAGTGCAATGTTGTCATTGCGGCTTCAACTAGATGTCAGTCCTTCTCAGACAGGACTCTTAGTCACTCATTTAGCAGAAGCAGAGAAGCACACTTGTAAAAAGCTACTGGCTGGGAGGTGGTCTTTGAAAGATATTGACCTAAAGGGAGGAATAGCAGATGCTCCTGGTTGGAGATTGAAAAACCAGGATTTTGCAGCCCTGTCTCCTAGTAGATTTCATCGACATTAATTAAAATTGCCTCAAATATAGCTTCCCAGTAGAACTATCTGACTTTCTGATGCTTTTAGGCCAACGTCCCCTCCTGAGAACCAAAGGCTACTTACCAGTTCCATCCGAAGCCATTCAAAGGCCATACCCATGGTGGGGAACCCACAAACAGACTTCAAGGGTCCCTGGGCCTGATTCTCTTCTCCTACTGTCTCTTCACCCTGTTTCTCCAGGTGGGTCTTCAGAGCTCCAGCCCGCAGCCCATTTCTCCAGGTGGGACTTTGCACATGGGCTTTCCACTCCAGGTAGGATGGGCGCCGTGTCTGTAGCTTCAACTTTGTTGTCAAGGCCTTGACGCTGTCTAAGTTCTCCTCTTCTAAGTTCAGTTCATCTTCTCCCAGTTCCTTGAACCTCACCAGGGCCATGGCAGAGGTGCCAAGCACAGAGTGTGTCTCCACAGAGGAAGAAAATAACAAACTCACTCTTCTTCTCGGTACACACGCTTCATATATGTGTGCGTGTGTAGACGAAAGCTGTTTATTCTTGAAACAATCAAGTCCTTGGAAATATAAAAAAAGAGCAGGAACTTTAATTATTCAGAGGTGAATGGCAGAGGTTTTTTTAAAGTATACTATTATTGTCTCCAGCTGGGAGGAGACACTCTATTCTTTTGAAAGGAAGTTTCAATAGGAACATAAAAGTCAGCAAGAGTGTAAAGTAATTTATCCTGCATGGGCACTGCTTCCTTTTCTTATCATCAGCCAAGAAGAGTCATGGATCCTCCACCCACGTCTGAAAATGAGTTGAAAAGATGAAAGGGCAAAGGGCTTTTTTTTATTGAGCCAAGTTAAGCTTTAGCTAACCAGAGGCCAGGAGACCTTGACTGGGGCACTGGTCTACCACATCTTCTCAGCCCTCCGGGCCTGCCCCAGTTCTCCTGTGGCCATGACTTCTCTTTTAAGTACAAATCCCTGGCACAACAAGAAAGGTAAAGCAGCAGCTCCTCCTGCTGACTCTAATAAACCAACCCATTTGATGCACTTCAGTATAGTGTTGGATTCTCCAGTGAATCCCGTGGACTGATGGCCATGGAAAGACAAATAGAGGCAGGGTGCATATTAGAAGTCACCAAGGCAGACACAGCAGTTTCCAGGAAGGTAATTTATTTTTATTTATTTTATTTTATTTTTATTCATATTTATATCCCGCCCTTCTCCAAAGACTCAGGGTGGCTTACAATTTTTTGGGATACAACCCAATGCGCTCAGCAATAGCCTTCATTCCATTGTATATGCCTGCTTATTACTAAGCGGCATTTTTACAAAGTCAGCTTATTGCCCCCAACAATCTTGGGTCCTCAGTTTACCTACCCCGAGAGGATGGAAGGCTGAGTCAACCTTGAGCCTGGTGGGATTCGAGCCTGCAATAATTACAGGCAGCTGGAGCTAAGTGCTAGGCTATTAACAGCCTGCACCACCAAGGCTGAATGAATGAGAGTCTCTGCAGATGGTGGTCACAATGGTGCAATCAAACCCTGCTTTGTTTTCATGTTAAATGCAATTTCCATCTTTACTTTTGTTGACCTTGCAGATCCCCCAGGTAAGAAAACAAAACAGTCTTTCTGCCTTTTATCCATCTTTTACAAAGAAGAACCCATGGCACCTTTGCCACCCACGCCATTTACCAAACCTGACCATCCCTGAGCTGCCAGCGAACCCCACAATAAAAGAAAGGAACTCTTAAGCCTAAAGGTTTATAATGACACCTGGGCTGAAACTGACAAACTGAACCAGATGGATATTTCTTCCAACAATTTGGCACCCCAAGACAGGACTCCAAGCTAACCCGAGCAGGGGACCTGGCATGAATAGGCCTCCCTTGCTGGCAGCAGACCAATTGGGTCTGTGGATGAGTTTCCCCAGAGCTTGGCCATTTGGTGCAAGGGTAGCGAAGGGAGTTTTGAGTGTTGAGCTCAAAGGCTGCTTGGAAAGAAGGTGAGTGCCTCCAGGGATGGGATTCTACTGGTTCGAACCGGTTCGGGTGAACCGGATGTTAAAGTTAAAGTTAAAGTTTTTGCCCCCCCCCCAGAGGCCTCTGGACCCTTGGGAGGGCAAAAACGGCGCTCCCTGGGCTCTGGAGGCCCACCGGAAGCCGGAAAGAAGAAGTTCCAGTAAGGCGCACCCACCATGGTCATGCCCACCCAGCAACTGGGCAGCGAACCGGTTGCTGGGATGTTTGAATCTCACCCCTGCATGCAATAGAGGAAAGCAGGCATCTAGCAAAGGGCAACACAAAGTATTGAAGTCCAGCCAAACATTGCACAGTACTTTTTGAATGAAAGTTGTTCTGAAAGATTAACAACAATTCTATAAAACTGCAAATGGGGAACTTTCTTCTCTAAAGCCTTTCTTTACCCAAAAGAGGGTTTTGGTTTTTTTTTTACAAACACATTTATTTTTATTTCTTTGATTGCTGTATATGTAGCCAAGTCATTTTTAACTCCTAGGAGCCACATACAGTAGATAGAGGTTCTCCGTGACAATTTACCCCCAACCTGATTTTTCAGATCTTCTGATACTGGACCCAGCCCCACTGCAATTCATCCATCTTGCTGTTTTATTTTTCTTACCCATTCATAAATGCTGGTGGGCTTACAAATAAAAAATAAAAATAGTCTAAAAATAGTCTTCCTCTGGAGTAAACCTGGTAGGTTTCCCAGGGCCATTGCTGCTTTCCCACCTACCTGGGATTTTCAGTCCAGTTCCAAAATTGTTGGGCAGGAACAGAACACTGCATCACCCTACTGTTGCCTTATTGAATGAAGATCGGCTTTTCAGTGACGCTTTTTTCTAGTTGTTGCCTTCACAAGATCGCAATCGCAATATCACTTAGACTGTTTCACAGTGCTTTACAGCCCTGCCCCAGCATTTTGCCTCCAAATCATCTAGCTCCTCATTTTATTAACCTCAGAAGGATGGAAGGCTGAGCCAATCTTGAGCTGGTCAGCATGCAAAGACTACCTCTCAGTTTGAGCTATTGTTTTTATTTTGGTGGTGGTGGTGATGATGGCTTCTGTGGTTTGGGGAACCCAAACACCATTCTTAAATTTAGAAACCAGGGGAGATCAGAAAAACCAAAGAGGACCAATTGATCAAAGCTCTGTACTATTTAAAGAAAAGGATGGTTCCTCACAAGGCGGCCATATTAATCTTTTTGTCCCACAAACACATCAAAGGCAATGCTGTTAGAAACTTTTTCTAGTACTTCTCATGATCTCTGTCTCAGCTCCCTGTAAAATTGCAGGATATTGCAGAGCAGCATTTCTCCATCTCAGTTGGGGATTCTGGGAGCTAGAACATGCAGGAGAGGCAATCCTATCTGGGCAAGTTTTAGGTGTTTGCTTTGCCACTCCAATACCTGTGGGAGATTTGGAAAAAGAGATGCTATCTGTACCCTAACTGTCTACTCTGAGGATAAAACTGCATTAACTAAGTTCTCTCAAGCATTTCAAGTGGACAAATTGTTCCATTCCTGGCCTTGCCTGATTTCCTTTGAAAATCCAAAAGGACAGCAACTGTTTAGACTGCTGTAAAACCAAAACAACAATGTGCCTCATGGCATCTTCAAGCTGAATCACCTTTTGATAGCAGAGAACTCTAACCCATGAAAATCTGCTTCTTTTTGGCCATGATGGTTGTAGACTATGGGTTTAATTCTGTGACTCATTGAGTCATTTTGAGAGGAAGTCTGCTGTGACCAGAAGAAACATTAAGTTTTAGGCTGACAATATTGTTTTTACTCCAGTGCTGGATAGTGATTATATCCACTGAGATTATCTACAAAATATACAGTATATCATGAATAGAAAAATAATGGTAGTGGCAAACAAACTTCAGTGATAAATCAACAACTGCTTACTTAAACAGATAAACAGAACGACCTCTTTCAGGAAAAAAAGCCAGTGGAATTGGGAGTGATTTCTGACTTCCTGCCAGCTTCCCCATTGACTTTGCTTGTAGGAAGCTGGCAGGGAGCATTTAAAGTCAAATCACCTGGCCCTGGGGATACCTGAAAAGCCACAACTTTGTCATTAAAACCAGTCTGAACATTGTGGAAATTTCAATTCCACCCAAGTAATAGATCCTGGATTTTTTTACATACTTTTTAAGTTAGTTTTTTTAAGTTAGTTTGTTAGGATTTTAGGTGCCTTGATTTAAAAATGGTTGTGGTCTAATGCATTATTTGGGTTAACCTAAGGGTACAAACAGACAAACAAACACAATAAGAGTGATAGTGGTGTATACAGTCATAAATAATTCTGTAAGTTTGGCTTCCATGGGGTGAAGAATTCTTTCCAGCGCTCAGGTGATGGGTGAGTGAACCCTGAGGGCAAAAGCAGAAAGCATCTTTCACTTTTTTTGGAACAGCTCAAAAACAAACTCCCCACTATCTTTTGGAAGCATTTTATCTTGATGAACCCAATGTTCTGGGTTTGTGTGACACACTGAACTTTTACACCACCCACCCAGGTTGGATTCCCACAGCACAGCTGCTGGTCGAACATCCAAACATCCCTCGAGGCAAGGAAAAATGTGCTATTTATTAGTTTGAGAAGAAGCCCTCCATTTTAACCACCACAACAAATCCTCCCTTGAAATATAGAATCCTGTCGGTGGGAAGTTCAGATGGGGTGGGGGGTGGGGTAAATCCATGTGGGGAGCAGAGGGAGGGGCTTGCTTTGTCGCAGCAGATGGGAAAGTGGGGAAAGATCTAAGAGCAAATGTAACTGGCTACAAACATTTTTGTCTTCAAAATCCAGTCTCCTCTGTGTACATCTGGGGTGTGAGGAATAGCACCCATCTGGACAACACCCACAATGCTTCATCATGAATGAACCATCTGGAGTCTTCCCAAGTATGGTGGACAAGACTCATCAATTGCAATCTTTTATTGTCAACAGCAAAGGGCTATTAGAACTGTCTTCAATCCATCCAGAGAACAGGTATCCCCAGGGCCAGGTGATTTGACTTCAAATGCTCCCTGCCAGCTTCCTACAAGCAAAGTCAATGGGGAAGCTGGCAGGAAGTCAGAAATCACTCCCAATTCCACTGGCTTTTTTTCCTGAAAGAGGTCATTCTGTTTATCTGTTTAAGTAAGCAGTTGTTGATTTATCATTGAAGTTTGTTTGCCACTACCATTACAGGGGTCTTCAAACTTGACTGCTTTAAGACTTGTGGACTGCAACTCCCAGAATTCCTCCTCCAGTCATGTTAGCTCAGGAATTCTGGGAGTTGAACTCCACAAGTCTTAAACTTGCCAAATTTGAAGACCCTTGCCTTATTACTATTTGTTTGCTTTATTTAATTTATACACTGTTCAAGCATCTGCAAAGCCACTCTTTATTGCAAAATCACTATTGTCTATTAATCTTGATTTAAGCATAAGCATTTGGCAATGAAAACACAGCAGATCCTTACATTTCACAGGCTTACTGAATTAAATTCAAAAATGCTTGGGAGACGTCAGTTGGTAAAACACAATAGTTCTGTTTTTCCCTAATTCCCTAAGAAATACCATTCCTATTACTGTACAATTGATCATTGCAGAATAAAATACACAACTTTTAAAGCTGAAGATTTTGTAATCTAAATTTTAGCAATACATGGAATGAGTATTGCCTAAAGTACAAACGGATTCACAACAGACAGCAGCTTTCAAAGGTCATGTTGCTAGTGTCTCATGCAGTGTTTCTCAACCTCAGCAACTTTCATGTATCTTGAATTCAGCTCCACACATATTAAAGTTGCTGGGGTGAGAAACATGAGTAATATATAATAGAAGCGGTAAAGGAGTTTCAGAAGACATTATTTTGGGCTTTATCAATTTTACAAGGGCTTTTGGCTGTGTAGACCACAACCAAATGTGAATAGCTCTCAAAAGCATGGGTGTGCCAGGGTTATTGGAAAAACAATATAAAGAACAAGAAGCCATAATTAGAATGGAATAGGAACAACAAAATGAGTTCAAAGATGGGGATGAGCAGTGTCAGTTACTGTTACCTTATTTATTTAACAAACATGCAGACTATATCATGAGAAATGCTGGATTAGAAGAAATAGGCAACTAAAATGGTTGAGGGAAGCATCAATAAACTCAGTTATGCTGATGATACTACTTGGTGGTCTGAAGATGACAATCTCTTGTTGATCTGTTCCTCAAGCTTTAAAAAAACTAAGATCATGTCAGCAAGTGACACTAACTTTATGCTAGCAGTGAGAAGTTGAAGTAATAAAAGATTATCTTAGCCTCAATTCACTGGTAATGTGACTGCAGCTATGAGATTACAACAGTTGTAGACAGACTTTTAAAATGTAGAGACATCCCATTGACTCCAAAGATATCTATTGTGCCTTTGAGCTGGGATGTCGGAAAAGGTAATTGGGAATACCTTGGACCAATGTTTCTGAGCATCTCAACGTTAAGATATGTGGACTTCAACTCCCAGAATTCCCCAACCAGCATGGCTGTCTGAAGAATTCTGGGAGTTGAAGTCCACACATCTTAACATTGCCAAGGCTGGGGATTCTGGTGGGAGTTGAAGTCCACACATCCTAACATTGCCATGGTTGAGAAACGCTGCCATGGATGATAAGAAGAACAAATCATTCAATTGTACTGGCAGATAATTTTTTTTTCTTTTAAATTTACTTTTACAATAGAGTGCAGCCCAGTAGTTCTCCATGGAAATATCTGAGAGTCAAGAGGAACTTGCTCATGAAGCACTATTCTGCACATCCATCTTTTTTTTTGCATACATTTTTATTTTATTTTTACAACAAATCCATCTTCCATTTAAAACAGTGCGTCAACTGGGTACAAATATATATGCACATCCATCTTGTTATCACACAATAAATCCCCACCCCCGAAGTTTCAATTCCTCCGATGTTCCAGTCATTTCATGCCTCTTTCTCATCATCTGTCCTAGCAAACAAGGCCACCGAATGTATGACCCTTGTTTACCACAGAAATGCTGTATCTGCCATCTTCACACATATCTTCTAGTTCTTTAACAGTGGAAAAAAAATCAACTGAAAGCAAAACAGATTACAGCCGGGCTACCTTAAGCGACACATCCTCTTTTCCCCTTTTTTGCTCTCTTTTTCCCCCTCCCTGCTCAGCCTCTCCCTCTCTAAGTGCTGTGCAGTTCCTGTTCTACTCTTTCACAATATGAGATCCAGCCTGAGCTCCCAGCAACATAACAAATAGCTGTTGCAAGGTTTCTCCCACAACTGCCTTTTGCCAATATCGATTGGCTGGCTGGCTGGCTGGGGCATGAACGCAGGGACCGATCTCCGTCCCCTGCAGTCCGATTCCAAGACCTCTTTGCAGGTCGCACAGAGGAGATCCTGTTCCCAATTCAGCTCTCAGGTAAGGGAAGTGGGCACTCCCAGCTCTTTGGCTTTCTTCCAACACTAACTCGGTCCAGAGGAATACTTCTCAGCTGGGAAAGAGGATCCTTTTACTGAAAAGCTCCTGCCAACCAACGAAAGATCTGGGGCTGCTCTAAACTGTGCAACTACATTCAGTAAAGCATAGTTGCACCAGATGGCTTGTTACCAGCTGTTGCTGGTCTTCCTGGACAGAAGTGGGGTTATTGTAAACAGAATGGAGCTCAGTTTTGCAAATCTGGCAGATGCTGAGGTCCACCCCAAAATTAACAGAATGCTTCATTTGAGTTGCCAATTTTTCATCCCGGTCTTATAACAGCAACTTTTAACCACAGAGAGCTATGCAGTTTATAGTGAGGCCTGTCCCTTCCTGGCTATTCAGTTCCAAAAGTCTCCTGTCAGACACAATTAAAGTGCTTGTTAAAAGGCACAAGAGCAGGCTTAACTGTCTCTGTCCTGGTCAATTGGCAACTGCCACTGATGCTGCCCAGAAACCAGGGAGAGTCAAGACATCTCTTGCTGTCTCTGCTGCTTGAGTAGGACTGGAGGGGGGATGGAGACAGGGAAGGTCCCCTGGGTTTGTGGGCTTGCAGAATGGAGAATTCTGGGCAGAGAAAGGGTAAGGCAATGCAATGCAAGTAAGCCAGTTTATTCTAATAATTGTGCTGGCCTAGAAGCCAGAAGATTGTAATTTCTATTCCCATTTTAGGCATGAAAGCCAACTGATGGGGGCTTTGAGGCAACTTCCAGGAGATTATGAGTTCTATTCCCACCTTAGGCATGAAAGCTATCTGTGTGATTTGGGGCCAGTCACCAGTTCTAGTGTGTGAGTTCTGCCTCTCAGCCCAACCCACCTCACAAGCCTTAGTTTTAAGCATTACCCTCTATTCATTCTTGACCTGGAAAATATAGGCATCTCTTTACCAGGTGGATCTCTCTGACTATATTATTCCTTCCTTTACAGACATAACATATTGGTAGTCCTGAACCTACAATCATTTGTTTTTTTAACACCTGTGTGATTTGTTTAACAATTGGGATGATTTACTTAATGACCATAGCAAAAAAAAAAAAAAGATTGTAAAATCAGGCATGATTCACTTACCACCTTACTTAGCAACCGAAGTTCCTGTTCCAATTGTGGTCCTAAACCGACATAACCCTATCTTCAAGGACCAAAAAGCCCTTTCCCTATCTTTTCTGAAATTGCCTTTGCCAGCTTTCTTCCTAATCTTCCAGGTTCTCCTGAAACAGCTTCCTCCTTTACCATCACACTTCCAGGACGCTCTACCACCTCCCACCATGGAGTTTGCCGAGCTGATCAAGACCTCCAAGGTGGATGATGTGGTTCTCTCATGCCCAGGACTCCAGACCATCCGAGGGACACTGGCCATCACCAGCCATCACTTGCTGTTTTCATCCCAGGCTGAAGGGAATGGGGAACAGAGAAGAACTGAGCTGTGGCTTCTTATTCGCAATGTGGATGCCATTGAAAAAAGGTGAACAGCTTTGGCCTGCATTGCTGGACTTCTCATCATGGTTCATCTCCACCCCCCCAGTTTGTGGACTTCACCTCCCGGAATTCCTCAGTAGCATGACTTCACTGCAGAATTCTGGAGCTGAAGTCCATGCATGTTAAAGTTGCCAAGGTTGAGAAATACTGGTCTAATCTAGGCAAATGTAGTCTAACAGAGCTTAAACTGCACTATCAAATTTCATTGGCTCATCTTGGACAATTAAAAGAATCCTGGATTGCTGCTTTGCAGAAGAAACCTAGCTAATATGCCATTTCAGTTTTAAACTCTCTCATTTATAATCTAAACTACTTGGGTGGACTACTCAGACCCAACTGAAGGAGATTTGCCCACCCAAATATTACCATACACTCTCAAGGGTTCTTTCAGGTTCCTTCACACTCAAGGATGGTGAGATCAGATGCAAAGATCAGGCAAAGGAGGCCAAATATCTTGCCTTCGCTGGCTTGGGCTGGGGATCAGGTGGTGGTGGGGTGAAACGGTGTGATTTTCTTACCCTAACTGCTAATGGAGTGGCTTTGTTCTCTGCTGAAGCTCCATCTTGCACCCTTTTGCTCCTGAGCTCTTCAAAAAGCAGCCAAATGTGGGTGTAAGAGGTTACATTTTCCTGCAAGACTTGAGAAGAAGCATCACCTGCTCAGAATGTTCACTGGGGTGGGGGGGCTGCAGAAGAGACCAAAAGAAACCAGGAATCTTGGGATTCTTGGGATTACAGGCCCCCAAGAGAACATTGCTTAGGCAAAATTGGGGTGGCCCACGTCCTCCAGAGTGGCAGAGTGAAGAGCCAGCTGGAAGAGGGAGGGCACTGAAGTTGGCAGCAGGTGGCCTCCATCTCAGTGCCAATTAACCTCTGCATTTCGGGCATAATGCTAACCTTTCTCCTTTCCTTCCTGTGACTCTCAGCATTCAGAATTTAAGCTGGTATCAAAGCTCCTGGACTAACGGCTCCCCGCCAGAGAACAGGTTTGCCTTAACCATTTTCACCCCGCAAGGCATGCGAGCAAGTGAGGGGACAGGCTGGTGCATCATCTACTTTTGGCTTCCACAGCTGATTTGCACAACCAGGGAGGGGGAAAGCCACCTTTCCAGGTCTTGCTTCAGGAACGAAAGTGTTGCCCAGACAGGTGAAAAAAATGACCTTTTAGCCATCCTGATGTCTTGTTTCTACCTGCTGGATAGCGAGGCCAGGACAATTTGATGGCGTGGGTAGAGAGAACTGGCAACAGGCACCATAATCAGAAATCCAACTTCTTGCCAGATATAGCCCAGATTTTGCTATTATATGAACTGAGAGCATATTTTTAGGCATGCACAGAGTGCGTATCCTTTTGGCCTTGCACCTCCTTTCCATAAGCAGTGGAGATATTGTGTTACAAACACATGCTGATTGCCAAGCAACCAAAGTTTGATCACATGACCATGGGCATGCTGCAACAATTGTAATTTGTCAGTACCGTAACTTGGAACAGTTGCTAAATTGAGGGCTACTTGTAGATTTCAAATACTAGCGAGATTTAGGATGGTTTGAGGAAGGTTTAAGGTGGGGTCAAGACCATTAGGCTTCCCATAGCCTCCCATTTTCCTCTGACCTACAAGCTTGGAAAATATGGAAAATAAATATATCCTCATCTTTCCAGAGATGTCAGCGGAGGGGGAAGCTGCCCCTTGGAAGGTCAGAAGGTCACCAAACATTGTCCATAGATGGTTGTCAAAAATTCTGGACAGTTCTCAAAGCCATTCTCGCCTGGCATTAAGGCCTGTACAGCAGGGATGAGATTCTACCAGTTCGGACCAGTTTGGGCGAACCGGATGTTAAAGTTACAGCTGGTTCACTGAACCGGTATTTCAACTGACCGGCTGGCCCTGCCCCTCCCACCCCTCCCCACTCAGGAGTCTCCCACGGCCCATTTTCAAGGGAGGTAAGTGCAGAGTCCATGCAGAAGCCCTAGGAGGGAGGGAACGGGCCTGGAAGTCTGTAAACAGGCCTATTTCTGGCTTCCAGTGGGCCTCCAGAGGTCAGGAGAGGTTGTGTTCGCCCTCCCAGAGGCCTGGACCTTTGGGAGGGTGAAAACAGCCTCCCCTGGGCTCTGGAGGCCCACCGGAAGCCAGAAACAGGAAGTTCTGGTAAGCCCTGCCCACCATGGCCCCGCCCACCCAGCAACCAGGCAGTGAACCGGTTGCTGGGATTTTGGAAAAACCCTCCCCCTACTATACAGTAGTTTGCAAGAACCACACGTGGTGGTTATTCCAGATTTATTTTATCTGGATGGAAAAAGCATGCAGAGCAATACAGGTAGTCCTTGACTTACAACCATTCATTTAAAGACCATTTAAAGTTACAGTGACACTGTCAACCCATAAAATATTTCTATGGTCTCTTTAGAGTTGCCAACAGAAAGGGAGAGGGGAGCAGTGGGCAGCTTGCGTTCCATAAATGTTTTTAAAGATAGTTTCTAGGTGACTTGAAGTTTCTGCCGCGCAAAATTCTAACTGGAGAGTACGATGGATGACTCTTGGCTATGGATGTGTCCCATTGGAGAATATGAATTACGATACACCCAGGGGGTAGGGGGGAAAACCAATGTCAAGGGTGACAATGAATAATGTGTCTCAGAGTCGGCTACACCCAGGCAGTGCCGGCATGTTAACTCCTAATAAATCCTTTGGAAGTTTTGGAAGTTTGGCTCGAGACTCATGATTTAAATGGGGGTGACTGCCGGAAGTGACTTAGTGCAGTCATCACTCTTATCACCATCCCAACATCCCCATGGTCCTATGATCCAGGTTTAGGAGTTTGACAACTGGCGTGCATTTTGTAAATTTGTGCATTTTGTAAGCTGCAGCATCCCGGCAGGGTTCATGTGCAATGTTCCCAGCTGGCTTCTGACAAGCAGTAGTGAAAAGTCAGATTCCCTTAATAACTGCAGTGCTCTGCTTAATGACTATGGCAAAAAAAGGTTGTAAAATTGGGCCTGACTCACTTAATAACCATCTTGCTTAGCAACAGTACTTCTAGTGCCAATCGTGGTTGTAAGATTAGGACTAGCTGTAGGGTGATGATAAGAGAGGATAAGGGAAGGCACGTGAGCTGGCAGTGATGTGAGTAATGTAACCAGCATCAGTTGTATGATGCACTTGATACTGTGGGAGGCCATCACAGCTTTGCTCTCTGCTTCTCTCTTCCTGGGTTAATCGGTTGCTCACTTCCTGCTCATCTGCAAGCCCGACTTTCAGATTATGGCTGGGGAGGCTGTGAAGTTAAGGTCTCCATCGCTGATGCCCCTCCTCCCTTGCCACAGCCATGAGGTTCTTTCTGCTTGCAAACTGCCGGAAGTTGCCTGAGGCCTCCCGCAAAGGCAGCTCACAAGGTGTGTTTTCTCCCTGTTCGCACACAGGTTGGTGAACCCGTCTGGCACCATCACTCTCAAATGCAAAGACCTGAAAATTCTGCAGTTGGAAATCCCTGGAATGGAGGAGTGCCTGAACATTGCCAACTCCATTGAGGTGAGGTGAGCTTATCCTGATTTTGCTGCCAGACCATTGGAAGGGGAACAGTCACTAAGCATGTGCAGAGTGTCTGTCCTGATTAATTGCAAGGGGTGAGGTTTAGGACCAAGGTCACCTGATTGCCACCTACACTATCCTCAGCCACAAAATCCCCAATCGGATTTTAATCGGGTCTTGTAGGTTGTGCAAATTCAGCCAATGCTTCATCCAGGATGAATCATGACATACATTTTCTATTTTGAAAAAAAAACAAAACTGTATCACTCTGCAATTGTGAGAAGCAGTTATAACCAGACATAAAAACTATTCTGTACCCAGCAGCTCCCTCCCCTGGTTAAACTCATGCCCAAACTCAGCTCAGCCAAGATGCTTCCAAATGTTGCAGCTTTAAGGATAAAGAAGGGAGGAGTGAATGAGGAAGGAGGAGGAGAAGTATTCCCAAGGCCTTGCCTCTTGATGTTCAACCCCCTTCTTTGCAATCATAATAGGGAAGTCCTCCCCCCACATCCATTTCCTGTTGGTTCATTTTGCATAGGGAAGAAGAGGGAGGATTGCAGAAGAAGTAAGAAGCTGATGGGTGGCACAGAAGTCTTGTGATGCTTGGCAGTTTGGCTAACCCAGCCTCAACTGTTGCATTGAGTTCTCGGGAGGGCTTAGCTGTTTCCCCCAGTTCCTTGTGGGCCTGAAACTGGCTTCAGGCCCACATGTGCAGGGTGAGCCCCAGAAGCCCCCGTTTCTGGTAAAAGGTGCTTGAAGATGCTGAGAAGAGATCTGCTTGGTTTAAAGACTTGCAGGTTGGTGCTATGTTCACACTGCCGATTAAAACCAATTTTAGGACAACCAAAAAGAGCCATTCTAATATAAAAAAATATATTAAAAACTCATCGTAAAGCATTTTAACTCACAGCCGAAGTAATCCCCATTGATCAATGCAATCAGTGCAGCCCTGCACCGGCTCCACCACACACCCCGAGGGCTCCTTCCTGTTGCCAAAGCCAGCTGGGTCAGGGCTATGGAGGATGTGGAACATCTCTGAAGGATTATGTCCCACCAGGTGGGCAGAAAAAGCTCTCTTCATGGGTGTCACCAGATGATGTTCCTTGGCTGATGGGACCTGCAAGATGCCTCTCTTGCTGGACGTGAGGAGATAGGTCGATGTAATTGGTGGGAAGCAGTCCCTTAAAGAACCGAGTCCCATGCTATGTACCCCATTGCAGGTATTGTCTTCTGCCCATGCTCACTCTACCACCCTAGAAGCATCTCACATCTGGCCGGAAGTAACATTTTCAGCTCTTTAGTACCAGTTAAATATTAGATGGCACAGAAAGACTGATGAAACCCAAATGGATTGCCTTTTCCCAGATAGACTTTCATGCAAGTGGTACTTGACTTACAACCACAATTGGGACCAGAATTTCTGTTGCTAAGGCTAAGCAAGATGGTGATTAAGTGAGTTACACCTGATTTTATGATGATGATTATTATTGGCCATTGTTAAGTGAAGCAGGTGGTTGTTAAATGATTCTGGCTTCCACCGCTGACTTCGCTTGTCAGAAGCTTGATGGGAAGATCACAAGTGGCAATCATGGGACCCTGGGGCTCTGTGACCATTGTGAATACATGCTGGTTTCCAAGCATCCAAATGTTGATATTGTAACTATGGAGATTTTATGATGGATACGAATGGAATGACTGTTGTATCTCACATTTCTCGGTGCCATTGTAACTTTGAATTGTTGCTAAATGAACAGCTGTAAGTTGAAGACTTCCTGTAGACAAAATGAGAGTCTGGGCTGTTAAGGATCAAGAGCAGCAATGCCGGCTAGGGTATTTGGGGAGTTGACGTCCATACATCTTAAAACGCCTTAAGCTTGTCTAAGAGATACTTCAAGATAGAGGAAGTCATGTGCACCTGTTGTTAACCACGCCAGGCCAACCATGTTCCCACAGGCCCTTTCTTCTCTGGAATCGGTGATGATGACCTACCCCTTCTTCTACAGACCCCAAAACACAACGCTGGGCACTGGGTGGCTGACGCACATTACTGAACAGTATTACAAGCAGATTGCAACTGACGTGAGTAGATGATGACCCGGGGCGTGACACAAAGGCAACACAGTCAGATCATCAATAAGAGTCCCTTTATTATCTCCAACTTTGCCCCCAATGTCCAGGTTACCTTCTGGCTGGAGAAAAACTCTCCTAGGAACAGCCTTTAACTGCAGAAAATTAAGTCCAAAACATGGTCAACACAAACTGTAACTTAAAGTCCAAACAAGCCAAACTGAAGTAATTAGTTTGGCAGGGCAGGAGCAAGAATTTCAAACTTGAAGGCACGGCAAAACTCACACAGTTGGGAAGATGCCAGGAACACAGATAAGCAACGACAGCACAAGATAAAGTCACGTTTGCTCCCAGCAGCCTGCCGCACGCAGCCTGCCTCTCTTATAAACTCTCTTCCCAGCTGTGGCTAATGAAGGGAATCAGGGCCCTTTCCTCTCCCATAAGCCATGCAACCCACGTTGCTCTCTTCTCCGTTCCTCCCTGCGTGCCCTAGGATGAAGAGGGGATGGGCCTGGGTCTTCCTCTGAACTCCCCCTCCCTTTTCTATCTCTTCCCTGCTCTGCCCAGCTGGACTTTGCCCTTCCACAGCTTCCTCCACAGCCAACAGAACCACACTCCCACTCCCTGTCACCTGTTTGTCTTCCTCCTCGGATTCAGACTCCGACCGAGGCATGACAGTAGAGAGGCTGGTGATCTTTATGAAGAGCAAAGGTCCCTCTCTGAGCATGGGTTGTACGCAAGGGAAACCAGTCTGGCAGAACCAACAGCTGGACCAGGGTATTTTGTGGCCTGGTGTCAGGGACTTTTCACGTTATTGATGACAAATATCTATTAAAACTATTTTTATATATTTTTTTCAATTTTAAAGGATTTAACAAGTTGTTCTACTATCTCTGCTGTATCAGAAGTTGAAAATGATGCTGGCCGAAACAATGGTGTTAGCAAATGTTGTAATTGTAAATATTGCCACCGACTTACATCTAATAGATGAAAATTGTCTCGTAGCATGGAATACAGATAGACCTTAGCAACTGTTTGAAGTTCCGATGGATCTACTTGGGTCAGAGGTGATATTCAGCAGGTTCTGACCAGTTCTGGAGAACCGGTAGCAGAAATTTTGAGTAGTTTGGAGAACTGGCAAATACCGCCTCTGACTGGCCTCGCTCCCATCTATTCTCCGCCTCTGAGTCCCAGCTGATCGGCTGGGTCTTCTTTGGTTGCCCTGCATAAGAGAACGGAGCTGGAAAGCTGGTTAGTGGGGTGGCGGAGGGAACGGAGATTTTACAGTATCCTTCCCCTGCCACGTCCACCAAGCCACGCCCACAGAACCAGTAGCAAAATAAATTGAATCCCACCACTGACTTGGGTGGTTACTTACGATCTGGATTTGAAGTTGCTGCCCCTTGTGGTCACATGATACTTCTGGCACTGAGCAACTGGGCCACACTTACAGCCATTTCTAGCATCCTGCAATCACATCACCAGGTTTTACAATGATTTTGCTGAAAACTGGTGTTTACTTCCAGTTTTTGGCAAAACCACACCCATAGTTTGTTTAATGACTACAGTATTCTCTTAATGACCACAGATTCACTTAACTGCCACAAGAAAGGTCATAAAATTGGGTTGGTCATGTGACAGACAGTTCTGCTTTATGACCATCATGAGTTACATGGTACATGGGGCAGGATCCATTATGGTCATAACTTGAGGACTATCTGTAGGACAAAATTTCATCCTCATCATCTATTGGTTGATCAGAAGTCTATACTGCATCCCTGCTTCCATCCAATTTTTCCAAGTCACCACTTTTTTCCCAATATCAAAACTGGGTTTTAAAGTCAATGCAATTATTTCCCTCTGGTATTGTGTGTAGGTGTATTTGTGTTGTCCATTGATGTCAACAACCCAGGAAGTGGGAGCTTGTGGGAAATATGAAACATTAAAAGCCATGTTTGTCTACAGTGGCAAAAAATAAAAAAAAATCAGGTAGCACTTTAAAAAGCTGATGCCTTTTAAGAAAATGTGTAAGTCAGAAAAGGCACCACCTGACTTCTGAACTTCTGAAGAAATTTCTCTTCCATTATATTTTAACAGATTCGTTTTGTTGCTGGAATTAACAAACATTAACCTCTCTGATTCAGGTTGCTCAGTAATTGCTAAGTAAGGAGGGCTGAGGAAATATCTACAAATCCCTCCCACCCTAGACATAAACTGATTCAACTCCTCCCCCTGGGACGGTGCTAAAGAGTGTTCCATGCCAAAACAACTAGACACAGGGACAGTTTTTCCCTTGTGCCATCACTTTGTTGAACACTTAATTTTCATTGTACGGTCTTATATCTAAGCGTATTTACCCATGTTGTATGGCTGTAGTAGCAGAGGTGGGATTCAACTAGATTGCACCGGTTCAGGTGAACCAATTGTTAACTTTTTGTGTAGTTCAGAGAACCAGCTAATCCCATACTGGCTGGCCCTGCCCCACCCTTCCCAGGAGTCCCAGCCACCCAGGGGTGGGGTTCTACCAGTTCGCACCTGTTCGCTAGAACCGGTTGTTAACATTCTAAGCAGTTCGGAGAACCGGTTGTTAGAAGAAATTACTGGCCTAGTCCTGTAAGGCAGGCAGGCAGGAAACATTCTGGTGTTGCTTACAGAAACTGCCTCTCTGTTAACCCTTATTACATTCTTGGCAGGACTAGACTTCCTGTCTCAGGAACATCTCTGGAGTTTTTTCCCCTCCTTTGCTGGTACTTTGCTTGTGTGGAGTGACCATTCAAAGTTACAATGGCACTGAAAAAAGTGACTTATGACCATTTTTCACACTTACGACTGTTGCAGCATCCCCACAGTCATGAGAGGCCAGGCGAGGAGATGCGTGCCTCGATGTGAGTGATATTGAGTTGGCCACGCCCAGCCAATAACATGACCACCAAGCCATGTCCACCCAGTCACATGACCACCAAGCCATGCTCACCAACTAAGCCACGCCCACAGCACCGGTTGTTAAAAAAATTTAATCCCACCCCTGCAACCACCCTTTATCTCACCTTGCCCATCTTGGCCAACGCCTAGAGTCATGCCCATGGCATAGCAGCTGCTGCTGCTCTCTGGCTCCCTCACTCGCTAGCTGGCTTGCCTCGACCATGCAGCCCCCATGGCCCAGCCCGCTTGCCTGCCTTTGCCCTGGCTGGGCCACAAGGTACCTTCACCATTCTCCACTGCCTCCCATGTGGACCAGCTCCCTGCCTGGTGAGCCTTTGCACAGCAACAGCATTCTGCCTTCATTGTGGTACATTTGCGCCCAAGGCAGCCCTCGCCTCCCGCAGCTACTTCCGGCCTTTGTTGGTGCAGCTGGGCACGACTTGGTCACTCGCAGAGCAACCTGCTCTCCGCCCCAAGACACTGGCCTGCTGCCGCCACCTCGCTGGCCTGAACTGCCTGCCGTCGCTGTTGCTGCCTCATGGCTGAAGTGGCCTGTGCAGCACAGTGAAATTTAGCATGCTTCACAATGGGGGAGACGGGGTCCCCTCCTCCTGGAGCCCATTACAATGCAGAGACACAATGTGGGCTTGCCCCTAACAAGAGTAGTGGTGTCATCCACAACGAAGTTTGGGCCAGCAGGCTGGTGGCACCAGCACTGGCAGGTGGTTCAGGCCGACAATGAGGCAGCCATGGCCATGGCAGGCCAGTGTCTCAGGGCGGAGTCATGCCCAGCTGCACCAACGAAGACCAGAAGGAGCCACCTGCTGTTTCCTGCTGCAAAAATCTTTTTAAAAACCCTGTCGGGCAGCGAGACCCAGCAAGAGATGAAGTCCCAGAGAGTCAACCCCGGCTGCTTCTCTATGCCATTGCTGTTGCTGCACGAAGGTAAGTACAAGGGTGCTTCGCTCCCGCACTAAGGCTCCGGCCATCACCACCGCTGCTTTGGCCCACCTGCACCGCCCCACCTTGCCGATGTCTAGTTGGCCATGCTCACTCAGTCTCATGACACTGCCCCCAACCACGCCCACCCAGCTGGTCTTTAGGAAGAACCGGTTGTTAAATTAGTTGAATCCCACCACTGTAGAGTAGTAATATTATCCTTCTCACCTTCTCTACTACTCCCTTTTATTGGTACCATTATTGTGATTATTATTACCCTGTTTCTTTGCATGTGCACTGAGATCTTTCACACCAGAGACAAATTCCTTGTGTGAATAGTCACATTTGGTTAATAAAGCCTCTCCTTTCCTCCCCTCCCTTCTCCTCTTTGCACCAACCTGGCACCTCCATCTCCACCCCCACAACCAGGCTTCCTCCTTTCTGTGACACAGTGCAACCCCTCCCCCAAATGTGGGCATCTTGAAATGCAATCAGATCAACAGATGTCCCCTGGCAGGATGGACATTCAGCAAGAACATATTGGAGGCAAACAGCCGCACCGTCACCAGACCCGGCTCTTCAAATACCGTCATTCTTTATTCTCTCCAGACGGGGGCCTGGAGGCTGAGTTCCATCAATGTAGACTTTGGAGTCTGTCCCAGTTATCCTCCACTTGTGATCGTACCAGCGAGACTGGATGATGAAGCCCTTCAGAAGAGTGCCCGGTTTCGTCAGGGGAGGCGATTCCCAGTTCTCAGCTACTACCACAAAAAAAACGGGACGGTGGGTCCACCTTCTTTCTCATTCCATCCCTTTCACTTGCGGCACCCAATTTTGGTGCATAAACCAGCCATGTGGTTTAATCTATGCTTTGTCCTTTTCCTGTTTTTATTCTGTCCAACTGCCAACCCCCTCTTTCTTCTCCCTTCCCCACGAATTCTGTTTGCATGCTTAGCTGTTCACTCTAGCACAATGTTTCTCAACCTTGGCTGCTTGACGATATGTGGACTTCAACTCCTAGTATCAGCCAAACCTTTGGTGGCTCAAGCTGTTAAATGCTTTGGTGGCTCAGGCTGTTAAATGCCTGCTCTTAAGTTCCAGCTGTCTACAATTACTGTAGGCTCGAATCCCACCAGGCTCAAGGTTGACTCAGCCTTCCATCCTCTCGGGGTAGGTAAATTGAGGACCCAAGATTGTTGGGGGCAATTAGCTGACCTTGTAAAAATGCCGCTTAGTAATAAGCAGGCATATACAATGGAAGGAAGGCTATTGCTGAGCACATTGGGTTGTGCTCCAAACATTGTAAGCCGCCCTGAGTCTTTGGAGAAGGGCGGCATATAAATCTAATTAAAAAAAAAAGTTATCAAGGCTTAGAAATGCTGTTTTAGTGAATGTAAGTAGCCTCCCATTTCAGCACCATCAACAGCAACATCTTCTCCAACCTGAAGCGCTTGTGATGCTTATAAACTCCCAGCGTTCATATCCTCCAATACTGGAGAGCACTAGATAGAAGACAGAGATGACCCCCAGTGGCCACCTTCCTCATCTGTACCAGGAGATGCTGGGAACTGAACCAGCCAGCTCTGGCACACCCAACAGATACTCTAAACATGCCTGCGTCACCCTCACCAATCTGTACAGAATTATTTCATAGAAACAGAATAATAGGATTGCAAGGAAGCTTGGAGGTCTTCTAGTCCGAGCAGGAGACCCTCTACCATTCTAGACAAATGGCTGCCCAATCTCTTTTGAAAACCTCAAATGATGGAGCACCCACAACTTCCACAGGCAAGCTGTTCTAATTGATCAATAGTTCTCACTGACAGGAAATTTCTCCTTAGTTCTAGGTTGGGTCTCTCCTTGATGGTCTTTCACTCATTACTTCTTGTCCTGCCCTCTGGTGCTTTGGAGAATAGGGCAACCCTCTCTCCTCTGCGACAGTTCTTCAAGTGTTGGAAGACTATCATATTACCCCTAAACCTTCTCTTTGATAGGCTAGGCATACCTAGCTTCCTTAACCATTTTAAGGTAGTTTTACCTCCAGACCCTTCTTCATCTTTACAAGCTCCCTCAGAAGGAATTTGAGCATCACCAACCAGACAGCAGGGAAAAAAAAAACAGGCTAAGCACTGCTTAAGAATCAAGAATTCAGAAAGAAATGACTTTATCATGGTCATTAATCAGCACAAGAATGTAGAAATGTGTTTCGTTTGCTCCAAAAGGGGAACTTTCAGAATTTCACTTTTTCAGACAAATATGCAGAAACATAGCTATCATTCAAAAGTTCATAGTTCTCTAACTTTTGCAACACAGGTCAACAATATTGTCATTTTAGAAAATACATAACCAAGAAAAGTCTGCTTTAAAAACCAAAAGCTGTATGAAATGCTATAAAATAGAAAAATGGTTTGCAAAAACTGGGTATGAATCAGACTTATAAACAAAAATGCTTATGTTTTAAGGCAGGGGTCTCCAAACTTAGCCACTTTAAGATTTGTGGGCTTCGCCTCCCAGAATCCAAAACTTGGCCACTTTAAGACTTGTGAGCTTTGACTCCCAGAATCCCAAACTTGGCCACTTTAAGACTTGTGGGCTTCGACTCCCAGAATCCCAAACTTGGCCACTTTAAGACTTGTGGGCTTCGACTCCCAGAATCCCAAACTTGGCCACTTTAAGACTTGTGGGCTTCAACTCCCAGAATTCTGGGAGTTGAAGTCCACAAGTCTTAAAGTGGCCAAGTTTGAGGACCTCTGTTTTAAGGAAAGCATATCCAAAAAGTACATTCCTTTTCAGGATGAGTTTTTTTTTTAAGTCAAGTTTAAGGAGGTGCACTTGGCCAATGATCAAAAGGTGACATTGGGAGAGCCCCAAATGGATCCATTTGCACCCCCTCCCCAGGAATCTCTCTCCCCATCTATCTCCCTCCTTTGCTCATACAGGCAATGCTTCGCAGCAGCCAGCCCCTCGTGGGGCCCAACCGGAAACGCTGCCATGAGGATGAGCTGCTGTTGACTGCCGTCCTGGAAGGTGGGGAACGGGGCTTCATCCTGGACACCAGGTCGCTGCAGGCTGCGAAGCAGGCCCGGGTGATGGGGGGAGGCCTGGAGCACCGAAGCTGCTACCACGGCTGGAAGAGGCTGCACCGAGCGCTAGAGAGGTAAGTCCCGTTTATCTCTTTGTGCCCTAGCTGGCCCTGATGGAAAGGTATTAAAAGGAAATGTGTTGACCCAAAGGGGCGTGACACCAAAATAACCAAGTCACAAAAATAGAAGAAAGCCCCTTTAATGCCTCCAACTTGGTCCCAATGTCCAATTATCCTTGGCAGGATATCAACCTCTTAAAGAAAACAGCTTACGGAGGGAGTAAATGCAGCTTGCACCCAAAGTAAAGTTCATTTGAAATTTAAAAAACCCAACACATCACACGGAAGGAATTACTACAGCAGGCAAGGATGATTAATGGCAGACTTCTACCATATAATGCAGCAACCACAGTTGTGGGGAAGCCAAAACACAGATAAGCTCCAACAAGAATGCACACTTTGCTTCCAGCACCTTTGCCATGCGCAGTTTGTCCTTTTAACCAGTCCTCCCAGCTGCAGCCCATGAAGGGGATCAGGGCCCCTTCCTCCCCCGTAGACCACACCATTCACGTTTCTCCCTTATCTGCTCCTCCCTGCGTGCCCTAGGATGAAGAGGGGATGGCCCTGGGTCTTCCTCTGAATGCCCAGCCAGACTGTGCCCTTCCCCAGTTTCCTCCACAACCACCGGAGCCGCACTCCCACTCCCTGTCAGCTGTTCCATCTCTCCCTGGGAATCAGACTCCAACAGGGGCATGACAGGGAGACTCAGAAAGGGCCCAGCTAAATAATATTCTGAAAGCACCATGGAAGCCTCTCTCCCCCACTTTAAAACATACCTCTGTTATGCTTTCAGTGTATCATGACCAGGAAAAAGCGTAGCTGAAAAAAAAAACAACACAGGGAGCCCTCAACAAACTTGACCACTGATCAAAAGGTACCCTGGGAATTCCTTGACCTTGGTGTGACCCATACCTCTGATGTGGACCGGTTGCTTTCGTGGTATGGAGACAATAACTTGGTCTTCAACACCAATAAGACCAAGGAGCTGATAGAGGACTATAGAAGGAACAGATCAGACCTCCAGCCCTTGCTTATCAATGAAGACCGAGTGGAGCAAGTGGCCAGTTTTAAGTTTCTGGGTGTTACCCTAAAAGAGGACCTGATCTGGGGAGCTCACATTGCAGCCCTGGTCAAAAGGGCCCAGCAGAGATCACACTACCTGAGGCTTCTCAGAAAACAACAACTGGATGAAAAACTGCTGGTGACCTTCTATCGCTGCACCATAGAGAGTATCTTAACTTACTGCAGCTGTGTGTGGTTTGCCAATTGCACAGGGGCAGACAGGACGGCACTCCAGAGGGTTAACATCATTGCCCAGAGGATCATGGGTTGCCCTCTCCCCTCTTTGGAAGAACTTTAGAGCTCCCGCTGCCTTAAGAAACTTCAAAACATCCTCAAAGATCCATCTCATCCTGGGAACCCTTTTTTTGAACTATTACCATCTGGCAGGATAATAATAAAAACATGGACAAATAGGCTGAAAACCAGCTTCTATCCCAGGGCAGTAGGTCTGTTGAATTCTACTGTATAGTGCAGTGTTGGTGTGGTGTTGGGGGGGGGGGTTTCAATTCAATGCTTGGAGTGTGTAGGATGTGTGTTTGTGTTTATTTTCATGGTCATGATGTGCACTGAAGATGGTGTTTGATTTCATTGTACCAGGTGCAATGACAATAAAGTAAACTAAACTAAGCAGGTGAACCAGCCTAAAAATGATCCCTTCCCCAATTAAGTCAAGGATGAGCTGTGAAAGACTGGCGCTTAGGTTAGATTTTTTGTAATCTTGGCTAAGAATGATTGAATAATATGTTTCTCAATCAGCCCTGAAATCTTCCAGAAACAATGTGAATTTTAGACCAACATATCTGGAGGGCATTAGGTTAACAAAATATTTAGCACTGTCCCTGATTAATTATGGGATTCTTCTCCACCGTTAGAGAAGCTGTGGAAGAAACCAGCCTGATAACCCGCAATCACTGCTCTTTGCAGATTGCTTAAAGTGAAAGGAGTATTCCATAAAACAAATACCTTTTTTTTTAATTAAGTGACTGCCTGGGAAAAAGATTAAAATTAGTTAACTCAGGGGTGTCCAACCATGGGAACTTTCAGATCTGTGGACTTCAACCCCCAGCTGGGCAATCTTGGAAGTCCACAGGTCTTAAAGTTCCCAAGTTTGCTCTAACCTTGCTCTAACTCAAGGGTCTTCAAACTTGGCAAGTTTAAGACTTGTGGACTTCAATTCCCAGAATTCCTGAGCTAACATGACTGGAGGAGGAATTCTGGGAGTTGAAGTCGACAAATCGTAAAGCTGTCAAGTTGAAGACCCCTGCTCTAACTCATATTTGTAACAACCTGACTAGGTATTCCCCAGGTGATCAACTGGCCAGTAGTTTCTTTTGCAATTCTCTCCCATCACAGATCCCCCTTTTTAGTTAGCAAGAGAGAGAAAGAGAGAGAGAATAAAAGTCTTCAGTCCAGAGAAGATTCATGTGCAGATTTTCAATGTAGTCAAGCCCTTCAGCATACTGGAGGCTTAGTAAGGGAGGGAAATCCCTCCCTTAGTAAGGGAGCGAAACAGCGACAACAAACAGTTGGAGAAATGCAAATACCAGTAATGGTTTTTGTTTTTGTTTTATAAAAAAAAAATAATGGAGACAGTATCTGCTGAAAAGGGCTCACTCATGTACTGGCCGCCTCCTTCACCTTGTGCCTTAACTCTGATCACTAGAATTTTTCTAGTGGCCCATGTTAAGGGAACATTTGTCCCACACAGCAGTTGAAAATAAAATATAAAATCCTGGTCTAGCAAGGGAATAGAAAACAGAGTTAGAAAATCAGATACTCTCAGTCATATTTTTACTTTCTGCAAGAAAGAGGTGTTTCCGAAGTTGAGGTTGGTAGGTGTTTATATTCAGTGGCTGCTTATATCTAAGTGGCTTTTCCTATCCAGAAAGATGGACACCTGTGAAAGTTTAAACTTCACTTTCTCATATAACGAAATCAAACACCATCTTCAGTGCACATCATGACCATGAAAATAAACACAAACACACATCCTTCACACATTGAATTGAAACCCCCATGGCACCGCACCAACACTGCACTATACAGTAGAATTCAAAAGAGCTACTGCCCTGAGATAGAAACTGTTTTTCAGCCTAAACTCCCCTCCCCTATTAACTGAAACTCACTTTCTCCAGCCCTGACTGTAAGCTGTCCTATTCTCTGACCCAATCGGTTCTCCCTTCTCCTCCTCTTTCTCCTCCCTCCCCATCTCTCAGGGGTCGCTCCCTCCAGGAAAGCTTCATCAAGCTGGTAGAAGCCTGCAATGACCTTTCTCCCCACATGGACCGCTGGCTGAGCAGGCTGGAAGCCTCCAAGTGGTTGTCCCATGTCAAGGAAGCCTTGAATGCTGCCTGCCTGGCAGCCCAGTGCCTGGAAAGGTAGTATTGCATTTGGTCCTTTCCTCCAGGAAGGGTCTGGAGAGGAGCGGTTTGGGCAAGTCCCCTTTGGGATGGGGTCATGTCAGGGAGACAGTCATGTCACTGGAAGCTGTGTGTCTTGCTCCAGAGAGGAGGCTTGTGTCCTGGTGCATGGAGCTGAAGGGAAAGATGCCACCTTGTTGGTGACAGCTCTTGCCCAAGTCATCCTGGATCCAACCTGCAGGACATTGGCCGGCTTCCAGGGACTGCTGGAGCGGGAATGGATACAGGTACTAGCATGAGGCAGTTCAAAGGGGATTGGCATGCTGGCTGGGGAATTCTGGGAAATGAGGTCCACGCTTCTTAAAAATTGCCACGGCTGGAAAACAAGAAAGTGCATCTTTTTATCTCAATGGTTCCTAGCAGGGGTGGGATTCAAAGTCTTTAACAACCGGTTCTGTGGGTGTGGCCAGGTGGGCGTGACCAGGTGACTGGGTGGGCGTGGCTTCTTCTTCTTTTTGCAGCACTCCTCCCCCATTTTTTTTTTGCCTCCTGGGCCTCAGGGAAGCCTGGGGGGGGGGCGTCTTTACTCCCAGAGGCTTCCCTGGGGCCCAGGAAGGCAAAAAACAGAGCCTGGTGGAGCCTCACAGGGCCCCTCCATACTACATTTTTGGGTCTACTGGGCCTCAGGGAAGCCTCCTTCCCTGAGACAGTGAGGAAGATCCTGGTTGATCCTCAGAACAGCCAATTGTTGGGAGGGGAAAAGAAATACGTTAAGAAGTGACTGGGCGGGGGAGAATGCAGTCAGCAATGTCGCGCATGCATGATAAGGACTGACTGGGAGGGGAGGGGAAGGATGGGCGGAGAGGGGCAGGGCCAGCCAGGGGCATGATTTGCCAGTTCTTTGAACTGTGCAGAATCATAACAACCAGTTCCATAGAACCAGTCTGAATCGGTAGAATCCCTCCCCTGGTTCCTAGTAGTAATACGGACAGAATTGCAAAATTGTAATTGGGATTTAATTCTTTCCAAGCACAGGCATAGGGCATTTATGTTATACATTGCTCATCAGATTCTAGTCCGCTTACAAGATGGAAGTTAAAAGATACCTTAACCATGGCTTAGTGTGGTGTGATAGCACAGCCACTGATTATCATCAAGCCAGTGCAGGGAGCCTCTGGCCCTCCAGATGTGGCTACAGTACAATTTCCACTGTTCCAAGCCTTTAACTCCTTGCTGGGAATTGTACTTTTTGCAGGACCTCGGACTCCCCGTCTCATCCTATACGGAAAAACAGGCTCGTATGACACAAGTGGACCTTTGGTCATAAGGAGGAGCAGTTTAATTCTTACTGATATTTATGGGGTTCTTTGATTGACTTCATTGAGTTTTGATTCTTGTTGAAAGCATTGTCTCCTGCCCTTCCCTCCCCCTGCATGTTACTGGTAGACGCTTTTCGAGTTGCCAACCTTTTTGCTCTTACAGGCCGGGCACCCCTTCCAGCTCCGCTGTGCCCACTCTGCCTATGCGCACACCCGGCTCAAGCAAGAGGCACCTACCTTTCTCCTTTTCCTCGACTGTGTCTGGCAACTGGGGCGTCAGTTTCCCTTCTCACTGGCGTTCAATGAGCATCTCCTGCTGGCACTCTTTGAACATTGCTACGCCTCTCCCTACAGCACATTCTTGGGCAACAACGAGAAAGAAAGGTAAAACAGGAGCAGGCCAAGGCTGGAGCAGGCAGGGTGGAGGGTGCCAGTTTGGGAGAGCAGGGTGAACTAAGAGGGTTCAAAGATTCCCGCTGAGGGCCGGGCATTTTGTGCCAGTGAAGATTCTGCCTCCAGACTTGAAAGACATGGAGAGATGGCCTTGTACTTGATTTGGCCTCTTCAAATATCTCAGGTAAAGAAATCTGCAATCTTAGAAATCACAAGATACTCTAAGCAACCCCCCCCCCACACACACACACTGCGAGAACTCTCCCCACACTTCCAAGAAATGTTGCACGGGATTTAACACCAGGACATGATGTTCTCCAGGAAAAAATCAACCTGGGAAACTGGAATGGTTTCACTTGCAAGGAAACTTCACAGCAGCCATTTTTGCAGGGAAGGGGACACCAAGATTTTAGAGCCTCCTGACTGGTGGTTCTCATCACTTCTACCACAGAAATGGCTAAACAAACTGTGATAAAACACTCGGGTGAGAGATCCACAGAACCAGGGTTCAAAGGAGCCTGCTGTCAGTTACCCCCATTTAAATCATGAGTCTGTAGCTGAACTTCCAAAACTTAAAAGATTTATTAGCAGTAAACATGCTGGCACCGCCTGGGTGTAGCCGACTCTGAGGCACATTATTCATTGTCACCCTTGACCCTGGTTTTCCCCCCCTACCCCCTGGGTGTATTGTAATTCATATTCTCCAATGGGAAACATCCATAGCCAAGAGTCATCAATCATGCTCTCCAGTTAGAATTTTGCACAGCAGAACCTTCGGTCACCTAGAAACTATCTTTGAAAACATTTATGGAATGCACTTTCACTTTCCAAGCTGCCACCCTGCTCCCCCCTCCCTTTTTGTTGGCAACTCTAAAAAGACCACAGAAATATTTTATGAGTTGACACCTGCAGTGTGTGGTCAAGATGGCAGTCACAGCAGTGGGATCAAAGCTCACCTGTTTGTGTGCATCATATGTGTACTGCAGTTGGATCTACAATCATACCTTTACAGTCACCACATTGACTTTTCCCACCAGAATTTGTGGACATCCCTACCAAAGCTCCTTGCTTGTGGCTCCAGTTCAAGGCATAGCATTAAATAAAAACAAATCCAGGCTGGCCAGTGTTCCTTGTAGCTCGGAGCCCTATTCATAAAAAGATATATGTCTAATCCTGGTTTATTGATCCGAGTCAACTATGGCTACTGAGGGGAAACGTGCAGGGAGTTCTCGACTTGTGAGAACTGGAATCAGAATTTCTGTGGCTAAGCAAGGTGATTGTTAAGTGAGTCACACCCGATTTTACCTTTTCTGCCACAATCAAGAGAAACACTAGTTAAGTGAATCATGTGGTTGTTAAGCGAACCAGGCTTCCCCGTTGATTTTGCTTGTCAGAAGCAGCTGGGAAGGTCACAACTGGCAATCACATGATCCCAGGAAACTGCTAGTATCATAAATACATGCCAGTTGCTAAGTGCCTAAATTTTGATCACATGACTGTGGTGATGATGCAACTGTCATAAAAGTGAGGGTTGGTTCCAGGGGTGGGATTCAACTGGTGTTACTACTGGTTCGGTGATTACGTTTTGCTGTGCGCGCATGTAAAAAGACCTTAAGCTGTGCCGCCTGGACAGCTGACAAGCGCAGCACGCAGGTCACAGCGTTTGAAAAGCCTTTTTTCCTGCTTTTTCAACCTCAGCTGTGCCGCGCAACGCAGCTGAGGTTGAAAAAGCAGGAAATAAAGGACAGGTAAGAACCCAGGCGGGTGGGTGGGCCCAACAGCAGCAGACACAGAACCAATTCAGTGCCTGCTGATCTTCAGAGCTACCGGCTCTATAGAACCAGGCAGAACTGGTAGCATCCCACCCCTGGCTGGAGTGCTGTTGTAACTTTGAAGGTTGCTAAATAAATGTTTGTAAGATAAGAGCACCTATACCTGTAATTATTTCATGCTTTTACACCTCCAACAACCCCATTTGAGTCAAGTTCTGCCCACAAGAGGGGACACCTCAAAGAAAGGGAGGCGGGGAATCTAAACATGTTAGATTTCATTTGCTTCTGTCAAGTCTTCCCCAAATATCCAATTGTATTTTTGTGGAGCACTTGTCCCCCATTATCAGATTAATGTAGTATTCCTTCCCTAACATAGCGGGCTCCTGGTTGGATGTGATTAGGAAGTTTGCTAGAGACCTCTGGGAATTGAAGTGAACACATCTTCAAGTTGCCCAGGCTGAGAAACAGTGTTCCATGCCTACCCCAATGAGGGACTAAAATGCTGCTGGCTTCCCTGCAGGCGGTTGTGTGAAATGAGGGAGAAGACCCACTGCCTCTGGCCCTGGATAAACCAAGCGGAGAAGTACCTGAATCCCCTCTACATGTACAACCCCCTGGCCATCTGGCCCTCTGTGGAGCCACAGAGCTTGGTGCTCTGGCAAGGTAGGGGCACCACCCACCATTCCTTTTTACCATGTAAAGTACAAACTCACATTATGAGTTTTGGAACAAGCACTCGCATGCGAAAGACATCGTAATTGGGATTAAATTAAGCCTTTCAGATCCCAGAGTTTCATAGGCCAACATCGGCAAGATGGTTTGCTCCGTCTGGAAGTTTGAGTCATGGCAACTGAACTTTTCTTGTTGGTTTGAGGCATTTTCTGCTCATCCAAGCAGCTTCATAAGTCAGAGCAAGTTGATTACGCAGAGTCGTTGGCAACTCCTCCTGCACCAACCTCAGAGGTTTCTACCCCAAAGTGCATGGTAAGAGGTTGAGGAAGACTTTCAGTCATCCAGGTAAAGTTGTCTGAGTTCATCATGGCAACTGGACTTTTTTTGGTTGGTTTCAGACATTCCACACTTTGAGGAGGAAACCTGAGGTCAGTGCGGGAGCAGTTGATACATTCCAATGGCTCTCTGCCTATTCAGATTCCCCTAAGCAACTTGGTCAGGCTGAAGCTGCCTGGATAAGCAGTGAAACATCTCAAACCAACAAAAAAAAAGAAGTCTTACTTTTGTAAGAATCCTCATCAACATGAGTTTGCTCAGGCTGATGCAATAATTCCAGAGATTTTTAAGAGGGCTGGAAGATGTCTGAACATATGCATTGCAGAATTTTGTAGAGCCCTTGCCTTATGACCAAAAATAGAGACCAAAAATTTTGTTATTAAGCAAGACAACTTGTAACCTTTCCTGTTGCTTCCCCATTAATTTGCTTGTCAGAAGCTGACTGGGAGTCAGAGATTATGATTACCTGATCCTAGGACACTGCAACTGTTGTAAATATATGCCAGTTGCCAAGCACCCAAATCATGATTATGTGACTGCAGGGTCACAATATTCATAAGTACAAAAAATGGTTGTATCTTTTTTCAGTTATCATAATTTCAAATGACTCTAAATGAATGGATGTAAGTCAAGGACTGCCTGTAATACAGAATCAACCTTACTAAAAACCTAACAATTTCAAGAATTTCAACTGTCTGAACATCAGCAGATATTCCAAATCACATCTGATGGCAGAAACTAAAACCTCACCCACCTACCTACTTGGCTGCTTGTTTCCTTTACATGCTTTTAAGAGATATACAAATTCACTTGTAAAAAACATGCCTAACCATTTTATCAAATCCTGGATCTTCTCTTTAAAGCTCTCTACATCTAGATTTCAGAGTGAAAATTTCAATCTTCTGCTAAATATATTTGTAAACCTGCAATTTTGAAGGATATCTATATACATCTTTTTACATCTTAAATGTAAAAATAAACAATGTCATTATCAACCCCAGTTCTTCCTGGGTAATTATGAAAGATTTGACTACACCACCACCACCCCCCCAAGATGTTGGGGCTGGAAGCTAAGTGAGTGTAATGGCTGAGGTTCTTTATAAAGAATTGCTGCAAAGGTATAAAAGATTACTGTTTGTCTTTGTGAAAGAGATGGATAACTGGGCATTATTCTCCCTGCAGGCTTATTTCTCCGATGGGTCCGTTCATCCCACCATCTTGATGAAGCATGGGCAGAAATTCAGCAAATAGCAATTAATAGCCAAACCTATTCACAACAGTTGCACAGAGCAACGTGAAAGTACACTGCCACACCCTCTTTTTAGATCAAATTGGCTGGTCACCCCAAAAGAGGAGACCTGAAAAACAGAGGGAGAGCTGCTGACACAGAGCCACCAAGTGCAGAAACAAGCACTTTGTCTGTGGCATTGAGAAGACTGTGGACATGTAGATGTATTTCCCAAGCCTTTTTTTTTTACTGTTACAAATAAAATACAGCTCTTTAAATCTATGTTTTAGATCAAGGAAATGCAGAACACAAGATAAGTCTTCCTGGTAATGAGAAAGTCATCTGGATGCTCACATGTAGCACCCCAACTTGGAGCCAATAGCTATGCTTGGACAATAAAGCTGACATGACTAAGCTTTTTAAATGTTAATATTAGTGAAGCCTAATCTGTTCTGGATGGGGAATTCTGCAAGTTGAAGTCTACTCTACCTAAAGTTGTTAAGGTTGAAAAATGCTCCTCTAACTGACCCAATAATTTCACAATATCCTGTAAACCCTGGAGTATGTAGCACTTGGGCTTTACTAAGCAAAACCACCAATATGGAAACCCCTGATGATAACACTGAAGCCAACAAATCATACACATGATGGAAACGGTATTAAAAAATAGCAATTACTTGTACCTAATTAACATTCATACACATTTCTTTTCATGTTATAAAGGAAGAATTTATTATCCATGTCTCACATTATAAATAAGGCAACTGCAGCTGTTCCAAGAGTGTACAAGTAGGGAGATTCTCCCACAGAGAAGAAGCAGCAGCTGCAGCAGGCCATCCTCTAATTTGGTTTGGCCCTTAAGCATCGTTCAGGACGAGCAAGATTTCCATCCTGCTGGAACTGCAAAGAGGCATCAGAGTGCAAAGAAATAGCTGGATCAGACTTCAAACTCGAATTCAAAGTATTGGGGGTCGAAGTAATGGATGCGGACGTACCCATCCTCCCCACCACTGCTGTAACTAGAAACAGAAAAAAAAAGGTGTGAAATTCCTTGGGCTCCTGGTCCCAGTCTTGATGAAACCAGAAGTACCCATGATGCTTACCTCTTCCCATCAGGGTGGAAAGCAACGCTATTAATTGGCCCAAAATGGCCTTTGACTCTTCCAAACTCTTCCTCGACGCCCAGGTGGAAAAATCTAGAACCGTAAGCAGGATACAGAGGCAGACACCATTAGAAATGAACACCGAGCAACTCTTCAGCGTAACTTGCTTGTCTTTTGAAACCAGAGCTGGGTTTCATGGGGATGCAGCAGGAGGGTGAATCGATGCCACATCCCTCATGACCAGAGGATAAAACAAGCTCACCTGGCCTCAAACTTTCCAATTCTGGTGGAGGTGGTTGTCACATCCATGGCTTCCTGTCCACCACCTAACACCACCTGCCAGAAGAAAAATAAACTGGCTGAGATCCAGTTTACATTCCTTTCCCCCCCCCAACACTTTATTGCGTTTTTCCCGTTTATACATAATACCCTTACTAATTGAACAATACTGTGACAATATATATACATTTATACATCCTATCCAATCTTTCAATACACACTACTTCCATACCCTCATAACTATTGTATACATGATTTACATTTCCTATTCTTATGTCTATTGTCAATCCAGATATACCATGTTTCCCATATTGCATTGTATTCCATGTCAGTTTTCCCTTTTAGTTCCATAGTTAATTTGTCCATTTCCACGCACTCGAAGATTTTTTTTAATGATTAAACCCTTTGGGAGGTATGGTGTTTTTCTTCCAGTACTGGGTGTAGGAAATTCTAGCTGCTGTTGTAATATAAGATATTTTCTTTTCCTGTTATAGTTTCTTTTTATTATTCCTAAGAGAAATAGTTCCGGGACGAAATCTATTTTATTTTCAATTAACTCCTCTAACCACATATGAATCACTTTCCAATATTTCTTCGCTTCGGGGCATGACCACCAAGAATGAAAGAAGGTACCTTGTTGATGTCCACACTTCCAGCAATTTGGTTTTAGGTTTGGGTAGATCTTAGCCAATCGTGAAGGCGCCATATACCAACGATAGAACATTTTGTGTTGGTTTTCTTTATAAGCTGCCGATTTTGTTATTTTATTTATTAATTTATTTATTAATTCGACTTATATGCCGCCCCCCTCTCCCGAAGGACTCGGGGCGGCTTACAAATTAAAAACAACACAACAATAAATTAGATAAAAACCAGATTAAACAAATTAAGCCCAATTAACACTAAAATATAATTGGTATTCCAAATCTTTTCCCACTGTTCTAATTCAATAGTACGTCCAAAATTTCTACCCCATGCAATCATTGATCCTTTTACAATCTCCTCTACCCCATTCTAACAAGTGTTTATATATTTTAGATAATAATTTTTCATCTGGGCCCAGTTTACATTCCTTTGATTAGGAGAGAATATGCCAACAGATCAGCTTAGTGTCATGGCTTAAAATCTGGTTGCCTCTCTAAGGAAACTTGGCTCATTTGCTGAGTTCAGAGCCTTGTCATTTGATTTCCCAATGTTTTCCCATTTCCTGTACAGCAATCAAGCAGAGACATGAAGTTGCCAAGAAAGAAAAGCATCCAGAAGCAAACACATAGACACGTCCACCTCACAGATAAACTTACCTTTGTACACTTACCCACACAACAGCCATACAATTCTCACCCTAAGGAGATCTCACAAATATATAAGGGGAATATAAGGGGGGAGAAACCCAACATGTTGCCCACCAACATACATGATCAAAGATGGGGGAAAGTGCTGCGGAGTTCACCGGCCGTTCTGTCCGGAATGTCTTTAGGTGGTCAAGATTTGTGGAATCAAAGAGCTGCAAGAGAAATAGATCTTTCAGGGTCTTTTTGGGGAGGCACTAAACTTTCCCAGTATCATCTGAAAAATGCCAATTACAGCATCAGTCTCAAGCAGCACAATACAGCCACTTACCAGTCCTGTGAACAGCAGTTGCCCCAACAAAGCATTGCTTGGAAGCTGAACAAGGCAACTAGAGTAAGCCCAGTAAACCAAAAACAGAAACAAAACCAAACTCTTCCTGAGAGTTGAAAAAGCTTCCAGGGGCTACTAATTTGTGTGCCGATGCTTGCATTTACAATTGGTAGGAAGGAGGCCAGTATGGCAATGGGTGTTTTAAAGAAAACGTATTAAGAAATTGTCTCCAGCAAGAGGCCCATCCTCAATTTGCTGACTGAGCCCTAACAACTCCTCTGAAATTCCAGTCATGAAAGGGGACTTTTGGGAGCCAGATTTTAGGGCCCTCCCACTTCTCCTTCCTTCTCTACCTCCGGAGCTGCTCAGTTTAGGCATCAGTAAAAGAAGGTTAGATTTTTTTTTTTTTAATTACATTTATATGCCGCCCTTCTCCGGAGACTCAGGGCGGCTTACAATTTTTGGGATACAACCCAGTGTGCTCAGCAATAGCCTTCACTCCATTGTATATGCCTGCTTATTACTAAGCGGCATTTTTACAAGGTCAGCTAATTGCCCCCAACAATCTTGGGTCCTCAATTTACCTACCCCGAGAGGATGGAAGGCTGAGTCAACCTTGAGCCTGGTGGGATTCGAGCCTACAGCAGTTGTAGGCAGCTGGAACTAAAGTGCAGGCAATTAACAGCCTGAGCCACCATATTAATTTTCATATTAATGAAAATTACCACCAAAGAGAGAAATAATGATCTGATTGAGGGTTAGAGCAAAACTATTTATTATCTCCAAACTTGCAAAAGTAATAGGAAGAGCTAGCTTGTCTAAGCAGCCTCTCTTCCTGGGAGAGGTAATTGAAAAATGCAGGTCAAGCATAGGAACCACCCTTTGCAGCAAGCAAGCAAGAGCGACTCACCTTGGCAGTGTTATCCTTGGAGGCAGTGACAAACATTGTCATATCTCTGGAAGTCTGGATGTCATTGATCTGCTTTGTATGTTCTTTGACGTTCATGAGGACCTCTCCTGACTAGAAGAGAAGAAAGGAAAGGCACTGCTACTTTGCTCCAACTTGCTTGGTCTGGTGCTGGGGTCTGCAACCTGTGGCTCCGGAGCCACATGTGGCTCTTTTGGCCCTCTGCTGCGGGCCCGTTGGCTGATCGCACCACCGGCTGGCCCCGCCCCTTCCCTCCCCGTCACTCCTTGCCTGACCTGAGAAGGGGGATGGAGACTCGCTCCATATTCCAGAGCAGGAGGTGACTGGGTGGGTGGAAGTGAGTGACATCGAGCTGGCCACACCCACCCAGTCACACCGGTTGTTAAATTATTGGCTCCTGGGGTTTTCTTTTCTGTGGGAAACGGGTCCAAACGGCTCTTTTGAGTGTTTAAGGTTGCAGACCCTTGGTCTAGTGGTTAAGGCAGCAGGCTAGAAACCAGGAGATTATGAATTCTAGTCCCACCTTAGCCATGAAAGTTGGCTGGCTAACTTTGAGCCTGTCACTCTCTCAGCCCAACCATCTCACAAGGTTGTGGGGAAAATAGGAGAAGGAAGGAGTATTAGAAATCTTCATCACCTTGAGTCATTTATAAAAATAAAGGTGGGATATAAAATATGAATATACGAATATGATACAATCATCATGTTACATACAGAATAATCAATAAGTAGTCGATTATATTACTTCAGTCCTTCATATAACTATCAGTCAGCAAGGACCGCCCAAAGGGATGCTCTGAAGTTACATGAAATCACACCTTGAAGCTAAATTAAGCACGGCAATAATAAAGCAGGGTGCCCAGTGAGAATTCTTGGTTCAGTCCTTGAATCCCACACTGGATAAATATCACCTAAGATATCCAGAGTAAAAAGAAATATTGGCAGGATTATCATCCTCTTTTTGAAGAATGCAGGAGACTCAGCGGAGAGATGGCCATCTTGCTTAAATCAACAAAAGGCAAATCGAGTTACTTAATAAAGTTGTAAGGGACCTTGGAGAACTTCTAGTCCAACACCCTGCTCAAGTATGAGACCCTATACCAAGGGTGTCAAACTCACAGCCCGAGTTTGTCATGCGCTGCCCACAACCATGCCCAGTTTAGTGAAGGGGAGTGAAGATTGCGATACATCATGTGGCACCGCCGTGATGACACGAATTTGACACCCCTGCCCTATGCCGTTCTGGACCAATGGTTACTTTTAGTTACTATTCTCCAGGAGACATTTGGGTGTTCCCAAGAGTAGCCCTGGAGGAAGAAAGCAGAAACTAGAGAGAAATGAAGACAACCAGAAGCTGCAAATGACACCCAATAATTTAATGACACCCAACTTCTTTTGAATTGTTTCATTTTCACAGGCCAACTTATCAAAGTAGTATCAAAGACCTGTTTGAACTTGAAAATGCCCTTTACCCCATGAAGCTTGTTTGAACAAGATGGGTGGACCAGGGAAGGGTCCCCTCTCAGAATTAAGTCTCCCTTTGGTTTCAAGTTGGCTGGAGTCATCAGTCAAGAGTCTAAGAGTGGGAAATAAGATGGCTGTCATCATTAATCACTAAGGGCTCTTGTAAGGCTCTCATCTGCAGATCAACGCTCTGGTTAAAATTGGGCTTTAGAGAATAGGTGAGTTAATTGTTGGTGTACAACCCTCCCTACTCCTTAGCAACATCCCTTCCTGATCTGCTGGATTTCATGACCAGAGACCCGAAGATTTTTACTTCTTGGGAATTTCAATTTGCCGCTTAGTGATATTGAGTCCAGGAAGTTCAGAAGATCATGGCCTGCATGGCAACGATTGACTTATTCCAGGTCAGGGAAGGCCTGATATATTCCAGTAGTTGAAATCTATCTTTTGTCTATGGGTGGTTGCAGTGTGATTTGGCACAGGAGGCTACTGTCATCAGTTCGCTGCCACTGAATTACTTCCCAACTCTTTACATCACCCTATCACAACCACCATGTAGGAAGACATAATGGCCATTTAATCATCCCAGGCAACTAATGAATGAAACACGAGATGTTCACTGAAGATCTGGTGAACAGCTCAGCTGAGGGGCTCTTCCTGGACTCACAGCTGCAGCTCCAAGAACGGGTGACACAATCCATGAGGGCTTTGGTCCAGCTCCATTCAATATACCAGTTGTATCTCTTCCCGGATTGGCCCTCCAGTCACTTGTGCTCTGATCACCTCATAATTTGACTATACCAGGGGTGTCAAAACTCGCGGCCCCTGGGCCGAATGTGGCCCACGCCTGGTTTAGCAAAGGGGGGAAAAGTCCTGATACGTCACGTGACACCGCCATGACAACATGAGTTTGACACCCCTGGACTATGCAATAAGGTTAACTTAAAAACTACTAGAAGGTACAGCTGCTCCAGAACAGGGGTCTCCAACTTTGGCCATTTTAAGCCTAGCAGACTTCAACTCCCAGAATTCCCCAGCCAGCAAAGCTAGCTGGAGAATTCTGGGAATTGAAGTCCTCCAGGCTTAAAGTGGCCAAGGTTAGAGACCCCCTGCTCCAGAATACTGTGGCAAAAAACAGTAATCCAAATGTTTTGGCATGCGCATGTGACTGCACAAGTTGCACTGGTTACCAACAAATTTCATCAGCAGATTTAAAGGGTCATTTGCCCGTAATATCTTTTATGGCAGAGAGCAACAGATCACCTATTTGCTATAGTTTCTATCTCTCTCAAGATTGGATAGAGTTGGTGAACCTTAGGTTCCCTTGGTCAATTTGGGTCATCTATCGCCACCCAAAGAGCATGTTTTGGTGGCTGCCTTCTGGAATGATTTGGCTCATTTGGCTATAACCCTGTTGATGCTCACAAGTCTTTAAAAATGGATCTGCCCTCCCAGACTTTGGGGGTAGGGTGACTGTGATGTCCCACTGTTTTGTACTTGATGTTGGAGTAAGTAAACTGGAAACTGCTAAACACACTGACAAAAATATGACTGATTTGCCCAGCTGAGGCTGATTACTTTGTGATGGTAATACTCTTCCTGAATCCATACCAACCTTTGCACTGAACTGGTTCAACTCCCCATTCTCATGCCCAACAATGATGAATTCCCCAAGGGGACCCCAAACTGCACTGGTAATTTTGGACTCGCTGCAGGGGATCTTCATGTAAGGTTCATTGTCCTCTGAAGATCAAAGGAAAAAAAGATAGATTCATTAACACCAACTTTGAGGAAGGAAAATTTCCCCACCCTAACCTGACTCTAACCTACACCCGAAGGTCTCACCAAGCTGGCTGGAGTCTCGAAGGTCAAAGAAGCTCACAAAACATTGGTAGCCCATTTGCTTATCTGTGGAAAACATGATGATATTCCCTCCAAAGTCAAAGCCACAAGTCCTCACAGCTGAGTTGGTCTTGACTAAAGCAAGTTGCTTTCCTAAAGAGGGGATGAAACACAAGCAGTAAGTACGAACAACCTGAGAAACTCACTGGTCCCTCAAACTCAGAATTATCTCCTCCCAGGGTCTCTAAGCTTCAGGTTTACAGAAAGTGTCTACACACCACCTACATACCCTAGTCAGCTCCCAGAATTCTCCAGCCAGCATAGCTGGCCTAGCTGGCCGGAGAATTCTGGGAGTTGAAATCCACAAGTCTTAAAAGTTGCCAAGTTTGGGGACCCCTACTGTAACTCAAGGACTACCTGTACTGTAAAAAGGCAAGTGCAGCAAGAAAAAACGAGCATTGCCACATTGCCTTAGCACAAAAGCGAAGAGGGCTATTTTTCGCCCAGTGAGATCAGCATGCTCCTTCCCCTCACCCTCCCCTCCAAGAATTCTCGATAGCAATAGCACTACAGCTTCATAGTGGCTTACAGACCCCTTTAAGCCAGGGGTGTCAAACTCAATGTCATTGAGGGCTACATCAGGGTTGTGTTTGGCCTTGAGGGGGGGGGGGGGGGCAGCATGGTGTGTCAGGGGGCGCCTGTGGTGGCCTGAGTGCTCAGCCAGCAAAAATGGACTCCCAAGCTCAGTTTTCGGCTGGGACGGCCTCCTGCAACACGCAGCCCTCGGAAGTTCCATTTTTGCTGGAAGAAGCACCGCGGGCCACTCCTTAGCTATTTCCAGGGTGGCCCCGCAGGCCAGACCTAAGCACCCCACAGGCTGGATCCAGCCCCTGGGCCTTGAGTTTGACACCCCTGCGGTCAGCCCCGGATCCATCTTGACTTTGTCTTGGGAGTTTTGAATCACATGGAGAGTTTAATTGGAACGCTGACATCTGCTCTCAGTGGTTCAGCGTCAGCATATTGCCCCCAACAATCTGGGTAGATGCTGATTCAGACAAGACCCCCCCACTACAATTTGTAAACATGTTTACAATATCCACACATGAATCCTAATGTTCCCATGAGTTTCCAGATGCAAATTCTGTATCAGAACACAAAGGCAACTCCATTCTCCTCCCACCTGACATTACATTTTTCACCTTGCATAATCAGAACGTTTTTCCTACTTCTCATATATTGTCATTTACCTGTTTCACAGTCCCAGAGTCGACAACTGTTGTCTGCTGAGCCGGTCAAGACATGTCTTGTGTCCCCTGAAAAAGCAGTCAAGGAACCACGCAAAATACATGAGGAGCAGCAGGAAATAGAAATGAACTACTACATGATTAAACAAATAAACCCTGTGAATTAAATACACATACACAACTAAAACTTTGTCTGTAATCTTTAACTGGGCAAAACAGTGCAGTGTAGAACAAAATGTTTTCAACCAAGGAACCTCAAATGGGTTAACTTACAGAATGCATCCAAAAGCCGGAACCCAGTATTCCTGTGAAATTGACCTTTAGCAAATGATGTTATGACAAACATGATCATAAAGCATTTTATGACAGAATGCAGAATGAAATAAAACATTTCCTATGATCAACTATTGTCATTTGACTGTGCTGTACAGTTCAACATGGGTTACTTCCAAGACATTAAAGAATCTGGTAGGAAAATACCTCTGAAAACAATGACACAATGATTCATGGGTTGTTGTGTGTGTGTGTGTGTGTGTGACAGAGAGAGAGACAGACAGACAGACAGATAGGATGATCAGCTTCAATATACACATGAGCTATTCTCAAATAACTTTTAAAAATGTGATTTTGTACACTAAAACCAAAGGATACAATCAGCGTCCACACACCAGACTGCACCAGTGTGGCCAGTGTATGTGCCAAGTCTCTCACCATTGACAGAGTACCAAACATTAACAGTCTGATAGAAGAAAAATAAGGTAAATTTAATAAAATACAACTATAGTATTAAAACTGGTACATATTATCAATTTCCTGATTAAATGTTTTGATTAGTCAATAACTTATAGACAAGATAAATTGACTTGGAATTGATTATATAATGCACTGAGTAAAATTAGAAAGTAGTATTAATGATGAATAAAGGACAATCTTTAATACAACTAAATCCATTGACAAATAGGTTTCACAAACTCTTGATAAACAACTCTTGGATTATTACAGGTTGTGAAGAATATTGTGAACAAGCCATTTGGACTAGAATTTAATTGACTATGGTGACTAATATTCACTGAAATAAATTTCTATTTTTCTTCCTTCCATTTTTCTCTCCTATCTATTAGGATAGTAGGAAGAGATATTCTGTTAGGCTAACTGAGAAAAAACACATAAACTAAAGTAACCATTCCATGATAACATACCGGATCTTTTGCTACTGTAAAAAGCAAATCACCTTCCCGGTTATATTTGATCTGAGTAATTGACCTCTCGTGGCCTTGCAACAAAATAGGTTTCTGTAAAGAGAATGTTTTTAAAAAAGATGTTAACACTGCTTATTTGCCAATGATAATGTTAGAAAATATCCCTGTCATTTATAATGCTACAGTTGCTGTTCAGCTGTGGAAAGATGGAATAAAATAATAACATGCTGGGCAACAAGATTGAAATTCCAGGTGTTGGTTTTAAGGGGTGAAACAGGCAACAATTACATTTCTTCTATAAGAAAATAATAAAGAAATAAAACAAAAAGGTCAAATTTAAAGATATACTGGGATTTTCTTTTAGCGACCCTGTAATCCAGGGGTGTCAAACTGGCTAGTGGGCCAGATGCAGGCCATGCCCACCCGAGCTCTGCAAATTATGTCATGTGATGTCACGTGACGTGGTCAGCTTTGACACCTGTGCTGTAATCTTTTGCACTGGGGTGGAGTTGGATGACTAGATGGAGCTGAGTGTTTGCTAGCTGCTGGCTGCCCTATGTGGCATTTGCAGAAGATGTTTTCTCTTCGTGCCCAGAGACAGAGCCACTACCTAGGACTGAACTCACAGCTTCCTGATTGTGAGGCACGAGTTCCACCACCAGGCCACTCTAACAATGCACTGTAATATCTTGTACTTATTTATTTCAAGCATGAAGATGAAGAAGGTGCTGGGGCAGGGTGAGAAAAGATGAGATCATCCAAGTTTAAAAGAAAAGCTGAGTATCCTTAAGGTTTTTAACAAATGAGAAACGAAACTGACCATACATTTAACTGTGAACTTAACAGGATGTATTTCCCAGTAAATAGATCCAGAATTACAACTTGAGTATAATGAATTTCTATTTTTGTGCTCATTCTTTCCCCAGGAAAGGGGAATTAGATGCCCAGAGATGTGCAGGATGCTTCTAGCATAGATATATATACACACACATCAGTTTATGACATTTAGGTTCATTATTTTTTGTTATTTCTTTGAGCTGCTATTAATTAGGATACAAAATAAATAGAATAAAATAGAATAGAACCGAATAGAATAGACGAATCCATCTTTTCTTTTATGTATACCAGGGGTCTTCAAACTTGACAGCTTAAAGACTTGTGGACTTCAACTCCCAGAATTCCTGAGCTAACATGCCTGGAAGAAGAATTCTGGGAGTTGGAAGTCCACAAGTCTCAAAGCTGTCAAGTTTGAAGACCCCTGGGGTACATAAAAGAAAAGATACATTCGTCAAGAATCATAAGGTACAACACTTAATAATAATTGTAATAATAATAATAATAGTAATAGTAGTAGCAATAGTCATAAATCCAGGAATGATCTTTTAGGCTGCTGCTATATTGCTTTCCAAAGCAGTGAACCTTATTATTCTGTTTTCTCATTCTTTGCATTGGTTTTATTGAGGCAGCTTTATTTAATTTTATTTTATGGCAAGCTCCTCTGAATTGAAGCACTGGAACAATGCTTGTAAAATTATTGATTCAGCCCAGGGGTCCCCAAACTTCGCCACTTTAAGACTTGTGGAACTTCCACTCCCAAAATTCCTCAGCCAGAGTTGAAGTCCACCAGTCTTAAAGTTGCCAAGTTTGAGGACCCCCGGTATAGGGACCCTGGCTTGAACAGGGGTTGGACTAGAGGACCTCCAAGGTCCCTTCCAACCCTATAATCATATACTCTTCAGCTCTGCTGGCTGGAGAATTCTGGGGGTTGAAGTCCACCAGTCTTAAAGGGGCCAAGTTTGGGGGGGGCCCTGATTTAGCCCCAAAGTGAAACGTTCCTTCTTTTAGGGAACCTTTTCTCGTACTGAGGACCCAGATCCGCTTATGTTCACACTGGAAGAGACGCCACTGGGTTCAACCCGAAGTAACTTCCCCGTAGACCTGCGAGATCTTTTCCTAATAAGTTTTGGAGCCCAGGAAAAGTAGCGGGCCCACCTTCCACCCCAAAGGGAATCGACCATCCTCCGAATTAATGGCCTTAACTACTTAATCTAGTTAAACTAATTATTTATTGGCATTAAGGAATCCAAGACTCACCATGGCTGCTGCAACAACGCCAGCAGCACGAGCGGAAGGTACAAAGAAGCATTTCCGGGGCGAGGCCGAAGGCATCGCTTCCGGGTCAGAGCAAAAGGAAACGGCCCTGGCAAGGTCTAGAGAAGAGAAAAAAGAAGCGAGTTGGCTATACATTCACTTCCGGTGCTGTTCAGAATTGCCTCCATTGGCGGGGCAAGTAGTTTCCTATCAATGAATGAATGTATGGAGGAGAAAGGAATTGAAAAAAAATATTTGAATGTGCGGAAATGAATAGATTAACATTGGAAATTAAAGAAAAAGAAGAACCTGAATATTACACGGTATGGGGTTTATTTTACCAGTGGTTAGAAAATAAAATAAATTAAAATGGATTAGATGAATATATAAAGCAATAAGAGAAGATTGCAAAAATAGATATATTGGGTATCACTTGTATGAAAATGTGGTTATTGTTCTATTGTTACACTGATAAGAGGAATATTAATTATAAACTGTAAGCACATGAAATATGTACTAATCGACAGACGTTTGAAATGGAATGGATTTATAGTATATAAAAAATAAAGAATTATTATTCAAGAATGAATATATAATACTAATAAAAAAGGGACTAATTTTGATCTGCCGGAGGAAAGCTGGCCCTTGCATAAGGCTTCACTATGCTTCAGTTTTTTTACTTCAACAAAGCAAATTGGAATGAACCAAATCGTTTGAGATGGAAAGGACCATTGCATTGGAAAGCTTCATCTCCCCACTCCGTAAAGCAGGGGTCCCCAAACTTGGCCACTTTAAGACTGGTGGACTTCAACTCCCAGAATTCTCCAGCCAGCATGGCTGATAAAGTGTATATGATCATAGGGTTGGAAGGGACCTTGGAAGTCCTCTAGTCCAACCCCTATTCAACGCAGGAGACCCTATACTGGGTGTCCCCAAACTTTGCCCCTTTAAGACTGGTGGACTTCAACTCTGGCTGAGGAATTCTGGGAGTTGAAGTCCACCAGTCTTAAAGGGGCTACGTTTGGAGGCCTCTGCCGTAAAGAGATAGAAAGATCGACTTAATTCGTCCTCCGACAGAGTTTGGCACTACACGCGGGGCTGGTTCTCTTGGGCCGTGATTCCCGCCCCCTCCGCCCCCTCACCCGAGCTGGATGTAGGGCTGAGCCATAGAGATGTATGTGGAGAGCAACACTGGCTGACGGCTGTTTTCCACGGAGGACAACTACTTTGCGGGACTCTATGGTGCCCCAGTCGCCATGGCGTCGCTGGGTGAGGGAGCCGTTTCCGGTGCCTCAGAAATGGGGCGGGGGAGGACAAGAGTGGGGGGAAATGCTTTAAAAAGGGGGAGTGTTGATCAAGGGTCTTTCAAACTGGGCAACTTTTAAGACTGGTGGACTTCCACTCCCAGAATTCCTGAGCTGATATGACCGGAGGAGGAATTCTGGGAGTGGAAGTCCACCAGTCTTAAAGCTGCCCAGTTTGAAAGACCCCCTGGAGTGTTGACTATTGCTCCACGCCGGAGGCATTTAGGGATTCTGATAGTAAATGTCCTCCTTGCTGGAGAGGATGGATTTGTAACTGCACCAGCGCCTGCGGAGGCCGCACTGCCATGTATTTAACTCCCCCCCCGCCCCACCGAGAAACCATTAAGACTGTATGTGGTGCTCTCTCCCTCCTCCTTGAAGGAGCTCAGAAATTGCTTCCAAAGATTGGGAGGAGTGGGGGGATCTAGAAATTGGGAAGGAACACTGATACCCCCCACACACACACACACGCCCCTCCTGGTAGGCAAAGAAGAGGCACAGAGGAGTTGGGAGGGTCCTCCGAGGCCATTTTGGCATAGGGACTCTGTGGTGGGATTCCATTTTTTTAATACCGGTTCTGTGGGCGTGGTGTGGCTTGGTGGGTGTGGCAGGGGAAGGATGCTGTAATTCAAGGGTCTCCAAACTTGGCAACTTTAAGACTTGTGGACTTCAACTCCCAGAGTTCTCTGGCTGCAGAATTCTGGGAGTTGAAGTCCAAAAGTCTTAAAGTTGCCAAGGTTGGAGACCCCTGCTATAAATTCACCATTTCCTCTTCACTCCAGGGGAAGGAAACTGCAAAATCCCATTCCCTCCCCATCCCACTAACCTGCTTTCCAGCTCTGTTCTCCTGTGCAGGGCAACCAAAGAAGACCAGCCGATCAGCTGGGACTCAAGGGGAGGCAGAGTAGAGATGGGGTTGGCAGGGCCAGTCAGAGGTGGGATTGGCTGGTTCTCCGAACTACTCAAAATTTCCACTACCGGTTCTCCAGAACTGGTCAGAACCTGCTGAATACCCCACCTCTGCATAGGTTCTGCTCAAGTAAATCCGGACTTTTTCTGGCCAGGCTTGAAGGTTCAGCCTGAAGACCTTGTGCATGCAAAGCAAGGGTTCAGTTTTAGAGCTTTTGCATTCCAAGGTCGGGAGTCACATCTATTGGCCTTGATTTGAGTTTGATTATTGACTTGTGTGAATGGGATTAGGGCAATTGAAAGGAAGGATTAAGTAAGCACTGCAAATCCTTTTTCATTCATCTTTGTGGGGTGTGTCAGTCTGGATTGCTCCTTCAAGAATGTTTGGTTTTGTACCATTTGCTCCTTGATTTTAGGTATAAGTAAAGCTTGCTAAATTATAGGTAATCCTTGAGAGACAACCATAATGGAACCTGCCCTCTATAGTTGTAAGTCGTAACAGTTGCAAAATGGGTCAGTCATGTGGCCAATATGATTTTACAACCTTTTAAAGCAATCATTAAACAAAGGCATAAAGCCTCAAGGTAGGTTTGTTGCAACTTTGAAGGTCACTAAATAACCTGTCATAAATTGAAGACTGCCTGTAATAGGACTTGATGCTAAACAAGGTACAATTTACTTAATGCCTTAAACATCAATATATTTGTATTTAAAGGAAAGAGAAGGATGATTATTCATCTATTAGCTGTCTTTCTTACAAAGGAATACAGTTGTAAAGGATGAATAAACCCGTGAGTAATCCATTGAACAATTTGTTGATATTTGTTGATATCATCTTCTTGCAGGTGAAGTTGCAGCTTTGATTTTGGTAGCAGTTCTTTGGGGAACAACCAACCCATTTCTGAAAAGAGGAACCGAGGGTCTGGAGCAGGTAAAGAGAGAAAGCAGACTTCAGCAGATGTTGGCTGAAATAAAGTTCCTTTGCCTGAATTACAAGGTATTTGCCATTTTACACAGCACTCTTCACACTACCTTTTTTTAACCTTAACTACTTTAAGATGTATGGCTTTCAATTTCCAGAATTCCCCAGCCAGTTGAAGTCTACATGTCTTAAAGTTGCCAAGTTTGGGGAGCCATCTTCTATAGTGCAAAGCATCAAAACAGTCCTGTGTTGAGTGTCCCACTGTTTTGAGATCAGGCCACTCAGAGAGCCCAGTTCTTGTTAGTCTGGGCCCCCCCTACCATTACCTGAAGCTCCTTTGCAACAGGAATCTGAATTGCCTGTGCCTGGGGCCCACAACATAGCACCTTTACCCGTGCAGACATTTCCTGTCATTAGATTACCCCTCCTGCCTTTTTTTTAAATAGTCCTTTAATTAAAACATGGGATTGGAAGCTGACTTCTCTTTTAAAAGGGAAGATAAACTAGAAACAGGAACTAACTTTCTGGGGCACTGGCAGTGAGTAAAGGGATGATTTATGAATGGCTATGCCCTTCATGATAGACATTATCTCTTCATGCCCATGAAACAGATTCAAATGTTCCTATTGACCCAAGAAGTAAGTGATCTCTGGCCAGGTTTGTGGGAAGGAAATACTATGGAAGGTACCTAGACTGCACCAGCCTGTTCATGTCACAAGATAATTTTGTTTCTAAATCTTACATGATATTGTAATAAGATACTTGTGTGGTATTAAATTTAATTCTTTTTTTACTTGATACTATTATAATAATCAGGCTTTGATTCTTTGATTACAGCATTTATTTGCTTTCCCAATGGAGAAGTAATTCTGTGTCTAAATGTAATTTAATTTAAAATTAATTCTATTTAATTCAGAATATTTGAAAAATAATGTCCATTTTCTTCTCAGATAGAAGACTGTTCAGAAAGCCACTAGTCAACAATGATCTTTTAAAATTGTTTTGACCCAGGAACATGTTTGAAAAAAAGTAAATCATGCATTATAATAACTGGAACACCAAGGATTGTGTTGTCCCTGGTTATCAGAAATTGGTTTAAATTAAGTAACCCTGAACCTCTCTCCCAACTATTTTTTTTCCCTTGCAGTACATGTTACCATTTATAGTAAACCAGTGTGGCTCAATCATCTACTATATCGCATTAGCATCCACAGGTTGGTCCTTAATTAATTACTGCCAGTGTCAAGATTTGGGGAGGAGGTGATTTAAAGTGGGAACTCTGATCATTGTGGGGGATTACTCAGATACCAACTGCAGAAAGACATAATTTTAAAAATCCAATTTCTGTGACTGTGTCACCAAAATGGGAGTAACTCAGTTCTTAATAGATTTCAGAGCAGGATTACCTTCATTAAAAAGAAACACTGAAAATTCTGATGCACCTTCAAAAGGAGCAGGGTTTTAATCACATGATCAGATACTACTAAGATTTCTTTGAGCTCCAGTGTGGACACCTTTGGTGCCCTCAAGATATGTTGATTGCAATTCTTGAATTCCGATCCAATATGGTTGGAAGAGACCAGTTAAAGAATAGATAGATAAGTGAAGCTTACTGGACAGTTGCTACAGAATCAAATATTGGAAGTACCATATTTTTTGGTGTATAAGACACACTCCCCCCCCCAAAGTGTGTGGAAGTGTCTGTGCGTCTTATACAGCGAATGTTGCCAAAGCCCCGCTCACCCGCCGGTCTCCACCCTTCGGCCTCTGCCTCCTAGCAATTTGCCCATTCTGATCCCCACCGCCTAAAGTGGGTCGAAAATGGAGTGTGCGGAGGCTGAAAATGGGGTGCAGAGGCGAAATGGGGCATGCAGAGGCTGAAAACAGGATGCAGAGGCCGAAAATGGGGCGCGCAGAGGCAGCAATAGGTGATGGTGATCCTTGCAGCCTGAAACAGCTGATCATTGAGAGGCCGATCCAACCAACAATCAGCTGCTTATGCTAATCAGGCTGTGCCGAAGCTGAGCAGGCTGTTTGCTGTTTGCTGCAAGGAGGCAAATTGCTGGGAGGCAGAGGCAGATTTTTCTTCTTGTTTTCCTCCCCAAAAGCTAGGTGCATCTTATACTTCGGAGCGTCTTTATAGTCCGAAAAACATGGTAACTGCCATCTTGCCAATGTTGTCCTATGTGGAAATCCCTGAATGTGGAGATCTAGCTAATATGCTTTTAGGAAGAAGGATTTCCTACCAGAATTGTTCCCCAGCCATTCACCAGCCAAACACAAACTTCAGATGAAGTTTCCCTTTGATTAGGATTATGTCCTCAGTGGTTTTTATTTGTTTTGATCAGATGATTCTGCATTAAATGTTCCACTTTCCATTTCAGAACTAACCTTGGCTGTGCCTCTTTGCAATTCCTTGGCCCTGGTCTTCACAATGGCAACAGGGAAAGTTCTTGGGGAAAACATAGGTGGCACAAGTAGGTGTCTAATGGCTTGATCAGATGCAAATTCTGTTCTCCTTGTTGCTTTATATTTAATCAAAATAAGCAGGGTTGAATTCAGTGGTGGGATTCAAATAATTGAACAACGGCCCTAATGATTGGCTAGGTAGGCGTGGCTGAGTGGTCATGTGACTGGGTAGTCATGTGACTGGATAGGCATGGCCAACTTGTCACTCACATTGAATGGTCCCTCCCCTGGCCTCTCCTTGCCCCCCCCAGCTACTCCTTGTCTTGTCTTGCATGTTATGGTGAGAGGAAGCTTTTTCAAAGTCATCTTCCTCTTGATACTAGCCAATAAGATGAGATTTTGTTATCAGAAGACCTGATGTCCAGTTCCAAGTATTGTTTATCACAAGGGTTGCCAACCTTTTGGACCTCAAGGACCACCAAACTCATAATTTTAAATCCCAGAGACCACTAACCAGTTCTGTGGGCGTGGCCTAATTTGTGGGTGTGGCTTGGTGGTCATGTACATATTATAAATATTTATATAAATATTGAATTTTTTGTTAAAGAAAGAGCAACTTTTACCCAAAATCAGGCAAAGCAGGCAGGCAGATTGAGTTCACAGCTCACAGATCTATCTGTCTGCCATCGGCTAGCTCAGTCTGTCACATAAAATTTGGTTGCAAGCAGACTCATAAAATTTGCTAACAAGCAAACTCACAAAATTAACTCACAGCACACCATGTATGTAAATGTTGAATTTTTTTATTAAAAAAAGAGCAACTTTTACCCAAAATCAGGGTAAGCAGGCAGGCAGATTGAGTTGCTCATAGAATCATTCAGTGATCTATGTATCTGCCATCGGCTACCAGAGTCAGTCACATAAAATTTGCTTGCCATGAGTCTGCACTGAATAATAGAACCTTCAGTCCTAAGGGAGGTTCGGCTGTGCTTAAAAGCAGAGCTGAAGATCTAAAGACTAGCTAGAAAGCAAGAAATGCAACCATTTCCTGCTTTCTAGCTAATCTAAATCTCCCGGCACAACAGAACAGCTGATGGTCGGGGGGAAAAAAAAAGGAAAAATAGCAATTTAGCAGGCAAGTTTGCCAGGTAAGGAGTGAGTGGGCAGGGAGGGTTCCCACAGGCCATGTGGGCGGCGCAGCTTTGTGTTCCCAGGCAGCCTGGATTAATTGCTTAGGGGGGTGCTGTGGGGGTGACATTTCTCTGCGGCCCACCAAAATTTTCTCGTGGCCCACCGGTTGGCGACCACTCGTTTATCACCATTCTCTTGGTAAGACTGGAGAGATTTATAAAGAATAACAGAGTTGGAAGGGATCTTGGAAGTTTTCTAGTCCAACCCCTGTTCAAGCATGAGACCCTATACCTGTGATGGCGAACCTATGGCACATGTGCCAGAAGTGGCACGCAGAGCCATTACTGCCGGCACGCGAGCCCTTGCCCAGAGCAGGTCTACTGCACATGCGTGCGCACCGCCCACCCGCCAGCTGATTGTTGGGTATTTGGCACACATGCATGGGGTGGGGGTGCACCGGAGACATGCAAAGAGATGTGTGGCACATGGGGGGGGTCACTCACGCATGTGCAGAGATGCGCAGTGCACGGAGGGTCACGCACGTATGCGCAGGGGTCGTGGGGAGGAACCACACGCATTGCCTTCTGGGTGCTGGCACGCAAGAGCGCACACAAGCGCGCAAATATTGACACAGGAGCCCAAAAAGGTTAGCCACCATTGCCCTATACTATTATAGACAACTTTCTTCTTAAAAATTTCTTCTCCAGTGATGGTCTACCCGCAACTTCTGAAGGCATCTCTTTCCTCTGGTTAATTGTTCTCACTGTCGGGAAATTTCTTCTTATTTCTAGGTTGGATCCTTGTTTGATAAGTTTCCATCTTTTATTTTGTGTCTTGCCCTTAGGTGATTCAGAGACTAGGTTGTTGTCCTCTTCTTTGAGACAGCCCCTCAAATATTGGAAGATTGCTATCACGTCACTCTTATCCCTTCTCTTTGTTAGACCAGACATACCTAGTTCCTACAACCATTCATCATATTTTAGCCTCCAGCCTTCTAATCATCTTTGTTGCTCTTCTCTATATTTTTTTCTAACATCTTGATATCTGTTTTGTATCACAGTGACCAAAATTGGATACAAGATGCCAAGTGTGATCTCATAAAGCAGTCTATAAGTGGTACTAATACTTCATGTGATCTTGATAGCAGATACCAGGCTTAATAGCAGTAACTGTGAGAGGAATCTTGGAGTCTTAGCGGACAACCAATTGAATATGAGCCAACAGTGTGCAGAGCAGCCAAAAAAAGCCAATGCAATCCTAAATTGCATTAATAGAGGTATACAGTCAAGATCAAATGAGGTACTAATATCACTCTATAAAGCGACAACTAGAGTACTTCATCCAGTTTTGGTCACCACACTATAAAAAGAGAGGAGCAACCAAAATTATTAGGGGACTGGAGGCTAAAACATACGATAAATGGTTACAGGAATTGGGCATGGCTAGTCTAGTGAAGAGAAAGATCAGTGGAGACACGATAGTAGTGTCTGAAGGCCAGACAAGGAATAATGGATGGAAACTGAACAAGGAGAGATTCAACCTGGAAATAAGGAGAAACTTTCTGACAGGGAGAACAATCAGTCAATGGAACAGAAGTTGCCCTCAGAAGCTGTGGGAGCTTCATCCCTGGAGGCTTTCGAGAAGAGACTGGACTCTCATCTGTCAGAAATGGTGTAGGGTCTCCCGCTTGGTAGCGGCGGGGTGGACTAGATGACCTATAAGGTCCCTTTCCAACTCTGTTAATCTGTAGATCCTGATATTATTCCTCTGTTGATGCAGTCAAGGACTGCATTGACTTTTTTGGCAGTTGCAGCACACCTATGACTCCTACTTAAGAGGGGCCCACTAGGATTCCCAGATCTGTCAGTGAGTCTGGGCAGGGGGCAAGATGCGAACTGGGGGGGGGCAAGCAGCGGCAGCTCAGCCCTGGCTCACCTTCCTCTCTGCCACCAGCAACAGGAGGGGAAGGGCAGGCAGGGATTGGGGGTCATGCCCACCTGGGAAAGTCTGACCACTGCCCAACCCAGAGCAGGGCCCGAAAGGCAGCTGAGCCTTGCCATGTCCACCCCCCCTCCTAAGTGGCCTTTCAGCTGAGCACGATGGGCCCAGAACAGGTCTCCCTACTCCACCATTGGCCTTACCTTCTCAGGCCAGGATAGGAATGGCTCAGAGGTGGTATTCAGCAGGTTCTGACCAGTTCTGGAGAACCGGTAGCGGAAATTTTGAGTGGTTCAGAGAACCGGCAAATCCCACCTCTGACTGGCCCCACCAACCCCATCTATTCTCTGCCTCCATTGAGTCCCATTTGATCGGCTGGGTCTTCTTTTGTTGCCCTACACAGGAGAACGGAGCTGGAAAGGAGGTTAGTGGGGTGGGGAGGGAAGGGGGATTTAGCAGTAACCTTCCCCTGCCACGCCCACCAAGCCATGCCCACCAAGCCATGCCACGCCCACCAAGCACACCCACAGAACCAGTAGTAAATTTTTTTGAATCCCATCACTGGAATGACTGGGAGGGGAGGGCTGGGGCCAGCCAGTGGTGGATCAGCTGGTTCACTAAACTGCAGAAAATTTTAGCTACCAGTTCGGGTCAACTGGTGAAAACCAGCTGAATCCCACCAATGGTTGAATAGTCCATGTTCCTATAAAATTTGCAGCTTTGGTTGATTCCTGCTTTTTTTCTTCTGTAGGGGCCGTTCTGGGGATGCTCTTGACAATCTTGGGCATTGCCATCTGCATAGCTGCATCTGGGCACAAACATCCGTGAGATCTCCAAGGAAGAGGGGAAATTCTGTGGAAAACCATTCTTATCTGTACAAGTGCTGATACCACTCTCAAAGAGTTGCAGCACGGGGTAAACAACCCCTGGCTCCATGTTAGAGAGAGCATGGTTTTTCATAGCCTGGCAATTGCTCCTTCATGCACGTGGATTCCAAAGAGACCTGTGTCCCTAGATCTTGTCTTGATGTTCCTATTAGCCAGAAACCTTGAGGACCCTGAGATTGCTTTAATGGAAGCAGCAAGATCAGGAGAAAGATCTCAAAAGTGATCAGGAATTGCCCAGACAGATCTGATTTAAGAGCAGGATCCATTGCTACCATCTAGGAGTGTGTGTGTATGAAGGATGAAGCAACACTTTTTGGCACAGAAAAGTCTACAATTGGCATAAAGTACTGTTTACATGGCTCACACTAAATTGGTACCCAGAAATACAGTTTCGGAAATCTAAGTTAGGCTTCAGAATCCCTTATGATTCAGTCATTACAGAATTCCTGCTTCTCTAGTCCAATGTTTCTCAATCTTGGCAACTCGATAATGGGTGGATTGCTGTCAGATCCCTAAAAATGATGCTGTCATTCAATTGGGAGAAGGGGGGGGGTTGAATTCGATTCATTACTATTGTCTGTGACAACTGGTATTTTATAACTTGTATCCTGGTGCCAAAGCGCCCTGAGATATTCTCACTCTTGGGGAATGTGGTAGGGCCATGTGGCTTGTTTCACTTTGAAAGCCAGCGGAAGATGGCCATGGGATTGTATGCTTACCTGTTTCTCAGAGTGGCCGGTACAATAACATCTTCACACCTGTGGATTGGCTGAATCCGCATCTGGCTAGAGGGAGGGGTTTCTAATGCTTTAATTCTGCTTGTGTTGCCTCAGGGTAGCCAGGCATTGCTTTGGATGTATTGCTTTCACTTCTGCTTAATGAAAGATTCCTTTTGAAATACTTCGTTTCAAGAGTCTTCACTCTCTTAAGTTAGGAGGAGAGGCAATCCTTACAAGAAAGCCATGTCTGCAAAACTGTCAACCCAGAGAAGCAAATTTTGCTTCCAACCCTAGGATGATATACTCTTTATTAGTTATGCTGGCTGAGGAACTCTGGGAGTTGAAGTCCACAAGTCTTTAAAGTGGACAAGGTTGGAGACCCCTGGCCTAAGTAACAGCCCCTTTGCGTGACGTCATGTGACCGGAAGGGGCGTGGCTCCCGTCAGCCGGAAGCAGGCCTAAACTCTTTCGGAAGTCGTTGCCGGTCGCCCTCGCGCTCCCTGCGCCGCAGCCGCCTCACCCGCCGCCGCCGCCATGGGGAAGCCGCGCTTCCAGGGCCGCCGCCCCCGCGCCAGCCTCAACCCGTCGCGCGCCAGCACCAACCCGGGTAAGCGGAGCCGCAGTTAGCCGGGCGGGCGGGCGGGGGTTTGTCCGGGCGGCGGGAGCTGAACCTCCGCTTTGACCCCGCAGATCGGCCGGCCGGCGCTGGAGGCCACAACATGAGGGACCGCGCCACCATCCGGCGCCTCAATATGTATCGACAGCGGGAGCGCCGGTGAGTGTGGAAAGACCCGACCCGCCTCTGGGCGCTGCTGCAAACCGACCCCCGCCCGCCCGCCCGCCCGCCTGCCTGCCTGCCTGCCTCCTTGTTGGGCCGAGGAGAAGCCGGCCTGAGGGGCCCCCCGACGACCCTCCCGGCCCGAGGCCCGGCTTAGTTTGCCTTCTCGGGGGAAACAGACTTCGCGCGATCGATCGTGGCTGGGCCTTATCCGGGATCAGATCGGATCAGAGACCCCCCGCCTTCTTTCCGCGCGGCTGGCCCAGAGACACCTCGCCCACCCCCCGCACCGCATAAATGGGCGGACAGGCTCATAACCCAGCAAATGACAGATAGTCCTCAACTTACGGCCACAATGAAGCCCAACGTTTCTGTTGCTGAGTAAAACACCTAAGAGAAGGTTGCCCCATTTTGTGACCTTCCTTCCCACAGTTGTTGAGTGAATCACTGCCCTTGTTAAATTAGTGACAGGGTTCTTTAAATCAGGGGTTCCCCCAAACTCGGCAGCTTTAAGACTGGTGGACTTCAACGCCCAGAATTCTCCAGCCAGCAGAGCTGATAAAGAATATATGATCATAGGGTTGGAAGGGACCTTGGAGGTCCTCTAGTCCAACCCCTGTTCAAGCCAGGGATCCTATACCAGGCGTCCCCAAACTCGACCCCTTTAAGACTGGTGGACTTCAACTCCCAGAATTCTTCAGCCAGCTATGCCCTGTCCCAAGCCATGTAGGGCTTTTAAAGGTGACAACCAGCATCTTGCACACTAGTAATCAATGCAGCTCATGCAGAAATGGTGTTATGTTTGCTGTATATCTGGTACCCTTTACTATCCAGGCAGTTGCATTCTGTACCAGTTGAAGTTTCCAAATGCTCTTCGGGGGTAACTCCCTATAGACCATGTTGCAGTAGTCTGTAGGGAGGTTACAAGGGCCTGAGTTATTGTGAGCATGGCCTTTCACTCCAAAAATGGGCATAATTGGTGCACCGTTCAAAAGTGTTCAAAGGTTGTCCCAGCCACAGTTGCCACCTGCTCTTCAGGCAGGAGGACTGTCAGGCTGTGCACTGGTACAACCCCATCCTGAACTAAAGACTGAAGGTGTCCGGAGGGTCCAAATACCTACAGCCACTCTGCAGTGTCCTTGCAGTCATAAATGCTGCTGGGCTGGGTGGGCAGTTGGAACTTCCCAGGGTGTGGCAGCCTCTCACTATGCTACTGGGCCAGGCTGGGACACTGGAGCGGCTCTGCGTGTACTGCAGCAGCGCACGCCAACTTGGGCATGGCTTGTGCTAGGCCTCCCCAAAGCCCCTGAAGCAGCACATGCTAGGAGTGACAGCTAGGATGCTAGGATTGTAGTCACTAAACAGTTCCTTTCTTTATGACTGATTTGCTTAGTGTTCAAAATTCCAGATCCTGTTGCGGCCATGAGTTGTCAACTACCTTTACTGATGAATATTTACTGAATTTATATGCTTCCCATTTCACTGTCAGGTGACTCTGGGTGGCTTACAACATAAAAGCAAAGATGGAGATATTAACACATTAAATATTAAAATTAGTAGAAATTAAATGTTAGAATGCAACAGGGTGTGGGTGGGATCTGCTTCCGAGTCCATTCCAGTATGGAATGCTTCCTTCCTTCCTGAGAAACTACAGTTTCACTGTAGTCCATCCCATCTGCTCCCCCTTTGTAGGCACCATCCATCACAGATCAAATATCTTTAAGGGGGGACTTACACAATCACCCCCTTATTGATTTGGCACCTCATAAGCTCTAGTTCTTTGGCTTCCTGGACATGGTTAGCAAAAGTTAGCAAATCTTTACGTTGATGTTCTTATGTGGCAGAGTGATCGTTTTCCAGGAAGGCATTAGTTTGAGGTACAGCTAGCTTGTTTTTCCTCAGCTATATGAATATTTTCCCCAGTATTGTAGCTTCTTTCATCCATATGGAAACCAGTCAATTTTGTGCTCAGTTGTGCACCCTCCTGTGTGGAACATCCACAAGCAGGTGCTAAATGGAAGCATCCTTGCCTGTGGAAGGGGGCTAACCGCAAATAGGAAATCTCTTAGCAATGTGTTTCTCAGAGACTGTGCTCCATCACTTGGCTCAGCCTGTGGAAAAGTATCAGCACTGCACAGGGAGGCCTCCATCTCTGCAACCTGTTGTCCTTCCACCTGATTGCTGACCAAGGAGAATTTATTTGCCCTTTCCTGTAAACAGGAAGAGTGGTGGGAGATGGTCCAACTTTTCTTCTTAAGGGGTAGGATTTAATTTATTTAATCTTTTTGTAATCCAGCCATTCTGAAAATGCATACAATTTTAAAGGCATTCTATCTTCTTAGCACACAGAGAATACAGGTTAGAGGATTGGGCCATCTGCTTCCATAATACCTTTGCTGGTGCATCCTTGAATTCTATCAGCTTACCCAGAAAGGGCAGGATTTTTTTTTTCATCTGAAGGGGGCTCTGTTAAAGAACTACAGGTTTAAGCTGTATATTATAAGCAAGCCAATTACTATAAGGGCTCCCATGTTGCTTTACTTTATACAGGAATAATTATGGGAAACTGGTCCGACCACTTGAGTTCCAGTCCACAGTGGCGCCAGGCACCATAGCCCGCGTGGAGCCCAACATTAAATGGTTTGGTAAGCTTGCTTTGATTGGACAGTTGGGGGTGGGGTGTTCTGTGCTTGGATTTGATTCATCTCAAAGTTGAATCAGAGGGCTGCTGTACAAGCGCTCTGTTGCTCCCTGCATCTTGTCAATGTAAGCTATATCAGGCACCAACAATTGGAACATCCTCTTTATGTAGGAAACACACGTGTGATCAGACAGTCCTGTCTCCAGAGATTCCAGGAGGAGATGAAGACGGTGATGAAGGATCCTTATCGAGTGGTCATGAAACAAAGCAAGTTGCCCCTCTCTCTGCTCCATGACAGGATTAAACCTCATGTGAGTGATAGGCTTGTCCTGTTGACCCAGGTTATTACCATTGTGTGTGGATGGGGGTTGAGAGGGTTGGACTCTGGGGAAGACTCTAGCTGCATTCTCTGTCTCCCTCCCCTCATTCCCGCCTCACAGAATGAGACATCCTCTGCCAATTACAAAGTATAAGAATGCAACAGGAAATCCTAGTGGAAGTGCATCATTTATACTTTTAGTTGTGTTCATCTTTGTTCACATTTCTTCATAGTTATCTATAGCCAGAGAGAGAGGGAGGGAGAGAGAACAAATTTATTTAGCATATGGCATATATACAATGTGGCATGATCGTTCCACTTCTTTTTCTCTGTCAGAAGGTGCCCAGCAAAATTCTGGTCCCAAATTGCTCTCTGTTGAGAAAAGATTTGCCCATACAAAGTGATGCTGTTCAGGGGCTGAGAGTTCTCAGTGGGATGGTGCTGCAAGCTGCTTTCAAGCTACTGCCAAGGTCTACCTGTCAGTTTGCCAGATCCCAAAACCTTGATCTCAAGTCCAAAAATGTTGTTTTGGTCTGGTTTAAAGAGCCATGTTTCTTATTTTCCTGCATAGCTTGATTTTCGTCTGAGCAGTTCCCATATGTCTTTAATAAAATGAAAATTGTAAATTCTGATGAGGGTCCTCTAGCGGTTCTTATTAGCTAGAGAAAGTGGGTTCCAAAGAAGGAGCTGAGCTTCCCAAAGCAGAAATGCATTTGTGAGGAAGATTATCCTGAACAGTTCTGAATTTTAGCAGCATAAATGCTCTGTGGCTTGAAACAAAGCAGTCAGCAAAGAACAGCAGTGTCTTCCTCCTTGTAATTTCAATCACAGAGGAAGGAAGGGATGCCAAGCCCCAAAGTTTACACTCTGGCTAGCATAGCCCTCTTTGGGCCAGGAGTGGTGTCCCTGTGGCCCTGCAGCTCTTCTCTGGGGAAGCTCAGATGGGGCAAATTGAGCTGAGCTGGAGCACCTTGTTCTGAGCCAGGATGATGTAAACAGTGTCTTTTTCTTCTTTTAGAATTCCAAAGTCCACATTCTTGATACAGAAACTTTTGGAACAACCTTTGGTCCCAAATCACAGCGGAAACGACCAAATCTCCTGGCAAGTGATATGCAGTCTCTGATGGAAAATGCCGTAGCTGAGGCCAGCAACTACAGCCAAGACAAAGACCGGGATCTGGTGACAGAGGAAACTGGAGTGAGGTATACTGTTGGAACTGGCACCTAGAAATACAGTTTGGTGTACAGGTGCCTTATGGGGTCTCCCTTGTTCAGTCATTCCCTAAGCCAGCAGCGTCCACCTGTATCCCTAATCACTAATTGCTCCAGCTACATTAAGTGATTGGGAGCACCTGATGATTTTTTGGGGGGGGGGGCTTGTGTTAAAGGCATCTCATTGACAACTGTGACTTCTTTGGCTGGAGTTTCAGGCTTTTCTGTTCTGGGTGGATACTACCGTAATTCCGCTTCCACTCAACTTGATTTCTTCCCATTCTGACCACGAGACTTGCCATATTCTCTGCCCTTCCAGGTGCAGTGATATTTCATGTACCAGAGAGCTTTGCTGTAGTCTGCAAATCCTTCTTTTACTTGATTACAACTAAATGATTTTAACATAGACCCAACAGAAGGGACACCTGCAATGTGTCTCCTCTTGAGACTTGGCACTTAAAATTAATAAAACTTTCAAATAAACGAATGCCCTCTTATTTGTGAAAAAGATAAATAGGACACGAGAGAGGAGCTACCACAGCAGCACCTGCATGGATGGTTCAGCTGATGGAAGAGTATCCTGTGAGAAGAGACAATAGGTTGGGTGCCCAAATCTACTGTAAGGAGGGGCAGTTCCTTCTCCCAGGGGAAAAGGAATCTGCTGCCTAGTCATCTGCTGACATATAGCATGGTTGTGCTTTTGTGCTGCTGAATCTCGTTCCCTTTTTCAGGGTGGAGGTGCAAGAAGAAATCTACAAAAAAGGACAATCTAAGCGGATCTGGGGAGAACTTTACAAGGTATATGAAAGGGTGGTGAATGTGGCTGCGTTATTGTGTTCTCACAAACCTTTCTGACTAAGGCATGGGAAAGCTGCTGCTGCCAAGGTGTCCTGAGCTAGCTTGCTTGTCTTTTTATTTTATTATTTTTATCCCTATTGTTTCTATAAATAGCTCAAGGTGGCAAGAATACCTAGTACTTGTTTTCCCTCCTATCTCTCCTTGTGAGGTGGGATTGGGCTGAGAGAGGGTGACTGGCCCCAAATCACCCAGCTGGCATTCATGCCTAAGGCGGAACTGGGACTCACCCTCTCCTGGTTTCTAGCCTGATTCCCTAACCTGTAGACCAAAAGCCCTGAGATTCTTCCAAGGTAAAGTTAAAGCAGGCCTGGGGTTTGATGTCTTCAATTCTAGATTTCTCACCTCAGCCTCGACAGAATTGCTTACCTGCGTAGTTTGAAATGCTTGAACTTGATTGTTACGAAGAGTTAAAGCATGGAAATCCTGCTGAATCTCTTGCCCTGTCTCTGGACTGCCAGGTGATAGATTCATCCGATGTCATTGTGCAAGTGTTGGATGCCAGAGATCCCATGGGGACCCGTTCCCCTCACGTGGAGGCCTACCTGAAGAAGGAGAAGCCCTGGAAGCACCTCATTTTTGTCTTGAACAAATGTGATCTTGTGCCCACATGGGTGACGGTAGGTCTCTTGGGAAATGAGGAGCCACAAGAAGCAGCTGCTGGTTGTCTGTCTCCAGTGCAGAGAGTCCATTGTGCATGTGAGCTTGGGAAATGTCAGGAGTAGACCTTGCAGAGGGTTAAGTCAGAAGTGACTTCTTGCAACTGCTTGAATGTGTGCTTTACCTACTGCACCTTGGAATGGTCTTGGGTGGGGGTAGGTCCAGAACCTGTCAGCCGGCAAGTTCCTCCTTCAGCTGTTGGCTTGCATGGGATGGAGGGGGCTGCTGAGCATGGAGACTTGGCTTGTTTCTTACAGAGGCGCTGGGTGGCAGTGCTGTCTCAGGAGTATCCAACCTTGGCCTTTCATGCCAGCCTCACAAACTCTTTTGGAAAAGGCGCCTTCATTCAGCTCTTGCGACAGTTTGGAAAGGTATAGTAAATCGTTGTGCTTGCCCTGAGTGTACTGAAGAATACTGGGTGAAGTGGCCCACCAGTTCAGTATGAGCCAGCAGTGTGCTGCAGCTGCAAATTAAAAAAAGAGCCTGCACTTGTAAGAGCACGCTTGGCATACTGCGTCCAGTTCTGGTCACCACGATAGAAAAAGGATTCCGAGGCCCTAGAAATTATGCAGAGAAGAGCAACGAAGATAATTAGGGGACTGGAAGCTAAATCGTGTGATGAACCGTTGTGGGAACTGAGTATGTTTAGCTGTCTTCCAATGCTTGAGGGTCTGTCACAAAGAAGCCAGCCTATTTTCTAATTAGTCCCTGCATCTCAGAATGGAGAACAGGTTGACCCCCCTCTTCCCCAAAACATCTTTCTGAGATGCAGGGACGAATTTGGAACGTTGGGGGTGGGTTTTGGGGGTGGGGAAATGTAGGTACAAAGTTCCAAGAGCATTAAGTAGTCCAGAGGTGCCTTGAAGCTTCAACTAAAAAAGAAGCCACTATTCATGGAGATTCTGTTGCTTGGTTGATGGCAGCACACATAGGAGTGGTGATTGTCATAATGAGCAGAGACTTGAGTCAGCTGCTGGATGCCTGATAGATTTGTTCTCCCAGAGATCATGCTATTCTGTAGACCGGGGTGTCAAACTTGTGGCATCATGCTGTCAACATGACATTGTGTTTTTTCCCCCCTTTGCGGAGCTGCGGGTGGGCGTGGCCTGTGCATGAGGCATCTGGCCCCTTGGGCCACCAGTTTGACACCCCTGCTGTAGACAATCTAATGCAAGGGGTCTCCAAACTTGGCAGCTTTGAGACTTGTGGACTTCAACTCCCAGAATTCTCCTTAACCTCCTAAAGTGGAGAGATTGCAGAGGAAGGGATTGCTAGAGAGTAAGCTATGCTGGCTGGAGAATTCTGGGAGTTGAAGTCCACACATCTTAAAAGTGGCCAAGTTTGGAGGCCTCTGGTCTAATGGTTATTTGAGGGAGGGTTCAGATTGTCATGACGATAATCAGGTCACCTGAACTGCTTTCATTTGATTTATCTTCCAAAGGACTTCTGACTGGCCAAGAAGTGGCATAGTCTGGAGGGGGATCAGCATCGCCCACATGGGGCAAAGAAAGAGCAAAACTGGATGTTTGCTTCCTAATGAGCTATTTGTGTCCTCCATGGGACATGATTACATTGGCCTGGGCTTGCAGAGCAGATCACTTGAATGGCCAGGGGATTTTTTGAATACCCCCTTGCAGTCTCCAGTGCTTTTCAGGGGAAAGCAGAAATGGTTAAGCCTTCACTTTCCAAACAAAGAAGTAAATTCCCTGCCTGACTAAGTTGCCCCATCAGCCTTTGCCTGTCCTCCATAGAACCTGGTTGCTTAAAGTTTCTACTGATGAATGCCCATTTTATAAGCTTATTTTAAAAGCTTATTTCATAAGCCCATTTATAAGCTTATTTCATAAGCCCATTTTAAAAGCTTAAACCAACAAGCTGTAGATGGGAAAGAGATGGTCAGTTTGGGTGACTTTTTAGTCGGTCAGCTATTTTGCGCTTGGCTTCCAAAAGTTGAATGGCTGGTCCAAAGCTTCATTCTCTTAATTCTTGGGATCTTTGTGTGTTATTCTGGCCTGGGGAACCCAAGAGTGGGATGGAGCCCATCATATGGCTCATCTGCTCTGCTGTCGTCCGGGTGTGGGGGTGGGAGTTGGGGGTGATTCCCCAGATTTTGTTCTATTGTACTTTATTAATTTATTTGATTCTTTTTCTTTTTATTGTTTTTTTTAAATTTTAAATAATGTGGTTTTATATTCTGTAAGCCGCCTCGAGTCGCCACGGGTGAATAGGCAGCAATATAAATTCAATAAATAAATAAATATTCTGTGTGTGTTGTCCCTCACAGCTGCATGTAGATAAGAAGCAGATCAGCGTCGGCTTCATTGGATACCCCAACGTGGGGAAGAGCTCTGTAATCAACACTCTCCGCTCCAAGAAAGTCTGCAACGTGGCTCCCATTGCTGGTGAAACCAAGGCAAGCTTCCACACAGATTCAGGATTAAAACGTAGCCATTGTGATTAACAGGACTTCTTCTGCCTGAAGGCAAGGTCTTCTGTGCCAGTGTGAAGCGTGTTCTCCTTTCTAGCATTGCAGAATTGCAGGGCTGGAGCAAAAGTTCCCGATGCGCAGTTTATGGTTCTCTGTACTTAAGGTTTTATTTCTGCAGATATGACAAATACTTGACAACTTGCCACTATCCCTTGAGGTGGTTGCTGAACAAAACTTTTGTCAGATGGCCGAAAGTCCTCAAAATGGCCACCTTGGAACTAGCATGTAGAGTGAGAAACTTTGTGTCAATATGCCCAGCTGATTAGCCAGGTACAGAATGTCACTTAAATGTCAGTACCAAAAAAAACCAACCCCTTGCCACGTAAACATGGTTTTGAGTTTTTGCTGACATGTACGAACACTAGAAAACCTATCTTTAGAGAGAAGAAAAACAGGCTTGGATTTATTATATGCCCTGCACTCTTAACATGCTTGCTAAATAGACTTTCCAAAGTAATAGCAGGTGAGGTAATGGCATTAAAGGGCTACTCACATGTTTCCTGGCCATGAAATTCTTGATGTTTAGATCCTTGAATAGTATCAAGAGCTACTGCTGTGTGTTTTGTTCCTTCTGAAATAAAAGACAGCCTGGCCTTATTTTTTTCCCCTGCAGGTATGGCAGTACATCACTTTAATGCGCCGGATCTTCCTTATTGACTGCCCAGGTGTGGTGTACCCCTCAGGAGACTCAGAAACAGATATTGTACTGAAAGGAGTGGTAAGTTTCAAGGGAGACATTGGGTAGTTTTTTTCTGCCTTAGTCTGACTTGCCAGTTTTATTTATTATTGAAACATTGCCAAGATGCAGGTGTTTAAATAGTCACAAGATATTAGTTTACTTCAAATGTCAGTAAGGTATTTGACAAAGTAGATCACAGCCTACTTCCTAGTAAGATAGAAAAATGTGGACTAGACAGTACCCTATCCAGATGTATTCATGTATTCATAGTGACAAACTGCACTCAAAATCTAGTCCTCAATGGAACGACATCTAAATGAAGGGAAGCATGCAGTGGGATGCACCAGGGTTCTGTCTTAGGCCCAGTGCTCTTCAACATCTTCATGAAAGATTTAGAGGAGGGGATAGAAGGGGAACTCATACAATTTTCAGATGACACAAAACTGGAAAGAATAGCCAACACTTTAGAACACGGGTGTCAAACTCAATTGCATCACGCGACGTATCACTACATTTTTTGCCTTTTGGAGCCGGGGTGGGTATGTCCTGCACGTGATGCATCCGGCCCGTGGGTCGCCAGTTTGACACCTCTGGCTTAAAAGATCAAGAAGGACCTTGACAGGCTTGAACACTGGGTCCTATCCAACAGAATGCAACTCAGTGTCAACCCTGAAGTTGGTCTGACTGAAGCCATTTTGAGACTTCAGCGCTGACACACTGGAGGAGGGGAGCAGGGAATAGAGATAGTTGGGGTGTTGTAACCAAAAAATACTTTCTCTTGGGAACCAAGGACATTCCTGCAGATTGTCGGAAGGAGGAGACTGAAATCTAGCAACGGGACCATATCCTGATTGGACCATGTGGCTGATTGTTTTGAGAAAGTGAAGAACATTTAGTTTTAATTGGGTAAAAACCATGGGAGTACTCAGCGCCAGTTTTCATCAGCCTATGCCACTATGACATATCCAATTCTTTGAGGAATCTACCTGCCTCAGAGTTTTGTTTGCTACGGGTGTGTTACTTGGAGCCCTGGCATTCAGTGGTGAAGAAATTAATGTCTTACACTTGGACAAGAAAAAAACATGCATGAAGACAGAATAGTGGCAGTTGGCTTAACGGTAGTAACTGTGAGAGGGATCTTAGTGACCTAGTAGACCACCACTTCACAATGAGCTAGCAACTGTCAAAAAGGCCAGTGCAGTCCTAGGCTGCTTCAACAGGGATAGTATCTAGCTCACATGAAGGGCTAATAGAGCTTTATATTGCACTGCGCCCAGTTTCAGTCACCATGATAGAAAAAAAATGTTGAGACTAGAAAGACTGCACAGAAGAGCAACCAAGATGATTAGGGGACTGGAGGCTAAAGCATATGCTGAATGGTTCCAGGAACTGGGTATGTCTAGCCTAAGAAAAGGATTAGGGATGACATGTTAGTAGTCTTCCAGTACACAAGGGGCTGCTGCAATTGACTTATTCTCCAGAGCACCTGAGGCAGGCAAAGAACTAATGGGTGGAAGCTCATTAAAGAGATCCAGCCTAGAACTACGAAGAAATTTCCTCACGGTGAAAAGAATTAATCAATGGAATGGGCTACCTCTGTGGATGCTCTATTGCTGGAGGTTTTCAAGAAGGGATTGGACAACGATCTGTCCGGAATGGTTTAGGGATTGGGCTAGAAGACCTCCAAAATCTTTTCCAGCTGTATTTTCTTGGTGGTCATTGGAGATGTATATGTGGAAATCTTGTCTTTGGTAAAAGCTGAGAGTTTGACTGTCCTGTAATTTCCAGGTCCAGGTGGAAAAAATCAAGAGTCCGGAAGACCACATTGCTACAGTGCTGGACAGAGCCAAGCCAGAATACATCAGGAAAACATATAAAATAGAGACCTGGGAAAATGCAGAGGATTTTCTGAAGAAGCTAGCGCTCCAGACTGGGAAGTTACTAAAGGTGAATCGGGTCTGAAGGGTGCTGAATAGAGAAAGGAATTTGGAGCCGTTAATGCGGACATTTGTCCAACAAGTGGGATGTTTTCTGAAGGAGAACCTGCTCCTGAGGAACCTTCAGGGAGCAGTTGGCAGGGATAAGAGAGAAAAGATGATTACAGAACAAGGAGATGACAACTTAAATTGCTGATGGCATGCTCTAGGAGGCTGGAATGGGGTTCATGGTGATTTGGGGAGTGTGTCTTTGCACATTGGATGAATCAGGCCATCAAAGTACACAGTGAAACATTTTGAGGAGGTTTGGTATGAGTCCAGCCCATAAGTGCCTCCTCCCCCAACATCCTGCCTGAAGTCCTGCTCCCAGGCCCTTTCGCCACGAGGCTGTTCTCTTTGATCTCCTCTCTCCCCTTCTTCAGTTGTGACTGCTGGCCTTTCTGCCTTTCCAGGGAGGAGAGCCTGATCTGCACACGGTCAGTCGGATGGTGCTGAACGACTGGCAGAGAGGCCGCATCCCGTTCTTTGTGAAGCCTCCAAACGTGGAACAAGGGTCCCAGGTAAGGGCTGTCAGAATAGCTTGAGTGTTTCTTTGCAAAAAGAAAAAAAAGGGGGAATGACTCCTGAAAACAAATAAAAGGGGCAATAGTTAACTATCAAGCTGTATTTAAGCAGAACTGATAATGTGCTGGCTTTCAAGCAAGAACTTGAAATAATAGAAATGTTCCTTCCCTTGTAACGATCCGTCTTCCTGGGTCCCTGTGAATATTCATAGTGTCTGTCTGGGTGCAACAGGCAGACAAATAGATGAGCCTTTTCTGTGCCTTTGGATGTCCGTCTTCACGCAAGGTGAGGAAGACCCACCTTACTCAAATAGAAATCACACCTACTTACAATGTTTTTGCACTCTTGTCATAGTTGTACACTGCTCATGGGAGTAGTTCGAAACAACTAACTTTAGTGTAGTAGGTGGTCCTCAACTTACAACCATTCACCAGTGACCATTTGAAATTAACCACAGCACTGAAAAAAATGGCTCATGACAGTTGGTCACATGATCATTGCAGGATTCGAAGAGTCACATGATCAAAATTTGGGCACTTGGCATCTGACTCATATTTGTGACAGTTGCAGTATCCCTGCTTATGACCTCAGAAGCAAAATCAGTGGGGAAGCCAGATTCATTTAACATTGGTGTGACTAACTTAACACTGGACTAGATGACCTACAAGGTCCCTCTCAGCTCTGTTAATCTGTCATCTGTTAAATTCTGAAAAAAATTCAACTTAACAATGTTGGCAAGAAAGGCCAATAAAATGGGTCGTTTAACCGTCTTGCTTAGCAATGGACATTTTGAGCTCAGTTGTGATCATAAGCAGAGGATGACCTGTAATGACCTTCCTTCTCCTTAATGTTCTGTTGTCAGAAAAAAAAGGGGGGGGGGAACTCCGCCATCGCTTCTGCCTGGAATCCCTCTCTGCTTTTCAGGGAGATTGGATGGTTGCTTGGTGGTGATGCATTTGCACAAAGGGCGTGGTGTGCTTGACTATCCTTTCTCATGAATCTGGGTTCTGACAGGCCCAAGTCAGCTCGGGATCCTGACGAGTCTTATTGAAGACCTTCACAAGTAGAAAATTCTACCAAAATTGTGTGGAGTTGAGCAACCCAATGGCAAAGTGAAGGATGGGGATGGACAAGTAACATGGCTTGCAGACTAATCCTCCATTGCTTAATCTCTCAGCCCGCAGGAGCTGCCTCAGATGCGACTGTAGGCCTCAGTCAAAGCGAGCACCCAGGGATGAAAGGACAACGTGAAGGGCGGGCTGGGAGTGATGAGTGCTCCAGTGCGGCACCAAAATGGCCTTTGCCCCAAGTGCCACAAAACTATGAAAAGATCGCGGTGACCTCTCAATTCTTGGAAGAGGATCTGGTCCCTGTGAATATACCAGCTATCAGTGAAACAGACAGTGGTACAGAGGAAGAACAGGAGGAGCCGAGCTCCCCACATGGGAGGCCAACCTGTGAGGCTAACCCCAGAGAAGACCCCAAGGTGGTGCTTAGGTCCCTGGACGAGAAGATTGCCAAGTACAAGAGATTCTTGGAGAAGGCAAAGGCCAGGAGATTCTCAGCAATAAGGTAGGGCATCTGAGTTTCCTTGGTGCATCTGATTGGTCAAAAAGAAGGGCCTAAAAACACCCACTCGCCTTGCAACTCAAGGCTAACCAATCCCCAGTCCCCTTCCTTTCCAGCATTGGTTGCAGCACCCAATTCATACTTAAACAGCAATTCCAGGCACAATATGTTCTGTGCACCTGTGGTCTTCAGGTGGCTTGAAAGATGCACATTTGGGGTTCTTTGGCCCACTGAATGAAGCAAAAGGGGCTGTTTTAGTCTGTGCAGGGACTGAAATGGGACAGCGCTGGCAGAAAGAGTTGGGCAAGTGGGAGGAGAGGGCACAAAACCAGGCAGGGACTATGGAGGAAAAGAGAGTAATCTGGGCAATGCTCTCTCCTCATGGTTGTTCCTGCACAGCCAGTCAGTTTGTATACCCCGTATCTTCTCTGTCCACCCTTTCAGAAAAAAATCAGGCTTGCCCACTTAAGCTGTAAACTTAGTCTTGAGCAGCCATTTTCTACTTGGAACTTCTTAGATGCATGGAGCATGCTTTAGAACTTATACTTAAGACACATGGAGGGCTGCAGCTGTGGGAATATGCCATAAAATAAGTTTATTTATTTTATTTTATTTTATTGGACTTATATGCCGCCCCATCTCCGAAGACTCGGGGCGGCTCACAATTAAAACGTACAATACAATAAATATTTAAAAAAGGATTAAACAATTATAAAGCCCAATAAAACCAAATTAAAATACTTAAAATTATCCCATACCCCTGGTGAGGTAGTCACAGCCCGATTTGGCCAAACAACGTCTTTAAATCGCGGCGGAAGGTGCGGAGGTCAGGGGCCAGACGGAGGTCCAGAGGCAGTTCGTTCCATAAGTTTCTCAGTTTCTTCTGCTGCATGCAGGAATCCTCAATCACTTCCAGCAATAATAGTAAGGCCTGCCAACAGTTATAGCAGTCAGCAAATTTGTGTCACCTGAAGAAATTAAGCAGTGCCTATGATTGGGATGGAATGGACAAATATGGTTTTCTTTCTTTGATTTTCTGTCAGTGAAGGTCCCATCTCATCCCCTCCCAGTGCTAAACAGTTCCCCAACATCTAATAATGGACAGTTGGGATAAAGAACTCACCTATTATTGATGGCTGTTATTCACCCATAGGTGATGGTTTGAATAAAAGACCCTGGAGCACCTCCATATTCCGCCCATTTTTGCAGAAGAGAGACCCTTGAAAACTTAGTCATGGTTGGGTTGGTGGGAAACTGCAGCTTGGGAAGTGGGAGCTTATGAGAAGAAGGGACATCACCGTTTTTGCCTTGTATAAATTATTTTCTTCCCCCATTATAATTCTAAAAAGAGGTTTCTTCTAGGTTCAAAGCAGCTCTCTCCCCACTTGCTTACATCGGGTCAGGGTTAACTCTGAGGAGCCAGTGATTTCTCTCCATGATTTGTCCTTACCTGATCTTTCAGGTTTTCCAATGTGCACTCATCGCTACTGTAACAGAATCCATGCACCTGGCTGTTGGTCATCCTCTTCCTCTTCCCTTCCCAGCATTGTAGGTAGTCCTCACTTAATGACCACAGTTGGATTGGCAACTCTGTTGCTAAGCAACACATGTGACTGGACACTAGATTAATGTCACTCCCACTGCAGTCATTAACTGAAACGTCACATGACTTGCAATTTTACTGCCAGTTTCTTCATGGGCTTTTTTTTTGAAGCCAGCTGTAAATCAGGCGAATGGTGAGCATCTGATTGCCGGACATGCAACAGTCATAAGTATCTATTGATTGTGAAAGCCTCCACATTTCAATCATGTAACCACAGGGATGCTGCAACAGTCACAAGTGCAGTGACTTATTGTAAAGTTACTTTTTCAGTGCTGCTGTAACTTTGAATTGTTGCTAAACTGAGCAGTTGTTAAGCAAGGACTGCCTAGACAGCCTTCTCCAGAGTCAGGTCTTGACACATGCCATTCGTACAGTGAGAACACTGGGTTGATTTCAGTGATCCGTTTGCTGGTTTTCTTGTGTCCACAGCTGCTTATTTGTAAAATATATATTCTACAGTACATTGTATTTTTTAAAAACTTATCATGGTAGAGAATTAGGAGAATTGGGCTGTCCTATGAAACCTGAGCTATACAACTTGCTAGAGGAATGGGGAGTCAGGTTTAGGTAGAGTAACTGTTTGTTTGCTCTCCTGCCTAGAATCCCTAAGGGGCTGAATGAAAAAATACTTGCAAAATCAGAGTTGGATTCAGTGGCTGTTGAAACTCAGAAGACTACAGGTATGGTGGCTCCTTCAGCAGAATCTGCACCCTATGCACTTTTCATGGCTTTATTCTTATAAAGGGACAGCATTGGCTTGATTCCACATGACATACTTAAGCCACAGAATTCTGTTGCAGTGCAGATAGTCCAGCCCTCCACAAAGGTTCTTTCCAAAACTATCAACTGTTACTAACCCGCCTGGATTTTGACTAACATCTGAATCACCAACTGTATGCAGTGAGGACTGGTTGTTAGGGAGCGATTGTGAAAAAGTGCAGTTGCGCTCATTCACTTTGGAGAGCTGCCCAAATGCATCTGTATAGCCTAGGGAGCTGCAGTAGAAAGGCCCACCCCTACTCTGGAGAGCACTTTTCCTCAAGCTGTTGCGATCTACTTCGCTTCTTGCATTTGTTGAATATATTTAAGGTATGCATCAGAGAAAAGGGAGGTCAGGAAGCTGTCATTTCATGTGGAAGGGGGGGAGCACAACCATTCCATTCCAAAACAGTTTTGTCCTTTACTGCGAAACTTCGTTGCTCACAATGTTCGGCTGTTCAGGAAGAGCTTGGTCTATTACCGTTTTTGACACTATTTTCAGGAAAACGGAAAGAAAGAAAGAAAAGGAAGATTTCAGAGGGAGAGGAACAGCAGAGTTCCCGCATCTGCAAGAAACCAAATTCAAAGGAGGTGGGTATCAGCAGTGAAGTCTGGCTAAGTGGCTTTGGGACGGTCACTTTCCCTTAGCCCAAACCATCTCATGGAAACAGGAGGTGGGAGCATTATGTAGGTCATCTTGAGTTACATAGAAACTCAAGGTAGAATGTAAATCAGTTGTCCTTTGTGGTTTTCATAGGGTGCAGCCCAAGGGAAACCTGTTCATTTTATGCGGCATAGTTCCCATGTAGTGTGGAATTTAAACATAGAATTGTAGTAGCGCTTACATATGGGATTCCCCCCCACCCCGTTTTTTGGGATAGTAAATTACAGCTGTTACATTGTTCATTGTCTTGGGGTTTTCCAAAACCTGTTTTCCCTTTGCAGAAGAGAAGAGCAGAGCGGCAGCAGCACTCAAAGAAAGTTGGTGTTCGATATTATGATACTCATAATGTCAAAAATAGAAACAGGAACAAGAGGAAAATTGACACTGAAGCCCAGAGATTTACAACCCAAGATAAATAAAGATACATCTTGAAATTGTTACCTTTATAAATATAGTAAACATTTATGACATGAAAACTGTTGGCTACCATTTGGGATCCTTACAAAAGACACCATCGATGTGAAAACGATCCATCAAAAACAGCAGAAAGAGTAAGATTTCTTACTACCTTTGGCTTATATGGATGGTAAAAGAGAAGTTAATCAGGATGTGTGAACACCAGTTAAACAACATCACATTTCAGGAGTCAGGATTAATTTTAATGCATTTTGTACAGCCCGTTGTTTTACAGTTGGGCAGATTCCTGCATAGAACTAAAATACTGGTTTTTTTTTAAAAAAAGCACCTCTATTATTTACCTCCAGTAAATATTAATTGAAAAGACAAATCCCAAGCCAGTTGAGATTCTTTTTAAACGTGCAAGAGACATTTGAACAGTATTTGAATTTATGTTGATTCAGATGAGGTGGAAGAGTTTAGATACACGTAAATTCTGGGCTCTTTCCGGAAAAATTATCTACAGCCGTGTTCTCCTTTTCCCCCTCAAGGCACTTTCTGTATTGGGCTGACAAAGCTTATTTCTTCGGTGCAATGATGCCTTCGAGCTGTGCCTAAAATGCAGACAAAACAGTTAATTAGTGAGGGTCACTGCCTTGTGCCAAAAGATACAAAACTGCTGCCTGAGAGACGGTGGTGCTGCTGGACACGAAGGAGAGACACTGCATCAAATATTTTAGCCATGAACCATTCTGCAACAGCATATGGTTGACTTAGACATTAAAGCATAATTGTTAAGTTTGAAAAACAGAATCCTAAGCGGGCTTTTTTTAAAGACTTCAACACCGCCAGCAGTGTAAATTGCCCAGGTCCAACTCGGCCTAAGGCACAAAACCAAGTCCAGGTAGTCCTTGACTTATAACCAGTTGCTTAGTGACTGTTTTAAGTTACAAATTATGACTTGATTTGAAAGTTATGATGGCAGCAGCACCCTGTCACATGATCCAACTGTCAACTCATAAAATATTTCTATGGTCTTTTTAGAGTTGCCAACAGAAAGGAAGGGGGAGCAGTGCGGCAGCTTGGAAAGCCAAAGTGCATTCCGTAAATAGTTTTCAAAGATAGTAACTAGGTGACTGAAGTTTCTGCAGCACAAAATTCTAACTGGAGAGCATGATTGATGACTCTTGGCTATGGATGTGTCCCATTGGAGAATATGAATTACTATACACCCAGGGGGTGGGAGGAAAACCAGGGTCAAGGGTGACAGTGAATGATGTGTCTCAGGGTTGGCTGCACCCAGGCAATGCCGGACATGTTAACTCCCAATAAATCCTTTTTAAGTTTTGGAAGTTTGGCTCGAGACTCATGATTTAATTGGGGTAACTGCCGGAATCTTGACAATCACATTTTGGGCACTTGGCAACTGGCTCACCTTTGCAGCATCCTACAGGGATATGAACACATGGCAAAAAACTTGGATAAAACAGATTCACTTAATTACAATGCAAAAAACCATCAAAGTCAGTTCAGCTCAGGCAGTAACCTGCTTAACCAGCATAATTGTGGGCTCAATTATGGCCATTAGTCAAGGACTAGTATTGTGCAGGGAAGGCAGAGTAATGTGACTACAGGCAGGGGTGGGATGCTACTGGTTTGGCCCAGTTCTATAGAACCAGTAGCTCTGAAGAGCAGCTGACACCGAATTGGTTAGCTGCAACGACCGTCTGGTTGTCTGGCCCACCCGCCGGCTCGGGCTCTAAGCTGTCCTTTATCTTATGCTTTTACCTCAGCTGCTTTGTGTGGCACTGCTGAGTGCCGCTTGTCAGCTGGAGAAGGTAAATGCTCGCTGGAGCAGGCAGCATGCACGCGTGTGCAGCGCATGTTTGGCATGGATGTGTGCGCTCCCTGAACCGGTTATGCTGGTAGGATCCCACCCCTGACGACAGATGCAGCCAATTAAAAACCAGAATGCTCAGTTTGTGTCTCCTCTAACCTTGAGCTGCTGATTAGTCCGTTTCAGGAACTGGACCTCCTCCGTGTGCTTCTTTTCTTCCACCTGCCGCCTTTCCAGTTCCCTCTTTTCAATGGCTTCGCACTTGGCCTTCTGTTCGTTCACCTGCCTCTCCAAGTCCCGTTTCTCGTCCTCTAACTCTGCAATCTTGAGGCAGGGAAGACGCCAGTGAGGGAAAGGCCGGCTGCCGTTTCCGAGCCACCCTTTGCTCTGGCTTGCTCCATCGGGGCAGCCCGGGAGGAAAGCCTCCCGCTCTGCCTGGGCCAAATGGGCTCCAGGGAGCTCCAGCTGACCCTACCTTTTTTTCCATGTCGGATTTGCCCTGCTCGGCTTGCAAGGCCTTCCTCATGCCAAAAGCCACGCTGCTCTCGTAGAGCGTCTGGTAGGCCGCAATGGTCATCCGGATCTCGTCCCGCACACGCAGCAGCAGCAGCCCGCGCTCGGCACAGTTGATGGTCACCTGCCGGATGAGCTCATCTGTGGGGGGGGGGAGAAGCAGTGGGGGGGGCGTCAGGCTCTGCCGGCAGCCCCTCCTCCTCCTCCTCCCCCCCCCGTCTCATTTACATTTTAGGTTATAGGGTGGGGGTTTATGCAGAGAAAGAGAGGAAGTTAACAAGAAGCATCAGAAAGAGCAAAAGAGAATCTTCTAATTATATGAATCCTATTATAAAAGAGTAACTTAGAATTTTTCCTTCACCCTCCTCCTCCTCCTCCTCCCCCCCCTCCCCGCCTCTCACCGAAGCACTGGGAGTAGAGCTCGCGCCGCACCGGGCAGATGCCGGTCTCGCGCGCCTGGCGCTGCTGCAGCTTGAGGTCCAGCTGCTCCTGCAGGTGCACCACGTCCATGCGCGTGCTGGGCGTGCTGGAGACCTGCTGCACCCAGAGCTGGTTCTCCTCCGTCCATTCTCTGCAGGGGAAGCGCAGGTGAGAGCGGCCCCCCACCCCCCCCGCCTCGGGCGCCCCCCGCCCCGCCCCGCGCCCCCACCCCCCGCGTGCCTCACCGCGGCGGCAGGATGGCGTTGAGGATCTCCTCGGCCTGCTTGCTGGGGTCCACCGAGGGCGAGGGCGCCTTGCCCTTGGGCGGCGAGACAGGCCCCGCGGGCACCGTCAGCTGCGGGGTCGCCTTCAGCGGCCGGGCCTGCGGAGCGGTGGAGCGGTGAATACCTGCCGTCCTCCGGCCCCTTCCCTCCGCCCCCCGCCTACCTTGGGCGAGCGCTTCTCGGTGTTGCGGCTGACCAGCACCGGCGTCTCGTAGCGCAGGAGGGAGTCCGCGGGGGGGATCATGGCGGCTCCTCCAGGCCCGACCGGCGCCCAGCCAGTTGCGCCGCCGTTGCCACGGCCACGGGGACGCCGGCCGGGGGGGGTGGGAGGGGCGGGAGCTCGCGCAGGCGCACCAAGGCCCTCCGGCCCGCCGTGACGCAAGAAACCCGCCCGCTGGCTTCGCCCAATCACGGGCAGCAGCGTTGCGCTCATGCGACTTCAAGTAACGCCCCTGAGGGCGGAAGCACTTGGTGGAGCGCTTCCGGGCCGTGCGGAGGGCGGCGGTGGATTAGAGGCGGAAACGAGGAACTGGGAGTCGGTGAGGCGCGATGGAGGAGTCTGAGCGGCGGCGGAGGCACCGAAAGCGCAGCCCGCGGGGAAGCCCCCGGGAGGCCGGCAGGTGAGCGCCGAGGGCAGGGGCCGCCCGGAGGGGGTGGGGAGGCAGACCGTGGCGGGCTGGGCCTTGGTGCCTGACGGGGTTTGTGTGTGTCGTTGGAAGGTCGCAGTCGAGGAAGAGGCGTCGGTCCTCGGGCAAGAGGAGCAGGTCGCCGCTGCCCCGGGAAAAGCGGAGCCGGAGCCCGCGACACGCCGGCGTCAGGATGAAGCAGGTACGCGGTTGCAGGAGCCGGTGCGGGGTGCTCGGGAGGGAGGAGGCCGCGGGCCGCTGGAGAGGGGCAGGTCGGTTCGCCTTTGGCGTGTCGGTAACTCTCCAGGCGCCAGATCGGATGTTCTCGGTCTGCGTCCAGCAAGTTCCCGGTCATAAGTTGAGGCGGCTAGTCTCGGCTCTGGGCCTCACAGCCGCCAGCCCAGCCTCTCGGGGCCAGGTTTCCAGCTTAGGCGCCTCTGGAGGTCGGCAGCCCTCGCACTTCCGTTGCCCTGCTGCCCTTAGCCATTAGGCTGACCCAGAGGGCTCTAAACTTGGCCGCTTTAAGACTGGTGGACTTCAACTCCCAGAATTCCTCAGCCAGCACTGGCTGAGGAATTCTGGGAGTTGAAGTCCACCAGTCTTAAAGTGGGCAAGTTTGGAGGACCCTGGTATTGGGTCCCTGGCTTGAACAGGGGTTCCTCCAAGGCCCCTTCCAACCCTATAATCATATGCTCCTATCAGCTATGTTGGCTGGAGAATTCTGGGAGTTGAAGTCCATAAGTCTTAAAGGGGCCAAGTTTGGAGACCTCTGGGCTTACCATTCAGTTACACTTGATCACTCCGTAGTTCAAATGTTAGCCATGCTTTGCAGCCCTGTGTTTCAACCATTTATTGGAATAATAGTGAACTCTTAACAAAATACAGCTGGGAATCCAAGAACATTTTATTTATCTTTGTCACTGAATTCCACTTGTAGCTATCTATTTATTCCTGTTAAGAAATATCCCCGTTAGGAGAATGAGTGAGAGAGATTATGAATAACACACACGTGACACGAAGATATACTGAATACCGAAATGTAGGTTTTACTTCCAGTAAATGGTTAAGCAGAATCCAAAAAACAGCCCAAGTCAAACACGGTAAATGCAGTCAGTAGTCAAAGCAATAATTCAGTTGATAAGCCAAAAAACAAAGTCCTTTTCCTTACCAATATCATACACAGAGTTCAGTACGCGGAGTTTGCAAACAGTAGCAAAAACTCAACAATATCAGAAGAATGACGAGTAATTCAACAGCAAAGAGACTCGTACGAAATGCAACAATACGAATGGAGAAGTGGAGTGGAGTGGAGGTGAAGTGCGAACCAGGTTTCTGGCTCCATCTTATGGCCGTTGGCAGAAACTTCAGCCACTCACAATCGGCATTCTCTTAAAGATACAATATTAATTTGCTATCCTGGTTTATATATTGCTAACCCAACTGTTAGGTGACTATCATTCCTAACATTTCCCCCACTGCTTCTAGGAGCCAGAGGATCATTCTCGGAGGGGCCATGAAGAGCGGCAGAATCAAGACCGCTCCGAGCTTGACCGTAAGCCACGAAAAAGCAATAGAGAAAGGCACCGGGACCATTCAGCCCGAAGGAAGCTCACTAAGGAGCAGGCTGAGCGCCGTGGAAGGGAACAGGACGCCCACCATCTCCTGGATCAAGAGGCGGAAAGGGAATTCTATAATGAGAGGCGGCGGCAACATCGTCAACAAATGGAAGGGAGTGGAGATGAGGAAAATAGTGAGGGAAGAGGGCCCAGCCACAAGAATACGGACCAGGAGGCTAGCAAGAAGGAAAAACCAAGCTTTGAACTATCTGGTGCCCTTCTGGAGGATTCCAATACTTTTCGTGGCGTTGTAATCAAATATTCTGAACCGCCCGAAGCACGCATTCCCAAAAAGCGATGGCGTTTATATCCCTTCAAGAACGATGAGGTTCTGCCTGTTATGTATATTCACCGGCAGAGTGCTTATCTGTTGGGAAGGCACCGACGCATTGCTGATATCCCTATTGACCATCCCTCATGCTCTAAACAACATGCTGTTTTTCAGTACCGGTAAGTTCTGAATCCAAGGGGGTGGAATTAGCTGCGTATGGCAAAGATTATTATTATTATTATTATTTATTTAGACTTGTATGCCGCCCTTCTCCCTAAGGACTCAGGGCGGCGAACACTTAAAAACCATACAAAATTACAATAAAAATGAATTAAACAACTACAAGTCCAAAGCCCAATTAAAATTAAAATTAGATTAAAACAACTAAAAAATAACCCACCCCCCAGGTCAATCCAGACCGGCCTGCCGAAATAGCCAGGTCTTCAGGTCTCGGCGAAAGGAGCAGAGATCAGGGGCCAAATGGAGATCCACGGGGAGCTGATTCCATAGGACGGGCGCTCCCACAGAAAAGGCCCTGGCCCTGGGGACCGCCAGCCGACAATGTCTAACTGACGGAATCCCAAGGAGGCCCCTCCTGTGGGAGCGCACGGGGCGATCGATTTCTCAAGCTGTGGGCCACAACTCCCTGGGAGGTTTTGAGTGAATTTGACCTACAAAAATACAGCTTGCATAGGCAAAGTCAGCCCCCTGCAGACTTTCTCTGGATAAGCTGGCTGCCTGTTGTACTCTCTTCCCTATTTAGTTCGTTGTGCTAGCAACAAAATCAGCAGCAGCAGCATCTGTCCACAGTGACTGACCTCTAAAGCCTGCTGCTTGCTATCCCTTGTATTTTCCCACCCTGCCTGCTATGCTTTCTTCTTCCTTTCCATTGGAAAAGAAGGAACCAAGGGCTCTGTTTTGGCAGCAATTGTGCCATTCCATTGCCACAACTATTGCTATTAAGCTAGATATCTCCCAATGTGTATCTATGCATTTGTCTCTGTTGAATGTCATTATACTTTTGGCCTGTTTCTCCAACCTTTCAACATCATTATTCTTGTCTTCTAGGTATTAGCTATTTATCCAGTTTTACATACTCTACAAATCAATAAGAATTCCTACCACTTTTTTTCCCAATTAAGAAAAACATTTATGAATAGAGGATAGAGGTGATGCACTTCTAAGCTGCCCACTTTATCTTTTTAGTGCGACAGAATGATTGACAAGGACTCTTGGGGTATGATTTGCAGGTCAGCCGTGGTATCCATTTCACTCTCATGCTACACTTAGCTGACTTGCAAAGCAGCCTGTCATGGGGCATTTTATCAGATGTGTTGCTGAGATCAAGATACTTTTTGCCAAAGGGCTTCCACAACCTAGCACTGATTACCTCATTGATTTTGTGATTTATCTCACAAAATGTGAGATAAAATTAGCCTGGCAAATTTGCTCTTGAGGTGTTGACTTCGGCATCTTGACTGTCAGTTTCCATCTGTGCTCAGGGGCCTCAGCCAGTTTACTGTTGTCCTGCTGGAGAAAACTAACCCCCAGGTAAACTGGTTACCTGTTGGTGTTTTGCTGGCTTCATTGTGCATTCTTCCAAAGTACCTGGTAGGATTCCTTGTCCAAATAAATTCTTTCCTGACCTGTTCTTTATAATTCTAACTGCCTGTACTCTTCCTTGATGACCTGACCCTGTGTGTACTTTTTGTTTCCTGACCTTCTTTAAGATTTAGTGACATGGGACACTGCAGCAGGTGCTGCTTTGGCCACAATTTGTGGAAAAATCACAACCCTGGCAATGTGTCAACAGTTGCCACGAAAAAATGCCAGGAAAAGACTAGTGACCTAAGAAATCAAACAGAAGAGACTAACTGCTATCAAAGGGAGCAAATGTTGCACTGTGGAGAGAATTGAGGAGGGGACTTGGAGGCTCGACTGCAGGAGATGGTGCTTAGGAGAGATTTGAATAAACTGCTTGCCTTAAAAGCAGCTAGAAGAGTCAGAAATAGGTACAGATAACCCTAGATTTATCAACAGTCATTTTCTGATCATTTGGAGTTACCTTGGCCTTGGATGCTTGGCAAACAGCTTGCATTTACTATCAGCTATGGTTCCCATAGTCACATGACTACAATTTGTGGAAAATTGAGTTTGCTTAACAATCCCTGGTGATTTAGTTAACAATCGTCATGAAAAATAAATTTTAAAAAACCCAGAAAAACATGGTTGCTTTATAACTGCAATAACTTACGACCAGATCAATCATCATATATCAAGGACTACCTGTGGGAAAAAGGGGTAGCTTTTAGAGAGAGGAGAAAACCATTGCTGAGAAGTAGAAGTGAAAATTTATTGGTTTTGTGAGCCTGACTTTGGGAAGAGAAATGTGCGGGGAGGAGCATCAGGAATGGAAGGAAAACAACTCTCTGGTTGCTGACTTTGGAAGCCTCACTGCTCACATCCCTCCTCACCCATGGCCAGGCTACCTAGAGCATCCAGTGGAAAATAGTTCACCTCTTCCTGAGATGGAGAAGTGGATGCTATTTTTATAAGAGGAGAGGAAGGCAGGGCCCATCAAGGATTAGTGTTAGGAGTTCCAGTGATTTTTCTCCACCAAGGTACTGAAGAAGCTCCAGGCTGGGAGACCAGGAGCTGACATTTGAGGAATGTCATCTTCACCCCTTCTTCTACAAATCTCTAGGGAGCTGTCAAGCCTCTTACTTGTCTTGGATATCTTGTGTAGTTTGTTCCTGGTACATGTGCCTTTTTTCTTCCATTTCACTGTAAGCTACCCAGAGTTGCTGGGAATCGGGCAGCCACTCAATCTAGGTAGATAAACTGCCTCTTCACAGTTATCTGGGCATAAACACCTCCAGCTGGGGAATGAAAAGGGATCTGATGTATTTGATCCCCCCCCCTCTCTCTAGAGCAATGTGAGAGGCTGAAGGAATCCAAATTCAGAAGTACGTATGAAGCACACTGTATTCCTGAATCTTTGGGTGTTAACTGGCATGGGTTTTTTTTTTTTTTCTTTTGCAAGGCTTGTGCAGTATACCCGTCCTGATGGCACAGCGGGCCGGAAGGTGAAACCATACATCATTGATCTCGGCTCAGGCAATGGCACCTTCCTAAATAACCAGCGCATTGAACCTCAGCGCTACTATGAACTGAGAGAGAAGGATGTGCTGAAATTCGGCTTCAGCAGCAGGGAATACGTCCTCCTCCACGAGTCCTCCGATGCCACAGAGGATGACCAGAAGACAGAAGAGGAGGAGGAGGAAGAATCCACCTGTCGCGCCGACAGCGAGTGAGCCTGGATCCCCTGGGATCCACCTGGTGGACGGACATTGAAGCCTCGAAGCTCCGGGTGCCCTCCCTGCCTTAACACCTGGAGGTTCCTTGGGTGGAGGCGGCTAGATAGGGTCCTAGGCCAGGAAGCCCCGTTGTTTTTTTTGCCTCGGGGCGACATTTTTTTAAAGTTCGATGCTTCCTTGGCATCAGATACCATTTTTTCCAGTGCACGTTCCGTGAGAAAGCCTCTCTCAAGCGGCCGGCCATCCTGAACATGCAGGGCAGCCATTTACAGTTCACAAGCCCTTCCGCTCGTTTTTCCTTTTTTATTCCTTGTGCAGTTTGTTTAAAAATAGATGCTTCTTGGTTAAGAGAACACAGAGGCCTCCGTGTGTTGTGTGTGTGTTGTGTTCTTCGCGCATCTCCTCCGTTCCTCTGCGCCCGTCGCCCCCCCCCCCCGCAGCCCTACCAGAGATCGTCCGGCGGGGGGTCAGAAGGCGATGGGGGTCCCACCCCGGGAAGGGGAGGAGCCGAGCTCGCCCGCGTTTGGGCCTCCCCGGGCGCTAATGCCGGCCTGCCGCCTTCGCTTGCCCGCCCGGCCTTGCAGCGCGCCTGAGGCGGCTTCCCCGGGCCGGGCCTTCCTCTCTCTCTCTCTCCAGCGCAGCCCGGGCGCATGAAGGGCGCGGCGGCCTCCGGGTAAGTCCGACCGGCCGAGGGCGCTCCAGGCCATGGCTCCTCCTCCTCCTCCCGCCACGCCGCGCCACGCTCCCCCCGCCTCTCGTCGCCGCCTTCTCCTTCTCCGGCGGCCTGGTCGTGGTCGGGCTGCTGCTCCGCGCTGGCGGTCGGGCCATGGCGGCGCTGCACGGGGCGGGTGCCAAGGCCGGCGCCCCGCCGCAGATCCCCGACACCCGCCGCGAGCTGGCCGAGCTGGTCAAGCGCAAGCAGGAGCTGGCGGTGAGCCGCATGGCGGGCGGGCGGGGCGGGGGGCGCCGGGGAGGGAGGGAGGGGGCGTGCGGCGGCGGCGGCGGAGGAGGAGGAGGACTGCCCCGTCCCGCCCTGCTAGCCCGGCCGGTCCTTCTCCCGCCGCAGGAGACGCTGGCCAACCTGGAGCGGCAGATCTACGCCTTCGAGGGCAGCTACTTGGAGGACACGCAGATGTACGGGAACATCATCCGCGGCTGGGACCGCTACCTGACCAACCAGAAGTGAGCGGGGGGGGGCGGGGCGGCAGGGGAGGAGGAGAGGGAGGGGAGCGCCCCCCCAGCCCCATTTCTGCCCGCCCTTCTCCCCCCCTCCTCCCCCCGCAGAAACTCCAACAGCAAGAACGACCGTCGGAACCGGAAGTTCAAGGAGGCGGAGCGGCTCTTCAGCAAGTCCTCGGTTACCTCGGCGGCCGTAAGTTGGGGGCCTCGCTCGGGGTGGGGTGGGGGTGGGGGACGGGACGCGGCGGGGTTGGCGCTCCCCCCGCAGTAGGGAGCAGGGGCTCTCTCGAATTCCACGGTCTATAGGGGCAGGTGAATGGCACACCAGGGCTCCTCACTTCCATCGCATCGAGTGTGAAGGAGGCGTCCTGGTGCTTTCTTTCCATAGTCCTAATGGGCACTGAAGGTGGCGTTTGATTTGGTTGCACCAGGTGCAACGGCAATTGAGTAAAAGTAGAGTAAACAGGGCTGCCTCTCTCTTCTGCTCCCCAGGCAGTCAGCGCCCTGGCTGGAGTTCAGGACCAGCTGATTGAGAAGCGTAAGTCTGGGGGGGGTCCCCTTCCCCTCCCTCCCAGCTCCCCCTGGCCCTTTCCCTGGGCTCTGGGTAGCCGAGCTCGGGCGTCCTGCCTTTCTCCCTCCAGGTGAGCCCGGCAGCGGCACCGAGAGCGACACGTCCCCGGATTTCCACAACCAAGAGAACGAGCCAAGCCAGGAAGAGGTGGAAGAGCTGGACGGGTCCGTTCAGGGGGTGAAGCCCCAGAAAGCGGCCTCTTCTGCCTCAGGGAGCCACCACAGTAGCCACAAAAAGCGGAAGAATAAAAACCGGCACAGGTGAGCCAGCAGCAGACTGGAGACCCTGAATGGGCTGGACCCACCTGAACCTCTGGAGAAGGAAGTGCTTCCCTGACATTGTTCTCTTGAACAGCCCCAGTTTAACATTCCTGTCTTGTTACCCCACAGACAAGGTCCAGGAGTGGGCCTTTGAATCTGGCAGCTGATCCCAGCTGAGGGACTCTCTTGGGGTTCGGATGGAAAAGCCTCAGAGACCGGTCATGGTCTTCTGCCCCAAGGAGATTCATAAACCAGTACCGGTTTTCCAGGGACTCTATCCCAAAAAAAGACACCCCATCTTCTCTTAAAGACATAGCCAATTTATATTGGCAGGTTAACCCAGAAATGACATTTTACTGCTAAAGCCAAGAACTATCTCTGTATGCAGTCCACTCTATGCTTATTGCAAGGAAGTGGCTCATGTAGTCTTGAAAATGACAGAGAAGGGAATGAAAGTGACGGTACACAGAGGAGAAATGGGACTGTTGTTGTTCTATGTACTTTGTTTAAGTTGCAAATGTCTGATGATAACCCTTTTCATGTAGGGAAGCGTTCCTTATTGAGAATTGGAAATCTTCCAATTAATGGATATTGGCCTTCTTCAAGGCAGGAAAGTACCAATAGACAAAAAGTTGGAGGTTATGTTCTGAAAGATGTCCTGTTCACAGGCTGGGAGAAAGCTGTGAAGATGTAGGTTGGGCTGGACTTGAGGAATAGAGTTTCTCAGCACCCAGAGCTACCCCTGGAAAGTAAAAAAAAAAAGTCCCTCTCTTGGCTGATGCCCCTGGCCCAGCATGCTCCCCAATTCTGCCTTCTGAAGGCTGGGCACTAAGCCAGGCAGCAGGGGAAAGTCTCTTCCATTTCCATTTTCTTCCATTCTGCTCAGGAAGTCCAGCCCGAATCTTGCCCAATCTTTACCGATTTGGCTGTTTGCTGTGCTCCTTTCAAGCATTGTGGGAGGTTCCCACCTTCCTTTTCTTTCCAAGGTTGCTGACATTTGTCCCTGTAGCGTTATAGGATTATTTGGGGTAGCAGACTTCTGGGGGAGTGGGGGCGGTCTTGGGTGGATTTTATATTTCAAGATTACAATGATGTGTAACTTGCTGTTTTTTTATTTTTGAACTTCGCTAGGTTGGCTAATCAACTAATTGATTTAATTCCTTAGTATGTTAATTTCTATTGCTTTCTTCTTTTCGAATGCTGCCCCTCAGCCCGTCTGGCATGTTTGATTATGACTTTGAGTAAGTTTGACTTGATTTGACTTAGTTTTTGTGCTGTGATGTCAATGTGTAGACTTTTCTTTTTCCCTTCGCCACCTTCCTTCAACGTCCCCACGTGAGCTTTCAAAACTATTCTAATCCATAGTTTATCTGTTTAATTGTAGGTATGTATATTAGGTTAGGCTGGCAAGTTTTTAAAAATACAGACAAAAGCACAATGGAGGTAACTTTTTATTTAATAATCTTGGCTAAAAAAAAAATCATTCGGCTACCCTCTTTGCTTCTTTATGTCATTTTGAAAAGCAGATAAACTTCTACTGAACTCTGAAAATTGATTTTTATTGCTTTGCTTTCTGAGGCCTACAGTTAAGGCAGTTTCCCAAATGCAGAAAATACAAATTGATTCTTACTGGTGCCACTAAATACTCTGGCTACCATTTCGTCCTCCTCTGCTGCCACCTCTTCTCTAAGTTCTATCTTTAACATGCTAACCCAGCAGATGCTGTGTTTCCATGTTCTTTGGATGCTGCCTAACCCTTTAATGTGTTTCTTCTGATTGTTGGGTGGAATCTGCTTTTCGGTGCCATTGGGAGTTGGGTTGGAAATGCTACAATGGCCTGTTCATATCAGACCCTTTGCTGCTGTAGCCAACACAGGGACTACCTTTTTTGCTATCAGTAGACCAACACTCACTTCTTCCTTCCTCCCATTGCAGGATTGATCTCAAGCTGAACAAAAAACCACGAGCTGTAAGTATCCCTCCTCTTTTTCTTCCCAATGTCCTGCCACCTTTCAGTGACTGCACAGTTCTGGGTAGGGTTGAGGTGAAGCTTGCTTAAAAGGGAGAAGAATGTCCTTCTTGAAGCCTCTGCTTTGGATGGTTGAAGGACAGTGTTGTTGGGGGGGTGGGGTTGATCAGAATTTGGACCAGGGTTTTCCAGGGTTGGTCCTGCTGTACTCCAGCCGGCACCATGTGGTGCTAGTCCCTCTCAGCTCCTTTGGGTGGGAAGCAGTGCGTCTACGGTTGGTGCTGGCCTCCCCAGTGATGTTCACTCTGCCCTTGTGCCCACAGGACTACTAGTGATCCTCCAGGATGAATCTTCCAGGAACTTTCCTTCCTTCCTTCCTTCCCAAGAGACTGAATAAGCACAAGCCCAGCTCTTTCTTGCAGCAGCCTGCACACCAGCAGCACCGCTGGCCAAAACAGCTGCTGCCAATTCATCATGCATAAAATCCATGAAGTCAAGTCCTCTCTACTTGCTGCCATCTTCTGGTTGAATTGTTTTGTCTTATGTATTTGGCTCTTTTTTTAAAAAAATAAACTTTATTTAATTTTCCATTTGTTAAAGATTAAGATAGATTGTCTGCTAGATGCTTTTATTCTTCAGAGCCCAGATAGTTTTTTTTTTTCCAAACTGGGAAAGGTGATTTCATTTTACTCTGAAACACCTGCTAAGAACTTGAGGGAAAAACATGGATGTGTGGGGCAAGCAGTCTCCTTTTTAATACGTATGTCTCCTTATTGTAAATAAAACAACAAAATCTACATTCACTTTAGATTGTTTTCTGGCTGCACTCATATCACTGAGAGGAATAACCACTGGTGGTTGAGTAAACCAAAATTAGGGGATCTCCTAAACTGTGCTGATGCATAAGTATTAAAGCATTGTCTGGTCTAGTGGTGAGGGCACCAAGCTAGAAACTGGGGGACTCGAGTTCTAGTGCTGCCTCAGCTCAATCCATCTCCCAGGGTGGTTGTGGGAAAAATAGAGGGAGGAAGGAATACCAGGTATGTTTGTTGCCTTAAATTATAAAGGATAATGGGATAAAAATCTAATAAATGAAGTCTGATTTATGAACCATAATGGCTTGAGTTGCAATACAGAAAGGTACAACTTCCCTTGGCCTTGGGTGCTGTGTGAATTCAGCTTCGCAGAGAAAGTCAGGCCAAGGAGTCAGATTCCGGAGCCTGACTCTGCTCTGTCTTCTCAGGCACCCATGGAGAAGGTGGTTGGGTGGGGCAGAAAATGGCTTTTTGGGAGCTTTCTGGAGTTTCCTTTGAGGGGAGGATCTCTTGCTTTGCCACAGATTCCCAGAGGCATCGATTGGGATCCCTGTCAGTGAGTTTCAACTTCTGGAAAGATGTTTCTCAGAATAACAATCCTTCCCTGCTCAGCAGCCCTCCTTCTGTGCCTCTGATGTGTTATCTGGTTAGACTTGTATGGGGAATACAGGGTCTGCTCTGTCTAAACAACTGATACAAACAAGATCCCTCTTGCAGTTACTGCTGTTGAGCCAGGTGCCACCTAGTCAATACCTGTGCATTTGATTTTTCTGCCCAGATGCAAGACCTTATTTTTCTCACCACTGAAATGTGTTTTGCTGGATAGGGCCCAATGCTCAAGTGTCAACCCTGAAGCTGACCTGACCGAAGCCATCTTGCCAGCTTCAGTGTTGCCACACTGGAGCTGAGGGATAGGAAGGGGGGATTTGAGAGAGCTAGGATTTTGTACGCAAAACAAAATACTTTCTCTTGGGAACCAAGGACATTCTCACACCTGGTCAGAGGAAGGCGGGGTGATGTCACCAGGCAACCAGACAGCACCATGATTGAATCATGTGACATTGTTTTGAGAAAGTGATGCTTTTAATTAGGTGGGAACTGTGGGAACCTTCAGAGTCGGTTTTCACCAGATCTGTGCCAATATGATATGTCCAATAAAGCTGTTCTTTGAGGACCCTACCTGCCTCAGAGTTTTACTTGCTATGGGCCTATGACTTGGAACCCTGACATTAAACCGACTCTCTTAAATTCCAAGCTCCAACCAGAGTTGCTATCTGGGATCCTGAGGCCCGGCTGCTTACCTGGTCTACCTGGGCAGCAGGAAGACTCGGGGAAGATGGAACAGAAGATTGGAGAGGCTGCAGGCGTCTGCGGGGCTGGTGAAGGAGCCCTAGAAAGCCTACCAACCCCCTTGGAGGTTCAACGGGTGGAGGAAGCGGTGGTGGAAATTGTGTGCCAGGTGGGCACCTGGCCCAAAGTCTGTTCCGAATGGCCGACCAACCAGGAGTTCCACTGGGCAGAGGAAAACATTGGCAGCCAGGCCACATTCCAGAGGCTGGTAGGAGAGGCGTCCAATAACCCCGACATGGGAGGCCAGAAAGACGATCTTCGAGCGGAGGCTGACAGTCCCTTTGGGACTCTCAACATATCCTGCAGTGAATCTGGGGATTGGAGATACCAGGCTGCAGCCCACCACCAAACCCTGGGATTGCTGCTGGAGAGATTTGGCCACCTGAGCCTTGGGAGGTGTCGCCACACACATCAAACCGACAGTGAGAGTAGACCTGAATCTGCCAACTTGTGATGTTTCTCCCCTTGCGGGACCTATTTCCTCGGCCCGTGACTCCACCGCCCCCATCAGCACAATCTAGCCCACGGCTGAGTCTTCCCAGTCAGCACTGATCTACCACTGCCATGATCCGGGTGGCTAGCCCACTGCCACCACCTCTGGCTCAGCCTAGCCTACCAGGACAACCCAGCTGCCAATGGCCTGGCAGGTGCCACCTGACAAGGCTGGGTTCAAGCCCAGTGAGTAGCTGCCCTGGCCACAGCACCGCCACCTGCTCTGGTTTGGCCCACCGCGCTTAAGAGCTGCTTTTGATGGGACCCTGGCTAAGCTGGCCTTCTACCTGAACCGGATGTGGGCTCACTCGACCACTATGGAGACAACTACCTTAGCGACCAGGAGATAATCACAACCATCACCAAAACCCTGGAAGCAGAAACTGCGGAGTAAGTGACCCAACTGCACAATGAGGGCGCCCCCCCAGCTAGGGAATGTCGATGAGTTCCTGCATGAGCTGAGGAAAAGGTTCGAGGACACGGCCCAGGACCAGGAAGCAGAGGCACAGATTAAGGTGATCAAGTAGAGGGGCTGCCCAGCTAAAGAATACGTCAGTTTCAGAGCTTGCTGAGAAACTGCGGTACTGGCCCGAACACATCCTGGTGCACTTTTTTCAAGCAGGGCCTGGACAAGGAGCTATGCAATACCTGTGTCTGCCAGGGTATCCCGGACTGCATCCATGACTGGTACCAGAGGGTGGTGGCCATGGACATTGAGCTCCACTGGCACCCTAAAGAGAGGAAGCCCAAGAGGCAGCTCGGCTTGTTTCCCGCCAATTGGAAGAGCTGTCCAGGAGAACCTCAATGATAACCATCGAATGTTTCTGATGTGGCCAATAGGGTCGAGCATCTGAATGCCTGGCACTGGCCCCTGTCCCTCAAGCAAAGACCCCTGCATCGACCAAGCCTAAGAAACCACTGCAGACCCCCACAGAAAAGGGGAAATTTCTCCGCCAAGGCGTTGAGGTGTCACCTCCCCCTGAAAGGAAGGAGGGAACTTGGGTTCAGGATGCCCCACTGCTGGCAACAGGTGGCAGCAACAATGACAGCGAGGATGAACCAATGGTAAATGAAGCCATCCGTCCGTTCGCTATTATGTCGAGTAGTGGTGCCCAAGGTGGGAGCCCAGGGTGAAGTAGAGCCTATTATAAGCACGGGTTGCACCTGGTGCCTAATCAGCCTCCCCCTCTGTCAGAAGCTAGGCAACCAAACGAGACCCCTAACCAACCCCATGCGCTTCAAGCGAGCCGATGGGTCATTAATCGGGGGGGCCCCAGCCACCCTTGTCACTGAGCCTGTGCAGCTAGAGATGGGCTGCCACTGGGAGCTTATCCGGTTCTTGGTGGCACCCAAAATTACTGAAATGGTCATCCTGGGACTGGCATGGCTGGACAAATGAGGTCCTACCATTTTGTGGGAAGATGGTTGCCAGAAAATAAAACTGGCACTAGATTCTCTCCCTCCTCCTAGCCCTGTGAGGGGAAAGTTCAGGCAGTCAGCTAGAGGGCAGAAAAGCAGCTGCCACCTTAGAGTCACAGCCAGGAAGCCCCCAGATTCCCAGAGAATACTGTGACTTGGCTGAAGTGTTTAGTGAAGAGGAATGCAATGCCCTACCGCCTCACCACCCCACAGACTGTGCCATAGAACTCGTGCTAGGAGCCAAACTGCCCAAGCTAAAGATGTACTCCATGACCCCAGGGCAGAATTAAGGGATTACATCCACACTAACTTGGCCCAAGTATTCATACAGATGGGTCAATAAGACCATGCGTGGATCTTAGAGGAATTAATGCAGTGTGCATGGAAAACATCTACCCACTGCCCCTCAGGAAGGACATGCTAGCTAGCTCATTTAGCAAAAGGGAAGGTGTTCACCAAACTGCACCTGTGGGAGACATACTGCAAATAAAGGAGGACCCGGGGACAGTGCGGGGCCCCTTGGCAAGCTCGAGGGACGGTGGGAGGCTGGTGTGACTTGCAGGCTTACCCGTGAGCAGGCAGATCAGGGCTGCTCAGTTGGGGCGCGGGCACCACATGGGAAGGCAGGTTAAAGACAAGCCACAAGGGCCCAGTGTACCGCATAGGTGAGGAGTGACTGGGCAAGGCGAGCGTTGGGAGCCGGGGTGAGTGAGCATCGGGCGGGCGGGGCAAGCGAGCGAGTGGCGACCGGGTTGGGGGCGTGGCCAGCCAGAAGTCACTACCGATTCGGCAACCCACGCCAAATCATCGCTACCGGTTTGCCTGAACCAGTGAGAACCGGCTGAATACCATCACTGTTCCACGTGCAGCGAAATAACATGTGAACTGCTTTGCAAATCATCCAGCACAAGCTGGACTGCCTGTTCCTACCTTAGGGTGGCCATAGGAGAGGAAATGTCCAAAGCTTCAGGTCGTAAAGCAGCTCCTCTTCCTCACTCCCTCCTCCTCTGAATGCAGGCCCACTCAGTTACTGGGCTGAGTTACTGGGAGATGGGTTTGACCTCAGCTGTCCTGCAGGGGAGGTACGTTCCTGTGGCCTTCCTAGCATCCCGTAGCCTCCTTCCGAAGCCTCTGGGGCGTGGCAGAGGGCATTTGCACCCCACCCTCCTTGAGAAGGTTTACAGCAGCTGAGGAACAAGAGCCAAGAGCGGTTTTAGCATCCAAAGCTTTGATCTGTGCTTTGGAAAGACTTTGCCGCTGAAGAAAAGAGACAGCCGTTCCGAGGTTCAAGGTTGGTTTATTTTTCTCAACTGTTAACTCTGCCTAGGGCAGCATAAAGGCAGACCAACCATCGCCAAAGCAGCCTCGGCTTAGAAAGGATTTCATTAGCAACTGTGACTCTTGTAATTTACAAGCGTGCAAAGTTGCAAGATTATACATGATTACTAAAAAGCATTTTGCTTACTAATGCGAAGCACCACAATTCTGTGATGGATCATAATTAACCAGGTAAAACAGGGTTTCTTTGGCCACGTGGCCTCATCAGCACACAGTGCTGGCACGGCTGACGACCTTCAGGGCGCTTGGCAGGGAGAGCCGCAGGGCCTGAAGGCGTTGCCAGCTGCCCACAGGAACTTCTGCTGCCCTGCTTCTCCCCCAAGCAGCAGCTCCTGGGATGACTTCAGCATCAACTATGCCAAAGAACCACTCGAGAGACCGATGCAATGTGCATCAACTGATCAACTGAGCCCAGCCTGCAAGTGAATCACTTATTTTTTAAAAAGGGCAGGACCAGGAACAATTGTTGCAAATTCATTACCGAAGGATCTGTAACTGCCCGTATTGGACTTATCAATCCTCAAGGCTGAGCTGATAGAAAAGGATAAGCTAAACACGCCCCCACCCCAAGTTTCCAGTGGGCCTTTCTACAGCCACTGAGAAAATGGTGGAGTTGTCTTCTGTCAGCAGGCAAGCAAGTTGCCCAAAACAGCTGACACTGAAGAGGTTCCCCGACAGTTTATTAAAACGAATCCCTTTTCTGGAGACCCTCCTGGTTTCCCATTAATGCGTTTTGCATTTAGCCTTGGGATTTGTGACATCTGAGCTTAAGATATAAACTTGTTTATAATTCTAACATTGCTAAGATGCATTTTCAGCACCGCTGCTCCGTCTCCAGGCAGAAGCCACAACCCTCCAACGAGAGTATCAGGTGCCCCACATGCAGCACTTGTCTGCCACCAGCAGCACTGGAGGAGGAGAGGGGATGCAGAGCGCCCACATGTCTTGTTCCAGGATAGAAGAAATAACATGGAGGCCTAGAAGAGTAATACAGAACTTTGGGGAACAGAAACGACAGCTGAATTTTGGCTTGAAATAAAGGTTTTGCTTCACAACCCAAGAAGGTTCTGAACTAAGGGAAAGGAGACCACTGGACAATCACCCCAAACCTGAGTAATGGGCCCCAGAATTGTTTCCCAATTCTGCAGTAAGGAGAGACCACCACTACACCCATTGGGCTGCTGTCTGCCTTGGACTGAAGAAGGAAGAATTTCCTGGCCACCTGTGAACAGGGCAGATAGGATGCAAGTCAGATTCAGTTCATTCCCCACTGTACCTGGAACTCTTTCCTCCCTCTGATTTCTTTGGTGACCAGCTACGTCCCCTGGTAGCCATTTGGGGAATGGCTATGATTGCAAATCATAACACCTTCTTCTCTGGCCCACTCAAATTCTGGCCAGGAAGCTTGGGGCTTGCTCCATGTTTCTTTCCATGTCAACCCCTTCTGAGCAGCCACTGTTAGGAGCAAAAGACACACTCGCTGCCAGCAAGGCCTTGCTGCCTGCATTCTGCCAGACAGACAGCCTTCGTGCATCGTGAGAAAATGGCTCAGCATTGTGGTTCCTGGGCCACTTTCTTGGATTGCTTGGCAGGCCTTTTCATCCCACCTGAGCCACCAACAAGCCTGGTGCCTGCCCTCCATGAGTGGCCGCTGGATGATGGTCTAAACTGCAGCCCCAGTCCCCACCCCCAGAGTTGGGCTTCCCCCCTCCAGCCGTGTCACACCCCAGGGTGTTGGGTCTTGTACGTGAGGATTTCGGCAGCCAGCTGCTGAGGGTCCAAAAGGCGTGGGAAGAGGCTCATGACCGTGTCCACCAGGTGAGGATGGAAGATCCCACACAGCTTGACATGCACCTTCGCACGCTCTTCTGCAAAGCTGTCCAGGGTGGCCCAGTGGCGTGAGGAGTCCAGGCAGGGAGCCCTCGGCAGGTCTTGGCGCACGGCAGGCCCTGGGTGGTACGGCTCGGACCAGTACTCGCGCCCGGGGCCCAGAGAAGCACTGGCGACCACCTCGTAACCGGGAAAGGAGTGCGGAGCAACCTGGCCAGATGGGGAAGACAGGAAGCTCTGAGGCAGGTACTGCCTGTACCTCCTGGATTCTGGGCTGAGAGGGACCCCATAGGCAGGCCCCCGCCCCCTGCAGCTGCTGCCCCCAGGCAACTCCTGCTGGGCCCACTTGACAGGACCGGGCCACATTTCAGAGAGCTGGCTCTCAAGGGAGCCGAGGCCCGAGTCAAGGTGGTCTTGGGAGACATGGGGAAGGGAGTCCCTGGGAGGCAGCTGGTACTGATCCGAACTCCTGTAACTGTGGCTCTTCCGGGCTGGGATGCCGTGGGCGCTGAGGAAGAGGGACGACGCGTCACCATGCCTAACATGATGGGCAGAGCTTGTCTTCTCAGCCAAGGCCTTCTGCAGGGGACCCTTCTCGCTCTCTGCAGGGGCAGAGTCCCAGAACTCCCCGTGGGAAGGCCTCCAGCTCCCCCTCTCCTCCTTGGTGGCTGGCGTAGCCCTGGTGGGCGAGAGCCCGGCATTGGCCCGGAGCTCATCGGCAACGGAGCGCTGCAGTTGGTGCGGCCGCTCAGGGTGGTAGAACCTGCACTTGATTCCGTAGGTGCACTTCTTGCCTGCAAAGGGAAAGGGCAAGCTGCGTGACAGGCGTCCACCGCCCCCAAAGCCCTCCAGGTGCTCTGCCTCAAGCAGAGGAGAGTGGCCTCACCATATGGGCACTGCTGCTTCTTGTGCTCGGGCACTGCTGGGGTCTTCCTCAGGAAATTATCCAGGCTGGGCCCATGGCGTCCCAAGGGGTCATCGGGAGGCATGAACCTGGGGAGCAGAGGAAACACATCCATCAGGAGCTGCCGGTCCCGAGGCCAGGCCTAGCCCTTCCCAATCCGCCAGGGCAACGGTGTGTGCCATCATGCCGGGAGTCCCACCAACTCCACCGCCTCCTGCAAGGCTGGCTGGAAGGTCACAACCTAGTGGGCCTGGGAAGCTCAGGCAGAGATTCAGGAGACGCCGCTGGGCATTGTCAGAGTCTATTCATGAACTGGAACAGAGCCTGGTAACAAGGTCAGCCAGTGAATAGGCATAGCAATTAAGTCAGACAATGAGGACTGTTTGGAAACTGAAACTAAAAGTAGCTCTGTATTAAGCTCTGCAGCTCTGAAGCCATGTCGAGCTCTGAGTCTGTCTATTGAAAATGAAGCTGCTTCTCCCCTCTGCTTGCCTGCTGAACTAAAGTGAAGCTGATGTCTGTTTCTGAGCTGTTGAAGTTACTTGCAACATGTTTCTACCCGAGTTTGCTCCATGCTGGAGAAATCTACAACTGGTTTGTAAAATCTACTTATTATGTTTATAAAGGCAAGCATCAGCCATCTGTGTTTATTTTTCTGGCGCTGAATTAACGCTGCAAAACTCTGAATGGGCATGGTGTCAGCTCAAGCTGAGGAAGCAGGTGGGCTGCAAATCAGAAGGGTACTAGGAAAGCCAGGGGCTTCAGAATTCTCAGACACAGCCTGGCGGGCTGCTCTTCGGCCCCGCAGAACCCTGGCCAGCCTCAAGGCCCACCCCCAGCCTTCCCCAAGACCAAGGGCTTACTTGTCATTGACAAAGGAGTACATCAGCAAGCGTTCTTCAATGAACTTCTTCCACTCTGGCCGCTCTGCTTGCAGGTCCCGGTAGACATCGTTGGAGACCACAATGCCGTCCGACTCACAGGCCAGCTTCACAATGAAGCGGTCATCGTAGCAGACCACTCGCTTGCCTGCCACTCGCCGGGAAGGAGTGAACACGAGGATGTTCTTCTTCTCAAGGTCATGGAGGATGTGCTGGTCTGCAGGAAGAGGGGGCGAAGTCATCCCCACTGAAGCTTCTTACAGAGGAAAGATCAGGGGGCCAAACCGGGGGTGCTCCAAATGGCCCCTTGGCAGGAAGAAGCCCCTGGCCTGCCAAATCATTTCCTCCCCTCTCCCTTTCTCCTAGTCCCGTGATGGTGAACCTCTGGCACGCGTGGCACAGGTGGCCCGCAGAGCCATTTGTGCGGGCACGCGAGCCCCAGGCAAACTTACCTGCACTGCGCATGTGCGCACCTCCCAGCTGATTTACAGCCCAATTGAGGGCTCCCGGGGACTTGAGGGAAGCCTCTGCAGCCTCAGGAGGCCGAAAAATAGGCCTTCCGGAAATACCGGAAGTGCTGAAATGGGCCTGTTTTCAGCCCCCCTGAGGCTGCGGAGGCTTCCCTCGAGTCCCTGGGAGGGCGAAAATGGCCTCAAACGAGATGAAAATCAGCTGGGAGGCGTGCGCATGCACAGTGCAGGTAAGGGGGCAGGGCAAGGGTGCTGCACGCACATGCACGGGGGATCATTGCATTGTGGCTGTCGGTACATGTGTGCACTTTTGGCACACCACAACAAGAGGTTTGCCATCACTGTTCTAGTCTTTCTTGTTTGCCTAGATGTCCCTCCTCCTCCTCTTCTTCCTCCTCTTCCTCCTCCTCCTCCTCCATGTTTTCTTCCAGACGCTGCCTCCTATAGCTTTGCCCTTAATTTAAATGTCTAAACAGAGATATTTAGAGCAGGGGCTGCAATCTTGGCAACTTTAAGACTTGTAGACTTCAGCTCTCAGAATAGCTGGCTGAGGAGTCCTGGGAGTTGAAGTTCGCCAGTCTTAAAGTTGCCAAGGTTGAAGACCCTGCTTTAGAAGGTCAAGAATACAAATCAATCCCCTAACAATGCTGTAGCTTTTTTTTCTTTTAATCTGCAAACACGACTTTTGCCACTAGAAGCGGCCAAGTGTTCAGGTGATTCCAGATAGGCTTCTGGAAACAGGGCTGCCTACTTGAATGGCGCCCACAGTCTTCCCTGATGCTTTGGCCAGCAGCAGAATTTGGGGAGCGGCCTCTTAAAAGCCACTGAGAAGCAAAAGTCCCACTGAGGGATAAGAAGCGGCATGTCCCATCTCAGTCAAGGGCCTCCCCATCCTAAGCGAGAAGCACAGGGAGGCCCACCACTAGCCTGCATCAGTGCAGGATGGGCAACTGCCCAAGGCCACCTTGTTACCTGTAATGGCGACATCGGAGCGTGGATGCTCTTTTCTCCAAGACGGGACGAAGACCGTGACATCCTTGTGTCCGCGATCCAGAAACCAGGTCACGGCCAGCTGGATGCCTCGGCAGGAGAAGCTGCCTTTGTCTCCATGGCTGCAAATGGAAGAGAGATGCCGGTTCAGAGCACTTCCCAGCTTGGCTTCGTATGCAGGCATTCAAGAGACCTTGCGCAGCCATAGGTGAGGGGTAGCCCTTCCAAAGGGTCCCACTGGTTATGCTTCCCTACCGCCCTTCTGCTATTCACAATCAAGCCAACTTGGCTCATGGAGGGGGAGAAATCTGGGCCCAAATTCATTCAACCATGCCAGAAAATGGACTCCGATTGTAACAGAATAACAAAGTAACAGGGTTGGAAGGGACCTTAGAGGTCCTCTAGTCCAGCCCCCTGCTCAAGCAGGAGACCCTATACCATTTCAGACAAATGGCTGGCCCATCTCTTCTTAAAAACCTCCAGTGATGAAGCACCCACAATTCCTGGAGGCCAGCCTTTCCACTAGTTAATTGTTCTCACTGTCATGAAGTTTCTCCTTTGTTCTAGGTTTCTTCTCTTCCATCCAAGGCAAGTCTTGCCCTCTGGTGCTTTGGATAATAGATTGACTCTCTCTCTAACTTAGATGAGAATCCTGAAGGAAAACCAAGAAGCTTGGGAAATTTTGAAAAGTGAGATTATAAAAGCCCAGTCTAGCACAATACCAATGAAAAAGAAAAATAACAGCTCTCGGAAGAAACCAGCATGGCTGCATAAAGAACTCTCTGATAAATTGAAAGACAAAGAGGACAAGTATTAAAAGTGGAAACAGAGCCACATAACTAAGGCAGAATGTCAGCAAATAGCCCGAGCCTGCAAAGATGAAGTAAAGAAAGCCAAGGCTCATAATGAACAAAGGCTTGCGACAAAAGTAAAAAATAACAAAAGAAGTTTCTTCTAACATGTTACAAACAAGGAAACAGTCAAGGAAACAATTGGCCCATTGCTGGGAGAAAGTGGCAAGAAAGTGACAAGCAACAGGGAGAAAGTAGAACTACTTAACTGTTTTTTTTGCATCTGTCTTTACACAAAACAGTCCAGCCTATCAAAAACAGCACCATAAAAAAACAGAATAGGAACACAAGTTAAAATAGGGAAGAAAATGGCAAGTGAGCACCTGTCTACCCTAGATGAATTCAAATCATCTGGACTGGGTGGATTACACCCCAAGGTTCTGAAGGAACTGGCAGAAACCTCAGAACCACTGAACTATATATTTCAAAGGTCCTGGAGCACTGAGGAACCACCAGAGGACTGGAAAAGAGCTTATGTAGTTCCCATCTTCGAAAGAGGAATAAAAATGGATCCAGGAAACTACAGACCTACCAGCCTGACCTCAATACCAGGGAAGATTCTGGGAAAGATAATCAAGAAACAAATCAGCGAACACCTAGAAGCAAACAAAGTAATAACCAAAAGCCAACATAGGTTTGTCAAAAAGAGACCATGCCAGACAAATCTTACCATATTCTTTGACAAAGTGACAAAATTAGTGGACCAGAGGAATGCTGTCAATATCATTTACTTGGACTTCAGTAAGGCATGTGATAGACCATAACCTACTGCTTGATAAGACAGAAAAACGTGGGTTAGACAGCATCACCACCAGATGGATTTGTAACTGGCTGACCAAGCATTCTCAGCATGTAGTCCTCAATGGAACTGCATCTACATGGAGGGAAGTATGCAGTGGGGTACCCCAAGACTCTGCTTTAGGCCCATTACTCTTCAACATCTTCATCAATGATTTGGATGAGGGGATAGATGGGGGGCTCATCAAATTTGCAGATGACAACAAGCTAGCAGGAAAAGCCAACATTCCAGAAGATAGGCTTAAGATACAGAAGGATCTTGACAGACTTGAGCATTGGGTGCTGTCTAACAAAATGAAACTCAATGGTGAAGAATGTAAGGTTCTACATTTAGGTAAGAAAAACAAAATGCACAGGTACAGTATAGGTGGTACCTCGCTCAATAGTAGTAACTGTGAGAGGCATCTCGGAGTCCTAGTGGACAACCATTTAAATATGAGCCAGCAGTGTGCAGCAGCTGGCAAAAAAGCCAACACAGTTCTAGGCTGCATAAACAGAGGGATAGAATTGAGATCATGAGAAGTGTTAATACCACTTTGTAATGTCTTGGTAAGGCCACACTTGGAATACTGCATTCAGTTTTGGTCACCACAATGTAAAAAAGATGTTGAGACTCTAGAAAGAGTGCAGAGAAGAGCAACCAAGAGGATTAGGGGGCTGGAGGGTAAAAACATGAAGAACGGTTGCAGGAATTGGGTATGTCTAGAAGGACGGGGAGACATGTTAGCAGTATTCCAATATCTCAGGGGCTGAAGAAGAGGGGGTCAAGCTATTCTCCAAAGCACCAGAAGGCACAGGACAAGAAGCAATGAATGGAAAGTAATCAAGGAGAGAAACAACCTAGAACTAAGGAGAAATTTCCTGACGCTTAAAACAAGGAACCAATGGAACAGCTGGGCCTCCAGAAGTTGTGAATGCTCTAACACTTAGCAAGAGATTGGATAACCACTTGTCTGAAATGGCATAGGGTTTCCTGCCTAAGCAGGAGGTTGGACTAGAAGACCTCTAAGGTCCTTTCCAACTCTGTTCTAGTCTAGTCCTTATTCTACTCCTATTCCCTATCCTATTCTATCCCTTATCCTATCCCTAATCCTAATCCAATCCTATTCTTTGTGGCAGCCCCTGAATATACTGCTATCATATCGCCCCTAGTGCTCCTTTTGACAAGACCAGCCACACCTAATTCCAGTTGTCTTAGATGAATGATAAACCTACAGGGAAAAAACACTGTATTCTGGAAAACCACTGTGGTCTTCTCACCTATCCCTACCTGTTTTACCTCTTGCCTTCCTCTTCAGCCTGGAGGGGCTGTTCTGCTGACCTTCCCTGAGCCGGTCTCCAAGATGCTTGGGAGGCACACTCCCCTCCTTCCCCACTCCCTTTCTTCTGCAGCTTTCTGCCTCTCTTCCTAGGTGCCAAGACCTTCTCTTGGTTCCAGAGGGACCAGCCCTCTTTCCTTGGGGCCCCTGCTAAATCCTGTGGGAGGCCAGGGTGATGAGGGAGCAAACTGCAAACTTTTTGCTAGGGCGTAGGAAGCACCCATTTGCCTTTTAGCCAGTCATGAGAAATGTATGAATATAAGGAAGTACTTTCAGTTATTTATGATTCAGAGCAGCATAATGTTGTGAACAGGCTTGCATTATGGGACAGTTTAGGGGAACATGGAGGCAGGGCTTGTCTGTGGAATGCAGTAATAACCACAAAGCATGGCTGAGATCGAAGGGAAGTGGCTCAGCACTGGCAGACAAGGAGGACTTTGCATTTGGAAAATGTGAAAGGTGTGCTTGGGGTGGCTCTGAGGTGTGTTAGCTGTGGATATATTTTTTCTAGGCTGAGAGCCTGAGTATGTTAGACAGGTAAACGTGAATAGAAATTTGATGCCCTCATTACAATGTTCTCACTGAAGGAATGAATAAAGATGGAACTTGAAAACAAATATTTGAGTCAGGATCCTGAGAAAAGGGAGTTTGGTGAGATTCTTAAGGAGAAGTTTGAGGTGCAAAAGGCAACACGCCAAGGGGGTCTATTGGCAAACTAGAAAAGAATGGAAAAGCATCAGCAGATGGTGTTGACATAGAGCAGTTTGGTTTCCTTCCTTGTTTCTCTTTATCTCCTGCTTTTAATTGCCCTTGCTCACTTGCATCATGTTACTTACTGTCCGTGATGGCACTGCAATTTAAAAAAACAAGAGCTGTTCTGAAATGAGAGATTTTACCGGAAGACACAGGCAGTTTGTTTTGAAGTTTGACAGGGCTGGGCGTGGCTGCAGCAGGTCCTTCCCTGCACTGCCTCCAAAAGTGACCCCAGCACAACCAACTCTTCTGCACACCCCTGCTGCTCTCCCTACTCAAACCCCTCTCTGGAAAGATGAGTTAATGTTCCGTGTCAGCACCAATAAGATGGCCGAAGCGATAGAGCTAGGAAAGCTGTGAACAGCAGAAAGAAGGGCTGCCATCTGGAGGAACTGGCACAAGAACTAAGCCTCAGGACTAGCTAGAGTCACACAGAGCCAGCTCTGCCAGTCCATTTAAAACCAGATAACCGAATATCAGAGTTGGAAGGGACCTTGTAGGTCATCTAGTCCAACCCCCCCTGCCCTACCCCATTTCTGACAGATGGGAGTCCAATCTCTTCTTCAAAGTCTCAAGTGATGAAGCTCCCACAACCTCCAAAGGCAACTTCTGTTCCATCGGTTGATTGTTCTCACTGTCAGGAAATTTCTTAATTCTAGGTTGAATGTCTCCTGGATCAGTTTCCATCCATTGTTCCTTGTCTGGCCTTCGGGTGCTTTAGAAAATAGCCTGACCCCCTTCCTCCTCTCTGGGGCAGCCCCCCAAATACTGGAAGACTGCTATGATGTCTGCTCTGGTCCTTCTCTTCACTAGACTAGCCAGGCCCAGTTCCTGCAACCGTTCTTCGTATGTTTTGGTCTCCAGCCCCTAAGGGAACCAGGGAACCGGAAGGGCTTTCTCTGATGGGTGGAGTAGCTCCCTTCTCGTTAAAGCAGTTCCTGTGATGAGACCAAACCTTGCACATCACCAGTCCTCATGGCGGTTTTCCCAGTCAAAGGTTCATCATGCTCCCATTCAAAACTCCTCTCAGCTTCATCCAAACAAAGAACTCCTTCCCTTCACATGCCCCACCACCCTTTCTCACACAACACAAAGCTCCTGATTCCTACAGAAAACCTCTACAGCAAAACTGTAAGGTTTTGCCAGCAGTCACTTCTTAGCTGGACTGCTACTCTGCACACTAGATGGGGGCTGCCTTTGAAGGTCACCCATGCACAGTGCTGGGCACTTCACAGTTCACCCACACTGCCATCACTCGTGTGTGAATTGCCCTGGCTCCTGCATGATTCAAGGTGCTGGTCATCCCCTCCCCCAGCGTATATCTGCCAGGGTCAGCGTGCCCCGGGTCCCCCTTCCTCAAACGCTTTTATCTGCTGGAACATTAGAGGTGCACCTTCTTGGTGGCTGCCTGGACTTTTGGAATAACCTGCTACTGAGATGGACCTTTTCTTTTAGTTTTCTGGAAGTCTGTAAAAACTTGGCTCTTCCCTTAAACATTGGACTGGGAGGGGTTGAATCAGGGGCTGGGGGTGGTCGGTGAATGCCTGGTGGGAAGGGTCTGATATGCTTTTATATCAGCTCCTCAACTACTGGAAGGCAGCTGTCATGTCACCCCTAATCCTTCCCTTCAGTCGCCCACACATACCCAGCTCCCTCAACCCTTCGTCATACATGGAAATAATAGAAAATACTTGTAGCTGGAATGGCATGGGCCGTGTCTGTGAGGTTGTCCCCCCTATTGTGTGCACGCGCTGGGATGGTGTGGGTGGGCCTGCATGCCTGCTGCCTCCTTTGTGCCCACTGTGATGGGGTGGGCCAGAGAGAGGTTTCCAGGACAGCCATGCAGGCCAGATCCCACCACATTACGTGCCGATTTGGGCCACGGGCCTCGAGTTTGACACCCCTGGCTTAGAGCAAGCAATAGAACTCTTCATCCCTTGCCATTGGGTGAATGTCTAATGCCAGTTTAATCCTAGCAGCACCCAATTTAACGCACAGTTCACGTAGATCAAGTGAAAGAAATGGCAAGGCTGGCACTTGCCCCTCAGCCCCCAGGGCTCTTCTCAGAGGGTGGGCTGATATGGAGGTTGCCCCTCTCATTTAGTCGGAAGCTGTGGTTTGCTCCATCACTGGAGGCTGTTAAAAAGAGACTGGACAGCCACTTGTCTGGAATGGCGTAGGGTCTCCTGCTTGGGTAGGGAACTGGCGTAGAAGACCTACAAGGCCCCTTCCGTCTATCTCTCTGTTATTCTATTAGTTCCTGGGTCCAACGTTAGAAAAAGCAGCAATGAAATCAGGAAGGGGAGACTACAGCTCCTGTTACTACTTTTTCTGCAAAGCAACCCCCTCCACAAAGCCCCCTAGCAATCCATGCCCTTCTGCCCCACCCCACCCCCCCAATGCCCTGGAAGTGCAGGATGAGCAAGGAATGCCAGGGACAGATCTCCTCCCACGTTTCCCCATTCTCAGCTGAAGAGAAAAAGGTCCAAGTAGTTCATCTGATGTGGCAACAGACAAGAGGAATTCCTGTAGGAGGAAGTCGGGGACAATTCTGCTCTACACACCCCTCTGAGATTTGCATAAACCTGCCACGAATATTATCCAAGCAAGGGTTGAATCGGTGAGGAACTGTTTTGTCACTCTACTCATGCAGGAAGCAGCCTGTAAAAATTCCCCTTCGTTTCCCCCCCTCCCCCTTGACAAGAGATTGTTCAGAAACTCCGTCTCTGTTGCTCCAGGCACCACTCAGAACCTCCACTGGCCCCCCTCCCTTTTGACAGAAAGTGCCCTCTGGCCGGCATTTACAGCTGGAGAGCAATTTGGCTTATCTTAAACACAGCCAGGAAAGGGCAGAAGTCATCATGCTGGCTGGCCTCTCCCCACTGGGCAGGCTACCAGGTCTGGGTGCCAAGAGCAGAATTAGGGCTCACTTCTCTTTTTCTTGCCATCTGGGGGTGGCCCGGGTTTCTGCAGCCCAGCCCCCCCCCCCACTGCCAGCCTCATGGGACCAGTTGGTGATGGGAGGATGCTTGCCAGGTGGGTTCTTCTAGGTTCAGTGCTCAACCCAGCTGATGGCGTTAGCGAGAGGGTACGTCATCATCCAGCATCCTAAGTGCAAACCCCCACTTAAGCAGTTGCAGCTCAGGCTAAAGGTTCATGAATCCTTGCCCTATCGTGCACAGGGAGTCCTCGACTCTCAACAATCCATTTAGCGACCAAACTTACAACAGCACTGAAAAAAGTGGCCACTTACGATCACTGCAGCATCCCGCTGGCCCCATGATCAAAATTCAGGCGTTTGGCAACTGACTCGTGTTTATGGTGGTTACAGGGTCCCAGGGCCAAGTGCAGCCTTCTCACAAGCAAAGGCAATGGGGGAAGCCAGATTCATTTAACAACCGGGTTACTAACTTTACAACTGCAGGGATTCACTTAACAGCTGTGGCAAGAAAGGTCGTAAAATGGGACAAAACTCACTTATCAACTACCTCACTTAGAACATAAATTCTGGGCTCCGCTGTGGTCGTAAACTGAGGACTACTATATTTCCAACATGTCTAGAATCTTGGGAGATGGAGTTGTCGTTGTTCTAGGAAGCAGAGCTTTAACCTAAAAAGGAAAATGTTTCCCCCGTGCCTCTCACTCAGGATAGGCAGAGCTTCGTTCTGCTTTCAATCTTTCCAATTCTGAAAGGAACAAGCTCCCAGTCCTCACTAAAGGCGACACCTGGTTGTGCCCAGAGCTTGCCTCCTCTCGCCCAGTGCAGCTTGGTTGGAGCCTCAACCTTTTCAGTTCCCACAGAGAGGCCGACTGGTGGGGGTAGCAGGAGGCGCCTCCGGAGGATGAGAGAAATGCTCCTCCAGGCACTTGGTGCTCGAGTCACGTGTGCTTTTAACCTGTGCTGGCTTCCTTCCTGTTTAGATAAGAAAGAATGTTTTCCCCCGAACAGAGTCAAGGCAGAGCTCCCTGTAACACAAGACTGGTTACCAGTCAAGAGGATGTCCACATGCTCTCCCCCCCCACCCCGCAAAATCCTTCCTGCTTCAGAGACAGAGTGTCAGACCCATGTATCTGCCATTCTTCAATGGAAGAAGAAAGGTGTGGGTGGGTGTTTGATACAAGTAATCCTTTTGATGTAACCTGAATATATCTTAAGTCTTGTATTGAATCTGTATAACTTGCACATGATATACAATTGTTGGCTGGAGCCCCCAATGCCTGCAAACTTGTTACCTCTTGGAGAGATAGCAAGAGGAGAGGGGGCCATAAAGATTCCAGCTCCAAGAAACTTCCTGGGAAATGCTTCTCAGCTACATTCCCAGAAAAAAAAAAGGGGGGGGATTAACATGTTGCTTCTTTGTACTGACCAAATCCACACTGGACAAAGGGGAGGGGTTCTAACTCCCTTTATCTAAGCTGCATGCCTGGAAGGATATCAGATCCTGCTTTGAACATCACCTGGATATCTTCCTTTCCAATAAAGAATTCCTTTTGACATACTCAGTTTTCAAAAGTTCACTCTTATCATCTGAACGGGGGTGGGGGTGGGGGTGCAGGAGAGTCTGGGCCTTACACAGAGGGAATTGCAGAGGATCCCAAGCAGACCTCTCACATGCAACAAAGACCATGCTCAAAGCCCATTTGTCAAATCTCATCACATTGCTTTACAGTATGATCAAAATCCAGCAATCACCCATTATTAAATAAATTCCCAAGAAGATAAAATTACTTATTGCCACCTGTAGGATTAAGAAGGAATGAAGCCAAAGCCAGGGCAGAAACATTATAGGGGTTTCAGTCTCTACCTTCTCCACTGGGCATCCTCCATTGTTTTCCCACTCCAGATCAGAACCAGATCCCAAGATCTCTGTTTTCTGGGGGCCGCTCTCACTGGGTCTGCCAAGCCTGTGCCTGGAAGCAGCTCACTCCAGACTAGTTCACCTCCCAAGGCCAAAGCTCCCCCTCTGGGCACAGCCTGCCCCTTCCTCCTTAAGTCCCTACAGCCAGGGGTCTCCAAACTCGGCCACTTTAAGATTGGTGGACTTCAACTCCCAGAATTCTCCAGCCAGCATAGCTGATAAAGAGTATATGATCATAGGGTTGGAAGGGACCTTCGAGGTCCATTAGTTCAACCCCTGCTCAAGCCAGGGACCCTACAGCCAGGACTCCCCAAATTTGACAACTTTAAGACTCGTAGACTTCAACTCTGGGTGGAGAATTCTGGGAGTTGAAGTCCACAAGTCTTCAAGTGGCCAAGTTTGGGGACCCCCACCCTACGGTATCGAGCACTGTGACGGGGCCTTCGCTTGAACCCGACGAGTGTGACGCCGCGACCACGCAAGCGGCAGGGCACAAAAGGGCACCGGCCCTAGCGAAGTCCCGAGAACCAGGAGAGAACGAGGCAGAGGTCGCCCTTCACGAGAGTCCTCGTCCTTGTGGCCAGCCCCTCCCCAGCCCCGCCAAGCCTTCCCCCCCCCCCGCAACTGCGCCCCAATGCGGAGAGGCGCCCGCCCCGCCATACCTCATGGCCACGTTGCTCCCATCGATCACAACCGGCCGCAGCTGGTCCCCCTCCTGCTCGTCCGGCTGGGCTGGGAGGCTGCTCGGAAGCAGCGGCAGCGGCGGCGGCGGCGGCGGCGCCTCGGAGGCCTCCGGGATGGCCTGGGTGGGCTCCCTCTCGCCCGGGGCCGCCCCGTGCTTCACCAGCTCCCCGAGGATGGTGTTGGTGTCCGCCTCCGGGCCGTGCTTCCGCAGGGCGCCCAGCACCTCCTGCGAGGAGTAGCCCAGCTTGCGGAAGAACTCCACCTTCCTCCGCCTCTCCGCTCGGCCCCGCTCCGGGGGGCTCCACGGGCCGGGCTCGGCGGCCCCGCCGGACTCTCCGCCGCTCTCCAGGCTGTAGCCGCACAGGCTCCGGTAGCCGCTTTCCGGAGGCTCCTCCCGGCCGCGGGCTGAGGGCAGCGGGGGCTCGCTCCAGCCGGGGAAGCGCAGGGCGCTCGGCGGCAGTCGGTCCAGGTCCATGGCTGCTTCTCGTGACGCCGCTCTTCCCTCGCTCACGCCGGGCCTGCCGAGACAAGCGCGCAACTAGGACGGCGGCCGATCCGGGGAAGGAGGCGCAGGCGCGCCCGCGGGTCGGGCAAAGCCATCCCGAGGACGGGACCGGGCCGGCTCCTCCCTCCAAGCAGCCGGACAGAGGCGCGTCCCGCCCTCCGAAGTGGGGGGCCGGCCGGCCCAGAGCGGCGCTCAGCCAGCAGGCCCGGCAGGAAGCGGGGGAGGGCGCGGCGCTTCCCCGCCCGCTACCCGACCCAGCACGCGGCGCCAAGGCTGGAGAAGGAAGGCCTTTCCGCGGGAAGTGGGCCTTGCCGGCTCGCCCCGCTCGCCCGGAGGGAAGCCCTACTGCCCCCCGAGCCGACCCGCCGCTTACCGGGCGCCTCCATGGAACCGAAATGTCCCCGTCCGCGCGCGGGGCGCCTCTTTATAGAGCGGCGAGGACTCTCCGGGTGGAGCCTGCGCCGCCGCCCCCTGCACCGCCTCCTCCGGGGCTCGTCGGGGAAGGTCTCCGTGGAAGAGACGGGGCGGCGGTTGGCTGGGCAGATCGGCCTGCCTGCCTCACAGGGTTGTTTGGAGGGTGAGGGATGCGGGGCCTGGAGCGGCTACTCTCGCCTCGCCCTCGCCCTCCCAGGCCTGCCGCAACGGCGCTGGGAACGGCGGGGGAGTTTGCCTGCAACTCTCAGTCCGGGGAAGTGGCTGCACCCACGGGGACTCCCGCCTGAAGGAGCTGAGTCGCCCGGACAGCGCCGCGAAAGCCGCCCTGGAGCTCCTGCCTGGCGGGGCGGGGCAGGGCGGCCTCGGTCTCTCTCTGCCCGCCGAGCAACCCCAGTGAAGGGCCGCGTCGTCGGGGAAACTCTGCCCCTGGGTGGCCGCTGCGGTTTAGCAACCGGCGAAAGGAGGTCTGCCTGCAGGACCAGGGCGAGGCCGCTTATGGACGCGGCCTTTGAGGGCAGCTGGAGCAGCTTTTGTCCTGGGGTGGCCTGCTTATGCTGCCGGCTGCAGAGGAGCGGAGCCCGGCGCTGCTTCCGTGCTGGAAGCAGGGGAGATGGGCTCTCCAGCCTCGCCTTCCGAACGAGGCTCGCTGTCTTTCTAGGGCAGGGGCCTCCAACCTTGGCTGGGGAATTCTGGGAGTTGAAGTCCTCCAGGCTTCAAGCGGCCAAGGTTGGAGGCCCCTGTTCTAGGGTGGGGGACGTTGGTAGTGATGGGTTCCCGCCTCCGCCCACCGTGTCTCGGCTGCTCCAGCATCCGGCAGCGTAGCCGCCCGAGAAGGCGGGGTGCGCGCGGGGCGGGACTCCTCCGAGGACACCCAGCCTCTTATATGCAAAGCAGGGCGCCCGAGGACCAGAAAGATTTGCCTCCCGGGCCGGAAAGGGGCTCCCCGGGGAAAGGCAGCACCGCCCGCTTCCTGGTTTCGCTGGAGCCTTTGGGCTCGGGCCTTTGACTGTCTCTGGGCCTTTGGTTGCCAAGCAACCTGTGTGGAACTTCCCTGGAGGAAAACTAAAAGTGGGGTTGGGGGGGGTGGCGGTGAGGTGGGGAAGATGTTTAGGACCTAAATCTGATGGGCTGCCTGCTAAAATAAAGCCAGGTCATACACACACTTGGAAGTAAATCAAGTGGGCATATCTCCAGTTACAAAATAGATATAAAAAGGATATAAAAGATTTTGGAATATATTCGGAATTACAACAATTAGATGAAAATTTTTTAGGCCTAGATGAAAAAACATTACAAAAATTTATAAGCTTTTGTTAGAGGTAGAATTAGAAGTAGTTGTTAAGGGATGTATGATAACTTGGACTCAAAACATAGGACATAATATAAATTTGACAGTATGGGAACCAAAACTACAAATTAACAAAATCAGCATCATACAAAGAGAATATAAGATGTTCTATGGATGGTATCTGCCCCCAGCGAGATTGGCAAAGATATACCCCAACATGAGTCCGGCATGTTGGAAATGTAGAAAGAAAGAGGGTACTTTCTATCATATGTGGTGGTCTTGTCCTGAGGCCTAGAAATAGTGGCTTAAAATTAAATATTGGCTGCAAAAATTCTTAAGGATCAAATAGAATTGGAACCAGAATTATTCTTGTTGGGGATATTTAAAAAGAAATATGAAAAAAACATAAAATATATTGTATTACATATTTTAATGGCTGCCAGAATAGCTTATGCTCAATGCTGGAAGCACAACTGTATTCCCCCAGATGAATTGATCATTCAAAAAATTATGATGTGCTGAAATGGACAAACTGACCTTAATGTTACCAGAGAAAGATGAGTTTGAATCAGAGGTGGTATTCAGCAGGTTCTGACCAGTTCTGGAGATCCGGTAGTGGAAATTTTGAGTAGTTCGGAGAACTGGCAAATACTACCTCTGACTGGATATTTTACAGTATCCTTCCCCTGCCACGCCTACCAAGCCATGCCCACAGAACCGGTACTAAAAAATTTTGAATCCCATCACTGGTCTGAATATTACAAAATCTGGGAAAAATGGTATAATTGGATTGAATTAAGACAGATGGAAAATGAAGGAATTTAAGATAAGCAATTTATAGATTAAATGTATATATTTGCACAAATTATATATATTTGTAAATATGCACAAAAGATAGAAATGTATGAGATTGATGTCACAGAACTGTTAATGTAATGATTATCTTTTTGTTTTTAAAAGACATAAAAGACTAATAAAGTTTATTTAAAAAAAAGTAAATCAGGAAGCCTGCAATTGTGGAGTCTGCCTGGCAAGAACAAAGAATGCTTATCCACAGGAAATATGCATGTGTAAATCTTGTAACAGCCCTGGCTAATTAGAAAGCTGATGAAACTAATATGAGTTAGGCACCTTGCAGACCTCAGCTAAAAGTTAGGAATAGAGATGGCCTGCAGCAAATCAAATGTGTATTAGATAACTCCTATTGGTGCCTAGGGCACCAATAGAACAAATTGTAGAATAGAACAAATTGTAGAATTATTACTAAAATGTTTATTAGATGTAAATTTCTTATCTTGCTTTGTCCCACCTTCTCCTTTAGTAAAAATGTATAAAACTTACTCAATCCTTTGTTCTTGGCTCTTGGCATTTTGACCAGGAACCTTTTTCCTTGGAGTACTCCAATAAAAAGCAATCAGAAAACCTGCACCTCGTGTTTGGCGTCCATTGTTGGCTTCGGCACCAGGCTCAGACCAAAATTGGGGACAACAATCCAAGCAGAAATTCCAAGATAATCACTCAAAGAAAGAGGTAGAGGAAGGGAAGGAAGGAAGAAAAATCTCATACAAAGCAGGAAACTTGGCAGCGGCCCCAAGAGTCAGCCAAAAAGGACTTAAACGCCTATACACCAACCCTCAACGTCTGAGGAACAGGGTGAACTTGAAATATTTGTACATGAAGGCAGATACAATGTGGTTGCCATTACTGAAAGTTGGGTTGAAACTCATGACTGAAATATGCTGATGGGAGGATATAAACTCTTTAAAAGAAACAGGCCTAACAAAAGAGGAGATGGAGTTGGCATTATATGCAAAACATCACTAATCTCTAGAGAAATACACAAAATGAAGGATGAAAACTTTGAATCCATACAGATCAATATAAAAGGGAAAAAGAATTCACGTTCCCATAGATATATACTTCAGGCCACACAGCCAAGCAGAACTAATATATATAGGAAAAACACCACAATAGTATTGGAAGAAAAATGTGGTCTGGTTTCAAGCTGGAAATGCTGTGAGGAAAGGAAGGTGTCTGCTTATTTGATTTTCCAGAAACTTCAGTGATGGCAGCTTGTTTCTGGGGTTGCTGACAAAATGGGGTTGAGATAGGTGGGGTTTTGTATACAGCTGTAGTTGAAGGCATTTTATTTATGAATAGGATGGGCTGCTTAATGGGTACAAAATATCCATCTCTAAAGACTTGAGGCTGTTTTCTGCCTTCTTTAAGATTTGTCTCCATTTCTCCTTTGGGGAAATATAATAATCCGCCTCTTAATATTCCTCAAAAAATTTCATTCTCTGGGTGGGGAGGATTTCCACCATGTTCGTGGGGGACTTACCTTGACATCAACTGGGAGAGAAAATCTGCAGCAAGTAGGAGATTGAACAGGTTCCTAACCAATTTTAGCTGACAACTTTTGTCATCCAAAAGGTAGAGAAGGAAACTAGAAGAAAAGCTATACTAGACCTAATTCTTACTAACAGAGAAGAAGTGATAGAGTTGAAGTTGCAGGAACTTTGTAGGAGATTGACCATGTCATATTGGAATTCAATGTAATGCAGACACAAGCAACAGAACATAATACAACCAGTGTCTTAGACTTTAAAAAAAGCTGATTTTGAGAAACCTAGATAGAGCTTGGGAAGGATTCCTTGGATGAAAATCTTAAAGGAGAAAACACTCAAGAAGCCTGGGAAACATGATTATAAAAGCCCAGTCAAGCTCAATACCATTGAAAAAGAAAAAAATAAATCCAAGAAGAAACCTGCATGGATGCGCAAAGAACTCTCATAACCTGAAAGATAAAAAGGATAAGTATAAAAAATGGAAAGAAGGTTACACAACTAAGCAGAATACTAACATAAATAAAGCCTGAATCTGCAAAGATGAAGTCAGGAAAGCTAAGGATCAGAATGAAGTAAGACATGCAACAAATGTCAAACATAATAAAGTCTCTTTCAACATATAAAAAAAATGGAAAAAAATCAAATAAATAATTGGTCCACTAATGGAAGAAGATGGCAAGGAAGTGATAGGCAGCAGAGAGAAAGCAGAGCTGCTTAATTCTTTCTTTGCATCTGTCTTCAGACAAACAAACACACACACACACACACACACACGCAGAGCCACACCTGCCAAAAAAGTGTAAAAGACAGTCTAGGAATTAAAATTAAACTAGGCAAGAAAATGGTAAGAGAACATCTGTCCATGTTCTAGACAAGTTTAAATTACTAGGCCCTGATGACATCCCAGAGTTTTGAAGGAGCTGGAAGATGTGATCTCGGAACCATTGAATCACATCTTCCAAAGATCCCCGAGCCCTGGATAGCTAGCAGAAGACTGGAAAAGATCTGAAGTGTTTCCCATCTTCAAAAAAGGAAAAAAATAAACAGATCCAGGAAACTACAGACTAATGAGCCTGACATCGATACCTGGGAAGATACTGGAAAAAGATAATCAAGCAACAGATCTGTGAACACCTAAGAGCAAGCAAAGTTATAACCAGAAGTTATAACCAACAAGGGTTTGTCTAAAACAGATCATGCCAAACAAATCTTATTTTATTCTTTGACAAAGTGACTGAGTTAGTGGACCTTCAGAATGCTGTGGAAATAGTATACATAGTAAGCATTTGACAAAATAGATCACAACCTACTTGGTAAAGTAAAAAAATCTGGGTTAGTCAGCATCACCACCAGATGGATTTGTAACTGACTAACACACCACACTCGATATATAATCTTTAACGGAACTACAAACTACATCTTGATGGGAGCAAGTAGTGAGGTAACCCAAGCAGTGGTGGGATTCAAAATTTTTACTACCAGTTCCATGGACGTGGCTTGGTGGGTGTGGTGTAGCTTGGTGGGCATGGCAGGGGAAGGTTACTACAAAATCTCCATTCCCTCCTCACCCCACTAACCTGCTTTCCAGCTCCGTTCTCCTGTGCATGGCAACCAAAGAAGACTCAGCCAATCAGCTAGGACTCAATGGGAGGCAGAGAAGAGATGGGGGCAGAGCCAGTCAGAGGCGGGATTTGCCGGTTCTCGGAACTACTCAAAATTTCCGCTACCAGTTCTCCAGAACTGGTCAGAACCTGCTGAATCCCACCTCTGAACCCAAGATACCAAGGAAGAAATTGGACAACTATCTGAAATGATAGGGTGTCTCCTCCTTGAGCAAGGGTTGGACTAAAAGAACCCCAAGGTTCCTTCCAACTCTATAATTCAGTTCCTATATTCACATTTCTTCTCTCTATAAAACAGCAGCAGCCAAACAGCAAAGAGGCATAGAAACCGGAAGCGGGAAGCTGCTCAATGTTTGATGCTATCTTAAGCACAAAAAACGAAACCCCAAACTCTGCATTTCCTGCTTTCCCCAGTGTGAGCATGGGCCACCCACCACTTCTGGAGGGCAGGAGCGCATGAGCCTCATTCCCCTCCACCCCCAGCCCTCCAACGAACGGAGAATGATTGTTTTCTGATAATGGAAGTGAAGACAAAGTACTTGTCTGGAAGCTTATATTGTGTTGTGGGCAGTTTCCTCTGCTGCAGCTGGTGGAGTCAGCTGTGTGGCAGGAAAGATCCTTCGCTTGGATTCCGGTTGGCTGCTCTGCACAGCCTTTTTTCCCCAAGCATTTCGGGTTCAGATCCAGAGCATACTTGGTTTTTAGCTGATCTGTTTACATGTATAGTGAGAATTCAGACTCTTAAAGTTAGTCCTCAACAGTTTGTTCAGTGACCATTCAAATGTATAACGACACTGGAAAAAAAAGTAACTGATGACCATTTGCACACTTATGACCGATGCACTGTCCCCATGGCTCTGTGATTAAAATTCAGACACAACTGACTCATCTATGATGGTTGCAGTGTCCTGGGGTCATGGGATAAGTTTTTTGTGACCTTCACACAAGCAAAGTCAATGGGCAAATCAGAAGCACTTAACCACCATATTACTAACTGAACACCTGCAGTCATTCACTTAACAACTGTGGCAAGAAATGTCGTAAAGTGGAGCCAAACTCACAACAAATATCTCACTTAGTAATAGACATAATCATGATCACAAATCAAGGGCTATCCTGTATTTATGCTGGGGATTGCACGTTACCAAAATAACCCTGTTTTTGTTACTTGCATAGACTGTTGGAAATTTTTTTCAGAATTAAAGCATCCTAGTGCCCCCTAGTGGAGGCCTTTTTGCATCTTCCCTCTGCTGTGTTGTGTCCCAAGAGTGCAGCAGCTGCCTTGCATATATGATGCACTGCCACTTGGAAACTATATGTTGTTTAATTATTACTTTGATTCACCTCAAGGACCTACAGCACTTTCCCATTGTTCAGAGCAGCCCATTATTAGGCCAAAACAGATAAATCTTATTGCCTTGGATAAAGTGACTTTTAAAGGAGGAGTGTAATACCTCCTTTAAAAAATCTTGGTCCAGCTGGCCTGGCTGGTAGCACCTCGTAAGGGCCCCTTTCTAGGGTTTCAGGAGAAGATGGTCAACAGTTTTGAAGGCGGAAGAGGGCTCTATGCCCCACGGCAGATAAAGCGGTAGAACCATATTCTAGGAGAAAGGAAACCCTGATTTCAAACCTCTACTGCCTTGTGGCTATATCTATTATTGGAAAAGGCTTCAGTAGTCAACCTCGAGGCAAAACTCAGAGCCGGAGTCCTGGAAGCAGTTCATGACTGTGTACAATCACATTCTGGTAACTCCTGTGACACAGTTGGAACTAATTGTATTTGCTCTGCCGTTCCATTAGACTATTTCAGTGATGTGGAGAGGGGGAAAATCTGCTGCTTGGGTAACAGTATATCCTCCATATTCAATTACCCAGGCCCCGTGCTCTGGAGAGGACACTCCAGCTTTGCAAACAGCATTGAAACAACACAGGAAGTGGCATTTACCGGTTTCATAGCATGATACCATAGCCTCTTGAGACTGAAGGATGCCAATTCAGGATAAAGTGACTTAATTAGTGAATCAATGAAATCCTATGAAAATAGTGTATAGACTTCTGTAAGGCATTTGACGAAGTAGACCACAACCTATTTCTTGGTAAGATAGAAAAATGGGGGTTAGACAGCTTCACCAGGCATCTTCTCCCCCACTCCAGAAAGGGCACAAGGTGGCAGTGTTGCTGTGCGGATGGATGCAGCATCTGGGTAGCTGCCCTGGAATCCAGGAAGGACTGGTGCCCTCACGAAACACATCTGCACGGGTGAAGCTTCCTTCCTGCTAGTTTCCATCATTTGGGCAGAGCCATGGAGTTTCTGAAGCTCTCTTGCTACAGCAGAAGAAAATCTGCAGCCCCCAACCCAGCCAGGACCCCAAAGGGTGTGTGGAAGTGATTTTGATTGGTCAATAAATTCCTCAGACACCTGCATCTTGATGGTGAGGAGCCTGTGAGGGGAAGGACCTTCTGTTTGAGGGAAATAGGATTCTAGGGACTGGAGCAAGCCTTCTCTTTTCTCACATGGTGGTCATATTGTCCTTTGCCTCAAATTTAATAAAGAGCTGGTTGGGTCTGAAAAACTGACCCTGTCCTGCTGCCAAGCACTTGCAGGCTTGGTTTGGGGAGAGCTGTCAGCTGCCAGTTCAATATTCCATTATACTTATTTACATAACCTCAGGACATCAAGAGTCTTTCTTTCTAGAATATTTGTCTTGGTGAATTGGATTAAAACTCTGTTTCCTGGTGAATAGAAAGTTACTTCTTGACCTCTGTTCGAGTTCTGCTTTTAGCCCTTCAAGCCAGAAGCATGAAACCTGCCTGAAAGATGGGTACTGTACCTGTTGCACCAGGGCTCTTGTGTCTGGTCTTCCATTGCCATCTTTGTACCTGTGCCAACTATCCCTTCCAGGACTCCTAGGTAAGGGGAAGGAGGACCTTGTCCCTCTGGATGTATGACAGCCACTGGAAGAAGGCAGCTCTAAGCACAACACATAGTTCAAAGCCAATATTTTGAACTGTCTCCTGGTTAAATATCTGCTTCTTCCTAAAATGCTAGCTGATGACCTAGGTCTTCCTGTGCTCAGATTCTTTCGGGACCCTTCTGCCTTCACATTAAAAAAGCAGGGTGGGCTGCTATTGGGGGTATACATTAAGCAGATCAGCCTGCCACCAAACCTGGCCCTCTGTTGTGGTTCGCTGACAGCCAGTGCAGATGGTAGTGGAATCGGACAGTGGGGAAGAACAGAGACCAGTCCAGGAGTCTGGGGAAGACTCAGACGAGGGTCCTGCATCCAATGCAGAGATGGGGCCAGGGCCATCTGAGAGTTACATGCTGACTCCAGAGCCTCCAAAATCTGACAGCAGTGAGGTAGAGGACCAGGGGAGCCTGTTCCCAGTGTGCATGTGCACAGAGCTGCTAGAAGGCAAGAGCAGCTGAGACAAAAGGGGCGACTCGGTAGTAAGGCTTGGAAGTGATTGCCCCTCCCCTAAGGTATAAAGGAAGTGCAAAGGTAGAGAAATCTTTGCAGGAAGCAAAGTTGTTCGCTCTGTTCAAATTAAACCTTGAAGCTCTGTGTGAACTTTGTACTTCGATCCGTTTTTTACAGTTCATTTGGCACTTTAGTTGTTGGCAGCAATTCAAAAGAGAGAAAGGTGGGTGCTTATCTTGAGGGACTGTTTGGGACTCAACAGGAGCCTTGGTGGTGCAGGCTGATAATAGCCTAGCACTTAGTTCCAGCTGCCTGTAATTATTGCAGGCTCGAATCCCACCAGGCTCAAGGTTGACTCAGCCTTCCATCCTCTCGGGGTAGGTAAATTGAGGACCCATGATTGTTGGGGGCAATAAGCTGACTTTGTAAAAATGCCGCTTAGTAATAAGCAGGCATATACAATGGAAGGAAGGCTATTGCTGAGCATTGGGTTGTATCCCAAAATTGTAAGCCGCCCTGAGTCTCCGGAGAAGGGCGGGATATAATTATGAATAAAAAAAAAAAAATGGGCTGGGAATGAACTTAATTCGGCCAGACAATGTCGGTTGGCGGTCCCCCAGGGGAGGGCCTTCTCTGTGGGGGCGCACACCCTTTGGAACCAACTACCCCTGGAGCTACGTCTGGCCCCTGACCTGCGTTCCTTCCGTCGTGATCTAAAGACTTGGCTGTTTTCACAGGCCGGCCTGGATTGAGCGGGGTTGGGGATTTTAACATTGAGATATTTTAAAATTTTATAACTATTTGGATTGGTAAATTTCGGAATTAATTTTATATAGTGTATATATATTTGTGTAAGTCCGCTCAGAGTCCCCCGAGAGTGGGACGGCATATAAATCCAAATAAATAAAATAAATAATTCCTAGCACTGAAATAAAACAAGAGTTGTTTGGATTAAGTGTGTGCTTAATTACGGTCTCAGGAAGCCTTGGTCAGACCATGCTCCACAGACCCTTTTCCAGGTAGCCAAAGGAGACTGCGTTTCTTAGCAAATGGATATGTTCATTCAGCCCATTTTCCAAAGATGATAAGCAGAATGGTTCTCAGGCACTTAAGACTGTCAAGTACATTTTATGATCCTTGTAACTCCTTGCACTCCATCAAATGTAGAGACACTACTTGCATTCTTTTAGATTGGGGCACAACAGTTAATTTCACAGTTGTGTAGTCGAGTGAATCAGTTTGGATTACCCACTGTTATTGGAGACTTTTTTTCATATTTTCAAATGGCTAATGCAGAATCACTTCAAACTGATCCTGTTTTGCATCTTACAACTTCCTCCGTGACTGAAATAATGGAGCACGCCGAATGTTTACCGCTCTATGTCATATTTCCCTTTCAGGTCGCCATAGCATAAGACACGTACTGGCTGCAAAGTCGTAATCCACCGGGAACCTTTCCCATCTCAAAAGTGACATCAAAACCATTTCCTGGCATCTCCCCCTTTTCCTCCTCTGTCTCCTGCACTGCTCCCTAAACCTCCTTCCTTGCCAGAAAAGGGCTGGCTGAGGTTTTGGAGAAAGAGGAAGCAGCACCCTTGTCTGCTCCCTGGACAGGTGATTGATTGTACTATCAATTTGTCCCAAAGGTGCTTTTCCAAAAGGTAGCTGGACTTTCTTGTTTTTTTCTTTGAAAACATTTCGCTTCTCATCCAAGAAGCTTCTTCTCATCAAGAATGGCCTAAGAATTATTCTGCCCCCCTAATTTTTTGGGGCATATATATAGAGTTATAGTTGGATGACATTTTTCAAAAAATTCATCTTTTGCTTGAGGAACACATAAAAAATGTTTTAGAGAAGGGGTGTCAAACTTGATTTCATTGAGGACTGGATCAGCATTGCAGGGGGATTTGGAAACTTTCTGGGTCACAGCAGGCCCTCTACTTCAGTGATTGCCAACCAGTGGGCTGGGGACCATTGACGGTCCATGAGAAAATTTTGGTGGTCTGCAGAGAAATGTCCCCCCCAAAGCAATTAATCCAGGCTGTGTGGAAACACAAGGCTGCGCCACTCACATGGCCCGCGGGAACACAAGGCTTGCATCGCTTGCATTGCGAACAACACAAGGTAGTGAGGGGAGGGGGGAAAGGGCGGAGGGGGGGAACTTGCCCCACTCGCCCCATGTGCCTCGCCTGGCCACCAGGCTGCTTCTTTTCACTTCTTTCTTCTTCTGCTTTTGGCTGCACGCAAGGAAAGCAGCAAAAGTCTTTCTTTCTCTCCCCCAAACTCTGCCAGACATGAGTCTTTGGGACTCTGCAAGGCCTCCTGCTCCAAGAGGCTACACCGGCGCAACAAGTCTCACAAAGGCTCATTTCTAGAAGAGTTTGGGGGAGAGAAAGAAAGAGTTCTGCTGCTTCTGCTGCTTTCCTTGCATGAAGCCAAAAGTCTCTCTCTCTCCCTCTCCCCCTGAGAACAGAGCTGGAGATGGTATCCTGCGATCCCAAATAAAGAATGCTCGACCGGTAGGAAATGGAGATGGGGAATTTTCCTGGAGACTTTTTTTAGGATTTTCCCAGGGTCTCTGGTCCGCGGGATTTAAAATGATGAGTTTGGTGGTCCCTGAGGTCCAAAAGGTTGGCGACCCCTGGTCCAGAGTGCTCCTGACATGGTCCAGCCTGACAAAGGAAAGCTGCTTTTCCCTGGTCTTCCATCTAGAAATATTTATACCTGAATATTACACCTTGTAAAATTCTCTTCTATTTTGCGGTGACTTGAGACCTCCACAATTGTGGCTGTTTATCATGGCAAAAGGACCTTTATTTTTCTCTTTCTGTCTTCTCCTTTTCCACCTGAAGGCTGTGTAGCGTGGATCACTTCTCAAAATCTCCCCCATTGCTCCTCTCAGTCTCTTAACTCCTGCTTGGCTTGTGGACTTGAAAGATATTCTCAAAAGTCCTTTCTTTCTCATTGAACCGAATAATGTGTCAGATTCTTACCAATTACTAACTGCTTCATATTTTGATTGCTTTATTAGCACCAACTATTATATAATAAATTGCTGGCTGACTGGCTATTAATTATGGTTTGCTTTGTGACCTCTGGAAAGCCTAAGGCTAATAAACAATGGCACCAAGGCCCTGGGTGAGCTGGGCGGGGTTTTGAAGGGGTTTCCTGAGAGGCATCTCTGTGGCAAGCAGAGACTTCTGAGCAAAATATATAGAACATAGAATAACCTAGACCAACATCCCTGCACCTGGCAGGAAATCCTATAGTATTCTAGACTTTTCTCTGGGCTTGATCGGATCATAGAAAGAGTAACAGAACAGCACGACAGAGTTGGAAGGGAGCCAGAGGTCCCCCAGTCCAACCTTTGCCCAAGCAGGAGATCTATACCATTTCAGACAAAATGGCCGTCCAGTCTCTTTTTAAAAGCCTGCCGTGATGGAGCACCCACAAATCCTGAAGACAAGCCATTTAACTGATTAAACTGTTTTAACTGTCAGGAAATGTCTCCTTAGTTCTAGGTAGCTTCTCTCCTTGATTAGTTTCCATCCTTGATTAGTTTCCATCCGTTGCTTCTTGTCCTGCCTTCTGGTGCTTTGGAGAATAGATCGACTCCCGCTTCTCTGTGGCAGCCCCTCAAATGTAGGAACCCTGCTATCATGTCACTCTTATTTCTTCTTTTCATTAAACTACATACCCAATTCCAGCAACCGTTCTTTATATGCATTAGCTTCCAGCTGCTCTTCTCCGCATTCTTTCCAGAGACTCAATATCTTTTTTATATTGTGGTGATCAAAACTGGATGCAAATTCCATGATGACTTTCTCAAAACAGAAAGTGCTGTGAAGAAACCACGAAGACTATTTTTCTGCTGTCAACTTACAAAAAATTGCTTTGGGGGCAGCTTTGTTGAAATGTCTTGACCTTTCTCAGCCTCTGTCTATAGCAAACAATGACGACACATTACAAGTCTCACTGGAAAGGGATGAAAATGGCTGGGACCTTCTCTCCTATATTATCTGCCCGTTTCCATGGCAATTAAGAATTATTCTGATCCAGTTCAGTGGTGGGATTCAAATTTTTTTTACTACCGGTTCTGTGGGCTGGCTTGGTGGGTGTGGCAGGGGAAGGATACTGTAAAACCTTCAGTCAGAGGTGATATTTGCTGGTTCTTTGAATTATTCAACATTTCCACCACTGGTTATCTAGAACTGATCTGAACCTGATGAATCCCACCTCTGGGCCAGTTGTTCTCTTATCCTGGAGCATTTCAGTAATAGAGCAACACCAGCATACCTGCTCCAGCCTACCTTTCTCAGGCCTGCTAATGGCTTGCTTGAAAAGGACAAGTCCTATGGGGCTTCTCACCACTCACCCTCAAATGAGAGGATGCCAGATGGACCCTCTCAAACTGCCCCAATCCACCCATCTTTTAAGGAGGTAGAAGAAGAGGAAGTCCCTCATCTGAATGAAATATTAACACTTCTTTTTCATTCCATTGGCAATTATGCTGAGAATTCTCTTGGTCTTTATTTCATTATTATGAAATCAAAGCTCCTTCAATGGCAGAGTTGAACAGAAACTTAAACAGTAGGAATGCAAGCAATAAGGCTGGTTTCATTTTTCTCTGACAGTAAAGGGCAACTCTCTAAAATAAAATAAAAGCCAGCTAAACCCACTCCAAAGCAAATCCAGTTAAACTAACAGAAGCCACAGCCATGGAAGGCTGAATGCTGACAGATGGGGCCAAGTTGTTTTGCAATCCTCAATGCGTTTCTTCTGACAACAGGATCTGCTGAAGAAAAACAAATATCAATTCTAAATATCTTTTATGCAAATAATGCAGCCACCATGGAAGGAGGGCGTGCATTGTAGAAAAGTCAACTCAAACAATTTCCTCAAAGAACAAAGGAATGAAGGTTAATAAGTGGGAGAGAAAAGTCAGCCCGGAGGGTCTCCCACCCCCAGGCAACAGAATGCTGGCATTAAGCATTCAGATGGCCCTTCAATGAGCAAGAGCTGAAAATTAAATGCACGGTTGGCAAGAAGGTTCCTCCTCAAAGTGCAGTTCTTCCTCCTCCTCCTCCTCTTTAATCCCCTCTTCTTAGAGGCTTGACAGGCAAACAAGCCACCAGGTGCAAGGGGGGGGGGTGACAATGTGTTGTGCAGCTGAAGAGTCTCTTCTTTTATGCCAGCTGGAGATCTTTTCAATGCACCTCACTTCCTCTGGCATTTTGTTTGGCCAGAACTGAAGCCTCCTTAGATGATTCAGCTTGAAGCTGCAGCAGTTACTGATATTCCCTTGACAACTAACATATAATCCAAATGAATGTGGCAACTGTGAGCCAGCAAAGCTCCTGATTGACATTAAAATGGAATCTCATCTTGTCTTCCCTGAGATCCTATCGATGCCGTGAAAGGAGTGCAGAATCTCACCTAAGGACAAGGTTGGGTGTGATTTATTTATTGCAAGGTTTTTATGGTACTTGCAGATCTGTTTCTTTAGGATCTCCTCTGAAGCTTCCCAGGGGTCAATGTCTGACTATTCTATAGTTTTGCTATAGATGTTTCATTTTGCCCTTTTAAAGGTAGGGATATTGGCTTTTTTCTACTTCATCTGTACTTCAGAATTTCTCAGAGATCACACAGAAAAGTGTTAGTTTTCCTTTGTATAGTTTGTGCTATCTGCCTTTTCTTTCATCATGACCTCGCCTTTGTTTCAGATTAGATATTTATTTATTTGATTTCTATAGCAGCAGAAGTGGTATTCAGCAGGTTCTGACCAGTTCTAGAGAACCGGTAGCGGAAATTTTGAGTAGTTCAGAGAACCGGCAAATGCCCCCTCTGACTGGAGATTTTACAGTATCCTTCCCTGTCAAGCCTTTCTCTGCTACCATTTCCAAAGGCTTGGAAAAACCTTCTGCCAGGGAGTAAAAAAAGCTTCCAAAACATCCCTGCTAATTAGAGGTGATAAACCGTGTTCTTCTCTGCTGTCAATGATGATAAAAATGAGACCCAGAAAGTAATCTAAAAACATTTTTATTTATAAAATAAGAAAACCTAACGGAGCTACATGTTTGCAACTTAATCTCCACCAAGGCATATAGAAAAAAAAACAAAGGAAAAGTACAACAGAAGTTACAAAGGAAGTGAAGTAAAGACTTTGTACGCATGCGCAGTAAATCAAAACATTACAAAACTTTCTTATCTTATTACTATGGAGACAAGATAACACAGTGCTGGCTAGCAGACACCTGCTTGCTAGAATGTGAGCTTAGAAGCTTGAAACAGACAAACCAAAAACCGCAGTGACATTCCCCTGCCACGCCCACCAAGCCATGGCCACAGAACTGGTAGTAAAAAAAATTGAATCCCACTACTGGGTGTGATGAGTGACATCACCCACCCAGTCACATGACCAACTGGCCATGCCTACCCAGCCAGAGAACCGGTTGTTAAAAAATTTGCAGCCCACCACTGGATAGATGGGGTTGTTGAAGATCAAATTAGTAAAGGTGATGAATCAGCCGGTTCTGACCAGTTCTGGAGAACCGGTAGTGGAAATTTTGAGTAGTTTGGAGAACCAGCAAATACCATCTCTGACTGGAGATTTTACAGTATCCTTCCCCTGCCACACCCACAGAACCGGTAGTAAAAATTTTAAATTCCACCACTGTATAGCAGCCCAACTTAACCAAGTGACTCTGGATGGCTTACAATTCTAAAATTATAAAATACTTAAGAATAATTACTACAATAAAAATATCCACAAAATAAATAAGCACAAACAGCAGCCATGATGATTAATCCACTAATAATGACAGGGCCCGTCACACATTCCGAGCCCTAAGCCTGAATACACAGCCAACTCTTAGTCCAAATGGCTGCCTCATTACATCAATGCATCCCACCTGGTCAAGCAGGTAAGGCATGTCATGGATCTCATTAGCTCAAGAACTCTGACTGATGAGGTCCAGAAATAGGCCCATACCTTTAGATCTATAATTTGTGTTTTCTTATAGTTTGAAACATACAGAAGCAAATGACCAGCTGCCTGCAAGGAATATAAATCCGTCCACTCCCCACCATCCAATCAGAGCTGAAGAAGCTTTTTTTCACAATTATTGAAAGAGGAAGAATATATTCAAAAGTTTAGGGAAGAATTGACAATTTTTTTTGAATTCAATAAAAAACAAGATACCTCATTGCAGAATTTATGGGATACAATGAAGGCATATTTAAGGGGAATAACAATAGAGGCCCTTCCTTATGGTCACCCCTATCCTGTAGAACATTCCCTCCCCCACAAGATGAGGTAGACCCCCAGGCCCTTCAGAAATGTGTGAGGACCAACTTCTGGTTGTGCTCCTGTCGCGTCAGAGTGGAATCCGTGATTGTGCGTGGTTTCGCTTCTGTGCTCGCTCATTGTGCATTAATTCTGATATTTAATATATTCAGATCTTTACTTTTATAGATCAGCTATGGATGGCTGTAATTTATTGATATATGTTTCTGTGTAAAATATAAGTACTGCATGTTTTTGGGGGTGTTTTTAAGCTCCCTCCATCTGCCTTTACTTTTTTTTTCATTTACTTATTTATATAAAACATATACAAATAAATAAAAAGTGAGTAAAAGAGTAAAAACAATAATTATTCTTAAGAAAACATTTGATATACAGGTAGTGCACAATTTAAGACCACAATTGAGCCCAAACTTTCTGTTGCTAAGCAAGACAGTTGTTAAAGCCTTGGTGGCTCAGGCTGTTAATTGCCTGCTCTTAAGATCCAGCTGTCTACAACTGCTGTAGGCTCGAATCCCACCAGGCTCAAGGTTGACTCAGCCTTCCATCCTCTCGGGGTAGGTAAATTGAGGACCCAAGATTGTTGGGGGCAATTAGCTGACCTTGTAAAAATGCCGCTTAGTAATAAGCAGGCATATACAATGGAATGAAGGCTATTGCTGGGCACATTGGGTTGTGCTCCAAAAATTGTAAGCCGCCCTGAGTCTCCGGAGAAGGGCGGCATATAAATGTAATTTAAAAAAAAAAGAGTTTTGACCCATTTTACGACCTTTCTTGCCACAGATGTGAAGTGAATCACTGTAGTTGTTAAGATAATAACATGGTTGTTAAATGAAACTGGCTCCCCCATTGACGTGCTTGTCAGAAGGTCACAAAAGGAAACCACATGACCCCAGTTAACATCTAGTTTCAGTTCTTCTCTTTATGCTTTACTCTGCTTTTCTCTGGCTGGAAATTAACAACACAGCATTGACATGGGCATTTTCTCAAGAAATGGACCGTAAACTCTACTCCCTTCCCCGGTTGAATGGGAATTTCTCTTCGGGCATCATGTAATACTCTTCTGCTTCAACCCATCAAATCAGGTTAATAGTTTTACTATACTACAATGGGAATCCTGATTTACATTTCAGTTTGTTCCTTTTTCATTTCTTTGCAGCGAAGCTCACAATCCCTCAAAATCCCAGGACTTCTCTCTTATTATTAGACTCATCTGTTTCTCATTTTAAAAAAGTTTTATTTAGCATTTTGCAAGCATAATGAAAATGTACAAGATAGAATGATGTGACCCATAAGAAAATATGTACTCCCTGTTTATCCTCATTTAAATTTTTTTCTTCAAATTTTAAATTTTTTTTGTATATACAATAATTCCATTCCATTTCAATCGTGTGTCAACTAGGTACATAGTTCTTGTGCTTAAGATTATAATTAAAACTTTCCTTACCAACATCACAATAATCACATTTTCTTATGAATATTATCTAATATATCTGTCATTTTTAACAATCTTATCTTATTGCTTTATATATACATCTAAGTCATATTGTTTTATTTTCTAATCATTGATAAAATAAATCCCATACCATATAATCTGTTTCTTCTTTTTCTTTGATTACCAATGTTAATCTATTCATTTCTGCACATTCAAATATTTGCTTAATTATTTTATCTTGTCAGTATCTTATCGCTTTTCAGATCTGAGCAAATGCAATTCTAGCTGCTGTTAACACATGTATAATTAAATATGTTTTTTTTTCTTTGCTGTAACCTTCAGGTACCATTCCAAATAAAAATATTTCAGGTTTCAAGTCTATATGTTATTTATTTTTTTCCAACCATGTGTTTATTTTTGTCCAATATTTTTTAGCTTCTGTACAAGACTACCTCATATGGTAATATGTTCCTGGTGTTTGATGAGATTTCTAGCATTTGGCTGATTTATCTTTGAACATCTTAGCTAATTTTGCTGGTGCAAAGTGCCATCTCGTTTAAATTAAATATACTGGCAAAACTGACTGGGGAATTCTGGGAGTTTAATTCCAACCATCTGGAAGTCACCAAGGTTGAGGAACACTGCATCATACCAATACTGAAAATGAAACTCAAGTCAATTAACAATTATTTAGGTGAAAATTCAAACTTCCGATATGGCAAACTCCTTATTAGAATCCAATAACTGTTTCAAATTAGAATAGATTTCTGCATCAGATTTCTTTTTGTATGGAAGTTATTCCTCACATCAGTGAAGCCATTCTTGCAAAGAAGAAATAGAAGGTCACTTCTAATAGAAAGTATTTAAATCCTTGCATCCATAAGCATATGCAATATTAGCATTGTAGGAATACAGGTAGTCCTCAATCTACAAGCACAATTGAGCCCAAAAGTTATGCTGCTAAGTGAGAAATTTCTTAAGTGAGTTTTGCCCCATTTTATGACTTTTCTTGCGCCACTTCAGTGGTGGGATTCAAATATTTTTGCCACTGGTTTGGTGGGCGTGGCTTGGTGGGTGCGCTTTGCACATGTGCACACACTTTGTGTGCATGCGCGTGCCAAATGCACACTTTGCGCAGGTGCAGAGGGGTTTGCGCAGGTGTAGAAGCATTCTAACTCACCTCCTTCAAGCCTGCATGATCCCAGTCGCTTTAGCAGCTGCTGCATGGCACTCTTTTGTGCCGCACAAAGCAACTGCGCTTCAAATTCAGCAGATAAAAGTGAGTATGGGAGCCCGGGCAGGTGGATGGGCCCAACAGCAGAGCAGCAGAGAGAACCGGTTCAGTCTCTGCTGCTCATTGCTCCTTCTGGCTCGCCAGAACCGGACTGAACCAGTCGAATACCACCACTGCCCCACTTGTTAAGTGAATCACTGCAGATGTTAAGTTAGTAACACGGTTATTAAGTGAAATTTATTTATTTTTTATTTTATTTATTTTGTCAAGCGATTATAAGATTACAGGTATAAGTATAGACATAGTTATGAGTACATGAAATGAATACATATAAGAAAAATAAAAGAAACAATAGGACAGGGACGGTAGGCACCTTGGTGCACTTATGCACGACCCCTACAGACCTCTTAGGAAAGGGGTGAGGTCAATAGTAGACAGTCTAAGGTTAAAGTTTTGGGGGTTTGGGGAAGAAACCACAGAGTCAGGTAGAGTATTCCAGACATTGACCACTCTGTGGCTGAAGTCGTATTTCCTGCAATCAAGTTTGGTGTGGTTTACCTTGAGTTTGTATCTATTGTGTGCTCTTGTATTGTTGTGGTTGAAGCTGAGGTATTCATTGACCGGAAGGACATTGCAATATATAATTTTATATACTATACTTAGATCGGACCGAAGGTGGCGTAGTTCTAGGTTTTCTAGGTCCAGAATTTCAAGTCTGGTGGCATAAGATATTCTGCAATGATTAGAGGAGTGGAGAACTCTTCTTGTGAAATATTTCTGGACTTTCTCAACTGTATTAACATCAGATACGTAATGCTGGTTCCAGACTGATGAGCTGTATTCAAATATTGGTCTAGCAAATGTTTTGTATGGTCTAGTTAATAGTATGATATTACCAGAGACAAAGCTATGTAGGATTAGGTTAACAACTCTTAATGCCTTTTTGGCTATGTAGTTACAGTGGGCTCTAGCACTTAGATCATTAGAGATGAGTACTCCAAGGTCCTTGACGGAGTTTGGATCATCAGCAAGGTCTGATGATCAGCTTGTATTTTATTTTCTGATTTTTTTGCCAATATGTAAGACAGAGCATTTATTTGTTGAGATTTGAAGTTGCCATTTGTTTGACCATTCTGATACATAATTGAGGTCTTTTTGAAGGGTAGCAGTATTTTCTGTGGTGTTGAATAGCTTTACATCATCAGCGAAGAGAATGCAGTTGCTCTTAATATGATCACAGAGGTTATTTATGTAGAGTATGAAGAGAGTTGATATGTTGGTATGTAGGTATAAAGAGAGTATGAAGAGAGTTTCCCCATTGGCTTTGCTTGTCAGAAGGTTGCAAAACGATGCCACATGACCCGTTATCAGGCATCTGAATGTAAATCACATGACCATGGGGATGCTGCAAAGGTCATAAGTGGTCATCTGGAGGCTTCAGCTAATGCAGAATGTGGCTGCGCGGGTTGTGATGGGAGTTTCCCGATACTCCCATGTTACACCCCTCCTGCGCGAGCTGCATTGGTTACCAGTTGTCCTCCGGGTGAGATACAAGGTGTTGGTGTTAACATTCAAAGTGCTTTACGATTTGGGTCCGGGGTACTTGTGGGAGCGTCTCCTGCCAATATCAAACACCGATCGTCACACAGACGGGGACTCTGCGGGGTGCCGTCGGCTAGACAATGTCAGCTGGCGGTGCCCCGGGGAAGGGCCTATTCTGTTGTGGCCCCCGCCTTGTGGAATCAACTCCCTTTGGAGCTCCGTTTGGCTCCTGATCTTCGCTCTTTCCACCATGATCTGAAGACCTGGTTGTTTGAACTGGCCGGGCTGGACTGACCTCCTGGGGTTTTTAAAATTATTTTAATGGTTCTTAGTGATTGGGCTTGTTCGATTTAATCTTTTTAAAATATTTATTGTTGAATTATTGTGTTTTAATTGTGAGCCGCCCCGAGTCCGCGTGGAGAGGGGGCGGCATACAAGTCCAATTATAAATAAATAAATAAATAAATAAATAAATAAATGTGAAAAATGTTTATAAGTCACTTTTTCAATGCTGTTGTAATTTTAATTATTTTTTATTTTATTTTGGGACAAACATATACAAACAAAACATAAAACCATCTTCCAATTACGTACATACAGTGTGTCATTTGGTTACAAATTTTTGTGCATCTTCTCCATAGTCTTGCTTACAATTGTTTGTATAGATTCTCATATTATCCATCAGATATATATGTATACATTAATGCTGTTGTAACTTCAGACGGTCACTAACTGAACTGTTGTAAGTTGAGGACTACCTCAATGTGGTTTGGTAAAATATAATTAATGGGATTAATAAAGCCTTTCCAAACCTGTTCCCATCTTCTATGAATCAATATTCTTGAGCATTGCAACATTGCCACCACATGTGAAAAAAGTATCTAACCTGTTTGTTATTTCCAGCAATTTTCTGGAAAAGATTTCTTCATCTTAGCTATGACTTCTGTGGAAATCCCACCCTTGAAGCAAGGGAAACTTCAGCTCCCCTGCAGACTCTCCAGTTTAAGGCTTAGAGTGTTTTCTAAGCCAGAAGAAACCCCCCCTGGGATAGGGGGAGGTTTTTGAAATAGACTTTTGCTCCCTGGGGAAGCCGGGCGCTCTCAAGACTGCTTCTTGAAGAAAAAGAAGTAATTGGGGGAGTCCCTGGTAGGGGCAGGGCAATAGCAAGTTCTCTGTGGAAGATTCAGCCATTCTAATGGACAATAAAGGGGCCACCAGTTCTTATGCACTTTTTTTTTGATTTCATGTTGGAAGACGCTCTTGTGGCAGCCTGCGGTATCCTTTTTTTGTGGACTTTCCATCATTTCTGAGACTTTGAGAGTTAAGATGGCGAGAGGGAGGGGCTGAGACAGCTGAGCCGGAACAAGAAGCTTGAGATAATCCGAAACCAGGCTTGTGGAATCTATCTCTGGACTTCCTTTTGTAAACTTTGGTTTAAGCTTCCTAGTGAACTTTGCATCTATCTGACTCAATAGACTTGGCCTTTTGGAGTCTAAATAAGGAGTTTTTTCCTTTGTTTTTCTTTTTGTTTGAAGTCTGCTGTGAGGGGGGAGAACAGTTTCATTTTCAACAACTCCTGATGGGATAGCTGTGGTCACATGCAATAAAGCTTGAGCTGAGCTTCTTTTTTCTGTTTGAGGTACCTTTAAATAATAGTGCTGATTCACCGCAAGAGGGAGCCAAAGGTCCATGATATTGCTGATTTGGCTTAAAGAATACTCTTAGTCCTATTAAACCCACTGAAATATCGGTTTCAACCTACAAACGTGTAATTTATAATTTTAAAAAGTTTAAATTTTACTACCCTACACCCAGGATGTCCACAGGAAAGAAGACAGGGAAGCTACCAGGAGATATAATAGACCTTTTAAACAGGGGTAGGATTCTACCGGTTCTGTCCGGCTCTATAGAACCGGATGTTAGGGCTCCCGGTAGTTCGGAAAACCGGTAAAATGGCCCCCTGGCTGGCCCCGCCCCTCTCAGCCCGCTTCTCCGCTCTCTGCCCAGTCAGTCCCTATTGCACATGTGCAACATTGTGCGCATGTGCGACATGTCTGCAGCCTGCTTTGACCCGTCAGGCCAGCCATTGCTGTCTGCCTTTGGCTATGGCCCTACCATTACTGATCTTCCTGGATGAGTGAAGCTGTGAGGCCACCGGTTGCCTTTTCCCCTCCCCACTTGCTTTTTGCTGCTGCAGCCGGTCGCCTTTCCCTTACCCCTTGCCTTCTGCAGAGGAACATGAGGAGAGGCTTGTATAGGTTGAATCCTGCTTTTCTCTGTTTGCTCAACAGCTTTTTCTAATGGGAGGGGGGCTCCCATTAGAAACCCTGCCCAGCCCCTCCCAGAAGTCCCCACGAGGCTCATCTGGCTACCAGGTAAGTATAGGGTAGCCTCCTGGGAGCAAAAATGGGGAGTTGGGGAGTGGTGGTTCCAGCACCACCCCCAACCCCATTTTTGCTCCCAAGAGGCTCCAGGGAGGCTTGATAGGCACCATTTTGGGCCTAGGAGGCCTTCCTGCAGCCTCCTGGGAGCATCCAGCCACCCAGTATGCCTGGATTCAGTGTTTCGCAAAAAGAACATTTGGAGCTAACATAGTCTTGATTCCTGCCTTGGGAAAATGTTCTGGGTAATCAAAACTATGCACTCTCCTAAAACTGTTGGAGCCAATCTTCTTTCCTTCTTCCATATCCTCCTCTTCAAAACTAGTAAGTTGCTCTGCTTTTTAATGCCAGGCTTAGTGTGGTAAGTTCAGAGTGGATTTTGTAGAGAACAGCTCACCTTTAGGTTCATTTGCTCAATTTCAGAGCAAACATTACACAATTTCCAAAGCATAATTCAGACTATTCAGCAGTTTGCCTAGCTGCTTCTTCTTTACTTCTATTGCTGTCACAACCTTTATGGAGTGTCCAGTGGCCTTTTAAGTTTGAAAAGCAAAAAACATAGTAATTATTTCTCACAAATATTTTCCCTCTTCCACCTTATGGTTTGTTTAACATACAAAATTACGTGCTGTGTAATTTTGGCAGTTTGCTAATTGTGTTTTTTGTTATTGGAAGGCAACTCTTTAATTTGAAGATGGTGGTAAATTCTTGGTAATAAAATGACAAGAAAGGCTCACTTCTACTTGCCATTTAGAAAGGTTTCATAAAAAGTAGCTTTGGAATTGAAGCCATATGTGTTAAAATAAAATTCTTTCTGTATAAATACAAGTATGCAAAAAGTTTCAAGATTAATCCAAGATGTTTAATGGCTTTAAATATCTGGGTGTTGTACTAAGGTTTAAGTCAGAGGTCTTCAAACTTGGCAACTTTAAGACTTGTGGACTTCAACTCCCAGAATTCTCCAATCAGCATAGCTGACTGGAGAATTCTGGGAGTTGAAGTCCACAAGTCTTAAAGTTGCCAAGTTTGGGGACCCCTGGTTTAAGTAGAAAGAGGTTCCAGCTGAAAATATACCATGAATACCATAGAGATGCTTTCTTTCTTTCTTTCTTTCTTTCTTTCTTTCTTTCTTTCTTTCTTTCTTTCTTTCTTTCTTTCTTTCTTTCTTTCTCTTTCCTCTCTCTCTCTCAAAAGGAAGAAAAAGAAAGAGGGAGGGATGGGAGAAAGAAAGAAAGGGAGGGAAGGGAGAAAGAGGGAAGGGAAAGGAATGTGAATGAGATATGGATGGATGGAAGGATGGATGGATAGAGGGAGGGAGGGAGGGAAAGAAAAAGGAGAGGAAGGAGGACCACAAACTCTGGCACTAGAAGCAGCTTCAGAGGTTGCTTTGAAACAGCACAGAAATCCAGGGCTGGAAGGGACCTCAGAGGTCATCTAGTCCAACCGCGCACCAAGAGCATTGTTGAAGTGAATTTCTATCTTTTGACCCACGCAGACATGCGACCACCAAGCCACACTCAGCCAGTCACGTGACCAGCAAGCCACACCCACAAATTAGGCCATGCCCACAGAACCGGGTGTTAAGAAATTTGAATCCCACCCCTGCTTTTAAAGCCATTTATTTACAGATTTACAGATCAACAGAGTTGGAAGGTACCTTGTAGGTCATTTAGTCCAGGGATCCTCAAACTTTTTAAACAGGGGGCCAATTCATGGTCCCTCAGACTGTTGGGGGGAGCAGACAGGCTGGGTGGGCGTGGCTAGGAGGTCATGTGACTGGACCTGTCTAGGTCATGTGATTGGGTGGGCGTGGCCAATTTAGCAGTCCATTAAATAATGCACACAAATTAAACTTTAATTTGTTTTGCTCCTGGTGGTGTTTTATTTGCTTTTGTTTGCATGTTGCTCTTTTGGTTGAGTTTTTTTTAACTACATCATTTTTTCAGTTGTTTAGGAGTCTAGTGATCCACTTCAGGAAACTCAGTTTTGCAGCAATTCTTCTCAGTCCCAAGGAGCTTACAATCAACAAATCTCTGTCTGTGTCTGTCTCTGTCTGTCTGTCTGTCTCTCCGCCCTGTTTTTCACCTCCCCCACCTGCAGACCGTCATTGCAGGCCAAAAATAGGCTAAAATGGCTCATTTTTTTGACTACCCTGCCTCCAGAATGTCTCTGCAGGCCAAAATTGTTGGGTCCAAAAGAGGACCCAAGATTGTTGGGAGCAATAAGCTGACTTTGTAAAAATGCCACTTAGTAATAAGCAGGCATATACAATGGAATGAAGGCTATTGCTGAGCACACTGGGTTGTATCCCAGAAATTGTAAGCCACCCTGAGTCTTCGGAGAAGGGTGGCATATAAATGTAATTTAAAAAAAATTGTTGGCCTTACCTTCCAGTTCCAGCCCATGGGGCTCGCAAAGGTAAGTCCTGCACTCGGCTGAAGGGTGGAGGCCGGCGGATGGGCGGGGCAGCCTCGTGGTCCTGCACAGGTCGAATTAATGACTTTGGTGGGCTGCATGCGACCTAAGGGCTGTATTTTGAGCACCCTTGCGCTACACCATTACTGACAAATGGCAGTCCAGTCTCTTCTTGAAAGCTTCCAGTAATGAAGTTCCCACAACTTCCAAAGGCAACTTCTGTTCCATTGGTTGATTGTTCTCACTGTCAGAACATTTCTCCTTATTTCCAGGTTGAATCTCTCTCCTTGTTCAGTTTACATCCATTATTCCTTGTCTGGTGTTTGAGTGCTTTAGAAAATAGCGTGACCCCTTCCTCCTCTCTGTGGCAGCCCCTCAAATATTGGAAGACTGCTATCCTGTCTCCCCTGGTCCTTCTCTTCTCTAGACTAGCCATGCCGAGTTCCTGTAATCGTTCTTCATATGTTTTAGGCTCCAGGCCCTTAATCATCCTGGTTGCTCTTCTGTGTATTTTTTCTAGAGTCTCAACATCCTTTTTATAATGTGGTGACCAAAACTGGATGCAGTACTCTAGGTGTGGTCTTACTAAGGCTTTATAGAGTGGTATTAGACTTATCTCTATCTACCCATTTCTGCACATTGTAATGTTTTTTAAATTACATTTTCATCTATAGGGATCTCTTCATTTTTCCACTGTTTGTGCAAACATAATTCTAGCCACTGTTAACACGTGTAAAATGAAATATGTATTGTATTCCCTTTATTTATGTGGGTACTAACAAAAATATTTCTGGTTTTAAAATTTAAATCTATATGTTGCTTTACCATTTTTTCTAACCTTGACACTACATACTTGGTCTTGGATAGCTACCTGAGTTGAGTACAAGCAGAGCCCAATACTGAACCTAATTCATATATTCCAGTTTTTTAAAGAAAAAGTATTCAGTATTGTTCTGTGAATGTGCCTATGAATTTCATTCTTAATCTAACTTCTGAGATGATTTTGTACTATATCTTTTTTTTTGTACTATTCATATCTGCATAAGGCTGTAAAAAGCTTCAGTACATTTTTAAGCTGCATTCTAAAAAGGTTAGGCGACTAAACATGGCTTTCTCCCTGGCTTCTCTTTCTCTGCTATAGACAGAGCATTCCATCCTGGACTGTTGGTCCAGGTAAGTAGTCTTGGCTAGGAAAGATTTTGTGCCGCTACTGGCACAAAATTAACAAACTCCCTTGATTTGTTAATTGTATTTCCATTTTAAGGGTTTATTTTTCAATTAATTAATTGTAATTATGAAAATATCAGCCATTCTTTTATATACACAGTGTAATCTTTTTTATTAGTCTGTCATTTTCAAATCCACTTTCAGCTCTGTCTCAGTCTTGTCTGCTGAAACTTGTTCTTCTTCCACAACATCTTTTAAACACTAACTAAAGTGTCAGACACTCTTAAAAGTAGCTGAATATTACTGATCTCCGTTCCTTGCTCGCTTTCGTCACTTGCCACTGCCTTCACCACTCACAACAACAATCGAATCCAAACCACTACATCGTTGTCTTTTTTTTTGCAGTACCTTACCAGGATGAAAAGGCAAATGAGTTTGGCTGCTTTCTTCAGTAAGAAAACAAAAGGAGATCCAAAAGAGTAACAACCACACCTTTGGAGTATGGGGAAAGCAGCACATCATCTACAGTGCAACCTGGGGAAAGCAGCAGCATATCAAGTGTACTGAAAGAACTGAGTTGGACAATGAAATAAACCTTCCTGACTGCTGGACATTGCAGCAGTACAACAATTTTAAGGAGAAGTATGATGGACTGGAAGTTTCCCAGAAAAAGTTATGTTGCAAGTATTGCAAAAGATTTGAGGTTTCAACAAAAGAAAAAAATTGTTCACGCAGCAAAGGAAAGGAAAAATTTCCAAATTGAGCCATCAGAGAAGAATAAAGAGGTGCAATTGAAAGAGCATTTCTCATCTAAAGCTCACAACATTTGCACAGAGAAGTTAAAGCAATGTTAGCAGGATGTAATAAGTAAAGGACCGGATAAGATCACTGAAATGGAAGGAACTTCAATTCTTACTATGGAAGAAGGGTTGCAGAAGCTGATGGAACTGGCTGAAATGGCAAAATTTACTACTTTGTTTAAAGAAAAGAACATAAGTACTTTTGTTTCCACATGGAAACTGCTTCTGAACTTGGTGCTTGATGTGGAAAAGAATGAAACTTTGATTTTGGTTTTTACACATTAGATTCATAGATTTTTATAGAAATAACTGGTTCATACTATTATGTTAAAACAAAAGTTGTGATTTGTTGTTAATGCCTTATTTTATTGTAACAGAGAAAGTTGGAAGTCAATGTTACTTTTTCTTTTTCTTCCTTCCTCACATTTCTTTCCTCTTTTCCCTTTTCCCTCACTGTCATCTTACTTGCTTTTGTATTTTGTATTTTATAATACTTTATAACTTAATAAAAAAGTATTGTAAAAAAGGCATCCGAATGTAAATCACATGGCTATGAAGATGCTGCAATGGTCATAATTGTGAAAAATATTTATAAGTCACTTTTTCAATGCTATTGTAACTTCAAACTGTCACTAACCAAACTGTTGTAAGTTGAGGACAACCTGCATATGGTTTGGTAAAATGTAATTAATGGAATTAAAGCCTTCCCAAACCTGTTCCCATCTTCTAAAAATCAATATTCTTGGGTATTGCAACATTGCCACCATATGTGAAAAAAGTATCTAACCTGTTTGTTATTTCTAGCAGTTTTCTGGAAAAGATTTCTTCATCTTAGCTATCAAAGCAGATATAATGTGTCATAGAGCATCTTGTCAATCCCAAGTTTGATACTTGAAATAAATTTGTTTCTCTTCCTTTGAAAACATCACTGTTAAATCTCTGTAACCATGTGCAAATTTTGCGTTCAGTCTTTAACTTGTTCAGATACTTCACTAGCAATTTATATTTTGTATCTAACAAAATGTTCAGTAGTACATATCCTTCTGTTTTCCTGAACTGATAGTTCAGCCAGTTCTGTGCTGGACTTTTCTTGAGAAAAGACTGTCTTCCTATTAAACTTCCTGAATCATAGAAAAATGAAAACATTATCTGAAATTTATAAAACAGATTTTTAATATAATCACCAGGCTACTCCCTAGGTGATTAATTTGTTTTGTGGGATTTTGTGGCCTTTGGATGGAACAGGTTCTGTGAACAGAAGGATTGCACTGAAGATGATTCCAATTATTGAGGATCTTTTCAAATGTATAACACATATTTAAGTCCTGAGCTGAAGCAAGAGGATCTTTCTAACTGCTCTACGAAATGAAATGTCAGAGAAAATTTTTCTTCTGGCACTTTTCTCAAACTGATAATAGTAGTCCCACCGACAATCATGTATATCTAAGAAAAGAGTTTTTATACCATATTTTGTTGATAAATGGCACCGAGAACCAGCACTTTTCACTCCCATCAATTTCAGTCTTCAGTGGGTAATTCACAATGTCACTGTGCCAGCAATTACAGAAGAGTCATCTGAGACAAAAACAAATCTCTTAGCAGTGTCCTGAATTTGGCAGGCATTATACAACGACCATTGCAATTTTGGCAACATATCTGCATATCAGGAAAGTGGCTCCTAAATTGGGCATTGGGAAGATTAATTCTTGCAAAGGTGACATTTAGAGATATGGGGGTCCAACTTGAACCAGACATTCAAACTGTGTCTTTGACCAAGTTCAAATCAGTTCAAGGTCAGGGCTGGAAGTTGAGATCCAAATTGCCAAACTAATGCAAAAAAATAACTGAAGTTGATTTGACCTAATCTCATCTTTTTTAAACTTTTCACATCCCTACTGCTTCCTTATGAAAAAAATGCTGTACTAATTACTGTACATTTGCTTTGGCATCAATGCTCCACTTCTGGTGAGCAACTAGGGCTATACCTTCACCTGCACATCTCTGCCTGTACCAATAAAGGAGAATATTTGTAGCTCAGGGTTGAAATGGAGGGTCCTTAATGCTCTCTAGGCCTGGTTGTTTTCTTGCAAAGGTTTCCTTACCCAAACTAGGATAGACTAGCAAACTAACCTTGCACCAATAATGTTACTAGTTTGTGTTATGTATGCAGAGTTTGAAATGATTGGTTGTTGTTGTAAAGTGTTTGAAATCAATGGTTGTAAAAGTGTGGGAAAACCCTGCACTCTGATTGGCTGGCAGCCGCGGCAGCCGGCTATAAATAGCTGCCGCGCCTGAGCCATTCGGGTCTGTTCTGAGCTGAAGTCACAATAAACTAAGAGCTGAAGCACTCCGTGTCCTGCCTCTCTATGCGAACTTAACAGTTTCCTTGATTTCATTCTTGTTATTTATATGTTGGAAGAAACTTTATTATGTTTTGACTTTTGTTGCAAGTCTTTGTTCATTATGAGCCTTTGCTTTCCTGACTTCGTCTTTGCAGATTCTGGCTATCTGCTGATATTCTGCCTTAGGTGTGTGTCCCTCTTTCCATTTTTTGTACTTGTCCTTTTTGTCTTTCAATTTGTCAGAGAGATCTTTGTGCAGCCATACTGGTTTCTTCTTGGATTTCTTGTTTTTCTTTCTTAGTGGTATTGTACTGATATGGGCTTTTATGATAATACTTTTCAGAGTTTCCCAAGCTTCTTGAGTTGTTTTCCCCACTAGGATTTTCATCCAAGGAATCTTTCTCATGTTCTCTCTGGGTTTATTAAAATAAGCTCTTTTAAAATCTAAAACTCTGGTATCATTATGTTCTTTTGCTTGTTTTTCTGTTATGTTGAATTCTAGTATTACATGGCAGAGGTGGTATTTAGCAGGTTCTGACCGGTTCTGGAGAACGGGTAGTGGAAATTTTGAGTAGTTCGGAGAACCGGCAAATACCACCTCTGACTGGAGATTTTACAGTATCCTTCCCCTGCCACGCCCACCAAGCCACCCAAGTTGAATCCCACCACTGTTACATGGTCACTCTCACCCAAGGTCCCTGCAGTTTCAACTCCCTCTATCACTTCTTCTCTGTTTGTAAGAATTAAGTCAGAATGGCTGATCCTCTAGTTCCATCCTCTACTTTTGGACAATCAAGTTGTCAGCTAGGTTGGTTAGGAAGCTATTTGATTTCTCCCTTGGTCAGAATTAGTCTTCCAGTTGGTGTCAGGGCAATTGAAGTCCCCCATTACTATTACAGTGTGTGTCCTAGATATATTTGTTAGTTGGTTAGCAAAAAAGGGCATCTTTTTTTTTTTTGCTTGGTTGGGTGGCCTATAGTATACACCTATGGCCACGTCATTCTTTTTTTCTTTTATTTTGGCCCATATGCATTCTAGGAGGTTTTTGTCTTTGGTTTCATGCATTTCTATAGCAATATAGTGGTCCTTACATACAGTGCAACTCCACCTCCTCTTTTATGGGGTCTGGTTTTTTTGAACAGTTTGTATCCTTCTATCAATCTGTTCCAGTCATGGGTTGCATCCCACCAAGTTTCTGTTATCCAATTATATCATATCTACCTTCATGTATTAATAGTTCAAGTTCACCCTGTTTGTTCCCCAGACTTTGTTGAAGGTATTGAATAGTGCAAGCCCTGGAAATGAAAGATTTTTCCTGGAACAGTTAAACGGTTCTTGAAAATGAAATACTATTCAGGATTATAATAAAGAATACATTGCCTTCTAGAACAACCTCCCAAATCCCCATTGTATTGCAAGTCCTCCCTTTGATGGGGTAGGGTAGGTGAAAGAGGGCACCAACTCTTCCTCAGTGAAGCATGTGTCCCTTTCTCTTAATTTCCTCCTGGCAGATCTGAGCAGAGAGCAAAAGGCATCCTGAACGCCCCCTCCAGAAGATGACAAAGCAATTCACATGTCAGGAGATGCCACCACACTAAAACGCACCCTGTGTTTCCTGCCAGCATCTACACCTCAGCCTGTCTCTTCCAGATCTTCGGTAAGGTCAGAAAGCAAGCAGAATTTTAATGGCCTCAAGTGGGAAGTGATTAATTGAGGGGAAGATGGCCGGCCTGTCCTAGGGTGCTCCTGCTCTGTGAGGTCCATCTGTTCCCCAGGAGCTGAGCACAGCCAGGCCAAGACTGTTAATTCATGATCATATGGAGTGATAATTCTCTCGCCTGAATCGTCTGTCACATTAGTCAAACAAATGCTACTCTGAGTTGCTAGCCAGAGTCTCTGGTGTGCGTGTTTGTTTTGAAGCAGAATTTTAAATGGTCCTCTGTGTTCTTCCAGACACAGACAGCATAATATACAGATACGTCTCCAAACGAATCAAGCTCTTTTTTATGTAGTATTGTGGTAAGTTTTGCTGTAGGCAGATATTGTAAGTCTAGTGGTCCAGAGATGTCAAAGAAGCAAAAAGAGAGTGGGACCTTTGTGATTGAGAGAGGAACTTCCAGATGCTTTTGCCATCCCTAGGAGAGTGAAGTATCCCTGTTTGTTGCTGCATATGCCTGGGGGAGGGGTCTGCAGGAAGATGTACAAAGTAAGAGAAAAATGAGAGCAACGGAGGGGAAGGATGCTGGCAGGGGTGGGATTCAAATTTCTTAACAACTGGTTCTGTGGGTGTGGCTTAATTTGTGGGTGTGGCTTGGTGGTCATGTGACTGGCTGGGCGTGGCCAACTCAACATTACTTCTTTGCCCTAATGACTGTTTAAGTGTAAAAAAAGATATACCAAAACAAAAGGTAGTTTATTATTTCTTGCCTTTAATGCTTAAATAATAAAAAATACACAAAAGTAGATTTTGTTACAACAAAGGTTTAAAATATTATTCAAAAACTATTACAAAAACCATAAAACTGTTGTTTAAAGTATTGCCAAATTGCTTTTTCACTGGCATTCTCACTTGAAGTTTTCTTTTGTTTTACACGAGCATCATCAGCTGTGTGATGTGTTCACAACCATTTTTTTTTACTATAGGAACAGAGTCCCATTCTTGTAGAGGTAGGGCAATTAGATGAATGGTAGGTTAGTTTCATTGGAAACTGTTAGGCGACTTCTGTTCTTCGAACATATTATGTTCATTTGTGAAAAACCCCTTTCTGCTTCTGCTGAACTTGCTGCAATTGTCCTGACAATATCTTTAGCTTTTTAAATACTGTCAGGAATTTCATATTTCTCTGAATCTTTTAACACATTTTCTATAAAATCTCGATAATCATTAATATTAATTTCATAATGGAAAATTTCACCAAATGCAACCAGCTGCTCTCCATGGAACCACCACTTCTTCAATGTTCCAGTAATCTGGCTCCCAAAAATTGAGAAGTTTTAATTTATCAGTGTCTTGAAATTGGCTACCTGTTTTTAAATGTTTGCAATCCATCAATCTTTTCTTCAAATTAGTTACAATGCTTTCTAAAAGTCTTTGCTGAGGAAGTCCCACAAATTGATAGTTTTGTACACAATTTATATTTTTGAAGGTTTCTGAAGTAATTAATCCATCTGTCAGTTCTGGAAGCCATATTAGAACCAGAAGCTTCCACATGGTTGAAAGGATATCTCAAGTTGGGATGGTTGGTGATTGGACCATGTGAGAGACTGATGGGTACAGGGGTTGGGTTTTGACTTTTGAATTACTAAGGGGTTTCCCAGATGTGCCAGTATACCTACTCTAATAAAAGGAAACTTTGAGAAAATGCCTGTCTCTGAGTTTTTAATTGGAGTAGGGTTTTTCTGGAACCCTGACACCTAACTTCAAATGTGAAAAATAAGGAGGGGCAAGTGACAACAGAAGAAGACCAGATCACCAGGCTGGCTTGTTCCAGGTTCTTCAAGGCCATTTGCCTTGAGAATGGAATGTTACCAGTTTGACACCTCAGAGTTTCTCAAAATATCATAATAGCATCTGATTGGCTGGCCGGGGGTCTGGTCATGAGGGGAGGGATTGGGAGTTGGAAAGAATAGTTTTGTATTTTGTCTGGAAACATCAGATTCCGCCTGACTTTGCTACAACCAGTTTCTTTCAGTAAAAGTTTCTCTGCTTCAATCAAACAAGTTTTCTTTTTTATTTTCTTAGAGAGCAGACTGAGGCAGGTCTGACAGTCTGGTTCATAAAAAAGTTGGAAAAAATTATGAAATACTGGGACAAATGGGAGTTAAATGCGTGTGGAAAAAGAAATCTGTTGTTAAATTAATTGTGATTTGTGCTCTCAGAGTAATATCTAAAGAAACTTCCTTGAGATCTGGAAATATTGCATTTATGAGACCTGAGCACAATTAATGTTACAACCCACCCTGTTTAGAACTGCCTATATTCTTGGGCGCTACCTAAAAATTCTTAGGTCCTTGGTTAGGAATGGTTAAGTTTCCACCAGTCTTGGACTGTGAATCTAATTATAGACTACCCACACATAATAACATTAGAGTTCTAATTATTTTCTTATGACTATAACTTTGTTGCTTATATCTTATGATTTATATTGTTTACTTAGCATCCTAGTATGATTTATGTTGATTGTTTATTTAGTATCCATGAATATCACTAAGTGTTATATCTAATGTTTTATGATGAATGTATTTTTACAATGACTATGATAATGATCTATCACTATTATTTTATGTACACTGAGAGCATTTGCACCAGAGACAAATTCCTTGTGTGTCCAATCACACTTGGCCAATAAAGAATTCTATTCTATTCTATTCTATTCTATTCTATTCTATTCTATTCTATTCTATTCTATTCTATTCCATTCCATTCCATTCCATTCTGTGTTCTATTCTATTCATATTTAGTTTATCTAATATCTAATATCTATCTAATATCTATTGAATGAAACAAAAGACCAGGGGTAATATGATAGCAGTGTTCCAATATTTGAGAGACTGCCATAAAGAAGAGGGGCTCAACCTATCTGCCAAAGCACCTGAAGGCAGGACAAGAAGCAATGGGTGGAAACTAATCAAGGAGAGAAACAACCTAGAACTAAGGAGAAATTTCCTGACAATTAGAACAATTAATCAGTGGAACAATTTGCCTCCAGAAGTTGTGGGTGCTCCAGCACTGGAGGCTTTTAAAAAGAGATTGGACAGCCATTTGTTTGAAATGGTCTTGGGTCTCCTGTTTAAACAGGAGGTTGGACTACAAGATCTCCATGTTCCCTTCCAACTCTCTTATTCTGTCAATATCAATTATCCTGCAGCTGATATAAATCCTAAAGTTGCTTGTTCTATGGCAACATGTTTCAGCTTAGGAACAAGCATTCACCATCAGAACTTGGAGCAAATAGTAATTTCCCCTATATATAAAGACTGTGGAATGTTTACACTGGATCTCCAGCCACTGACTTCATGAAATATAAAGTTGATGGGGCCCAACATGACCCTTGAAATCAATCAAGTTCTGATGGGAAATCTTTTATCAAGGTGGATAGAACGTATCACTGACCTAATGGCTCTCCATGAATGAAGATACTACAAGATGCAGTTCAATGCAAAATATTTTAGCCTACAATTCACCTAGCAGTTCATATAATTTCACCTGGATTAAACAAAGAATAATGGCTTGATCATACAACATATTTAATCACCAGCAATAGAAAAGTTGACCAAATTGTTTTGTGAATGGCCACATAAATTCACAGTTACTGTAATCCCATGCAATGAGAAAGGATAAGGCTGATATGATGGCACTCTTCCAATATTTGAAGGGTTGCCCCAGAGATGAAAGGGTCAACCTATTCTCCAAAGCATCTGAGGGCAGGATAAGAAGAATTTGGTGGAAGACTAGATCTAAGGACACATTTCCTGACAGTGAGCACAATCAACCAGTGGAACTGCTCACATCCAGAAGCTGTGGATGCTCTGTCAATGGAGGTTTTTAAGAAGAAACTGGGCAATCATTTGCCTGAAATGGTGTAGGTTCTCCTGCAGGGGAATAGGGTCTCTTCCAACCCTATTGTTCTATGTTCTAAGTTTTCCCTGTTTGCTCCATTTAGGTTTCCCTTGACATCTTCTACTGGTTCCACCATCTCTTTTACTGCTGCCATCTTCATGCCCCCAGTGAAGTGAACAGAAAGCTACTATCAGTCTTCAGTAAACAGCCTGAAGGAGGGATTCTTTGTGCATTGCAGGGTTCACTTAATGTGATCAAGTAGTTCCCCCTGAAATGAGAAGAGTGGCTGCTCCGTTTGTGTGTTCATTGACCTCACAATAGATTCAGCTAAATTATCCCTTCTGCTTTTGTACTGTTGTATGGTAATGCAGTAATTTTTTGGAGAGCAGCATCAGTCTAGTCATTATCAGCATATCTCTATGTATCTATAATTTCTTTTAAAAATGGACATTATAATTCTGGGTAGTTTCCAGTCTAAGCCTGGTCTGGTTTGCTCAGACAATCAAATTAACCAATGGACAATAGGCAATCCTGCCTCCTGTCTTTTTGGAGCAGGCCTTCATTTGATTCCCAGGGAAACTTCTTTTGGGCATCTCCATGTGGCAATCACACGCATTAGCAGCCTTTAAAGCTTCTTTCATTTTGAGACAACAAAATCATGAGTGCATAAATAAAATAATGCTGTGAGGTGAGAGCTGAATTTTCATTCAACCTTGTTTGCCTGTGGAAAAAGAATCATCACAGTATTATAGTGCTCAATGCTGGCATCCCTACACAAGTGTCAACCCAGGAATGAGCTGCCATGCAGATGAATGTTGCTTGATTGCTCCCCTGTGGTTCTTCCTGCAGGACCCCAACAGTTTGTTTAGTGTTTAGTATTACATGAGGGCTGGGACTTCTCCTCACAAACCAGAGTCATTAGGAAGGAGAATCCAGCTTATAAGGGAGGAGAAGTGAGAAACCCAACTGTCAAAAGCTGCTTCCCATATCAAGTGATATAAGCTTCACTGAGCCCTGAAGAATTCTGGCTTATCCCTGGCAGAAGACAGCTCCAGTTCTCCTCCACTTGGCTTGACTTGCCTTGTCTCATGTCAGAAATGCAGGAACCAGAAAGGGGAACATTATTAATTTAAATTTAAAAAGATTAAAAACTTTAATAAAACATAAATGTATATAATTCTAGCCCAGTACCAGGCCACATTGATGGCAGGGATATTTCCAAGCAGCAAGTCATGCTGTGTGCTTGTCAGTCTGCAAGGGCACTGTAAAAGATGGACAGTTGTTTGAATAGTGCCACATTTGCAGTAAATATTCTTGTCCTCATTTTTCCATGTGATCTTCAGTTCTAACCAAACCAGTGCACAGTCTATTTAAATATCTCTAAACTAACCACTCCTCTTCCAAATCTCCAGGCACCATCAGTGTCCCCAGAGCCAACAAGATCCGGCTTTGCCTCCATTCTTACCCGAGATCACAAGATCTAACACTTTCCACTTGCAAATTCTCTCTGTGGGACACCGATTGTAGAGAAGAGCATTCTTAGTTTTCTGTGCAGCTGTTGACTAGAGCCAAGCTCCCATCATGAATATAGCTCTCATTCTGAACTGCTTGAAACCACTTGAAATCTAATCTGGAAATCCAATTCATTTCTGCTTACAGACTGGACATCTGCCTGAGCTGTACCAAGGTCACCACATGGTAGGGAAAGGTAGGAGAGCGACCGGGACAAGTGGGTGACTGGGCGACCGGTTTGGGGTGTGTGGCCAACCAGGGGTCATCACAGGTTTGGTGACCCATGCCAAATCACCGCTACCAGTTCGCCTGAGCCAGTACAAACTGGTTGAATACCACCTCTGCAACACAGTCAGAGTCTCCTTATTAGTTCCAACTTTGTCCCCAATGTCCTGGTTATCTTCTGGGCTGGAGAAAAACTCTCTCAGGTAAATAGTCTTGGGCTGCAGAGAATCACGTCCAAAACATGGTCAACCAAAACTGTAACTATAAGTCCAATCAGGTCAAGATGAGGTAATTAATCTGGCAGTGCAAGAGAAGACATGAAGGAACAGCAGTAAATCAATCCAGTTGGAAAGATGCCAGGAACTCAGATAACCAAAGTCAACACAAGATAAACTCACGTATGCTCCCAGCAGACGCTGCCCTCAGCTTGCATCTCTTTTAAACTCTCATTCCCAGGTGTGGCTAATGAAGGGAATCAGGGCCCTTTCCTCCCCATAAGCAATGCAACCCATATTGCTCCCTTCTCCATTCCTACCTGCATGCCCTAGGATGAAGAGGGGGTCAGTCTGGGTCTTCCTCTAAACTCCCTCTCCCTTGTTCTACCTCTTCCTTGCTCTGTCCAACTGGACTTTGCCCTTCCCCAGTTTCCTCCACAGCCAATGGAGCCACTCCCCCACTCCCTGTCAGCTTCTTGGCCTCCCCCTCTGAATCAGATTCTGACAGGGGCATGACACATGGCTATAGGGATGCTGCAATGGTCTTAAGTGTGAAAAACGGGCATGTCACTTTTCAGTGCTTTTGTCATTTCAAACAGTCACTAAATGAGCTATTGTAAGTCAAGGACTGCCTATATGCCCCATTGAGCAGGGACAGCTGTCCACAGATCACAGGAAACTGCAAAGCAGAGAGGGGCATCCCTTCTGCACCCCATTTCAGCTGGGCTTAGGGAAGTGGGGCCCATCCTGTTCAGGGGAAGAGGGCTGGTAGCATCCTTTGTGCAAGGCTGAGGCTTCAGCCCAGCCTCTCATGGTGGCTTAATATGATTCCCCCTCTGCTGCTCCTCTTGATAAAGTTCTTTTCTGATTGAACTAATTATGCTGATTGAAGTTCCTCCATCACCCACTTAAGAGAGTGTGAAAGGTTTGCTTAATTGGATGTGCATAATTGTCATGCTACACGATGGTCACATATTAAGACATTAACAAATGATTGACAGCTAATCAGCAGCACTCTGGTGGCTCCGGAGAGAAAGTGTCTGGGGGTCATTTGTGAATGTCATAGAGCATGAGTAGGGGGTGGGTGCTAAATGTGGGGTGGCTTACATAGATAAATGCAGTTGCTTAACTTCCAATGCTGGAGCAGTGCAAAGTGAAGGGCTGCACGGGCTGCAAGGAAGGCAGAAGCTTCAACCTAACGCCGGCTGAACCAAATGGACTTTTTTTCCAATCAGAAGAGATGCAGATCATGAAAGATATGCAGCGCATGGGTAGTTGCACACAACTACTCATTCCTCATGAAGCAGGTGGTGGGAATTTCTATCAGGGCCATCATGGCTTGGAAGAATCCCAGCCTGTTTTTACTCCCTAAATTATTATTTTTATTTCATATTTTATCCATTTCATTAACTCAGACGGCAAAAACCGTTTCTTAACTTTGCATTTGCTGGAAAGGTTTTGTAGTGTATATATTACTTTGGAATTCCAATATAATATTTTTATTATGGGGCTTCCCACTTCTGAAATATTATTGTATGGTTATTGGCAAGGCTGGAAATCAAAATCTGGGTTGAAAGGAGACTCTCCAAAGGGAGAGAGTGAGTTATTTAAAAGGCATTAAGGCTGGTGACCATCATTTTGCGTGTGTGTGACTAATATTAAAATGTGGGTGAAGTGGCTAAAAAGTTTAGTTTTTCTTAAAGGATTTCAGGGATGGTAAATGGTTCCCTCTATGAGCTAGCAGGGTGATGGAATGAGAACATATAGGATCTGTACTGTATGTCTGGTCTGAGATGGGTAAAGTGATGTCAAAGAATAGGTATCACCACTTGCTCTGATGGTTTTATTTTTAGGGTCTAATTGCAAAAATCAGAAGAACTGTTACTTTAAAAATATATATTTTAATTGACTGCCAGGCGAACACTGTGTATCTGAAGAGAAAGGGGACTCTCAATAATTCCTAAAACAGCCCTGCCAGGTAGACTCTTCGTGATCATCTGGCAGTTGATGGGATCTGGGGGTGTTTATGCCACACTTAGTTGGTCGGCCAGATGCATTTCTCTGAGTCTGATTTTCAACTTTCCCCCTCCAAACACCGATGGCTTTTTTTGGATGCTTGTGAAAAGCTTTGAGCTTGAGAAATATTTAATAGCTTCTGTTTATATGTCAGTACTTTATGATGTTTGAAATTAGAAGGATGTTTTCACTGCCATATCGTCATGCCTAGACATCCCAGAATGTATTTCTTTTCTCTCCTCTCCCAGGGCAAGGCATTTTTATGTATAGACTTATTTTAGAGCCAACATGAACTCCTAAACAACAAGCATAATCCGTCAGAAAGGTCTCTAGGGCACCAATGAGAGAAATATTTTCACAGTCCTGGAAACTGCCTCAGGGTCAATGCAGCTCCTTCTCTGTCCCTGCCTTGGTTTCTCAGTCCTTCTCGACCAATCCAGCTTCTAGTCGGCTAAAGACCAAGGTTGCCTCGGAATGATACTAGGACCAGGGTGACCCCTAACTCCGCACCTTCCGCCGTGAGTTAAAGACCTGGTTATTTGACCAACCTGAGCTGTGACCCCTCTTTGGGGGGGGGGATGGACTTTTTAATTTGTTTTATCCTATTGTTTTAATATTTGGGCTTGTAATCTAGTTTAATGGTTTTTTTAAGTATTTATTGTTCTGTATTTTAGTTGTGAGCCGCCCCGAGTCTTCGGAGAGGGGGCGGCATACAAGTTCAAATATAAATAAAATAAAATAAATAAATAAATAACTCATCAGTCAGCATCAAAAAAGGGCAAAAGTCCTGCACATTGTATAATGGTTAACACCACACAATCAAACAAAAACGAACAAAATAATTAGGGAGAAAGCCCAATCCCACCAACATTGGAAGAGCATGTTATTAAACAGGGAGCAAATCCCTGTAGTACTAATAATATTACCTAGTTGGGGAGTGAAACGTCTTCAAGCAAACAGCCAAGCTTAGAGAGCACCGAGGGCTCTGTAGTCCAACTCTGAGCTACATACCATATGTTCTCAGAGAGACCTGCAAATGATGGTTGCTTCTCCTTGGATGACAGTGTTATAGTAGTCACCTAAAGCTTGGAACTCTGGCATAGGGAGGGAGCAGCACCAGGATTTTGTTCTGTTTTCAACAACGAATTAAAGAAGCAGATATTTGCCTAGACATTAGAAAAGGTTTCCGTCAGTGTTCCAGAAAACCTCCACTCCAACCAATAACTCCGAGACAGACATCTTCTCAAAAGATCTGTTTTATTTGGATAGTAAACTGGCACATCTGGGGAATCCCGAACCTGAAAGTTCCGGGCTTCCTTGCAATGAGTCAAAACTACAAAACCCATCCCCTGCACCCATCATCGCATCACATGCCCCAATCATCATCTGTCCCAACTTGAGACTTCCCCTCACCCAAGTGCAAAATAACCTGACCTTGACTTGGAAGAAGAATGCTATTATGTCTAACCACATACACTCTAAGAAATGCCCCCCTCCCATTTTCCCAAGCTCAAGAAGGTGGCAGTGTGGAAGCATCTGGTGCTAACATGGCTTCCAAAGCTGACATGGCCATTCCTAGGTTGGATGACCATCTATTAAGGATGCTGGTGTGCTAATTTGTGGTTTAGTGGTATTGTTCTGACCCAACCCTGTTACCAGCAAGAAAATCTCAAACGAACGCAGCAACTCAAACCTTCTCAGCTTTAATCTACAAATAACTTCTTTGTAGATAAAAGATGGCTTGCAGCCAATTAGTCCAACCAGAAAAGCCTTGACAGAATTCTTCAGATCAGTCAGAGTCTCCACACACAATGCCGAGTCCTTAGAACGTTTTTGCTTTCTGCAAAGGCAAAAACCTTTTGAAATCAGGCTTATGTTCCCTGGAGGGAGGGGCCATTACATTGCATCCTTACTCCCAAGTCACCTGTGCTGCTCCAGCTGTTCTCTTCTACGAATCATCCTGTGCTCACATGCACTTGGTACAGGCTCCTCGGGAACCTCCTCGTCACTGCTGCCAGCCCCCACAATCCCTGAAGGCAGCAGTCCATTCCCTGAGGGTCCTGGCCCCTCATCTGAATCCTCGCTCTCCTCAGCCATCTGCAGCTGCTGCTGGGTAACCACAACAGAAAGCAGGAGAAGGTGATCTCAAATGTGACTTCCAACCACTGTATTCTGTGATTCCATAAATCTGCATGCAATAAGAACAAGCTTGAGGATTTGTCAGGATTTCAGAAAATAACTTAAACCACCTATAAATTACAAGGCGGAATAATATTTACAATCTGGTCCCTGGATTTGGTGTGTTCTAAGAAGGATCAGAAAGTGCCAATCATCAGCTGTATGACGAGCAGCTTAATCTCTTTCAGAACCTGCGGCTACCTCTAGCTTTAAAGCCTGTGGACTTCCAAATCTTAAAAACTCATGCAAAGTATTGTGGCAGTGCTTGCTTGTTTTGTGCTACAGGTCTTGAGTATCACAGTATTAGGTATGCATCTATGATTAGATATTTTGGCATAAGATCTTACTGAATATCCTTGAAACTGGGTTTCTCAAAACCTCTGTCAAGAAGAGGTGTCACAAACATCAGAAGCATTCTCTTAGGTGTGGTTAGTGTTTCCAGCTGCCTTGAAATAGTAAGACCCCATCTAGAAAGAGACACATTATATTCCAGAAGTGCTGGGCAAGTAAGAGAGACTCCTGGAGCAAAATTCTGTACTATTTGCTAATGCTCCCTTCAGAGGTGGTATTCAGCAGGTTCTGACCAGTTTTGGAGAACCGGTAGCAGAAATGTTGAGTCGTTCAGAGAACCGGCAAACCCCACCTCTGACTGGCCCCACCCCCATCTATTCTCTGCCTCCCATTGAGTCCCAGCTGATCAGCTGAGTCGTCTTTTGTTGCCCTGCACAGGAGAACGGAGCTGGAAAGCAGGTTAGTGGGAGGGAATGGGAATTTTGCAGTAACCTTCCCTCAGGAGTGGGGTGGAATGGAGATTTTGCAGTATCCTTCTGCCACGACCACCAAGACACACCCACAGAATCGGTAGTAAAAATTTTTGAATCCCACCTGCTGGGTGTGAATTAGGCTCTGAAACTCCCGTAAGTAAATGGTTCTTTTCCCAAGCGCAGGAAAATATTATTCTGCATCTTGATTCTGAACTTCACTGCCCAGCCTGCCTTAATGATCTGCTGACATAATAATTTACTGACTGCTCTATGCAGATTGTTTTAATTACTCTAAAATGCAAGCAAAGGTTGGGTTAGTAAGTCAATAAACCAATCAAGCTGCACATGTTAAGCAGGGGCAATATTTGGAGTAAGCAACTGTCTTGTGAATGATCATTGTGCTATTACATTTATCATTTACTGCCACAGATATATTGCAAACAAAATTAAAAGGAGATGTCAATTTGGCAAGAATTATTGGGCTATAATTAAAAGGAAAGCACCCGCTAGCTTCCAATCTTCCCTAAGGACATATGAGATGGGGAAAACACATGGGGCTGTTAATTTTATTACTAAGTCGATTTTTCTTTTAATCATACTGTGAATGTTTCAATTTTTTCTTTGCATATCATGTAAACTATTGAGTTTCATGAGATTATGGTAGTATATATATAAAAAAAACCAGAATAAACAAATGGCCCCACAATAAACAAATGTAAATGAGCCACAGGGTTAAGGTTAGAGCCGGAGAAAACATTTGAACATAACAGTGTGTTTAAGTTAAAAATTAATCCGATGCATGGATCTTTAAGACAGATGGGAGATCTTTAGCACCTGCTCTTCGGAATAACAGAACAGAATCACAGTGTTGGAGGGGATTTTGGAGGTGTAGTCTAACGCCCTCCCTCAAACAGGAGACCCTATATCATTTCAGACAAATGGATGTTCACTGCATATTGAATTGTAGCCAAAAGGCTTCCTAATTTTATGACTTGCCGAAATGACTTCTGAGCACTTTGGTCAAAGCATTCTGTGTTGTACTCTAGAATAAAGGGATCTGATTCATTCCTATGGGATGTGTGCTTGGTCACTGCAGTATATCTTTTAAATTGACTGCTCCAGTTGCCTGATTCTTTGAAAAAAGTACTGCAGCCTCCTAGACCGCATTTACTGTATTTTAATTTTTGTTGCAGTTACATTCCACATTTCGTTCCTCAGGGGTTCTAGGCACCAGATATAGCACCCTTTCCTCAAAAGTATCGCCGACATAGGAGTCCTATGAAATAGTTTGGGCTGAAAGAATATGACTTATTCAAAGTAACTGTGACTATTAATTTCAGGTGTGTCCAACTCTGAGTGAAAACGGACCAAGAGCATCTGCCAGCATTCTTTCTGCTTCTCTCTTTAATGTAATGAGACATGGGTGGGATTCAAATTTCTTAACAACCGGTGCCATGGGCGTGGCCTAATTTGTGGGTGTCACTTGGTGGCCATATGACTGGGTGGGTGTGGCTTGCTGACTGGGCATGGCTTGTATGTAAATATTGTAAATATTTATGTAAATATTGAATTTTTTAAATTAAAAAAGAGCAACTTTTACCCAAAACCAGGCAAAGCAGGCAGGCAGATTGAGTTGCTCGCAGAATCACAGATTCACTCACAGATCTACCTTTCTGCAATCTGCTGCCTGAGTCTGCACTGAAAAATAGAAGCTTCAGTCCTAAGGAAGCTTCAGCTCTGCTCTCAAGCCACTTCTCCCACCCCCAACCCCCTGAATAACACCTCTGATTGGGCCTCATGGAAGCCTCCTGGGCAAAGGCAAAGCAGTACAACAGCAATTTAGATTAGCTAGAATGTGAGAAATCAGATGATTTCCTGCTTTGTAGCTAATCTAAATCATGTGGCACAGCTGATAGCCAGAACAGCTGATCATCAGGGGAAAAAGGAAAAATAGCAATTGACCAAAAATTAGGTGAAGGCACAATGCAGGCAAGTTGGATGGTGTGCATGCAAGATAAGGAGTGGCTGGGTGGGGAGGGGAGGAGATGGGAGGGCAGGGAGGGGCCAGCCAGTGGCATGATTTGCCTGTTCTCCGAACTGCACAGAATCATGACAACTGGTTCTATAGAACTGGTCCAAACCGGTAGAATCCCATCCCTGAATGAGCATCTTCTTGACATCTTGCATGGGATGCTATTTGGTGGGTACATATCCCCATCTGTTTTGGACCACTTGTTTTCTTTCCTGGGGTTAAAGTGACCATAACCCATGTATTACTCTTATGGAGTTCTTCGATCACCTCTTCTGCAGCCTGTTTCCATTTCACTGCTTTACTCTGTCAATGTCTATCTACATGTGGGATCCCCTTTTCGTCCTCTTGGCATAAACAGTTTCTTAGTGGTACCCATTTATTGGCATAAACAGTTTCCTAGTGGTACCCTGTGGGTTGGGAGGTTTCCCTTGGTGTTGAATGGGGCTGCTCATCCAAGCTGGTGTGCAACTTGGAGGTTCCTTCTGGACTCACAGCTGCTGCTTGGAAAACCAATGGCAGCTGTAGTCGGGAGGACCTTTGCAGAGTTTCACCTTGTCACTAGACCTTTTCCTTCTTCACTCATGCCCTGATCACATCACAACTGGATTATTGCAATGGGCTGTAAACTGGACTGCCTTGAAGACTAGCTGGAAGCTACAGCTGGTTTAAACTTCAGTAGCCCAAGCAATAATGGACACCTCCTGGTGTGCCTATGTGTCATCACTGCTATACAAATTGAATTGCCTGCCAATGGGCTTTGAGTACAATTCAAGGTGTGGTATTACCTATGAAGCCCTATATGGCAGAGGGGCTGGAGAGACTGCTTGTCTTCAATAATTTTCACTTGCCCAATACCTTCTGGCAGAGGGGCATGCTTCAAGTCCCCCTTATTAAATGTGGTCATCTTATGGGACTTAGGAAGTCTGTCTTCTCTGCCACATCCCCTACCTGCTGAACCAGCATCCTTCCAGAGACAAGGAAAGCAACCTGGGGTCCCCCCCACCAGGCTGACCACACCAGTTTCTATGCTGTTTGCAGCATCCTGGACTCTTTGATCCTCTCTTGCTTTCAGATGTCTAATATGCCTCTCCACAAAGATGATTCCTTGAGACTTCAAAAGTATTTCAAAAGGAGCATACTGGCCTTTTACAGCTTCTCAGCAGCCAAAACTTTCTCGTTCATTTTTGCTTTCCTGAATTTTCCCTCAGGTGCTGAGCATATTTCACTCTTTCTCTCTCGCTTTTGAAGTCTTGAAATTATGAAATATAGTTGCCTTGCTCTGAGCCTATGTTGATGATGGGAAGACCTTTGTGGGTGCATATGAGCATCCCTGGGAGTGGGAATCTAACCTGAGCAATGATTAGTGAAATCATTAGAACCATAAGAAAAATATGTATTTAAGGTAGTAGAGCTAGGAACAGGCCAACACCCACCCAACAGCCATCAATCAATAGACGAATGAAAATTCCAGAAATGCCTGGCTGTTCTGACCCAAACCTGGTTCCAAGGAAGCAAACACAAGACAAAGCTAACAGCACAACCTTTTCATGTTTCTTTATGAATCCCATTCCTTCATTGGTAAAAGGCTGCTTCAAACCAATTAGCTCCGATAAGAAAGGTTGCCAAGAACACCAGACAAAGTTACTAAGCAATCATTCAAACACAAAGAGTCTCCAAACACCAACTCAGATATTCCTAATGTCCACCAGTCTCAAGTGTAAAACTTCTTTGCCTTCTGCATAGAACTGCGGTTTCTCAGCTGGCTTTTATCTCCTCAGGAAGGGGCCATTACCTTGCAGCCTTACTCCCGAGTTGACCATGCTGCTGCAGCTGTTCTTTCCTTTGAGCAACCCTGCACGCACGCGCACTGGGCACAGGCTCCTTGGGGGGCTTCTTCATCACTGCTGCCAGCCTCCACAATCTTCGAAGGCAGCACTCCACTCCCTGATGGTCCTGGCCCCATCCCTGCATCACACGCAGGCCCCTCATCTGAGTCCTCGCTCTCCGAGACCTCAGCCGTCTGCACCTGCTGCCGGCGAACCACAACACTGCCCAGGAACAAAGGGAGGAAGCAGCCATGAAATTAGGAATCCCATAATGGACGAATGGTTGCAGAAGTTGATGAAGTTGGCTGAAATGGCAAGACTGACTGCTTTGATTAAGGAAAACAACATTGTTTCCACTTGGAGACTGCTTCTAAACTTCGAAAAGGGAACTTGCTTTTATTTATTTAATTTTATTTATTTATTTATTTATTTATTTATAATTGGACTTATATGCCTCCCCCTCTCTGCAAGGACTCGGGGCGGCTCACAATTAAAACACAGAAACAATAAATATTTAAAAAAGAATTAAATCTAGGAAGCCCAATCAATAAAACAATTAAAATAAATTAAAAAAAAAAACCCAGGAGGTCAGTCCAGCCCAGCCTGTTCAAACAACCAGGTCTTCAGATCGCGGCGGAAGGAGCGAAGATCAGGAGCCAAACGGAGCTCCAGAGGGAGTTGGTTCCACAAGGCGGAGGCCGCAACAGAGTAGGTTTGGGGTTTTATCAAGTAGATTGATGGATCTTTACACAAATGGCTTGTTCAATGTATTATGAAAAAGCAAAAAGCTGTGATTTGATGCTAATGCCTTATTTTACAGCAACAGGGAGATTTGGAAGTCAGTGTTTATTTTTCTTTTCTTTTTCTTATCCTTCCTCATGTCTCCTCCCCCCGTTTTCTCCCCACTGCTTTAGTTTTGTATTTTGTATTTTACAATATTCTATAACTCAACATGTTAAGTTGGAAAAAAAAGTGAATAAATAATAAAAAGAAACAGGAATCCCATAGACTGGAAAAGTGATAGACAGCATAGTAGTTAAAGAGGCAGCATAGTAGTCAAGGATTTCCTTAATTCCCCTTGCACTCTTGGTGGTCAGCAGATGGTTAGATACCAAGAGTCAGAATAACAGTATAACAGAGTTGGAAAAGACCTTGGAGGTCTTCTAGCCAAGCCCCCTACTCAAGCAAAAGACCCAAGACCATTTCAGACAAATGGCTGTCCAACCTCTTCTTAAACATCTCCAGTGATGGAGCACCCACAACTTCTGAAGGCAAGTTGTTCCACTGATTAATTGTTACCAGGAAATTTCTCCTTAGTTCTAGGTTGCTTCTCTCCTTGATTAGTTTCCATCCATTACTTCTTGCCTTGCCTTCTGGTACTTTGGAAAATAAGTTGACCCCTCTCTTCTGGTGGCAGCACCTCAAACATTGGAAGGCTGCTATTATAATTTCTTCATTAGACTAGACGTACATATCCAATTCCTGCATTCGTTCTTCATATGTTTTTGCCTCCAGTTCCCTAATAATCTTTGTTGCTCTTCTCTTCACCATTTCTACAGTCTTAACATTTTTTTAAAATAATGTGGAGATCAAAACTGATTACAGTATTCCAAGTGGAGTCTCATCAAGGTCTCATCGGGGCCTATAGTGGTACTGACACTTCACATGATCTTGATTCTATCCCTCTGTTAATGCAGCTTAGGATTGCATTGAACTTTTTGGCTGCTGCCATACACTGCTGGCTCATATTTAAGTGATTGTCCACTAGGACTCCAATATCCCTCTCACAGTTACTGCTATTGAGCTAGTAGCCATTCCAATGAATCACACCATTGGGAATAGCTAATATATTACGGGAGCAAAGAGAACAACTTATTTTATTTATTTATACTTGAACTTGTATGCTGCCCCATCTCCGAAGACTCGGGGCGGCTCACAGCTAAAAACATATACAATAAATATTTAAAAAATAATTAAACAAAGACAAGCCCAAATATAAGACGTAAAAACAGTAAACATTAAAACCCTCCCTCCCCCAGGGAGGGGTCACAGCCCAGGTTGGTCAAATAACCAGGTCTTAAGTTCACGGCGGAAGGTGCGGAGATCGGGGGCCAGGCGGAGCTCCAAAGGCAGTTGATTCCAGAGGTCAGGGGCCGCGACCGAAAAGGCTCGTCGTCGGGGAGTCGCCAGCCGGCATTGACCCGCCAACGGGACCCCGAGGAGTCCTTGCCTATGAGCTCGCACAGGGCGGCTGGTGTCAAGGAGTGTTGGAAGACCTACCTAAATGCTATGGGCGCTGCCCTGGTTGCCTTCTACAGAACCTATTTGCCATACTGAGAAGTTGATTCTCTCTTACTCCAGACTGGAAGCGCAACTATGCAAATATACATCCCAGGTTATTTTCTGTGCTAATATGCAGATGACGAATGTTCTGCAATGCAGCAGCCATGGGGGCTGAACATCTCCTTTCTCTCAGTAGCAAACCCAAACTTATGTTCCTTCAAGTTCCATCTATTCTACCCTCCATTAAAATAGTAATATATTGCCTTTCTGCCCAGTGAACCAAGTGATAGGATTGTAGTTAGTAGCAATTTTAGCATGTTTGGTCATCTAGAAATACATAACTAGATTGCAACATGAAAATGCTGCATAAGTTTGTAGAATCGATGTATTTGAGTTCACTGAACTGTTAACTTCATTGCAGGAGTGATGGTGGAAATAATTTCTAGCAACTTTTACATTTGCTTGCTGAACCTTTACAAATTAAGCATATTGTATCCACCACCCCATCTATCTACTTTAATGCTCAATTGAATGGTGGTACTTTGAGCCACAGCAGATTATCAACTTCATTAATTCAAATACTGGTAATATGTTACCAGGATTATATTACCAGTCTTGTAGCTAAGGTACAAATTACTGCTTTTTCTATTAGAGGAATAAAAATATACTTGATCTATCAATAATTTCTTAGCTTCATCTGTGTAATTTCTGAAAATGAAGATGGAGATGTGTGACCACTGTTACAAGGCTGGGGTAGCAAATCTGATGATGAGATCCCAGATTCTGGATGGTCCTTGTGTAAATTTGCTTTTTCAAAGATATTGAATGAAAGGTGGTATTCAGCAGGTTCTGACCGGTTCTGGAGAACCAGTAGTGGAAATTTTGAGTAGTTGGGAGAACTGGCCAATACCACCTCTGACTGGCCCTGCCCCATCTATTCCCTGCCTCCCATTGAGTCCCAGCTGATTGGCTGGATCTTCTTCTTCTTCTTCTTCTTTTTTTTGAAAAATGTTTTTATTTTAAGACAGACATACAAACAAAACGTAAAAAACATAAAAACCATCTTCCATATATACATACAGTGTGTCAGTTGGTTACAAATCCTTTGTGTTATCCTTTCATAGTCATCACTCACAATTTATCAAAAAGGTTCTCATATTATCAATATAAAACATTCTTATATTTTTATCAATTATTATTTATACACGACTAAACTATTTATTTCATCATTCATACGAGATATTCTCAATTTTAATGTGAAATTTATATTATACTTTCATCCAATGGTTATATATGTCTATATTATATTTTATAACAATCTATTAAATTTCTATTACAAAATTATATAATCTATTACATTACCAAGTCTTTTTACCCAACCATTGATAAAACAAATCCCATATCTTATAAAATTGTTTATCTTCTTGATCTCTAATTTCAAATGTCAATTTACTCATTTCAGCACAATCCATAATTTTCTTAATCACTTCCTCCTGCATAGGTATTTTATCGTTTTTCCAGTTCTTAGCAAATACAATTCTAGCTGCTGTTAAAACATTTACAATCAAGTATTTCAACTCTTTATTGTAAATATCTGGTATAATTCCCAATAAAAATATTTCTGGTTTAAAGTCTATATGTTGTTTTATCATTTTTTCCAACCACGTGTGGATTTTAGTCCAATATCTTTTTGCATCCGAACACGTCCACCACATATGGTAATATGAGCCAGGTATCTGATGACATTTCCAACATTTATCCGATTTATTCTTAAACATTCTTGCAATTCTCATCGGGGATAAGTGCCACCTGTAAAATATCTTATACAAATTTTCTTTATAAGCAGTTGACATTGTCATTTTGTAATTCCGAGACCATAATTTTTGCCATTCCTCTAAATCAATCCCATATCCAAAATTTCCCCCCCATGCAATAATTGTTTCTTTAACTTGTTCTTCTTCCATTTTAAATTCTAACAAATATCCATAAAGTTTTTAAATCACCTTTTCATCAGTACCCATCAATATTTTATCTAGCTCAGTCAACTTATTATAAATACCTTCTATTTTAAAGACTTTATCAAATCTAGATTGTACTTGCAAATATGAAAACCAATTCATTTTTATACCTTGTTCTTCCAACGCTTGCATAGATTTAAGTTCACCCTTTTCATTCAATATCTCACCATATCTAACTGTTTGTTCCTTTTTGTATATTACTGGATATGAAAAAGCTTCAATAGTAGATATCCATGATGGAATTTTCAAGTAGTGTTGTTTTTTTTTTGAATAACACCCAGAGAATTTGACCCTGCTGATAAATCCTTGGAGAAGAGAAGAGAAATGGAGGTATGTCACACATAGGAAACATAATAATCAAAGAAAGGAGGAACACACATTTAACAAACCCCTGCTAACCAAACTAACCCAACAGAAGCAGCCCCATTAAAACTGAGCAACCAATTTCTTCCCCTAGTTGAAAATACTCAGACCCACAACTTCCCCCTCAAAGAAAACATGTGAACACTTAGAAAAGAAACATTATCCAATATCCCCAAAAAAACTACATCAACAAACTCGTGTGGGATAAACAGAAAAGCACCCAGACTGCACCCCCTAAAAAGGAAGCGAGTGTTGGTGCTAGAAACCAGCATGGCTCCACAAAGATCTCTGTCAAATTGAAAGACAAAAAAAGACAAATACAAAAAAAAATAGAAAGAAGGACACATAACTAAGGCAGAATATCAGTAGACAGGCAGAATCGGCAAAGACGAAGTCAGGAAACAAAGGCTAAGAATGAACAAAGACTTGCAACAAAAGTCAAAGATAATAAAGAAAAGTTTCTTCCAAAATATAAATAAGAAAAAAAGGAAACAGTAGGTCCATTAAAGAGAGAAGACTGCAAGGAAGTAACAGGCAACAGAAAGAAAGCAAAGCTACTTAACTCATTCTTTGCATCGGTCTTCACACAAAATGAAATGATACCCCAACCTACAAAAACATAACTGTAAAGGGCAGACTTAGAAATAAAAGTTAAAATAAGCAAAAAAAAAAAAAAGGTAAGAGAACACCTCTCTCATCTTGAAGAACACAGATCACCGGGCCTGATGGATTACATCCAAGAGTTCTAAAGGAGCTGGCAGAGGTCATCTCAGAACCACTGCACTACATCTTTAAAAATCCTGGAGCACCGGGGAACTACCAGAGGACTGGAAAAGAGCTGATGTGGATCCCATCTTCAAAAACAAAGGGAAAAAACAGACCCAGGAAACTACAGACCAATCAGCCTAACATCAATACCCGGGAAGATACTGGAAAAGATAATGAAAAAACAGATCTGCTAACATCTAGAAACAAGTAAAGTAACAACTTGCAGTCAGCACGGGTTTGTGAAAAACAGACCACGCCAAGCCAATCTTATTTCACTCTTCAACATAGTGACTAAATTAGTAGACCAGCGAAATACTGTGGACACAATATACTTAGGTTTCAGCAAGGCACTTGACAAAGTAGACCACAACCTTCTTCTTGGTAAGCTAGAAAAAAAGATAGAATCACAATCAGATGGATATGTAACTGGCTGATAAACTATACTCAATGAGTAGTCCTTAATGGTACTACATCTACATGGAAGTAAGTAAGCTATGGGGTACCACAAGGTTCTGTCCTAGACCCAGTACTCTTCAATATCTTCATAAATCACTTAGATGAGGGAATAGAAGGAGAACTTACTAATTTGTGGGTGATACTAAACTGGCAGGAATAGCCAACACACCTAGATGATAGGCTCAAGATCCATATGGATCTTCACAGACAGAACACTGGGCCATATTTAGCAAAATGAAATTCAATGTAGAGAAAAATAAAGTCTTACACTTAGGCAAGAAAAACCAAAAGTACACATATAGACTGGGTGAAACCAGGCTTAATAGCAGTAATTGTGAGAGGGATCTTGGAGTCTTAGTGGACAACCAATTAAATATGAGCCAATAGTGTGTGGCAGTAGCCAAAAAAGCCAATGCAATCCTAAATTGCATTAACAGAGGGATACAATCAAGATCAAGGGAGGTACTAATACCACTCTATAAAGCCTTAGTAAGACCACACCTAGAGTACTGCATCCAGTTTTGGTCACCACGCTATAAAAAGATGTTGACACTCTAGAAAAAGTACAGAGAAGAGCAACCAGGATGATTAGGGGACTGGAGACTAAAACATATGAAGAACGGTTACAGGAACTGGGCTTGGCTAGTCTAGTGAAGAGAAGGACCACGGGAGACATGATAGCAGTCTTCCAATATTTGAGGGGCTGCCACAGAGAGGAAGGGGTCAATCTATTTTCTAAAGCGCTTGTAGGCCAGACAAGGAATAATGGATGGAAACTGAAGAAGGAGAGATTTAACCTGGAAATAAGGAGAAACTTTCCGACAGTGAGAACAATCATCCTATGGAACAGAAGTTGCCCTCGGAAGTTGTAGGAGCTTCATCACTTGAGACTTTCAAGAAGAGATTGGACTCCCATCTGTCAGAAATGGTGTAGGGTCTCCTGCTTGGGCGAGGGGTTGGACTAGATGACCTACAAGGTCTCTTCCAACTCTGATTATCTGTTAGGTGGATTTGCAGTTGGCTGAACACCCATCACCAATGTGTGGTCCTGACTGTGCTCACATGGCGGGAGGTACGCAGTAGATTATTTCAGGGTTCTTCAGGCAAGCACTCTTCAACATCTACATGGATGAGTCAGATGAGGGTACAGAAGAAATGCCCATCACATTTGCATCACAAAGATGATGATGGGGATTGTTAATAGCAATAGCAATAGCACTTACACTTATATACCACCTTATAGTACTTTACAGCCCTCTTAAAGCAGTTTACGGAGTCAACAATTTGGGTCCTCATTTTACCCACCTTGGAAGGATGGAAGGCTGAGTCAACCTTGAGCCTGGTGGGATTCGATTTGCCAAATTGCAGTAGGAGTAGCTTGCAGTACTGCACTCTAACACTGCGCCACTGAGGCTCCATAATAATAGCTCAAAATAGCTCAAGCTTCAAAAGGATCTTATAAATTGGGCCAAGAAAATGCCATTCAAGGATGGGAAATGTAAGATTCAGCACTCAGGTAGGAAAAACGGATGCAGATTTAGATAACCCAGTTTGGTGTAGTCATTAAGGTGCTTGCCTATAAGACCAAGAGACGGTGTATCCTCTGGTCTAAAGGGATAGGAAATATTGAATCACTTGAGCCACCCTGACTTAAAAAACTGCTAGATCATGAACTCATGATACAGGTTATTTTTAAACGATGATTCCTGCTACATCGGTCCTCAGAGTAGCTGCCTGGTTTGAATTCAAGATGACCAAGAGGGCAGAGCCTGATGATTAGCTCATCAATACTTGAGTTTTTCTTATTTACACATCATTGTTTTTTCATCTAGTTAGGGAGCTAATTTATGTTATGTGTGCTCATTTGTCAACTATTATTTCACTAATGATGAAGAAATCCAAATACATTCTCTATTTTAGAACTCTCAAAAGATCCTGATTAATCCATCCTACAGTTTTTTCTGCTCTTTCAGTTGATATTATCCTGAAAAAAACCCTAATTAGTCAAATGAGAATCCAAAATACAGGGCACAGCAGCATCTTCATATGGTTCCTAATGAAGTTGGCTTGGAAATTGTCTCTTTCTGTTAGAAGTAATCATAGAAGAAGGAAGGTCATTAAAGGATCTGAGCTGGAAGCGGATTTCTATTTTTAAACACATCCATTAAAATAGAGCTCCCCTGTAGATGGAAACACAGGGCAGAACTCAAAAGGAAAGAAAAAAAGAAATCAGAAAGGAAAGGAGAAATTAGTCAGGAAGGTTTTGTTCTGATTAATCTGACTGATTTAGACTGCACATAAAATATAACTCCTGCCTCCTAAGTGTCCACATCGACCATACTTCAGCCTCTTCTAAGATCAAGCTAGTCATAAGTTTGTTCCCCTTGATTAAAGAATAATTAATATAATTGATGAATTTATGCTATGTGCCATTGAGACATTTTAGTTACTGCTGACTATATGGATAATTCATCTTCTTCTCTAGTCTTTAGTAATAATTTCTTTCAAGGACATTCCAGTACTTTAGTTCAGTGTTTCTCAACTTTGGCAACTTTAAGATGCATGCACTTCAACTCCCAGAATTTCTACCAGTTGCCCTAGTCTGCCCCAGTCTGATCTCCTAGGAAAGCAAAACTCTTAACTCCATTTGATTGAAAAGGCACTTTTACTAAGACATGCTGATTGCAGTAATGTCAAGTGGAACCTGAAGTTCCTGCACATCAGTACACAGTGAGCTAACCCCTTGATAGCCCCAGCCCTCCCCACATAGTCCATCCATGTGTGCCTAATGCGGCACCACTGAGATGTTTTGGGAAGCACCGAGGTGTTTAGGGAATTATCAGCCAATCAGCACAAAAGCCTTGGTGGCTCAGGCTGTTAAATGCCTGCACTTAAGATCCAGCTGTCTACAATTACTGTAGGCTCGAATCCCACCAGGCTCAAGGTTGACTCAGCCTTCCATCCTCTCAGGGTAGGTAAATTGAGGACCCAAGATTGTTGGGGGCAATTAGCTGACCTTGTAAAAATGCCGCTTAGTAATAAGCAGGCATATACAATGGAAGGAAGGCTATTGCTGAGCACACTGGGTTGTAACCCAAAAATTGTAAGCCGCCCTGAGTCTTCGGAGAAGGGCGGCATATAAATGTAATTAAAAATAAAAAAGTATAATAGTTTCATACATTTCAGTCCATCATCTGTTCACATCCTACACCCAAAGTATGTTTCAGCGTGCAATTAATCATCTCAAGGGAACAGCCTTTATTTGGTTCAAGACTTACTCATAACCTTGTCAACCTTCAAATCTGTAGGTGTCTTTCTGACATTCTTTCTGTCCAGCTTTCATAGCTAAATCTTGCTACTGGAAAAGTATTTTAGCCATTCTGATCTTTATTGACATTAAAATATCTTTATTTTTTAAAGATCTCTCATCTAATACTTCCTTCCTGGGATTAATATAATTAATTAATTAATTATTAATTATAACAGCTGTGGAGGTGCAGTGGTTAGAATGTAGTACTGCAGGGGTAACTCACTGCTCACTCCAGGAGTTCGATTCTGAATGGTTCAAGGTTGACTCAGCCTTCCATCCTTCGGAGATTAGTAAAATGAAGACCCAAATTGTTGAGGGCAATATGCTGACTCTGTAAACTGCTTAGAGAGGGCTGTAAAGCACTGTAAAGTGGTATATAAATCTAAATGCTACTGCTACTGCTATCTAATTTAGTTCAGCGTCTGGCTTTATGATTGAATCAAAGAAAAACTACCACCTTTACCTTCAGCTATGAATTTAGTTAGTACTGTATCAGTGGTGGGATTCAATTTTTTTATTACCGGTTCTGTGGGCGTGACTTGGTGGGCGTGGCAGGGGAAGGATACTGTAAAATCTCCAATCAGAGGTGGTATTTGCCAGTTCTCCGAACTACTCAAATTTCCCGTACCAATTCTCCAGAACTGGTCAGAACCTGCTGAATATCACCTCTGTACTGTATGCTGGTTGATGTTAACTTTCTGTTTAATGTCAGATTGACACAGGTATTTCCTAAAAATCTAAAGAAATGACATTGCTTCATTTTCACTTCAACAATTTCAAGTTTTCCTTGGCTCATGTATCTCACATTCCATGTTTTGATGAGTTTGTCCTTGTAAAGTTAGAAGTTTCCCCAATACTATTAATGTTAGTTACCAGAGCTCTTTATACCGTTGGTCTAACAATATAATCATCTCTGCATCTACTCATGGAAGCTCTATGCCCTCTTAGAGGACTAGAAGGGTGCTTTCTGATTTGCAGGGAGTCCTGGGGTATTATTTGGCATTTTGGTGTCTAAAGGTTTCAGCCAAGTCCATAAGATTTTCTTGCCAGCAATACAAGGGCTTTGCCCTGCCTTCTCCTGGTTTAATTTTTAATCTTCTTGTAACTTTTAGCTTCCTTCACATTCACTTTCATCCTTTTATAGATTGCTTCCCATCTGAATTTACTAGAAACAATGACCTTATCAGGGCTCAGAATTCTGCCAGCAATTCTCTCTGGGTTACTGAAACTACTGAACCCTTTCATCACATTAAGATTGTATGAAGTACAGAATAACAGAATTCGAAGGGACCTTGGAGGTCTTCTAGCCCAGCCCCTGCTCAAGCAGGAGATCCTACACCATTTCACACAAGTGGCTATCCTATCTCTTCTTGAAAACCTCCAGTGTTGGAGCACTCACAACTCCTGGAGACAAGTCATTCCACTGGTTAATTGTCCTCACTGTCAGGAAATTTCTCCTTAATTCTGGGTTGGATTTCCTCTTGATAAATTTCCATCTGTTACTTCTTGTCCTGCCCTCTGGTGCTTTGGAGTTAAACACCCCCCCCCTTTAGCATGCATTAAGCTTAAATGTATTAATAGATAACATCTTGTTTCAATAGAATTTTGGCCCAAGAAAAAGGCACAAAAGAATTCAGTGAATGATTCTCAGAATTAGAAAATATACATGAACAGCTCTTGTATTAATTACCACACCCAAAGATTATTGTTTTTCATCTATGCTACTCATAACCATAGTTATTTATATTCACTTGAAGAATTCTGAAGCTTGACATACTATTGCACATGCATGCATATGGACAAATATGCACACACGTTTTCTAATAAGGATTCACAACCATCCACTTACATCACACCTATTAAGTTGAAGTACAATTCCTTTTTCTTTACTATGTTCCTATTTTTCTTTCTTTTCTATTTTTGCACTTTTTGTTTTTATTTTTTTATTGAGGTACCAACACTTTTGTAATGCTTTTGATCTTTTCAATTGTACTTTATAATAAAATTGCTACTAAAAAAATTCAAGATTTGATTTGGAAAAAGCATTTGCCCAGAGGCTATAATTGAGAGCACAAAAATGCCAGTAGGTGCTGCACATTTGGTAGAAAGGAAGACAGATATTAGATTATTAATCGCATCAGCTTTCAGCTGGACATTTTCAAGGGCTTTGTCATAGTGAAATTTTGAAATCTGTCTGTACTTGTTTTTAAGGTAGAGATGGCAGGACTCAAGCAAGAACATCACAGTTGCCTCCAGATTATTAATCAAAGACACTTCAGAAATGATGCTGAAGCAATATAGATAGTGTCCTATTCAAAATTAAAAATAATACATTCCAAAATTGTTCAGCTGCAAGCTTTTTAAAACTGCAACATAGCAAGATAGTCAGTTTATTACAGTTTATTTGTCAGCTTTGGAAGCCATATTAGCACCAGAAGCTTCCACACTGCCACATTCCTGTGCCTGGGAAATTGGGAGGCGGGGATTTTGTAGAATGTATGTAGTTAGACATAATAGCATTTTTCCTTGCAGTCAAGTCTTTCCCGCACCTGGATGAGGAGTGGTTAGGGGATGTCTCCAGTTGGGACGGATGGTGATTGGACTATGTGATGGACTGGTGGGTGCAGGGGATGGATTTGTGCTTTGAATTACTGTGGGAAAACCCGGAACTCTCAGATTCGTGTTTTCTCAGGTGTGCTAGTATGACTACTCTAATAAAAAGGAACCTTGAGAAAATGCCTGCCTCGGAGTTTTGGTGTTGGAGTTTGGTTTTTTCTGGAACACTGACATTATTATTAACAGTTTATTATTATTATTAGTATTTAGCAAGGCAGAAAAAAGTTAACCACAATTAAAATGAATAAAGGACTTGTGAAAACCCACCTATGCACAGTTCTCCCTTCAATGCTCCAGATGCCTTCCTTTAAATATTGGCATCTTAGGGGATACCTTTTTGGTGATTGCTCTAGGTCTACAACAACCTTCCTCTTGGCATATGATAGAGCTCAACTCTATTTGACTTTAGTAAAGCAATTAAGAGTTAGCTCTTCCTCCTGGCTTTATGAACCAGGTCTGTGAGAGTCCCCTTCTTATATCACTTGGCTGCCATTTTATATTTATATATTTCATGTATTTGCCAACCCTTCAAGGTAGCTAAGATAAATCATGAGTACTAACACTACCTTTACATATTGTAAGGTTATAGAAACAGAATCTTGCTAGTCTGAAAATGCTTACTCTCTCCCTGTCTGCCTTTATGTTTCAGCAAACTAGGGAAGGTCCCTTCTGAATTTCTTTTTTTATCCCTATTCCTTTTATGGGCTGAAATATTTCTTGCTTAACTGTTTCTAACTGCAGCTCCTCTTCCTGTCTTCCAAGGTCATTCTTGCAGCCAGTTGCAATGTTTAATGTTAGAAGGTTTGATGAGGGGAGGGTTGGTCTCCCACAAACAATATGAGGAGATATAATTTACAGAAATCCATAAAGGATAGTTGGTTGCCCAAGTCAACTGGAGCCATGTTAGCTGTTGCACTACCTGGACATATGGGCTACAGGATTCCAGACTGTTGGCTGAGCAATCAGGGTCAGCAGCTGCAAGACGAGTGGAAGAAAAGTCATTTACCCATCGCAGAACATCTGGCAAAACCTAGCTACAATGACATAACTACCTTGATATCAACTGGGAGACAAATTCTGCAGTAAGATCCAACAAATTCTTAACCAACCTAACTCACAATTTTGTCATCCAAAAGGTAGAGGAGGGAAGTAGAGGAAACATCCATTTGAATCCTATGATTAAGGCAGAATATCAGCAAATAGCCCGAATCTGTAAAAATAAAGTCAGGAAAGCAAAGGCTCAGAATCAACAAAGACTTGCAAAAAAAGTCAAAGATAATAATAAAAGTTTCTCTCAACATATAGATAACAAGAAAAAAGTCAAGAAAACAGTAGGTCCATTTAAAAAGAAGATGGCAAGGAAGTAAAAGGCAGCAGAGATAAAGCAGAACTACTTAACTCATTTTTTGCATCAGTCTTCACCGAAAATGAAACTATAGCCCAACATACCAAAAACATAATTGTAAAAGACAGACTAGAAATAAATATCAAAATAAGCAAGAAAATGGTTACAGAACAACTATCTGATTTTGAAAATATAGATATAAATAATATAAATATAAACCAGGACCTGATGGATTACATCCCAGAGTTCTGAAGAAGCTGGCATATGTTATCTCAGAACCATTGTACCATATCTTTCCAAAATCCTGGAACCCAGGGAATTACCTGAGGATTGGAAAAGAGCTGATGTGGTTCCCGTCTTCAAAACAGGGAACAAAAACCCCAGACCCAGGAAACTACAGACCAGTCATATTGAGTCTAAACATCTGGCTGTCTCACTTATAATGCAAAACAACAAAATACAAAAGAAAATATTCAGGAAGAGTCACTATTCAAACTGGTCTGCAATGCCAATCATACGGATGTCAAATGTCAGTGTTCCGTGAACAAAAAGCTAAGATTTGCACCTCACGCAGCAACATCCATTTGCAGTTGTGAGGCTTTGCCTGCTGTCTCTAAGGCTCTGCAGCTAATGCATTCTTTGGAGACCTTTTTCTTTCGACCTCGGAGAGTCAGACTCTCAGATAAAACATCCTGTAGCCATAACTGGATTGCAGAGGGCACAGAGACTTCTACAGATGTACATTTCAAAGATTTATTTTACTTTGGAATATTCTAAAAGTAGCAGGGAGGAGAGGCAAGATGAAAATAGTGGGTGGAAGGTTATTAAAGAGAGATCCAACCAAAGGAGAAATTTCCTGACAGTGAGGAGAATTACCGTAATCAGTGGCACAGCTTTCTTCCAGAAGTCGTGGGTGCTTCATCACTGAAGGGTTTCAAGGAGAGACTGGATAACTATTTGTCTGGAATGGTATAGGGTCTCCTGCTTGAGCAGGGGATTAGAGTAGCAGACTTCCAACATCCCTTTCAACCCTATGATTCTACGTTCCATGTTCTAAAATGAACCGAGGCTGGCGATGGTGGCAGCAGGAGGAGGTAGGTGACTGGCGCGGCTTGCTGCTTGCTTCCTCACTCACCCATCAGTGGTGGAAGGCCAGGCAGCAACAGCGGCCTGCGGGCAGGTGAAGATGGTGGCCGGCGAGGCAGGCAGCGTCGGCGAGTGTGGCTGGGTGGCCCAGGAACTGGCACTCAACCGGCGCTGCTGGTGGTGGCGACCAGGGCTTGCAGAGTGTCACTCACCCAGAGATCATATCAGGCAGGCAGGGCCGCAGGCGGCAGAAGGCAGGCAGCAATGGCTGGCTGGCTGGCTGACTGGCTAGCTGGCTTCTGCAGGAAGTGATGGTGGGCGGGAGAATGCAGGCAGTGATGGCACACATGCTGACTGACTGGGCAGGAAGGGGAAGGGCGGGCAGAGAGGGTGGGCAGAGAGGGGCGGGGCCAGCAAGTGGCACGATTTGTCAGTTCTCCGAACTGCACAGAATCATAACAACCGGTTCTACTGAACCGGTCTGAACCAGTAGAATCCCACCCCTGGACCATAAAAACAATTTGTGGGAATTGTACTGTAAATCTGGCAAATAGGAAAAACAGGTAAGCTTCAATAAGTTTCAATCTTCCTCTATTACAGGGATGGACAGTTATGACTCCTTGATGACAGGTGGACTTCATGCTGGCTCAGAAATTCTGGGAGTTGAAGTCTACAGGTCATCACAGGTTGACCACCTGTGCTTCATTATCTGATACACTTTCCCCAAAATACTCTGCAATTTGTGATGGGTAGAAGCTTTTGTATTCAAGGTCCTGGTCAGTGGATGGTGTCTCCATCACAGCCAGAAGAATTCTGTTTCTGTACTTCACTGCATCCATGACTGCAGCTGATGCTGCTGGTGTCCCAGGGGTCCCTTCAGCAGCCCTTACAGAGGTCAAAGACAGGACCCTCTCTATTTTTTTACTACTTTTGCACAATCTTATGCAATTGCTAAATAAACTATACTCGAAGCAGTACCCCAGTAGTGATACATCTCTCTGACCAAGCTATTCTTCCATGTGCCAGATCAGCTACTTGTTTTTCTCTCTATTCCATACACTTTTTGAATTGGGTTTTTTATTTTACCTTTTGTAATCTTTTGTGATTTGTGTCATGAAATACATCCTTCATGGTCAAATCATCATCTGGTCTCCGGCTAAGAGTTTCCCCCCAGCAATGCTGAATTTCATATTGTTGCAATGAGATGCTGCAAAATTTCACATCAGCTTTGAATGTAAATCTCCTCCCAATACTCATTAATCATCTCAAATTAGGTTTTGATTGACTGTTTTATTGTAAAGAGGCTGGAATGATTTCAAAGTCTGTTAATATAAAAACCACCCCATTTTTATTAGTTTTTCATCAGCCTGAGAATCTTAATATTTGTTTCCTTATTTTTCCAGCAAACCTTCCAAAATATTTATAATATTTTTATAATTTTAAAACTTTTAATCATAAATCATTCTGATTTTAATGTTTAATTTTATTGACAATATTGTATACCACCCATCTCTGAGGGAGATGGACAGTTAAAAATAAAGCATAAATAAATAAATACCACCCCATTTGGAAAAGGCCTCCAAAGGGTTACTAAAGCTTTTGATGGATCCTGCCTGGTATTCTCTTCCATTGAAATTTTCCAATGTGTCCTTTGATATCAATTGGGAAATAAACAATGATGGGATAGAAAAAGGGACAAAAATTCAGTTTCTGCCCAACATAGAATGTCCCCTCACTTCTCTCTCTCTGGAGGGAACAGGAAAGGACAGAACATTGTTCTGTTATTTGAGGAGCTGCCACAAAGAAGAGACGTCAACTTATTTTTCAAAGCACCAGAAGGTAAAGACCAGAAGCAATGGATGGAAACTAATGAAGGATAGAAGCAACCTAGAACTAAGGAAAAATCTTCTGATAATGAGAACAGTTAATCAGTGGAACGGCTCACCTCCAGAAATGGTGGATGCTCTATCACTGGAGGCTTTTAAGAAGACACTGGACAGCCATTTGTCTGCAATTGTTAAGGTCTCCTACTTGAGCAGGGAATTGGATTAGAAGAATTCCAAGATCCCTTCCAACTCTGTTACTCTGTTGTTCTGACTGTTTGGCATGCCTTCATTCACACATTTTTTTTCTCAGAGGCACACTTAAGCTCATGGCTAAGTTCACCCCTTCAGCCGTGGAACACATTTAACTTGGACACACAGAGCTAGACCGAAACCCTTGGTAATCTAGCAGCTTACTGTAAAACCAAACTTGGTGGGGTTTAATTCTTGCAGATTTTTTGAGGCTGCATTTCTTGGAGTGGCCTAATATGTCTTCTGCTCAATCTGGTGCCTTCTAATTCCACAGGTTAGCACTACACTCGGTGTTGATTTTTCAGGCAATTGCTGGCTCCTTTCTGTTTATGGCAATATCCCAGCTGAGCTTATATTGAGTACCAAGGTGCTTCAGGTTGGTCGATTCTGTGATTAATGACTGCTCATTCTTTCCCCAATTGTCCTGACTTTTTAAAAAAGGATCGTTCATGCCTAAACACAAGCTGCCTCCTCACTGGCCTTTGATCTCCTGCTGTTTTCAATGTGCCCTGCAATGACTTCATCAGGTTATAAAAAACATTCTGATCCCAGAGACAAAAGCATCACATGTCATCTTGGTTAGGAGAAGTGTGGGACATGTGTGTGTGTGTGTGTGTGTGATGGGGATGGATTAAGCTTTCACATAAAAGAACTGTGACAAATGCTATGGGAAAAGCAGTAGGTGGGAAAACTGTAATACTTTCTGTAAAATTAGAATACTGAGCAGATATATTTCCCTTGGAGGAATTATGTTGGGATGCTTAGTATATTTCATTAGCATATTCTTCCATCTAAGGGCCAGACAGGATCTCTTTCCATACTGCAACAACTTCCCTGGGTTGAGAGACAAACTGGCCCCACTTCCACAAGGGAGCTCTCCACCCCCAGTCCAGCATCTTCATTACAACATAGAATAATAGCATTGGATGGGATCTTGGAGACCTTCTAGTCCATCCCCCTTCCCATAGCAGGAGATCCTATACCATTCCGGACAAATGGCTGCCCTATTTCTTCTTGAAAACGTCCAGTGATGGACACCCACTTCTGGAGGTGAGCCATTCCACTGATTAATTGCTGTCTCTATCAGCATTTTCTCCTTAGTTCTAGGGTGGGTCTCTCTTTAATGAGCTTCTATCCATTACTTCTTGTTTTGCCCTACTGACTTTTTTGGCAGCTGATGCACACTTAAGCTAGCTCATACTTAAGTGATGGTAGTCATTAGGATCATTGCATCAATGTAACACAGGACTCACTCTAAGGATTACTTCTGTTGTGCAGTACATTAAATGGAATGCTAAGGAACAAATATTTTTTTTCTATTGTATTAATTTCATTAAAATAATTGTAGGGTGGAGGAGAGAGATAATCCAACAGGAAATTGTAATTCACTGCAGTAGAGGATATTTTTACCATTACATTTATTAATTAAAATTATGTAGCTGGCCAACTCACACACAGGGACTACTAAATCTTGTTATTTACTTATCATATTCTCAGTGAGAAACCCAGAAATATTAAGATTTAATAACTGAATCCAAGGATCCATAAACATTTGATCTGACAAACTATTTTGGTTTGCATATTTCATTGCACATCCTTTTAATTTAAAAATTTATAATTTAAAATTCTTAGGTCACCCACTTATCAGCAATTCTGGGTAGCTTACATAGATTAAACATTGGTTTTCATTCAATGCATTTTATTTATTTCTATGGTTTTGTAACTGAGCAACTTATACACAATTCCTACAGAGAAACTAGAAGCTCTTTATTGGTGCTTAAGTGATTCCTTAGGTAAATTCTATGTTTGATGTCTCCTGTTAGATAAAGATGTTCAAATATAAGTTGTGAAATTTGTATTACAACAATTTAAAACAATGCCTCGTTTACTTAAATTCTAGATGCTATGGGAGGAAAAGCAAACAATAGTATCGTTGTTTTTATCTCTCTGCCTTAACACTCCGATATGTTTTTTGATAAAGTCTGTACATATTACAGTATAATGTCACTTCTCTTTTTAATGTATTAGAGTATGTACAGTTACTATATGAATAGATTAATACCACATGATCTATGTAATGTCCAATCATTCATGTAGAATTTTAATCCACATTTAAAATCCACACTGAAATAGTTTTCAGTGTGGATTTCATTATTATTGTTTTTTATTTCTTTGCCAAAACTTCCAGTTTTTATAGTATTTTTAAATTGTAGTTGAAAAGATAGAAATACAGATTAAAAATAAAAGAAAAATAGAAAAGAAAGAATATAGTAGAGAAAAAAAGAATATAATAAAGGAAAAAAATACTATAATTCATCACAATTATAAATCTCTTAGAATAAAAGAAGGAAACATTGGACTCTATCCAAAAAGATGCAGTTCAGTGGTGAGAATGGAAAGTCCTGCACTTGGGCAGGAATAACCAAATGCCCAGGTAGGTCATCCTCTTTGATGCTTGCTTGCTATCAGCTGACATAGTAATGTGGAGTTTGGCATTTGGGTGGGGAAGTGAGGAAAGAAGATGGCCTGTGTGCGAACCAAAAGGGACGGATGCTGTCATGATGATCTACTGCACAGCTAAATGGACTTGTTTATATCCAGTCATGGTCAACGTCTTGGCATACCAGATGGGCGAAAAACAACTGAGGATGTGCCCCACATGACACTACATGAAATGGGGATTGGTTATCCAGTGTGGGTCCCTGTGGGGAGGGATTTGGGGAAATGTTCATTATGTAACTTACGCGCCTTTTGCTTCAGATCTTGCTTTTCTTTCATTGCAATCATTTCAAACTTAGTAAAAGTACTTCTTCTCTACAAACATGGAGTCGAGGGTTTTCTTTCTTGGGTTTTGAACGGAGGCACGTCTGACATTAAGCAAGATCTGCTTTATCAGCCAACCCGGAGATAAATTTTACTGTGTGGGCTGAGCAAAGAATGGTATTACAGGAAGCGACGAAATGGGCCTATTATTCGTCCTGAAAAGCCTTGCAGAGGCTTTTTCCAAACCTCTGGGAGGCCAAAAAAGACCTCAAATCAGCTCAAAAATCAGCTGTAAGGTGCACGCATGCGCAGTGAGGTAAGTTTGCCTGCGACTCGCGTGCCAACACAGGTATATATAATTAAAATGTATGTAAAGTATATGTATAACGATACTGAAGTTGCAAAGAATGAAAATGGTGTTATAAAAATGAGGAAAATTGCTTAATAAAAATAATATTTAATAAATAAATAAATAAATAAATAAATAAATAAATAAATAAATAGTATATTGCAATACTGCATTCTAACCACTGCACTAACTCCAAGACTGGCCAGGCTGCAGAATGGCATCATCTCTAGCATATTATAGAAAAGATATCGCCTTTTGTGCAGTGAATGATGGAGGTCTGTTCTGCTCAGAAGAAGTGGCTTTCTTGGCTTTCCTGCTCAGTGAGAAGCAACACTCAGTACATTAATTGTTCAACCCAGTGCTGAGTCCTCTCATTGGTTCTGGGATGAGAGCCAGCTCAAATTATGAAATTCTAAAAAGAGATTTCTCTTTTAAAGGACAGAAATGCAATTAATTCAATATCCAATTTCTCTTCTTTTGTACAGGGAGCCCCGAAAGCCAGAAAATCAGAAGCACTCCAGTGTGCAGCAGGACTTTAATGCAAAGGAGTAATTACTGCTTATTAAGGAAAAGGGCTGATTATGTGAATCTGGGACAGCCAGACTGTTCTGAAGGGCTACCCACAAGGGCTTTGAATCCAAGTGCCCAATTTTCTAGACCAGCTTTCTCATGTCCTTCTGCAGAACTTTCTGACTCGGGGCCTCCCTTGGATCTGTGATTTTGATTCACACAACCTCGTTTTATATCTTCTGTCCTGAGATTGCTTTCTGTTCTTGGTTGAAATTTTCTCCCTTTCTCTGCTGCTTTCATTTCCTTTCAGGCAGGACAGAGGAACTGGGTGTGGAGAGCAGAGGAGAGGAGAGGAGAGGCAATCACCTTCATGAGACTACTCTCTCTGCCTTCCTGGAAAGAAGGCCATGCAGGGAGGGGGACCACCCCCCCCCGGCACCTACAGATTAACTCTCTGTAACTTGATGCAGGGTGGCTCAAGTGCAATGGGGCTCTCTGTCTTCTTCTCTGAAGGGGGTTTCTGAGGGGGGTGGGTCTGCAATGATATATTTGGTGAGAAAAACAGTGAACGCATTTTAAATAAGTCAGCAGCAAAACTATAACAATACAGAGTACGTATAAAGCTATGCTGGAAGAAATATCTTTCTTGGTTCAGTTCCAAGTGGATTCATGGAAGTTGCTTGGAAAGAAGAAGATTTACTGATGAACAGGATCATTCCTTCTCTTTAATTGCAAGTGTTAACCTATTCATTTCTGCACATTCTAATATTTTCCTGATCACCCTCTCATCAGTAGGAATCTCTTTACTTTTCCAATTTTGTGCAAATACAATTCTACCTGCAATTAATACATGAATAATCAAATGTACATTCTCTTTACTGATCAGGGAGACTTGACGGATGCTTTTAATTTTTCTGATGCAAAGGTGAAGGCATTGATAAGAGGCAGCAAAAAAAGATCCCTTCAGTTCCTTTCAGCTTCCAAAAGGGGAGCTTTCAACCATGAAGATCTAGCAACCAGGGGGAAAGTTCTGGAAAGAAATTTACAGTATCCCATTTTCTATGCCAATTATTTTCAGAGGTTTGATGCACTTTCTGTGAGCTTACAGTCAGATTTTAAGCAAGCACAAGTCTCAAAATTCTCTACAGCCATGGTTTTCCTTTAAATAACTGCAGGCTGCCATTTCAAGGGTTGTTTCTTGAATCTGCTTTAGCTCTTAGTTTTGTGAGGCCAAACTGAAGTTAGCCATTGTGCAATCCAGGCCATTTAGTATTTTTAAAAATTACACACCATGAGTCCTGGGACACCTACTCATGAGATTACCAGTGCAACATATCCTGCTTTACTGGGCAACCGGGCAGCATCATTTGTGAGTCACAGTCAGGGTTTGGGGTTTGGAGATCTCTTTTCTGCTATCTCTTCAAGTGAGGGAATTGCCTGAGGGCAATGTCCCTCCCCCATGGAATTAGGAGAAAGATATGACTGCTTGGGCCTTGGTGCCACAGAGCAAGAATCAACCTAGGGGGAGCTTTGTGTGAAGGTAGGTGAAGGGGATAAGCTCTGTCTAATTCTGAATGATGTGTATCTCTCTCTGTGTGCATGTGTATGCAGCAATACAATATAGACAATACAAACATGCTGGACCAATTTACCTCCCACCAAACAGAAGTCCAAGGTGTTCAGAACTTGCTGTGGCAACCACTCTCAAATACAATCCCCCAGAGTCCATTTAACTGAATACAACATAAATGAGACAAGGAAGAAAACTTTACAGTGAATTTCCACCCTCCCCCATTGTCTTCCTAGCTGTCTTCTGGGGATTGAGTCTTCTAGTCTTTTACTGGTCCATCTCAGGGTCCTTTCTTTCATGTCTGCTGGGTGGCATTAGGCTTGGCTTGGTGGTAAAGGTGGTCAGTCAGGCTTGGGAAGGTCTGCTCCACTCTGGTTGCTGTGATGACTTTTAGTGGAGGCTGGATCCAAACCCAATTACTGGCTCCAATGGATGGAATGTCTCCTCTGAAGGCAGCATCTGTTTCCACATGTGCAGGGCTGAAAGACATAAGAACAAGGTCCCATCCCCTCTTTGTGGGTAATCCTCCCAGGAAAGGCATTGTTTGCAGGATAAGAGATGGGTGGTGGTGGAGTGGGAGGGGTAGATAGCTTGCAGGCAGGATTTGAGAAAGCAACAACAACACATCAGTATTGTAGTTTCTAAACAGATAGACTGGTAACAATATGGGAATATCAAAGGTGAGAAAAGTGAGCTGGATTCACATGCTTTAGGGAAAAGATGAACAGGTAAAATCATTTAAACACATACAGTAAGTGCAAGACTGAATTTTTTTTTCTGTAAATGAACTTAAAACATTCCCTCATAACCTTGGGTTGTTACTTTAAGGTACAGAGAGGGAAGGAAGAATTTTAACAGGTTTTTCTTCTTTTTTCTTCACTCAGTTTTGTGGGCCCAACAAAACAAAGGGAAGGCAATTTCTATCAGTTTACTCTTTTTTGAACAATTTAAAATTCTTGTCTTTTTTGTATTGGAGACATTTTACAGTTACAATTACCTTGACAAGGACAAGGAGAAAATAAGAGGAAAAAACCAGAATTCTCAGGTTTACACACCCTGGTCATTCCTACCACAAATCTCAGTTAAATTAGGGAAGGTATAGATCTTAACAAACATACCACGTAGTTGCACAGAAGACAGAGAAAGATTTGTTGCAAGAGTTGCATGTATAGGTTCAATTGCACATTTGTTTAGGGTTCAATTAATTAGAGGTAAATTGAGGTCACCAAGAAAGATAATAGGGTGTGAGCAGGAGACTGCCCATGTTAGTAGTGTAGTTAACTTGTTTGCATGATTGAGGTCATAATCAGGTTCTGTAACATAGTAAGAAGTGAAGTTTGTATTTACTGACAGATCACAGATGATGGTCTCAGGAAGATCAAGCTCCTGTGTCACTTGAATCTTTTTCAGATCTAGGGACTTTTTATAGAAAATGGCAACACCACCCCCTCTACAGCTTTCATGGTCAGATCAGAAAACATGATAATCACGTACTGTGGTAATGGAGTCTGGAAAGGATACATTCAACCACGTCTCGCAGACAAAGATTAGATCGAAAAGGGCCGCATTTAGTAAGAGGAAGAATTCAGGCATTTTATTTGCAGGGCTTCTTGTGTTTAGTAGCTTGTGTTTAAGGTCTGCTGTGGTGGACCTGGAAGAAGTTGGGGGCATGCGTGCCTAGTTTAGGTTGTTGAGGGGATGGCTGTTGAGATGTGTGATGCTGGTCTTGCGTTTGATACAGTCAGCGCGGTAATCAATGTATAGGTTGGTCTCATCCTTGGTCCTGGCATCTTTTAAGTTCTGAGCGGAGATCGCAAGCGTGGGCACGTTGCAGTATTGACAGGTCAGGCCATGAGCAAAGTTTCTTATGGTTACTACTGCTTTTTGTGAGTGAATTTATTGTGTAGATGAATTTGCATTCGCTGGTTTCACTCTTGCAAGCGATTCTGCAGAAGTAGGGGGTCACCTAGCTGTCGCTGTTCTTGAACTCCGGGCCGTCTCAGGTAACATCGATGATTTCATCAGGAGTGATGGTCGATGTTTGAAAGTTGCTAATGATATTGCGGAACTTTGTGATGTCGTCTGATTCATTGGTGTCCTCAAGCCCAAATAAGATGGCATTGGGACGCTTCTGTTCACGTTCAATCACATCTTTTACAAGAATGGAGATGTTACTCACAGGGTTGTTATCTTTGACGAGGTTGAAGTTGTTACTGGCAGGATTGGTGGTTTTCTGCAGTTGTGGTTGTTGAGTTGGGATAATAATTTGGGTTGGAGCATCACTTTTCTGAGTTATATACTTTTTTTTTGAGAGATGCTAATCTCACTTCTACCCTTTCAAGTAGGATAATAAATGTGTGCAGTCTGGGTCTGCATGATGTGCAGAGAAATAGAAACTCAAATTTGGAGGTTTTTAGTGAAGTTGATTGTAGGAATTGGTCTAAGCTGTTGTTTAAACCCAAGCACTTGTTGTGAGAATACATGTTGCAAAGTAAGCACTTCATGGTATTCTTGTTCTCTTTGAAGGCTTCTGTACAGATGAAGCATATGCAGAAGTCTTGTGGATCATCAGTAGAGATTGCCTTCTTTTGGGGTGAGAGTTTGGCAGTAGAATGTTTTTTGGATGGCATGGTAGGTTGGCATGGTAGGTTGGCACAGAGCAACAATAAAAAGAAGCAAGGTGTTTACTGTCGACTTTGTCTGTTTAACTTCTGCTTAAATTTCTAGAGCTGCACTTAATTAAACAGTCTCAGTGTTTTGCATAGATCTATGGTTTTTGTATAGCTCTATGTTTTTTGTATAGATCTATGCTTCTTCCCCATTGCTATGCATAGCTCTATGTTTTTTGTACCATGAATATAAAGTCGAGGACAGACAAGGCCCTTTTCTCCACTCAGAGATCACAGAATCTCCAGCCTTTCTTCTTTGCGTGGAGCTGCCACATCAACTTTTCTCAGTGACCTCTGTGTCCTTCAGATGCTGCATTTATCTCATCCCTAACTCATCCTTGAGGCACCAGGGTGAATTGTCCTTAGCAGTTTTCTGCTCAAATTTTCTACCTATGAATGGGTATGTAGAAGAGGCTAATTTAAGATGAGTGTTCCGGGCTATGTGACTGCAGAGGCCGTTTGTTTCCTATGTTGTCAAATCTTTACAGGCTTATGGCAGCTTACAACAAGAGTCGAAAAGAGCAAATAGTTGTCAAGCATGGGAAAATCAGGAAGTCCAGGCAGTTCAAATGAATATAAAGGTTTATTGCAAGCTTATGCTGTCTCTGGAGGGACGTGGTGGCTCAGTGGCTAAGATGCTGAGCTTGTCGATCAGAAAGGTCGGCAGTTCGGGGGTTTGAATCTGTAGTGTCGCATAACTTGTCCCAGCTTCTGCCAACCTATCAGTTCAAAAGCATGTAAAAATGCAAGTAGAAAAATAGGGTCCCCTTTGGTGGGAAGGTAACAGCGTTCCGTGCCTTCGGCATTTAGTCATGCCGGCCACATGACCACGGAGACGTCTTCGGACAGCGCTGTCTGTTTGGCTTTGTAACGGAGATGAACAGTGCCCCCTAGAGCTGGAATCGAGTAGCATATATGTGCGAGGGGAACATTTACCTTTACCATGCTCTCTCTACAAGAATTTGACCAACTAGAGTCAAGGGAAATGCAAAAAAAGTTATTCAGGTTGAGCTGGACTTAGATCTGTCATGGATGCAAAGAGATTCAAGGCTGATGATACTTGACTCCTCCCTCGGGCTCAGCCTGGTCATCTCCTACAATAATGAATACACTTCTGTCTAACTGATAACAATGACCCCACTGGTAAGTTGACATGTGATCCCTGGGACCATCCCGGAGGAACAAAGGGTGCCTTTGTTGGGACCCATGGGAAGATGTTGGCCCTTTTGGACTCAGATGTGTGATTAGCTCTGAGGTGGTAGAGAAATTAGGACTGAGACTGAGGAGACTGAGGGTAGCCATAGCCTTCTGCCAACTGGATGGGTCAGTGGTGGTGGTGGGGGCAGCTCATTTTATAACCAAGCCTGTGGAAACGAGGATAGGGAGCCACAAAAAGGCTTTTGTTGTAACACCAGGAATGGAGAGGCCCCTCTTGCGTGGATTAATCTGGTTTGTTAAATAATATTAATTGAATTTGGCCTGGATCTTTAAACCTATATCTATTTCACAGAGTCATTCAATAAACTGCAATGCCAAGTTGTGTCAGATTAAAACAGACTTATTTGATAGAACAGAACAATCAATAAATATATTATTCTTAAATATATACAGAGTCTTTTCTTCTTTCGTTCCTCGAAAGAAGTTTCTATGAGAGATTCACAGTTCTTCCTCTCATAACCTCTTCTTAGATATAGCTAACCTCTTTAGAAAGTCCCTTTCTCTTTAGGTTATAGATCTTCTCTCAGATCCCTTTGCTATATCTTCTCATACACAGACCTCAGTCTGTCAGATCCTAATATCTCCTCAGAGTCTTGGATCTTCTCAGTATCTCCGATCTCCTCAGACAAAAATGAGTCTCCACAGAATCTCCTCAGACAAAATGACAGTTGACAGCCCCTTTTATACTTAGGGGCGTGTCCTACAGTATCACAGTGGGGTGCTCAATGCCACCCTGTCATTGGTAGGTTTGATCACCCCATCAAACTCCACTAATTTGTAAACTGCATAGTAACTCCACAAAGTTCTACTTTCTGACATGGTTCCACAAATGGAACCCTGTTATGAATTGGAGGAGGGGGCTCCTAAGAACCCAGTCTCAGCCAGTAGGTAGAGGGGGAGAGAAACCGCCACCAAGTGTCAAAAGAACAGGGTTACAAGGGAATGAGGGGCTGCAGTGCAGGAACAAATAGAAGGAGAGGAGAATACTGGGACTTAAGGGAGGCATTCAGTGAGTGGGGCTCTAATGCGCGCCTGCTCCATTGCCCTATAGAATGCAGAATAGAAATCCTCCTTGGAGCAAAACTCCCCAAGCCTAAAATCTACTCAATGACTCTATGTGAGTTAGATGAGCTGTATGCCTTTATTGACAAGAATTTGAAGCTGGATGTTGATTGGACTTTCTGGATGTTGTGCTGGACCCTGGTGGGAGGGATTTGGGGTGACAGGGCTAAACATTGTAGGCTGGTGGCCCCTAGGGGGTAGGGCCTTCTCTGTGGGAGCGCCCACCCTCTGGAACCAACTGCCTCTTGAACTGCGCCTGGCCCCTGATCTCCGCTCCTTCCTGCGACCTTAAAACATGGTTACTTTTACAATCCGGCCTGGACTGACAGGGATCGGGGTTTTAATTTGAATGTTTATTTGGCACTAATTTAATATTTTTAAAATTATTTTAACTTTTGTATTGCCTGTTTTTTATGCATACCCTGAGTCCCGGAGAGAGAGGCGGCCTATAAGTCCAAATAAACTAAACTAAACTAAACTTTCAATGTGTAACTTTCGTGCATTTTGAATCAGATCTTGCCATGCTTTCACTGCTATCATTTCAAACTTAGTTAAAGTACCTCTTCTCTAATCCAATGAAGTTGGGGGTTTTCTTTCTTGAGTTTTGAACAGAGGCAGGCCTGACACGTGCTTTTCAAGAGGCAAATGGACTTTCTGGGTTTTTTTGAAATACATTTCATACTCTCCAATCCTTACAGTATTCTTCCATCAGCACATTCTAGTCATGAGTTTCATTCCACCAAGTTTCAGTAATGGCAACTATATCATATCTACCTTCATGTACTATTACTTCAAGTTTGTTACCTAAACTTTGACAATTTGTGTATAGCCATTTAAGACATTTGTGCATCTTGGGTATACTTCTTATATTTTGAGGTATATTTGTTATATCTCCTATTTGGTAAATGGATTTTCCATTCTTTCCATCACTCTCAGTTTTATTGTGTTTTTCTTCTTCTTCTTCTTCTTCTTCTTTCCCTTTATTCCCTATCTCCTTATATGATTGGTTATCTAGTGGTTTTTACTTGGAATTAGGTTCTATGGGTCATGAAGATTGCCCACTCTCCCCTCAATTTTAGTTTAAAGCCCTTCTGATAAGATGAGCCAGTCATTTTCCAAATAGATTCTTTCCAGTTCTTGTGAGGTTCACTTCATCCCTTGCCAGCAGCCCTTCATGTAGGTAAAGCAGACTATGGTCTAGGAAACCAAAGTTCTCCTGACAAAACCAATTTAAGCCAGTGGTTCATTTCTAAACTCCCTTGCTCCCTCATTGGATATTGGCTTTTTGTTGGAAGTATAAATGAAAACACTACTTGTGTTCCTAATTTTCTTTCCTAGCTGTTCGTAATCTCTTGTTATTGTTTTTACATTCATTGTTGTGTCATTGGTCCACACAGGTAGAAGAAGAAAGGGGTAGTAACCAGTGGTGGGATTCAATTTTTTTTTACTACCAGTTCTGTGGGCGTGGCTTGGTGGGTGTGGCAGGGGAAGGATACTGTAAAACCTCCAGTCAGAGGTGGATTTGCCGGTTCTCTGAACTACTCAAAATTTTCACTACTGGTTCTCCAGAACTGGTCAGAACCTGCTGAATCCCACCTCTCGTAGTAACCCATGGGGTTGATTATTTTAGTAAGGTTCTCAATAACATCTTTGATTTTTGCTCCAGGGAAATGACATACCTCCCTAGATTGACTGTTTGGTCTGCAAACTATAGTTTCTTTTTCCCAAAGAATTGAATCTTCTGTCACCAATATTCATTTGCCTTTTTTTTCCTAGGGAAGTCTGAGATACTATTCTTCCTGTCACAGGAATGATGGGTTGAGAGGGGAAGATCTTCCCTTTACTGGATGTGTGCAGGTAGAGATCATTGGTTATGGATGCTTCAGTTTGATTTTCTGATTGGAGCAGTAGGCTGATTGGAGGCTGGTCTTGGCAACCCAAGTTGCTCCATTTAATCCCGCTCTCGGTACCAGGGCTAGACAGTTGGAATGCAACTTTTTGCCTCTAGTTTTACAATTTGGGAGAGAGTCCATACTAGAAGACAAGACTGAATATTAACTTATTATAAGGTTACATTAAAAGAATTTTGCAAATCTGAAGAAACTCTTACTGGTGTCACTTTACTCTTGAAAACTATGGGAAGAGCCCTTCTGAGGATGCTTTCTCCATTCTCCTCTCCAGGTTCAAATTTCATTCATTCAACCATTGCCTTGGCTGTAGCTGTTTCCTCCTGTCTCCCAAGGCCATTCCCATTGTACATGGCTACTTCTGGTTGTGTTTCGATTGTTAGCGTTTAGAAATGACTTGGATAAATAGTTCCCTTTCTTCTCTGAAGAGATCTCTAAATGCTGAAACTATTTTAAAACAATGTGTAAACACAGTGGCAGAAAGAAGTGCAATTGTTAAGAGACTTTCATATAATTAATCCTTAAACTTGTGTTGGAAAAATTAAACACTGCAATTACCTTTTGCCAGCTGAAAACATGCATTTAGGTTCCTCCTGGTTTCACTACTACCAAGTGCTTATTAAAGAAGACAAAGGAAGCTGTAATGCTTATTGGTGCCGTGGCTGTTTTTATAGCCTCGAAAGGCTTTGAAGTTTAGCAGAAAAAAGAATAAAATGCTGATAGAGTAATAAAAAAATATAGGAATCATGCTAATTTTAGCCAAAATGATTTCACATTGTGGAGAAGTGCTGGACTAAATATAAAACAAGTATTAAGCATAGAATATCCTCCATTCAATACAATGTGCACCCTGATGATCTCATCTTTTATTTTGCAATGTTGGTATTAAATTGTCTCCACTGCAGCAGTTCTAAATTTCACACAATAGTGGATTTTAGTGTTTATTTTTCCTTAATTTGTTGCAAACTCATACTATTTAATTAGGCTACAAATAAATGATATCCTTCCTTCCTTCCCAGGGGCCCATGGAACAACTTGTTTCAGGAGCGCTGAAACACACTGGTTGTTTCACAAGTGTTCTTCTCTGACAATGGTCACAATTGCTCCTCCTGCCCCAAGCTTTCTCGTCACAGCTGTTTCGCTTGTTCCCATTCCAGAGCAGGTGCCAGCTCCGCCCCCCACACCCCTGTGGTCTAATTGATTAGGAACAAAACAGTTTGCCCCTCTTCCTGCATCAAAGGCTGTCCTCCTCCTGTCCTGGGGCAGCATCTCCTCACTCCATCCCCATTGCCAGGAATCTGGCTGTCCCAGCAATTGACTGACAGGCAAGTCAAGATCTGGAGCAACAGGTCCAGCTTTCTGCAGAAGCTGACTTGAGTGGAAATTTTCAGGCTTCCTTTACCAGGGACTCCCATCTCCCCCTATTCCAGGGTAAGTTGTAATACCTCCCCCTTCATATCTCATAGAATCATAGAATCATAGGGTTGGAAGGAACCTTGGAGGTCTTCTAGTCCAACCCCCTGCTCAACCAAGAGCCCCTACACCAGTCTGGACAAACAGTTGTCCAATCTCTTGTTAAAAGCTTCTAGTGATAGAACACTCACAGCATCTGGAGGGAAGCCGTTCTACTGATTCATTGTTCTCACTATTAGGAAATGTCTCCTTAGTTCTAGGCTGGATCTCTCCTTGCTTAGCTTCCATCCACTGCTTCTTATTGATCCCCTCTTCTCTGTGGCAGCTTCTGAAATATTAGAAGACTGCTAACTCCTAGTCCTTCTCTTCCTTAGACTAGACATACTCAGTTCTCAAGGTTTTAGTATTAACATTCAAAGTCCTACACGGCATGGGTCCGGGATATTTGAGGGAGCGTCTCCTGCCGATATCGAGTACCAACCGCCCTGTTCGAGCACACAGACAGGGGCTTCTCCAGGTGCCATCGGCGAGTCAATGCCATCTGGTGGCGCCCCAGGGACGGGCCTACTCTGTGGCGGTTCCCGCCCTATGGAATCAACTGCCCCTGGGGCTCCACCTGGCCCCCGACCTCCGCACCTTCTGCCACGACCTGAAAACCTGGCTATTTGAACAGTCTGGGCTGGGCTGATCTCCTGGGGGGGCGGGGAGGGGGTTAAATTTTAAACGGTATACTGGGGTTTTAACTTAAATTAGACTTGTGACAATTTAATATTATTTTAAATTAATTTATTGTTGTGTTTTGGTTTTAATTGTGAGCTGCCCCGAGTCCTCGGAGATGGGGCGGCATGCAAGTCTAAATAATAAATAAATAAATAAATAAATAAATAAATAAATAAATAAATTCCCACCCCCTTGTCTTGCCTAATGGCTGGTTGCTTAGGAGAACTGAAAGGCAGAATACAATTTTATATGTCCCCTCTCTTTCCCAGTCCCTTGTGCTATCTGCTGACCTATCAAGCTGTGATGTGTATGTGTGTGTGGGCAGCATTAATTGAGACAGAGGACTCTTTCCTTCAGCCCAACCTGCCTTCTGCATTCAGTAAGTCAGCAGTCATGCTTGAAAAACATGCCCAGCCTGCTGGCTTAGGTGCTACTCACTGCAGGAGAGTTTTTGTCCTGTGTGGCAGAAGGGGATGATATGGCCACCTGAAGTGGATAGAAAGTCATCCATACAATTGCCCGTGTGCTACATGCAAAATCTGGTAATAAAGGAAGCTTGTCCTTAAAGTGACTTCCCCTCTTCTTCTCTTGGTTGCTCCCATTCTGGGCAAGCCCCTGAGGTGGGGGGAGCAAACACTTCAGCCCAGGGCACCTGAGAGATGCTGGGTGGCTCTTTCCTCAGCAGGGCCAGCTCCAAGTAGCCTCTGGCTTAGGGAGCACCCTATTTGAGGGGGTGCTGTTACACAAAGACCCAGCTCTCTGGAAAAGCTTTGATGCTGGGAAACATGGAAGGAAAAGAGAACAACTAGGTGGTGGAGGGGGTCTTTTATGGAGGGAGGGGGAAGCCATGGGAGAACTTGAAAGAAGAGGTTAGAGATAGGTCATCACAGAGAAAAGCTATATATGCTGTCACTGGGAGTCAAAAACAACTTGATGGCATGTAATCAATCGAAACTGAAAAGACTTCTAAAAAACACCATTAAAAAAAGCTAAAGGCAGTAATAGTGCACTCTGTGAGCCAACACACCTGCTCAGTGGTTAAATATAATTTCACAGTGTAAATAGAACAAAAGTGTCCATGAAAAGAAAACAGAAATGTCCAAGCAGGGCAGAAAATGGCACAAAATCTCAAAGAAAGAAATTCCTAAATTTCAAAACTGGAAGATGAGCCTAACCAGGGGTAGCACCAGAATGCCTCCAGCACAGCCTGGCCCTGAGCACAACTCAGCCTCTGCTAAAGGGCCGACTGGAAAGGGTGCAAGGAGCCTAGGGTGTGTGTGTGGGGTGGGGGGCTTCAGGAGATATTAGCCAATGTCCTCTTGCCAAGTCAGGGGGACACTGGGGTGGGGGTTGTAACTCTTTTATGCTGCCATATGCACAGACCACCCTCCCTCCTTTCACCCTATCCTGATCTACATGGCTGCTTTCTCTTTTCTTCCCCCACCTTTTCAGGCTCTGTAAAGAGACAAGAGAGGTGACCTTTTGCTAGGAGAAGTTGGCTGCAGTGGAGAACTAAATTGGACATGCGAGGCAAGGAAATTGTGGGCAGCAGCCAGCTCCTGCCTCCTTGCCATCAGTGGGAAAGGAAGGGCGGTGTGAGAGGGGAAGGCAAGACGGCTGCTGCTGTCATTAGCAAAGAGGCCATTCAAGCTCAATTAACGAGGCTGCATGGGAGGGATCACCGCCATCACCACTAGCAATTTGCTACACGGCAGCTGCTAAATATCAAAACTCTCAGAAGAAATTGTGTGTGTGTGTGTGTGTGGAGACTGTAGTACCTATTAGGTGTGATGCCTGCTGGAAGCCCTTGTGTCCCTCCAGGAAAATCTCCCACAAAGAAAAGACACTCTTCTTTGTGTGTAGGAAGACTGATGCCACCCGGAAGAAAGCTGGCAGCTGACCTTTGAGAGGAAAACGGGAGAGGGCTTCCTGCACTGCAAGGAAGGTGCTGGCAGAATTCTGGCTGGGAACCAGGGTTCTTTTATTCGGGTTCGTTGGTTAGCCAGTACCAAAGATGCTTTTTTTGGGAGGCAACTGGACTTTCTTGTTTTTTTCTTTGAAGATGTTTTGCTTCTCATCCAAGAAATTTCTTCAGCTCTGACAGAATAATGAAGAAGCTTCTTGAATGAGAAGTGAAACATCTTCAAAGAAAAAACAAGAAAGTTGCCTCCCAAAAAAGCATTTTTGGGACAGCCAGGACCTGGATGACTGAGAATCTCTACAGACTTGGTTAACCAGTGTATCATCAGCTGGATAGCTTGTAACAATTGAGGGTAGTCTGAGTGGTTAGATTGGACTGCTTGCCAGATTGCCAGCCCAACTCACCTGTGTGGGGAGCAGAGGACGCTTGAAAGAAAGTGATAGGACTGAAGAGACAAGATGTAGGTCTGTTCATCATGAAGTGTGGCTTCACCTCAATCCAGTTTTGGCTGACCAGAATTCCAATGGCCTTGGTCTCCAAGGATTTTTGGCAAAATGTCAAGTCAATTTTAAGACCATGTTTCTCCACGATTTGATCACAAGTGAACACATGAATCTCGTGTATATTATTGAATCTGGGCAGGAGAGAGCAGTGATCCTGCCCTCTTTAAAAATTGCCCTCCTGGTTTGGGGTCCAGCACCAGTTATATCAACATGGCAGACAAGAAGAGTAATGATAAACATCACAATCAGGTTGAAGGTGAAGCAGAGCCCTTGCTGGAGCATGTGTGCCTTTATGCAAAGTGGAATTGGATGGACAAGTTAGAATTTCTGCTTGTTTGACTCATAGACCCTGCAGGACCTTCTGCTTGCCCATCTGAAGGAGGATGCTTTTCCCTCTACAAGAGATTAAGAGAGAAACCAAAAGTCTATGCTTCTCTGTTGTGCCTGTTCCTCTGAAACTGCCTTTGCCCAGACATCTGTATAGCATGATGATGGTGATGTTATCCATTCATTTGTTCCAACTGTTGGGGATTCTATGAGCCAGTCTCTCAACATCTTCTGATCTTTCCCCTCTTCTTTCAGTTGTTCTATGCTCAGGGGTGTCAAACTCAATTTCATTGATGGCCTCATCAGGGATGTAGTTGACCTTGAGGGTGGGGGTGGGGGTGACTGGGTGGGTGTGGCCAACTTGGTGGGCATGTCTAGTTTGACACCACTTCCCAAAATGCTGGCATGTTTCACAAAAAATACCTTTGGAAGAGGAGGGATGGCAGCATTAAGTAGAGAACCAAGAGGCTGCCCTGTCACTGTGCAATCAATTGCAGGTTCTCCCCTCCAGATATCTGGAGAATGGTCCTTGCCCAACATTCCAAGGATGGGAGGGAGAGAAACCCAGTCTTCCTTGGAAGTGAGGAATCCAATGACTGTCCCAAAGAGGGGAAAGCATATGGCAATGAGCCACTAGTGAGAGGAATGAAATGAAGTAATAACAAAGGAAGTATGTTGTCTTCCAGGTTCAAAGATCTGGGGGAGGACAGAGAGGTGACAGAGAACAATATGACCACTGTCCCTTTCTTTTGTTGGAACAAATGACACTGGCAGAAAGACTCTGGAAAAAACATTAAAGGGCTGCAAGGAGATAGGCAGTAGGGCAAAACAGCTTGGAGCATGAATGATGTGAAGGTCACGGACGAAGGAAGGAACAGAGATTCTGGAGGTGAGATGTGGCTCAGTGGGTGGTTGTACAGGTAATTCTGGATTCCTGGATCACAGTTTATACAGGTAGTCCTCAACTTAATGACCACAATGGAGCCCAAAATTTCTGTTGTTAAGTGAGACATTTTATGACTTTTCTGGCTACAGTTGTTAAGTGAATCACTGTAGTTGACAAGTTAGTACCCCAGTTGTTAGTATCCTAGTTGTTAAGTGAATCTGGCTTCCCCATTGACTTTGCTTGTGCAAAACGGGATCATATGTCCTTGGGACACAGCAATGGTAATAAATATGAACCAGTTGCAAAGCATTTGAATTTGATCACATGACCATAGGAATGCTGCAAAAGTTGTAACTGTGAAAAATGGTCATAAGTCACTTTTTTTCTGCGTTGTTGTAACTTTGACAGTCACTAAATGAACTGTTGCAAGTCAAGATAAGAAGGGCTTTTGGCGGAGATGGACTGCACCTCAGAAAGACAAAAATATCTGGAGAAAATCCTAGAAAAATATTTAAAAAGAAAGATGATTAGAAGAAGCCAGCATGCATGACTTTGCTAAAATGGGTGATGCCAGGCACATTTTATTGCTCTTTTTAGACAAAGTGACTAGCTTACTAGATGAATAAAATGCTATGGATGTAATGAACATATACGGTACTTGAATAACATATTTGATAAGGTGGAGCTTCCTTCCTTCTTGACAAATTGGAATGATTGGGATAAATAATTTCAATCCTAAATGAAGTCACAGTTTGGTAAACAACCATTTGAATCAACCATTTCTGCTCTGTACTGGATGGCCAGATTGTACTTGGGATGCTTTGTCCTGATCTGGTTGCTACAACTCAAGAAAGTTGCTGAGGGCACCGAAAGATGCAGAGAAAGTGATGATGAGTGGCTTGGAGGCTAAATCCTATGAGGAACAGTTACACAAACTGGGTATGTATTTTTCTTAAAGAAGAAAAAGCTGAGACGTGATAACAGTCTTCTCATGGGGATTTGTTTTCTGAAGTGTCTGAAGGTTAGGACAAGAACCAATGAGAGAAAGTTTTATAGATGGAGAATCAAACTCTAATTAAGGAGGGATTTACTAACCATGAGGGCTACTGAAGCAGACAAATTACCTATATCTTGGAATCATGGATATTCCATCACATCATACCTCCCAAACAAGGGTTGGACACTTTTCATTGACAGCATATGCACCAAGACAAATTCCTTGTGTGTCCAATCACCCTTGGCCAATAAAGAATTCTATTCTATTCTATTCTATTCTATTCTATTCTATTCTATTCTATTCTATTCTATTCTATTCTATTCTACTCTACCCAACTCTACCCTACTCTATTCTATTCTATTCTATTCTATTCTATTCTATTCTATTTGTTTGAAGACTCTCATTCCTGAGCAGAAGATAGACTAGAAGATATCCAAGTTGCTTTTCCAATCCTATGGCTCTAATTTTCAAACCAAAACAATGGACAGCATTCCTCTGGCACTAGAACAGAAGCACAGTCTGCTTAAACAACAAAGGACCACTGGATTTCAACAAGAAATTGAGGTTTCCCCATCCATGCCGATGTGGTTCATCTAGTTTAATGGAACGGTTCTCACCAATGCAATTCACAAAGAAAGATGCATAGCAGAAAATTTGATCAGCCCTTCTACTTTGGCAGGAAGCTAACAGCATTCCGTGCACCTTGGCATATAGTCATGCTGGTCACATGTCATGACCGTCAAAAGTGTCTGTCTCCCTTGGCTAAGAGAAAGAGATGAGCACCAGCCCCCTAGAATTGGACACAACTGGACAGGGGAAACCTCTCCTTTTCCCTTTTCTACAGATGCTCAGAAATGTTCCACAAGAAAAAAAAAAGGCCAAAATTTCTCTTGGGATTCTCCACCCCCCATTTTATAGCTGTTGTTGCAGGAAGAATATTGCTTTAAATTGTCTCTCTTGGTAGCCTTCCTTCTGGAGGGAAACAATTCCTGCTTGGCCTCTCTTCCAGTGGGAATCTTCTAGGCCAGGGCTCTCCAACCCTGGCCACTTTAAACCTGGGGGACTTCAACTCCCAGAATTCTGGGAGTTGAAGTCCCCAATGGCCAGGGTTAAAACTGCTAAACTCTTACAGGTGCCTTCCCAGGGTAGAGTCAGCTGACAGTCCCACCCCGCCAGCCTTTTTGACCCCATATGTACCAAGTCCTAAATTTCCTTTACTTAAGGAGGAACTATTCACAAAGCCTGTGATATATCCTGACATTAAGAGTAAAGTGCTGGTCTCTTGTTAAAGCACGTCAAGAGAAAAGTGGGACTTTGGGGCGCCATCAGCTAATGGTTTGAGGCTGATGCAGATAATGAGAGATGTGGCACTGTATATTTGTACTTCCCTCTCCATAAAAGAGAGCATGAAAAAAGGAAGTGCATGCAAAATGAATTGGCCTCCAGCTGTCGCTGTGGATCTGTCAGATGCAGATGGTTCACTTTGAAATGAAAGGTTATGGGTGTCAAAGCCTGACAGAGAAATAGGTTGCCTCATTTTTAATAACAGGGATTGCTTACCAACCTCAAAATCAAAGAAGGACAATCTAGTCTCTCTCTCCCTCCCTCCCTCCCTCCCTCCCTCCCTCCCTCCCTTTCTCTCTCATCTATCTATCTATCTATCTATCTATCTATCTATCATCTATCTATCTATCTATCTATCTATCTATCTATCTATCTATTAATTTATATTGCAGCCTATTTGCCCATGGGGACTCAGAAGCTTACAGAATGTAAAACCATATTTAAAACAAAAAAGCAATAAAAACTAACAAAAGAATCAAATAAATTAATAAAGTACAATAGAACAAAATCTGGAAAAAATGCCCCCACCCCCACCCCGATGACAGCAGATCACACGAGCCATTTGATGGGCTCCATCCCGCTCTGGGTTCCCCAGGCCCGCTGGCAGAACCAGGTCTTCAGTGCCTTCTGGAAGAGTATTAGAGAGGGGCCATTCTAATCTCTGGGGGATGATGTTCCAGGAGAGGGAGCCACCACGGAGAAGGCCCTTCTTCTGGGTCCCACCAGATGTATCTCCCTCAGGGATGGGACCTGCAGCATTCCCTGCCTCCCGCACTAATGGGTCAGGTAGATGTGACCGGCAAGAGGTCCCTCAGATAACCTGGTCCTAAGCCATGAAGGGCTTTAAAGGTGACAACCAGCACTTTGAATTGCACCCAGAAGCAATCAGCAACCAGTGCAGCTCCCACAGGAGAGATGAAACATGTGCACACTGGGGTCTGCACAAAACCATACAGGCCACTGCATTTTGCACCAGCTGGAGCTTCCGGATGTTCTTCAAGGGCAGCCCCATGTAGAGCATGTTGCAATAATCAAGATGGGAAGTGATTAGGGCATGAGTGACTGTGAGTAGGGACGTTGGTCCAGAAAGGGCATAACTGGTGCACAACCACAGTTGCGCAAAGGCCCTCCTGGCCACAACTGCCACCTGCTCTTCAGCAGGAGTCGTGAGTCCAGGAAAACCCCTAGATTATGCACAGGTCTGTTTGGGGTAGTGCCACCCATCCAAGACCAAGGTGGCAATTCTCCCTGAGCCAATGAACCCCAAACCCAGAGCCACTTGGTCTTGCAAGGGTTTAGTTTCAACCCGTTGCTCCCCATCCAGCCCCTAACAGCCTCCAGGCACTGCGAGGGGAGGACACAGCAACACTTAACTCACCAGGCGTGGAGACATACAGCTGAGTATCATCAGCATATTGGTGATACCTCAGTCCATGGTGGATGATCTCACCTGGCTTCATATAAATGTTGAACAGGAGCTGAGAGTACTGAGCCCTGTGGAACCCCTGTAAAGCAGTGGGTGAGGGCTGGATCTCTCCCTCCTATCAACACTGACTGAGAGCAGCTGCAGGAAGGAAGTGAACCAAGACAGCACAAGGCCTCCCTCCCATCCCCAAAGCTGCCCCAGGAGAATCCCATGGTCAATGGTATCAAAAGCCGCTGAGAGGTCAAGTAGAGCAAGGATGGATGCACTACCCCATCCCCTCCTGCCAGAGATCATCCAAAAGTGCGACCAATGCTGTTTCTGTCCCAAATCAGGCCTGAATCCTAACTGGTAGGGGTTGAGATGATCTGTTTCATCCAGTAACCTCTGAAGCTGCTGTGCAACCACCTTCTCAACAACCTTCCCCAAAAGGGAAGATTGGAACAGGTCAGAAATTATCCAACTGGGTGTAGTCCAGCAATGGCTTCTTAAGAAGACGGTGGACCACAGCCTCCTTGAAGTGCTGGGGCAAAGTCCCCTCCTGTAGGGAAGCATTAATCACCACCAGAGTCCACCCTCCTGTCACCTCCCGGGAGCTTCTACAAGCCAGGAGGGACATGGGTCTAAAATACAGGGGCTCATGTGGATATTCCCTGGGATCCTGTCCACTTCCTCAGGAGCAACAAGGTCAAACCATTCCCAGATAACAGGGCAAGAACCTGCCTCAGAAGCTACTGGATCCAGCAACCATGGATCAGCAACCATGCGGCATCTAACTGGGAGCAGTTGTGGTTTTGTCTTCCAGAAAATCTGCAAATTCCTCAGCGCTCCCTTTCAGGTGGACCTCAATCTCCTCCTTCCTAGGAGAGGCGTCTCACAAAAGAGATGCTGATTATCTGCAGATGCAATTAGTATGGAGAAGTATTTTTAACTTTGCATGGGACGAAATGAGGGTCAAACTGGAATGTGAGGTCAAATCTTGATGATATGAAATAATTGGGATGGATGATTCCAAGACCAGACAGATTTGTGGGTGATTGAACAACCATGCCCAACATGAGGTCCTTAATGGACTATAAACTAAGCATGACCCAGCAGTGTGCTGCAATAACCAAAAGAGGCAATCTGGGCTGTAGTAACACAGGTGGAGATTGCAAGAAGTCTGCTCTGTACTGCAATGGTTGGACTGCATGTGAAAACTTCTCAGTTCATACACTGATTTCTTAAGCTTATAGTTTCTTCTTATCTCCCTCTAAAGGTGACATTTGCCCAAATCTCAAATCCTGCAACAGGCATGATTTTTCACAGATAAAATGCCAGAGTTGTAGAGATACCCTGATATTAACCCTAAGAAAGCCTTCACCTACAGCCCTTCTATCTTCTTCTTTCTAAGAGATGGCCAGAAGAAGGTCAGAAAGGACAGGAGACCAAGGTTTTGATTTCTGTTTGAGCTGCCGGAAGATTTTACGATGTCCCTAAAGCATCAGTGGAAGGTCATCCCTGCAGCTGCTGGTCAAGCCTCTGGTTGCACAGAAAGGGGAAGATTAGCAAGGAGCTTTGATTTAAATGGGAAAGTTATCAATTCTGTAAACTACAATGACAAATGAAAAGTGACAGGGTTGATGATTCTGGTGATGGGAGACAGACCAATGAATTTTGGTCCCAGTTTCTTAGAAGGTTGTAATGATTGTAGGAACATTATAGATAAGTATACACAGTCTCCAATCTTGAACGGTTTGGGTTCAGTACATCTTTTGTCAGCTTGAGCTTTAAAAGCTGCTCTAGCTTCTTGTAAGGCTAGTCTGACCGCTGGCCAAGTGGTTTGTAAGTTGTTTATCTACTTCTTAAGGGAGAGGAAGACTGGAAAAGAGCTGATATAGTTCCCATCTTCAAAAAAGGGGGAAAAAAACAGACCCAGGAAACTACAGGCCAATCAACCTAACATCAATACCTGGGAAGATACTGGAAAAGATAATAAAAACAGATCTGCCAACATCTAGAAACAAGTAAAGTAATAACTAGAAGTCAGCATGGGTTTGTTAAAACAGATCATGCCAAACCAATCTTATTTCATTCTTCAACATAGTGACTAAATTAATAGACCAGTGAAATACTGTGGACATAATATACAGTACTTATACTTTGTAAGGCATTCAATAAAGTAAACCACAAGCTCCTTCTTGGTAAGCTAGAAAAAAGTGGGATAATAATAATAATAATAATAATAATAATAATAATAATAATAATTAGACTTGTATGCCGTCATTCTCCCTAAGGACTCAGGACAGCGAACATTAAAAACCAGATAGCTAGCACTACCACCAGATGGATTTGTAACTGACTGACACACATACTGAAGCGAGTAATCCTATATCTACATGGAGAGAAGTAAGCAGTGGGGTACCACAAGATTCCATCTTAGTCCCAGTACTCTTCAATATCTTCATAAATAATTTAGATGAGGGAATAGAAGGAGAACTTACTAAATTTGCAGATGATACTAAACTGGCAGGAATAGCAAACACCCAAGAAGATAGGCTTAAGATCCATATGGATCTTGACAGACTGGAACACTGGGCCCTATCTAACAAAATGAAATTCCATGTAGAGAAAAATAAAGACTTACACTTAGGCAAGAAAAACTCTGTTGTTAGTGTCAATGAACCTGTGTGCCTTAGAGCCTGGTTCATAGCCAACAAACCTTAGTCTTACTGACACTTTTCCCCTTTCTCCTGAGTTTCTTGGGTACATGTCGTCTGCCATCACCCCAAAAACGTGGAGGTGTTTTAAGCTTGCTTACATCCGTACACCATCTCATATGGGGTTTTCTGTACTATGCTGGACCATATTCTATTTAGGGTATAGTTAGCATATAGAACAGCCTCTGCCCAGTATACAAATTTGAGATTAGCATCCTCTAGGACACATCTCATCATGGCCTGCAATACACTATTTCTCCGTTCTGCAACCCCGTTCTGAAAGGCGGAAAAAGGTGCTGTTCTCATATGGATTATGCCCTTTTCCTTCAACCAGTTAGAGAACTGAGTAGAGTTAAATTCAGTTCCCCTGTCAGTCAGGATCCTTTGTATCCTGACCTTGTGTTGATTCTCTATCAAACTGGAACTCTTTAAATTTGGAAAAGGCCTGATCCTTGGTTTTGAGCAGATAAACAAAACCATATCTACTGTAGTTGTCAATGATGGTCAGGAAGTATTGGTTCTTACCAAGTGAAGGCTTCATAGGGCCCACCAAGTCCATATGCACTAGCTGGAATTTGTATTCAGATTGCCTCTCTGACTTTCTGGGTGCTGGTTTGACCTTTGACTTTCTTCTGCAGATGGAGCAATCCATAAAAACATTACAGTCCTTAATGTTTAAACCCCTGGAGTATTCAGACATTTTCTGTATAATAGGGAAACTGATGTGGCCAAGCCTACGGTGCATGAGATGGCACTCATCATGGAGTGGTTTCCCAATAGAAACAGTGTTGGCGTCCCTGGTCTGTTCATCACTGTGCTTCAGGTTAAATCTGATGCCCTTAGTACCTTCCTCGTTACCTGTGTAACTGCCATTGCCCCCTTCTTTCCTCTGTAACCCTTGGTCTTGACTTCTGGTTCTGGTTGAGATTCATCACCTGAGCCATCTGTATCAATCGTGTTGCTGGCCCCTGAACCTTCAGTCCTTGTGACAGGGAATAATATGGTAGGTTATTTATTTTCAATACCTTCCCAACTGTGTGACCATTATTGGTCACTATGGCTTCTCCCTTGGTAAATAACACCTCTATGTCAGAGTCCTCACTGAGTTTCAGGGTACTAAGTAGGTTATGTTCTAAGGCAGGGACATACAATATGCCACTGATCTCCCCAAGCCCGGGGATACACACATTGCCTATACCTACAACCTTTGTTTTTATACCATTTGCTACCTTGACACAACAATCATGTTCATGGAGTTCTGTGAATAAGCTCTTGTCCTTCACCATGTGCTTGCTTGCCCCACTGTCTAATAGCCATAGCTGTTCACGTTGCCTTTTGGTAAGCCTAGGATAATTGGTTTCAACCATATTTGCAAAGTTATTTTCAAGGTTAAACTTGTCCTCTCTAAACCTGTTTTCATTTCTGGGTCCCCTCCCCTTTTTCTGATTTGAGGAGCTGCATTGAGGCCCCCTCTGAGGTGTGAGTGACCTCCTATTGCTTCTATTGCCAGAGGGCATTCTTTGCCTTCCCCCCATACCAGTGCTGTGTGGGCAGTCTCTTTTGTAGCACCCCTTTGAGCCACAATTGAAACATTCTCCAACAGCATTTACACCATCTGAGTTGTTGGGCCTCCTAGTGACTCTTCTCTCCCTGTGGAAGCTTGCTCTGTCTTTTCTTAGATTGTCCTCAGCAATCAGTTTACCTGACAGAACTTCCAGAGACATTCCATCATAATTGGAATTGTCTAGTTGGGACACAAAATTATTCCAGCTAGGGTCCAATGAATTTATAATTATACTAATTAAACTGTGTTCTGGTACTTGCTCCCCCTTAATATTAATTCTCCCTCATTTTACTGAGCTCACAAAGATGCTCACTCATGTCCACCTCTGCCCTCAATTTAGCAGAGTGGAACTCCCTGGAGATCCTGCAGTAGTATTGGAATTCCTAGAATAAAACAAATTAAATAATTTTTTCCATATTTCAAAAACAGTCAGATTATGAGGATATTTGGGTACAGCACAGGATCAATACTTAATAATAATAAACAATAAACCTTGTGGTGTAGCAGGTCAGTTTCCAGTGGCCAAGGCTTAGGAGGGTTCCACCAACAAATGTAAAGCATTCTCCTTCATAAATAGTACCTGAATTGCTTTGGACCACTCTAAAAGGTTCCTTCCTGTAGCTGACAGCTTTTTAAAGTCGAGCGGTAAAAGGCTTGTACTTGCCTGCATTGAAAAGGCTTGCGGCTGCTGTCCATGGTGCTGAATATTAGGAAATTGACAGAACAGAAGAAGTATACTCGGTGCGAAACCGAAGGTTTCCTTATTTGGAAGTCGCTCCTCCCCGGTGGGAGGGGTTGAAGATCCGATCTGGGCATGCGCAGAGCTCATTCCACGCTGGACTTTGCCAGGGAAGGAGCTCCGGCCTGGCTCTGAAGGTAGGCCTCGGGCCTGCCCCAGCAGCTCCGGCTCCGGCCGTTGAGCTGCCGTGAAGGCCCAGGAAGGCTGAAGAAGCCGAAGACATCACGGGAATCGCTGGAACAGGTGAGTATCAGGCCGGTCGATTGAGCCGTCTGGGAGGGCAGCTCTTCACCGGGAGGCTAGGGAAGGCTGAACCTTGCCTCTAGGACTGCAGTTAGCGTCCTGATGGCATTTTTGATCTCGGTGTCGGTGGGCGAGGTCAGGCTTGGTGCTGGTGGGGCCACCATGACCGGATTGGTCGCCTGGGCGAGGGCCTGCATGGCCTGAACTGGGGGCATGCTCGGTGCAGCTGGGTCCAGCGGCACCGCTGCTGCCAGTGGAGCCAACTCCCAGGTTGGCAGGCCGCTTTGGATCACCGCAGTGGTAGGCACTGCCAGGTTGGTGATCCCTGTTTCTTCGCCTGATGGGCTTCTCGGGCAGTGGGTAGCCATTGGGGAGATAGGTGGTGCCAATCCCCCGGTCACCGCAGCGCCAGCCACTGCCAGGTGGGTGACCTCAGTGCTAGGGCCCGCTTGCCCTGGCAAGCTATAGGGAACCGGCGTGGGGATGGGCGGCACCACTTCAACTCGGTCAGTTTGAATTTGCCGCTGACCGGGCGCCATGTTTTCACGTGGGAAATTCGATCGGGGAGGCTGATAGCTTTCAGCCCGTGCGTTGCTGGTGGCAGAAGGGTTCGGGGGCAGGACTGGATGGCTCTTACCGCTTTGGTGCCTTCCTGGGTCATCGTCCTGTCCCTGGCCGTTGCCACCAGTGCCAGTCTGTGCAGGAGGTGGATGAGATCGGTGACTGGTTCTCCACTTGCGGTTTCCAAACCAAACATCTGGAGAATAGCTGATCTCATCTCTTCCTTCTCCTCCAGGTTGAGCGGTGAGGTGTGAAGTGTCTTGCTTCTGTCCTCTGGCTCCTCGGTGTTGAAGGATGATGTGTGCCCACTCGCAGCCGCGAGAGGGTCTGGGGGGTAGAGAATGCAGGGTCCATTGTGCCATCTGCTTCTTGCCACCCCCCAAGCCTGAGATGCTTCAGCCGATGCTGCTTCGGCCCTGGCTTCTTGGGATCGATGCTGGAGTGCCATCTGCCTGGTTCTGGCTCGGGTCAGCACTTGGTCCTCCCACGTTGATTTCAAACTGGGCATCCAGATAACCCACTCGTAGAAGGTACAAACCATCCTCTGCTGCCAGCTGTTAATGGATTTTAGGGTTAAATATGGGTGGTTCGTTACCTTTCTCTACTGTGAAGTTATCAGGAAAGAGTCTGAGCCCAGTGGATCCAATGCAAGTTATTTATTGTTGTAAACAAAACACAAAAAGCAATAAAATAAGTTAAAAGGTTATTTCAGTAGTCAGTGTCCATTTGTTTCTTCTTAGAGTCTTTTCTTTTCTTCTTGTGGCAGTCACCTATGTGACTGGAGTCCCAAATCCTCCTCATGGCATGAGGTAGGATCCTTCCAGCTGCATGGTCCCAAGCAGCTGGAACATCAGTAATGGTGGAACTGGCTAGATGCCACGAGGCTAGCCCTTTAAATAGTCCAGAGCCAGGTGAGGTGGGGCTTGGCAAAGCCCGGGAAAATCCTAAATCACAGCTGAGCTGTGATTGGTCCATCTGTTTCTATTGTTATCTGAGGAGGGGGGCCAGGAGAAAGAGCACAGCAACCTCATGGAAAATTCCTTTTCCACAAAAACAAATGCATAGAAGGAATTAAGCAGCTCCACTTTCTCCCTGCTGCTTGTCCCTCCTTACCATCTGTTCCCATTAGTGGACCAATCATTTTCTTGACTTTCTTCTTGTTCCCTACATAGTGACAGAAACTTTTAAAATTATTTATGGCATTGATTGCTAATTGTAGCTCATTCTGAGCCTTAACTTTCCTGTCCCACTCCTTGCAGATTTGGGCTTTACTTATGTATCCGTTTCCATTTTTTATATTTGACCTTTTTGTCCTTCAATTTTTCAAGGACCTCTTTATGGAACCATGCTGTTCTGGTCAGTTTTCTTTCAGTATGGTATTATTTTTACTTGGGCCTTCATTATCTACCTATACCAAAATCATCTCTTTTTCCTTTAATATTTATTCAAATACTTTCAAGAAGACTTTGATCCCCAGTACTGTGTATCTCTGTGGAGATGTAATAATTCCTTATGTACAGTGCAACACACACACACATCCCTCATTTGTTTGGTCTTTGTTGGGTCTTTTGAACAATTTATATCCTTCTAGTTGTGTGTTCCATTGGGTTCCATTCTAGCAAGTTTCAGTATAACAGAATAACAGAGTTGGAATGGATCTCAGAAGTCTTGTAGTCCAATCCACCCACTGCTCATGCAGAATACCATTCTAGACAAATGACTGCCCAGCCTCTTCTTAAAAACCTCCAGTGATGGAGACCCACAACTTCTGGAGTTAATTTATACTGATTAATTGTCCTCACTGTCAGGAAATTTCTCCTTAGTTCTAGGTTGCTTCTCTCCTTGATAAGTTTATATCCGTTACTTCTTGTCCTGTTTTCAGATGCTTTGCAGAATAAGTTGATCCCATTTGTGAAAGCCCCTCAAATATTGGAACACTACTATCATGTCACTCCAATCCTTCCCCTTGTAGACTGGGCATATCCAGTTCATGCAACCATTCTTCATATGATTTAGCTGCCAGACAACTAATCCTCTTTGTTGCTCTTCTTTGCAGTTTTTCTAGGATCTCAGTACACACAGACACACATAGAAACACACATACATTGAAAACTACAATATCATACTTTCCCTCATATACTGGAATTTCAAACCAGTGGTGGGATTCAAAATTTTTTTGCTACTGGTTCTGTGGGTGTGTCTTGGTGAGCATGGCTTTGTAGGCGTGGCAGGGGAAGGATACTTCAAAAATTTCCTCCCCATGCCACTAACCTGCTTTCCAGCTCTGTTCTCCTGTGCAGGGCTACCAAAGAAGACTCAGCCAATCAGCCGGGACTTGGGGGGCAGGGCCAGTAAGAGGTGGGATTTGCTGGTTCTCCGAATTACTCAAAATTTCCTGTACCGGTTCTCCAGAACTGGTCAGAACCTGCTGAATACCACCTCTATTTCAAACTCTCCATTTGTTTCCATATTATGAGCATTGGTATACAGGCAATTGAGTCCTTTATAGTTGTCCATAATTTTGTTTCCTGTATCTCGTGATCTGAACTTGTGAGCCTCTTCTTCACCATTGCTTTCCTCATTATCTGAATTATGGTTTAGTCTGATTATTTCCGTGCAGGCTCTTTATACAATTTCCCTCATCAACATTTGCTCATATTATCTTTTTTTGTTTGTTATGTGCTAAATATAAGCCAGTGAAAACATAATGAAAGCAGCACATGACCCGATGGCAGTAGTAGCAGAAGGATGGATAGATTACAGTCAGATAGGCAGACAGATAGAAAATAGATGATAGATCCACTCCAGCTCTCTGCTCCTGGTCATTAGAACAAGTGGATAACATAAAGAAATTGTGTTTCCTTTTGTGTGAGAATGATCAGGCTGTAAACCTGAAGTAGTGAGTGTTACAGCTATCAGACACTCTGCAAACCTTTTACGTAAGGGCAGAAACTGTGCCCCCATTTCGTATGTTTCACCATCAAAGTAAACCTAACAAGAATCTGTTTGTAGAACTGTGTAAAGCTTTGATTCCTAGATCTGGTTTGAAATTGGTTTGATTGGGTTCCAAGTTGAATTAAACTAGACAACCTCAAATTAATTCGACAATTGACTCAAATCAAATCAATGATTCAAATTAAGCAATTATCAGATTGATTCATTCAATGGGAGAGAACTGCACACAGCTATTATTAATAATATACTGAAACACAGTGATTCCCCCCAACCCTTTTGGCACCAGGGACTGGTTTTGTGGAAGGCAATTTTTCCATGGATGAGGTGAGGAGGGATTGTTTCACATGCTACCCAGATCCTGTGCATGCACAACTGAAGCTTTGCTCGCTTACATGGCCTGGTTCCTAACAGGCTATGGAGTGGTCCTGGCCCACGGCCTAGGGGTTGGGGGCCACTGCTGCAACAGAGAGGATTGGTGGCAGAGCCAGAACGGTGCATAGTTTGCAGCCCTCTGCAGTTTACACCAGAGTGCAATTTGGATGCCCCCCTTTTGATGTGACCATCCGCTCTCACTCCAGGTAAAGTCTACAAGCACCTTTATTCTGTCTTTTGGTTCACTTGCTGAATATAAAGACAGATAGAATAACTCTACAAATGCTTCCATACAAAGTTTCTTTTATTCGATTATATTACATATCCTCAAGGTAACTCACAGTTATGTCGAGATGCATCTAATGTCCAATTCTTTGCATAGTTGAAATCATAGTGTAAAATGATAATAATCTTTCATCCATATTTCACCCCATAGTTGTAGAGACAGAGCCTAGAGATGCTACCAAGAGGCTGTGTTCAGGCAAGAGTGAAGAAACCCCCAACCCACCAAGGGTCAATTCAGTGACCACTCAGGATTACAGATGTGACCACATGACACGGACTATATTTCCCAGGATACCTTAACTACATTTACCATGATGCATTCCCTTAAGGGGACAGCTCCCAATTACTAACTAACTATACCAATTCCCATTAACTATAACTGGCTGGACAGTACAACCTTACTAGGTTCTGCCACTACTTTGTGGCTCTTGGGCTAGCAGACTCACTCTGGCATGAGTGTGTGTATGTGCTGTAAAAAGAATTTAGGATAGGACTACCAAGGGATCAGGTTCATAAGAAGAAGCAAAGACAATGAGAGCTAATGGCTGGCTCATTCGTTAGCAGTGAAATTTGTAATGAGCGCTCTCTCTCTCTCTCTCTCTCTCTCTCTCTCCTTTCCTCCCTCCCTCCCTCCCTCCCTCCCCCTCTCTCTGTGTAACTGGACTCCAAAGTCACCTCCCAGCTGGTAAAAGAGGTGAAAATACCCTGCTATGTAAAATAGTAAATATAAGTGATAACTTGTTTAGCAGATAATGATTTTGATTTTGCATTATTGCTGCATCACAGGTTGTCGCTAACTTTAACCTTCTTCCATTTCTATATCGTGTTCTTTTAAACCAAGTAAATGCTTCATTGAGTGGAATCAAGTAGGTTCAGTTGAATATTTTATTTTCTGACTTCTGAATTCTTTTGCTTAGTCATGATCACTCTGGTCTTTTCATATGAAGCAGGAAGGAACATAAATGCTTGTTATTGTTCCCCCCTGAAAAGTCTGTATAATCAAAAATAGCAGATATTGTGAGTTTGAATGGCAAAATGAAACAGTGAAAACAATAAATAAGCAAAATATGAGGCAAGGAAAGGCAATTAGCGAGAAGAAGAGGTGCCAATACCTTCTGTGTAAAGTGGCTTTAATCCCACATAGAAAAAAAAGGAGGAGATTAGGCATTCACTCTGGTTTCAGCCTCTTCGTCTCTTCAGTAAGGCATAGATTTCCCTCAGCGTTAAGGACGCAGTTTTCCCAGTTGCAACAAGTAATCTTTTATTTGCAGATGAAATGAATGCAGCAAGTGGCCTTTTTAAATGCTTGGAAATGCCTTTTTTCAAGCTTCCGAGAGGCTATCCAGTTCCTTGGAGATTCTGAGTTTCTTAGTGGAGCTTTTGCCAAATTAGAACATAGAACATAGAATAATATAGTTGGAAGGGACCTAGGAGGTCTTCTAGTCCAACCTTCTGTTTGAGCAGGAGACCCCATACCATTTCAGGCAATAAATGGTTGTCCGGTCTCTTTTTGAAAGCCTCCAGTGATGGAGCATCCACAACTTCTGAAGGCAAGCTATTCTATTGGTTGATTACTCTCACTTCGAGGAAATCACTCCTTAATTCTAGGTTGCTTCTCACCTTGAATAGTTTCCATCCATTGTTCTTGTCTTGCCTCTTGGTGCTTTGAAAAATAGGTTGACCCCCTTGTCTTTGTAGGAGCCCCTCAAATATTGGGGATATCATGTCTCCCTTCGTTCTTCTTTTCATTAGACTAGACATACCCAATTCCTGTAACCATTATTTGTTTGTTTTAGCTTCCAACCCTCTATTCATTCTTGTGGCTTTTCTCTGCACTCTTTCAAGAGTCTCAACATCTTTTTTATCTTGTGGTGACCAGAACTGGATGCAATATTCCAAGTGTGGTCTTACCAAGGCCCTATAAAGCAGTACTAGAACTTCACGTGATCTTGATTCTACCCTCTATTAATGCAGCCTAGGATTGCATTGGCATTTTAGTTACTACTGCACACTGCTGGCTCATATTTGATCATCATGTCACTTAGATTAATATAAAAATTGTTCTGAAAAGAATCAACCTTATCAAAAGTATGATTAATCTCCACCATCAGTCATTTCTCAAACATGCAGTTCTTATTGCTTTTGATCCTCTTTGCAACATGTACATTTAGCTTTTTAAAGCTAAAATTAATATGTATTTTGAAATGATTTGTTGTGTACCAGAACTGGACACAATACACCAAGTGTGGTCTTATACTAGGGCTCCTTAACTCCCAGTCCATAGACCAGCACTAGTCCACAGCCTGCCAGGAACTGGTCCACTCAAACAAGCAAAACCTCATCCATGCACATGCGGAATCACGAAACCATGCCCTCACCTTGTCCATGAAAAAACTGCTCTTCATGGAACCAGTCCATGGTTGGGGGCCACTGCCTTATACTGCACTGTTGAGACCACATGTGGAATACTGCATCCAGTTCTGGTCACAATGACACAAAAACGGTGTTGAGACTGTAGAAAGAGTGCACAGAAAAGCAACAAAGATGATTAGGGGGACTAAAGCTAAACTGCATGATGAATGTTTAAGGGAACCAGGTATGTCTATCTTAACAAAGAGAAGGATTAGAGATGACATGATAGCTCTCTTACAATGCCTAAGAGACTGTCAAGAAAAGTGGGAAACACAACACAAACAGGAAATCCCTATGGTCACCTAGAACAGCCCATCCATCTCTGAGCATCACACTTGAAGAAAGTCATGAAGGAAGACAACACTTAGGAACAGGTGTTGAGGATGAAATTTGTCTTCAAGGACCTGAAGGATGGTGGTGTGGAAGATAGGGCATAATTGTTTAGAGATCCTCCAGAAGATTGGATAAGAAGAGCATGTATCTTTTCTTTAGGTACCCTGAGGGCATTTGCACCAAGACAAATTCCTTGTGTATCCAATCACACTTGGCCAATAAAAGAATTCTATTCTATGCTTAAATGACAAAAAAGTAGACTTTAGTCAAACATAAAGAAGAATTTTCTACTGTTGAGAGGTTAGGGCTAGGGCTGAGGAGTGAAGCCTGAGAAGCACTGTGTTAGACTCAGAGCAAGAAACAGAGACAGGGTTGTTCATGAAGTGGGCATGAGGCTGGTTGAACCTGCTGTGCATTTCTGCTATTGAGAAACACTTAGTGGCTGTTGTGCTAGGATAAGGATAATATGTAGACGGGTCTATTCCCTCAAAGCCCATGTCCTTTGTTTATGATAGTGGGCATCCATGAAGATAGGGACAATTATCCAGGCTAATTATGAAGTTCTATATTGCAAATTGCCTTTGAACAACATAGCAAATTGAACAATCTTTCCTTTTTGCCTGAGCAAATTAAAACAGGAAAACAAAAGCATGTTGTGCTTCTGTTGGCTCCCAGTAGACTCCTCACAAAGCAGCTATTCTTGGTGATCAATTTATTTTCCTTTCTCTAATAAGGCACTGAATACCTTGTCAGGGACAGAAGAGCAGCTAAGCATGGCTAGAAGGATGCAGCCAAAAATCAGGGGGAACAGTGAAACAACTATAATGGATGAGCTGGGGATAAAGTGGTTGGCTGGCATTTGGAGAAACAGACTCAGAGATACATAAGTGAAGAATAAAGGAAGAAAAAATGGGAAGATCAAATTGATGGAGCACAACAAGGCTTGATAGTGAAAAAATAATAATCCAGGCAGCAGAAAAATGAAATATTTCTGGAGGAAGTTACTTTAAAGGCTGCTACAGGAGACGATCAGATGTACTCAAAGCAAGTATGAGGAACAGAAATGTTCTCCAACTGTCAGTAATACTTCTAATGTTGAGGGGATAATGATGTAATAATGTGCATCTCTATTTAAAGTAATAAACAGTACTTTCCCCAAAGGCAACTGGACTTTCTTGGTTTTTTTCCTTTAAATGTTTCACTTCTCATCTAAGTGAAATTCAGAACTGAAGAAGCTTCTTGGATGAGAAGTAAAATATTTTCAAGAGAAAAAACCAAGAAAGTCCAATTGTCTTTCGGAAAAGCATTTTGGGGACAACCATGGCCTGGCTGACTGAGACTTCTAGAATGTTGGAAAACCTTCTTCCATGTGGTGTTCTTCCAGGTGTTGGAAGACTTGGGTGCTGGTCTTAGAATAGGCCTTCCTCAAGGAAGTCTTTGAGAGAGGAAGATGAGAAAGCAACCTAGGAAAGTGGATGAAAATATTAATGTGGACACCCCCCAAAAAAGCTCTGAGAGGTACAAAATTTAAGAAGTTGATAGATCTCATTGGCCAACCACTCAGTATTAGAAAACCAGTGGTGATATTCAGCTGGTTAGCACCAGCTCAGGCGAACTGACAGCAAGATTTGGCATGGGATGCCGAACTGCTGGTAACTTCTGGCTGGCCACGCCCCTGATCTGTTCATCCGGTTGCCGCTTGCTCGCTTGCCCCACCCGCCTGACGCTCGCCCCCCCAGTCACTCCTTAAGCTATTTCTTTTCCCCCCTTCCTGACAATCAGCTGTTCCTACAATCAGCTGTGCTGGGATTCCCCTCGCTTACTTGCTGCTTCATCCGGGAGGCTTCCCTGAGGCCCAGGAAAGCAAAACAAACAAACAAACAAACAACCCTCCATTTTTTGCCTTCCTGGGCCCCAGGGATGCCCCAAAATCAAGTGTGTGGGAATGCTGTGCCCCCCCGCTCCATTTTTTTCCTTCCTGATCCCCAGAGAAGCCTTCTGGGAGCAAAAACACCCTCAGGCTTCCCTGAGGCTTGGAATGCCCCAAAACAAAACATGGCTCAGTTTTCTGCCTTCCTGAGCCCTAGGGAAGCCTTCTGGGAGCAAATATCCCCACAGGAGGCTTGCCTGAGGCCCACAAGGCTCAAAAAATGGGGGCGGGGAGTTTGCTGCAAAAAGCAAAACAAACAAACAAACAAACAAACAAACACGCCCACCTAGTCACATGGCCATGCCCCTTAGCCACCCTCCCTAGCCATGCCCACACAACCGGTAGTAAAAATTTTTGAATCCCACCACTGTAGAAAACCCATAATTCTCCCTCTATAAAACTTGCAACACTTGTGTCAAACTAGATGCAATTGAAAAGCCATTAGATCTATAGAGTGCTTTCCAAGCCTGCAAAATATGCTTTAATTTGCTGCATTTGATGGAGAGATCTGGTCAAAGCTTTGTCAAAATGAAATACTCCTTCAGCATTTTCTACAGCATCTTCTGAAAACCTCTGCTTTATCTCCCAAACAAACTCGGAGGAAGCTGAGGGACAGCTCTATCTAATGAACATTGTGGACACAGGGGAGTTGATTAGAGAGATTCAGGGGCACACAACTTGTTTCCCTCACAACAACAACAATAATAATCATCAGTGGTATTTGTGATACATTTTTGAATGTTCAGTTGACTGTTTCATGTTTAATGAATAAAGTAAATAATAATAATAGTAATAATATCAGATGATACAAAATCTCCACATTGTGCTTCGAGTGATTGTAGAAAAAAAATGTGACTCATTCATGGTTGTTTACAGAGGATAACAGGCACAGCTAAACTTAAGCAGCTACATCGTTCCAAAGAGGAAGCCTACAGAAAAGGCGATAGAATGCTGTATAATCAGGCCAGAAATGTATTAACAAGCGAGATCAGGACAGCAAAAAGAAGCTACTCTGAAAAGCTAAGGAATCAATTCTCAACAAATGAACCAGCAAACATGTGGAAAACTCTTAAAAATATCACTGGTGACAGCTAACCTCCTTCCCATGCTGAAGGAAATTAACCTTACAACCAGGGGTAGGATTCTACCAGTTCGGACCAGTTCTATAGAACTGATTGTTATGATTCTGTGCAGTTCGGAGAACCAGCAAATCATGCCCCTGGATGGCCCAGTCTCTCTCTGTCTGTCCCTCCCCTCCCAGTCAGTCCTTATCACGCATGCCTGACATCGCTGACTGCATTCTCTCCTGCCCAGTCACTCCTTAATGTATTTCTTTGCCCCCCCCTCCTGACGATCTGCTGTTGTGATGATCAGCTGTGCTGGGATTTCCTTGCTGTCTTACTGCTTCGCCCAGGAGGCTTCCCTGAGGCCCAGGAGGCAAAAAGGGGCACGTGGGAAGGGAGGTGGCATGGGGGTGGAGCTGTGCCCCCCCCATGCTCCATTTTTTTTCTTTCCCGGGCCCCAAGGAAGCCTTCTGGGAGCAAAAGCTCCCCCCAGGAGGCTTCCCTGAGGCCCAGGGGGTAAAATAAATGGGCGGGGGGTTGCTGCAAAAAGAAGAAGAAGAAGCAGCCATGCCCACCCAGTCACATGGCCATGCCCACCTAGCCACGCCCACAGAACCGATTGTTAAAAAAATTGAATCCTACCCCTGCTTACAACAACATAGTACAAGTGACTTGCAGGGCTGGCGTGATGTGCAATAAGTTCACATGGTATAATAGGATTGTGTGTTTGTTAGTAGGATTCACTGGGTTAGGGTTTTTTTGTCTTAACTGTGAATTGTGTTGGGGGGTGCACAAAGGGAGACTCAGCCAATCTCATTGTAACGTTGTACTCTGACTATAAAGTTTTGAATTGAATTGAATTGAATTGGGCCCACCACCTCTGGTGATCACAGAAAAAGAAATGCAAGATCTATTTCACAGACAAAAGCCAGGAAAAGCCCCAGGCTCAGACAAGGTAACTCCTTCTTGCTTAAAAGCTTGTGCTGACTGTTAGGTTTCTGTAAACCAACTAGTTGGATTGGCAATATATAAACCAACAATGTGTGTTTGTGTCTTTAAGACAGAATCACTGTATTGTTTCCAATTGGTTGATTGTATTGCAAATTACCATAAGAGGGAGCTAGAGATCATAGCTTGTTCTCTCTGACATGCTCTCTGACATTCTGTGTTTCTCTGACATTCTGTTGCTATCTAAGGTTCTATGCTGTATTTATGCTGTGCTTATACTTTGATATCTTTGTTTACTGTAAATGACAAAGGCAACTGGTAAGAAGACTTTGTAATTGGATATTATGTGGACTGTTAAACATTTATGACTTGGACTGTTTATTGGACTGTGCTATTTCTTAAAGTAAACTTTAACCCAATTCAGTGTATCTGTATGTGGCTGCACATTTATTCACAACTGTGCATATCCTTGTTACTCAAGGGTTCTGACACTGATCATGACACTGATCAACTGGCCCTCATCTTCACCTGCATCTTTAATAAATCACTAGAGATGTGCTATGTTCCTTCTTGCTTCAAGTGCTCTACTATCATCCCAGTGCTGAAGAAATCCTCCGTCAAGGAACTGAATGACTTCAAACCGGTTGTTGTAACATCTGTAGTTATGAAAATCTTTGAAAGGCTAGTGCTGGCCCACCCATCATGGATCCACTGTTGGACCCCTTGCAATTTGCCTATCGAGCAAATAGACCGACATGATGCTGTTAATATGGCTCTGAACTACATCCCACAACACCTTGAATCTCCAAAGACCTATGCAAGGATCTTTTTTGTAGACTTCAGCTCAGCATTCAATACCATCATTCCAGATATTCTTCTAACTAAACTAAATCAGCTAGCTGAACCTGACGACACTTGTGAGTGGATCATAAGCTTCCTAACAGACAGGAAGCAGCAGGTGAAGCTAGGCAAAATCACATCAGATACCTGTACAATTAGCACAGGAGCCCCCAAAGGCTGTGTGCTTTCTCTTCTTCTCCCTATATACCAATGATTGCATCTCAAATGATCCCTCTGTTAAAATACTGAAGTTTGCAGATGATACAACAGTGATTGGTCTCATTGTAATGCAAAGTCCCATTTCCGTCCCATTTAAAAATAATGATAATGCAAAATCCTCATTTCCACCCCATTCCAGAACACCCACCATTCCCTCACTAACCTGCTTTCCAGCTCTGTTCTCCTCTGTGCAAGGCAACAAAAGAAGGCCATATGACTACCAGTTTAAAAAAAAGTTCAGTCAGACTTCCAACTTCTCAGAGAAAAAAGATCTCCTGGAGTTGTAAGGTCTGACTGAACTGACTGATTAGTCTCCCGGCTGCTGGGGCTGCTGGTCCATTGCCGCCTCCCAGCTGATCATCATGGCTCCCAGTCATGCAGCCTAGTAGGCTTCCCTGCAGTCCCCTGGCAGCAAGAACGGGGCATGGGGGGGGACGCACCCCCCATGCCCCATTTTGGGCCTAGTGGGCCTCCCTGCACTTACCTGGGAGCCAAAATGGGGCAGTGGGAACTCCAGGAAGGGGTGGGGGGCAGGGCCAGCCAGAATTATTCCTACCAGTTTGCCCGAACTGGTTAGAACTGGCTGAATCCTACCACTGTTTTTTCCCTGAATGCCATCACTCTGCTAAACAATTAATTCCCACAACATTGCTAAACTATTTATTAAGACTGAATTACTATTCTTCTTCTCATCCTTCCTATTACCTATGTGTTCCCACTTATGACTATAACCTAGTTGCTTGTATCTTTATGATTAATATTGTTTTATATAGTTTCCTAGTATGATTTGATTGCTTATTTAGTATCCTATGACTAACACTAAGTGTTGTATCTTATGGTTCTTAATGAATGTATTTCTTTAATCTACACTGAGAGCATATACACCAAAGAAAAAATTCCTTGTGTGTCCAGCCACACTTGGTCAATAAAGAATCCTACTCTTATTCTACTAATCAGCAAGAAGTGCCAGTTGTCAAAGTACCTGAGAGAGAAAACCTGGTCACAGATGAGGAATTCATTGCAGGTTCTGACCATGTTGGCTCCTCCACTGTGGTGCAAATCATTCCAGCAGCAATTATTTCCCTTGGCAGCACAGAGTGCAGACTTAGTAAATGTATGGCATCTATGTTTTGAAAGAAGAACAAGCTGCAGAGTTAGACTCTTGAATACATCTTTGCGCAAGAAGAGTTCATCAACTCTATCTAAGGAGAAGTGATAATCACCATGCTCTCCAGAAAGGCAGTACATTCACCAGTGACCTTTAATCATGACAAGCATGACTATTATGGGCCCCATATTACAATTTTCTAATTATGCACATTTGTTCAGTGATTAGAAACAGATGGAAAAGCTGCCTGGATTGCTCAGTGCAAAGGGCCCCAAACAGTATCATGCAGACTTTTCTGGCAGCCTCAGTTCCACAGAGCCATACATCAGGGAGGGGCAGAAGCAGCTCCAGTGGGTCTCATGAGAGGAAGATAGCTAATTCCTAGAACTAACCTTTTGCTCACCCCTCCTCAATGCTTGACCTGAAAGCTTTTTAAGTTCAGCTTTTAAGTTAGTTTTATTCAAATGTAAAGATAATAACTGGGTTTAAATGGAAGCCGAGGGTTGCCATTGTTTAACATCTAAAGGTCAATCCTGTCGTGCAAACAAAGACAGCTTTAAGCTCAGCATTGTAAGGAGAAACAGGAAGGAAGGGGGTTTCAATGAAACCTACATTCTGAAGGAGATCTTTGCTCTATAACTTTATTTTTGTTGCCAGAGGGGTCACTGGAAGAAAAGGAAAGTGAGCATTTTCTGCCTCCTTCCCTTTGAGTCACACATGGGCCGCTAACTGAACTAAGATGGAAAGAAGAAGGGGTCCAGAAGACATCTCTTGGATTCTGTGGGCTCCATAGCTATGCAATGGTGTTCACTTTTACATCCTTCTTTTAAGTTCAGAAGAAACAATAGCAATTTAGGGATGGTTTCCTTCACAGTCTATACCCTGTGTATTTGCTGATCTATATTAGAGACTCTAGAAAAAGTGCAAAGAGCAACCAAGATTATCAGATGACTGGAGGCTATACGATGAATGGTTGCAGGTGCTCAGTATGGCTAGTCTGGTGAAGAGAAGGACCAAGGGGAGACATGATAGCAGTGTTGCAGTATTTAAGGGGCTGCCATAGAGGCGTTTAATCTGTATATTAGATTAGAGATCCGGAGGCTGCAATATATGAAGAATGGTTGAAGGAACTGGGTATGTCTAGTGAAACAAAAGTCTAAGGGTGACAGGTTAGCAGTGTTCCAAAGCACCTGAAGGCTAGACAAGAAGCAATGGATGAAAATTAATGAAAGAGAGAAACAACCTAGAACTAAGGAGAAATTTCCTAGTGATGAGAGCAGTCAACAAGGGGAACTGCTTGCCTTCAGAAGTTGTGAGTGCTCCATCACTGAAGGCTTTTAAGAAGAGACTGGACAGCCACTTCTCTGTAACAGTGTAGGATCTCCTGCTTGAGCAAGGGTTGGATTAGATGACTCCAAAGGTCCCTTCCAAGTTTGTTATTGCTATATCTCCAGCAGAAAGACCTCAGTCTGATTTCAGTTCTGGCCTTAAAATGGACATCTAACATAAAAAATGTCATAAAAAGCACAACAAAAATGTTCTTTCTGTGCCAACTCAGGAAGCTCAAACTGCTGCTGATCCAGTTGTACAGAGGAATGATTGAGTCTGTCAGCTGCACCTCTATAACTGTCTGGTTTGGCTCTGCAACCCAACAGGACAGACACAGACTCCAGACGATAATTAGGACTGCAGAAAAAGACAATTACTACCAACCTGCCGTCCATCAAGGACCTGTATACTGCTTGAGTCCAAAAGAGGGCTGTGAAAATATTTACAGACCCCTCACATCCCGGACATAAACTGTTCCAACTCCTACCCTCAAAAAATGACACTATAGAGCACAAGAAGAGTTTTTCCCCAAACGCCATCACTCTGTTAAACAAATAATTCCCTCAACTCTGTCCAAGTAATTCTGCATTACTATTACTATTAATCTTCTCCTCACTCCTATCATCCATCCCCTCCCACTTGTGACTGTAACTTTGTTGCTTGTATCCTTACGGTTTATATTGACTGTTTCCTAGTATGATTTGATTGCTTATTGCACCCTATGACTATCATTAAGTGTTGTGTCTGATGGTTCTTGACTCTTGACGAATGTCTCTTTTCTTTTATGTATACTGAGAGTATTTACACCAAGACAAATTCCTTGTGTGTCCAATCACACTTGGCCAATAAAGTATTCTATCTATCTATCTATCTATCTATCTATCTATCTATCTATCTATCTATCATCTATCTATCTATCTATCTATCTATCTATCATCTATCTATCTATCTATCTATCTATCTATCTATCAATCCAGTTTTGGTCGTCATGATGCAAAAAAGATGTTGAGACTCTAGAAAGAGTGCAGAGAAGAGCAACCAAGATGGAGGCTAAAACATATAAAGAATGGTTGCTGGAATTAGGTATGGCTAATTTAATGAAAAGAAAGACTGGGGTGGCATGATAGCAGTGTTCCAATATCTCAGGGGTTGCCACAAAGAAGATGGAGCGCAAAGCACCTGAAGGCAGGACAAGAAACAACAGATGAAAACTAATCAAGAAGAGAAGCAACCTAGAACTAAGCAGAAATTTCCTAACAGTTACAACAATTAATCAGAAGTTGTGATTGCTCAAACACCAGAAGCTTTTAAGAAGATGCTAAACAAACATTTGTCTGAAATGCTATAGGATTCCTTGCCTGAACAGGAGGTTGGATCAGAAAACCTCCAAGGTTTCTGATTTCTATTCTATTCTATTCTATTCTATTCTATTCTATTCTACCCTACCCTACCCTACCCTACCCTACCCTACCCTACCCTACCCTACTCTATTCCATTCCACTGCATTCCATTGCATCCCATCCCATTCCATTCCATTCAACAGCTTTTTTTCACTCTTCTGACTCCTGATTTAGTTCTGGATGAATCTGAGCAGGAATGTATTTTGCAGATCAAAAGGAACCACTTTACTCAGGATTGGATTGATTTATCGTTCAACATTTGAAAGTATGCTAGATAAAAACTAATTCTAATTAAGTTAATAAACTAATTGAATAGGTGAAGATTATTAAAGCTGATAATTGAAACTTCAAAAAACGAGATAGTTGTGATGTAGTATTTCAGTGACTTGAGTTACTTCAGATGATAGATAATTTTTTTTAATTGAGATGGCCACAATTTCCTCATTTCCACCTATGATGAAAATATATTACAATGGTAGAAACTTTGGGTGCTGGTCATCATTATTATAATATAATTTAAATTTATTTTTAATTATAATTTTAATTAAACTTTTAAATGAAAACATTAAGGTTTTGAACTTCATAATTTTAATTATTTATATATATATATATAATTTTAAACATAATTTTTATAATTCTAATTTTGTAAAAAAAAAGAGGAAAATTATTTTAAAATTTTGAATTATATATTTAAAATAAAAAACAAACATTTACATTTCTATAACTTTAAGATTTGTAAACATTTTAAAAATAAGATTCCAAAGGCTAATAAATTGCCCCAAAATAGAAATACTATTTTTTAAAAAGGAAGGCCCTACTACTGAGAGCAGTTGAGAATCTGCAATTCTTCCTATTTTAATAAATTTTCCGGTTTTCTACATGCTTGCATAATAAGTGCAAACTGAGAAAGAGTGTTAAAAATAAAACCTTGCACTAAACTAAATTTTACAAGAAAGAAGGGCCACTGCATTGGAATTACTGGGAACATTTATTGCAGCATTTACAAAAAAAATAAGATAGTTAAGGAACAACAGTTACGGGAAAAAAGTTCATTTTAATTTCAATTTAACTCTCATAGTCCATGTTTGTCTTGTATTTTAGTTTATTTATTTATTCTATGTTGTTTACAATTTTGATTTTAATGATGTTTACTGTGGATTTTTAATTGGGTGTTGTTTTAATAAATGATTGTAAACCAGTTTTAAGTTTTTTTAGTTTGCAGTATAAAAATAGAATCTCTAACACATGTCTTGTTATCAAAGAATCCCAGTCAGTCTTTTTTGTGCCATCTGTGTAGCCAGTTGTTCTTTTGTCTTTTCTTGGGCAGGTCCTACGAGAAGAGGAGTAAAGAAAACACAGCCACCGCCCAAGATTCTTCTTCCTTCTGTGCAGCAAAATCTCCTGCACTAAAGCAGTGGGCTGAAAGAGCTTGGAAGTATGAGTCCACACAGGCAGTGCCCTTCCCTCAGCAGGCTGTGCAATCCACGGATCTGACTGTGGTCCCTCTCAGTGATGACTTACTAACCCCAGGCCACTCTCGCTTTCCCTGTTCCAGGCCAAGGCAGGGACCTTGCCTTGGCACCTCCTCTGGGGTCTTCTTTGTCAGACCCCAAAGTTTGGGGTGATACTTTCCATCCAAGGACCCATAAACAAAATCAAAGGGGAAGCCTTGGAATCTTTTCTAAAGCTCTGGAGTAGAAGAGCATTTCTTGGCAGTCCTTTGTGCTGTGGCCTTGAAAACTCAGGCGCCTAAAGTTGGTGTGGGAGCGGATAAGAACTGTTTATGGGCAGTAAACTTGTGTGAGGATGTGATGGGAAACAGGGAGGGCCAGAGGCAAAGGCCAGAGAGGTGCAGATCCAGTTTGTGCCAGTCTTCAAGGCCATGCACCTTAAGAATGGAATGTGCATTGCCCCAGTGGTGGGATTCAAATTTTTTTTACTACTAGTTCTGTGGGTGTGGCTTGGTGGGCATGGCTTGGTGGGTGTAGCAGGGGAAGGATACTGCAAAATCTCCATTCTCTCCCCACCTCACTATCCTGCTTTCCATCTCCCTTCTCCTGTGCAGGGCAACAAAAGAAGATCCAGCCAATCAGCTGGGACTCAGGAGGCAGAGAATAGATGGGGGCGGGGCCAGTCAAAGGAGGTATTTGCCAGTTCTCCGAACTATTCAAAATTTCCACTACTGGTCCTCTAGAATTGGTCAGAACCTGCTGAATACCACTTCTGGGTTGCCCCAAACATCTCAACAATTCTCAAAACACCTCTGCAGCTTTCATTGGCTGAAGACAAACTGGCCATGGAGTGTTTGTGCTGGGATGAGGGCATTCTTTTAGCACTGGAATCTTAGTTCTAGCCTAACTTTACTGTAGTCAAAAGAAACCTATCATGTCACTCAAAAGGGTCTTTCTTTCCTAAGGGGCAGGTCTGACAATATGTTCTTTACAGTTCAGTTGCCAAAAAGGCTAGTTCTCACATATCAAAAGAAGAAATAGCTTTGGTTTAAAAAAAAAACCCATAGTTTTCTGAATTTCAAAAAGAGGCATGGATGCCCTGCTAAAATGCTAATATCTTTATTAAAAAGTTCATAATGAAGTAATGGTGTCAGAATCCTCCATTTCTTCATCTTTTCCACTCAACTTTCTTCTGTCTTCTAGGAGACAAGTTGTTGCAGCTGTTTTCCTTTATACTTGCTTCATGTGTTTAATCCAGGAAATTTCTAGCCTTCTGGATAATTTGGAAGATGGACAATTTTGCCTCCAGTCATTCATCTTCTCTTCTAGAAAGGGAACTGTCCAAGATGGACATGGCTATGTGTCAGCGTTCCAATGAAATTCCCCATTTCATTCAGCACTCAGAAACAAAATTCATCCAAGTAAGAATTTATTGAAGAAGTCATATTGGCACATCTGGGAAAACCTGAATCTGAGAGTTCTGGGTTTTCCCTTCCCAATTGAAAATCAAAACCCACACCCTGCACCCACCAGTCCATCACATGGTCCAATCAACCCTCATTCTAACTAGAGACATTTCTGCAAACACTCCTCTCCAGGTGCAGGGTAACTTGTCCTTGACTTTTGAGAAGAATGCTGTTGAATCTAATCTTCCTTCTCTCTATGAAATCCCCTCTTCCAAATTCCCAGGCACTAAAATGTGGCAGCCTCAAAGCTTCTAAGTAAAATATGGCTTCCAAGGCTGACACTACGTTCCTTTAAAAATATTGTTATTTCTAGGACACAGAAAGAACAAGAGTCCTCTTTCCAATGAGCAGAATTGCTGGACCAAAGATGATGCCTGCAAATTTTGCTTTACTGTCTGTAACCCAGATAGCTCAAGCTTAACACCCAAGTGTTAAGCTTGGGTTAATTTGATGCACCTCCTAGCCAAAGATTTATGGGTCCAAGAAATAAAGAGTAATGTTGTTGAAATTGCTAAGTACTTCCGTAACAATCATTTTGCAGCATCAGCTCTGAAAATAATCAATGGAACCAAGCTAATACTCCCACAAGAAGTCAGATGGAACTCTGTAGTGGACTATTTTGAATAATATTAAAAAAAAACCCTGCCCTATTCTGATGACTGTTTGTGAGCAAAATTGAGAAAAAATAGATGGCACTATCACAGCCAAAATCCTCAACATTGGGCTTAAGAGAACTGTTGAACATATGCTGAGCATCCTGAAACCTGTTTCTGAAGCTTTAAACAAAATCCAGAAAAATAGTTGTTTTATTGCTGATGCTGTTGAAATTCGGAAGGAACTGAGTGAGCACTTAAAAACAGAACTGCACACTAACAAGCAGAAATTGCAAGATTTAAAAAAACAAATGGGACAAGCACTGTCTCCAGCTCATTTTCTTGCAAACAATATCTGGTACCAGGGTCAAACCTTAAGTGCAAAAGAAGAGGAGTTTGACATGACTTGGGTATCCAGCAATCATCCCTCTCCAGAGCCAACTATAATGAACTTCAGAGCAAAGGGGGGGACGACCATTCAAGAAATCCATGTTTGTTGATGAGGTTTTAAAGAAAATTTTCAGAGGTGGTATTTAGCAGGTTCTGACCAGTTCTGGAGAACCAGTAGCGGAAATTTTGAGTAGTTTGGAGAACCGGCAAATCCCACCTCTGACTGGAGATTTTGAGGTATCCTTCCTCTGCCATGCCCACCAAGCCACACCCACAGAACTGGTAGTAAAAAAATTTGAATCCCACCACTGAAAGTTTCACCAGTGAACTGCAAGAAGTCACTTAAGCACTTGGATTCAGAAATTGTTGAAGTAATGATTTCACTTTTAACCACAGTGGCCTCTTCTGCTGGTGTTGAAAGAATATTCTCTTCCTTTGAACTTGTTCTCTCTAAATTGAGAAATCATCTGGGGCCTGATAAAGCAGGGAAGCTTGTTTTCTTTCCAGATCATGAACAAACAAGAGAACGAAGATGAAAATGAATGAGCTGCAGAAGACCGTGAAGGTTTTCATTTTAATATGGACCCAGCTGATATATTCAGTTTCAATTATTTTGTTTGTTTTTTCAAAGATATTTTGTTTATGCACTTCAATTACTAAACATTGATGTTTAAGAAAATACAAGAATGTGCAATATAAGTGTCAGCGTTCCAAGTAACGCACCCATAGAAATAGATAGAATAGAATAGAATTGGCCAAGTGTCATTGGACAAGTGTCATTGGACACACAAGGAATTTGTCTTGGTGCAAATGCTCTCAGGGTACATAAAAGAAAAGATACATTCATCAAGAGTCAAGAATCATAAGGTACAACAATGATAGTCATAGGGTACAATAAGCAATCAAATCATAATAGAAAACAGTCAATATAAATCGTAAGGATACAAGCGACAAAGTTACAGTCATACAGTCACAAGTGGGTGGGGATGGGTGATAAGGAGTGATGAGAAGATTAATAGTAATAGTAGTGCAGACTTTGTAAATAGTTGGACAGTGTTGAGGGAAATATTTGTTTAGCAGCGTGATGGCTTTTGGGCAAAAACTGTCCTTATGCTTTCGGGGAAAAACTGTCCTTATGTTCTGGTGTGCAGTGCTCTATAGCGTTGTTTTGAGGGTAGGAGTTGAAACAGTTTATGAAAGCAGAACTCCAAGGCAGGCAAATTCCTCAAAGAATTTGAGACCCCATCTAACTATTTCCCCCCTCCCCCTGTTGTGTGGCAACCCTGAAGCCTCCAAGATAGCCTCATCCAGGTTCACTTAAGGGTTAACAATAATGTTATTGTTTTAATTAAATAAAAGAATTTGAGTACTGTGATTAACCTAAAATCAGTTCTAATATCACTGTTTTACTAACCTGACAGCTTATTATTTTAAATAGGAAATCTTCATTTTGTTTGCAAATAATAATATTAAAGATTCTAACTACCAGCAAGAATGAGTCCTTACATATAAAGAGCACCTGTCATTTCAGATCCATCATGGCAGTGCCTGTTAGTGGGCATCCATTCACCTGCTGCCCGCCCCATCCCTCACATTTTTGTGTCATTGACGCATCACCAGTCCCATTAAAGTGGGGTCAACAGTGGGTCAGAGGAGGAGCCGCTGAGGGACAGAGATGACAGTTGCTCTTTAGAAATCATGAATTAAATCGAGCTGATTTAAATCAAGCTTTTTTACTAGTGATCTAAATCACAATTTAAATTGACCTGATTTAAAATCAAATCCACCCTGCTCTAAAATATGTATTGGTTTTGTCAGAGGCTATCACAATTTGCACCAAGACAAATTCCTTGTGTGTCCAATCACACTTGGCCAATAAAGAATTCTATTCTATCAATAGTATGATCAATAGATCAGCATGGAGAGTGCTGATCCCTATAGTGGCTGATGGTCAGACTTGACGATCCATAGTTAGACCAGTCTTTAGTTCTAATTTACAATGAAGATTCAGAGGTAGGTGCATCAGGTTAAGTTTTGGAGAAGCTTCAGTCAAATTCTAGTCTCCAACAAAAGACACAGACACACACACCCAGATGTCATCCCCATATTCAAAAAGGGAGACCCCAGCCTAGTTGAAAATTACAGACCAATCTCTTTATGCTGTGTCACCTGTAAAGTCACTGAATCAATTATTAACCAATCCATTATCCTCCACTTAGAGACAAACAACCTACTCTCTAATAAACAATTTGGTTTCAGGAAAAAACTATCCTGTAATCTGCAACTCTTGCACTGCAAAAACATATAGACTACACAACTTGATCAGGGCAAAGCAATAGATGCAGTCTACATAGACTTCTGTAAAGCCTTTGGTTGAGTGGTGCACGACAAACTACTCCTAAAACTAAAATATTATGGTATCTCTGGACACCTTCATAACTGGATAGAAGCATTCCTGTCAAACAGACAACAAATGGTCAAAATCAGAAACATCCTATCAAATTCTGTACCTGTCAACAGTGGTGTCCCCCAAGGCAGTGTTCTAGGACCATCTCTCTTCATACTCTACATAAATGACCTCTGTGATCATATTAAGAGCAACTGTGTTCTCATTGCTGATAATGCAAAGCTATTCAACATCACTGACAATACTGCTACCCTTCAAAAAGACCTTGACTATGTATCAGAATGGTCAAACAAATGGCAACTTCAAATCTCAACAAATAAATGCTGTCTTACATATTGGCAAAAAAAAGTCAGAAAATAAAATACAAGCTGAATAGTCAAGACCTTGTTGATGATCCAAACTCTGTCAAGGACCTTGGAATACTCATCTCTAATGATCTAAGTGCTAGAGCCCACTGTAACTTCATAGCCAAAAAGGCATTAAGAGTTGTTAACCTAATCCTACGTAGCTTTGTCTCTGGTAATATCACACTACTAACTAGACATACAAAACATTTGCTAGACCAATACTTGAATACAGTTCATCAGTCTGGAACCAGCATTACATATCTGATATTAATACAGTTGAGAAAGTCCAGAAATATTTCACAAGAAATACTCCTCTAATACTCCTCTAATTTTTGCAGAATACTTTATGCCACCAGACTTGAAATTCTAGACCTAGAAAACCTAGAAATATGCCACCTTGGTCTGATCTAAGTATAGTATATAAAATTATATATTGCAATGTCCTTCTGGTCAGTGAATACCTCAGCTTCAACCACAACAATACAAGAGCACACAATAGATACAAACTCAAGGTAAACCACACCAAACTTGATTGCAGGAAATACGACTTCAGCCACAGAGTGGTCAATGTCTGGAATACTCTACCTGACTCTGTGGTTTCTTCCCCAAACCCCAAAAACTTTAACCTTAGACTGTCTACTATTGACCTCACCCCTTTCCTAAGAGGTCTGTAGGGGGCGTGCATAAGCACAGCAACCAGAAGTGGTATTCAGCAGGTTCTGACCAGTTCTGGAGAACCGGTAGCAGAAATTTTGAGTAGTTCGGAGAACCGGCAAATGCCCCCTCTGACTGGAGATTTTACAATGTCCTTCCCTTGCCACGCCCACCAAGCCACGCCCACAGAACCAGTAGTAAATTTTTTTGAATCCCACCACTGGCACCAACATGCCTACTGTCCCTGTCCTATTGTTTCTTTTTATTTTTCTTATATGTATCCATTTCATGTATTCATAACTATGTTTATAGTTACACCTATTATCTTGTAAGCAATTGACAAATCAAATAAATAAATAAATAATAAATAAATAAATGTTAAATCCATTTTTTCTGAAAAGGACCTCACATCATTTGATGTTTCTCACTGCTGTTTCTGGAAAATGGACAGTGTGAACTATGGCTACTGACTTCATGAATCGTGAAGTTGTAATTGTGATTCCCCCCAAATATCCTTGCTGTGATCATAGAAAATATAATAGTGTGCATCTAATAATTGATCTTTTTAAAGTGCTCAGAATGGTATGGATTCAAAAGTTGCTACTTTCCAAAGTAAAAAAATAATATTTGGCATATTGGAGCAAAGATTCTGGTATTTTCCAGGTATAGTAGTTTTGTTTACAGGGCCACAAATCTGTGAAAGGAAGAGTAAGCAGTGTTGTGTTTGGATATGTGGATGTATTTTCATTTTTCTCTTGTGGTTTAGACTAATAAGAGAAATATACAGGAGCATTTATCTAACAGTGAGATAAGAGAGGCATAGATCACAGCTGTATAGTGGCAGAGAAAAAAATTCAAAAGAGATCGTCCCTAAGGTTTTGGATTGCAAAGGTAATGTCGGGAGAATTTTACTTTTAGACTGCAAGATTCTATTCATGTTGCTTTGCAATAAAATAAAATCAGCTTATATGGTCCTGTTTCCTATCTAGTCTCCTTTGTAAGGCTGATATTAATTTTACCAACCTCCTATTCCAAAGAGAGGAATTTTAGAAACACCGTCCAATCCTCAAGGACCTCTGCCATCCACTGAGCATCTGGCAGCAGCATTGTTGCAACAACAGCAGCACGTGGAGGCACAGATGACCAACTTGCAGAAAGCCATGCTACAACTAACGGAACAGCTGGGGCAGAATTTGCCTCAACTCACAGCAGCAAAACAGATGGTGTCTCAGCCATTGCTCCTGAGTCCCCATGGGAGATTGCTGGAGACGTTCAGAGGGGACCAGGATCAATTCCAGCATTCACTGCTCAACGTGAAATGTTTGTGACAGGCCGGATGACGGAGTTTCCCACTGACTGCATGAAAGTGACTTTTGTGCTGAGCTAGTTGAAGGAAGCAGCAGCCAAGTGGGAAATCATGGAGGAAACAATCAGTACCAGACAAACTATCAAGACTTCACATACAAACTCAAAGGACACATTGGGGATCCCATGCAGAGAAGAAGAAACCCAGAAGCTGAAGCAGGGACAGAGGACAGTGAATGCACATATTTTAGATTTTAAATTGCTTGCTGCCAATGTGGGCTGCTGACAAATTGCTACTAAATGGATTCCATTCATTCTTAATTAGGCAGAACCAAGGGTAAAAGTTCAGATGAACAAAAAGGGGATCTGGAATCCTAGTCTCCACTACTCTACATCCCACACCAAGGCCTCTCCCCATTCAAGTCACAGGCCATGGTAGTGTTAATCCACTTCAACCACTGTGTCCTGTTGGTCACTAGGGCTTATATGCCCCCAATGAACCAGAAACTCCAGATCAGAACCTTGGGGGCTAAACTGGAAACATCTGTTGCCATCAGAACAGCATCCACTCTGCTAGAGGGAAATTCCTTGAAGATGGGCTTCAGCACAAGTCCAAAAGCTCAGAAGACAAAACCTCTGGTCCCAGTGACTGACCCAGATTGGGTCCTGCAACGTTATCCTGGGACAAGTATATTCACTTTCATTCATAATCAAAATAGTGCTGGAAGGAACCTTGGAGGTCTTCTAGTCCAATCCCCTGCTCAAGCAGGAGACCCTGTACCATTTCAGACAAGTGGTTGTCCAGTCTCCTTTTAAAAACCTCTAGTGATGGAGCACCCACGATTTCTGATTGCAACCCGTTCCACTGATTAATCATTCTCATTGTCAGGAAATTTCTCCTTAGTTCTAAGTTGCTTCTCTCTTTGATTAGTTTCCATTCCTTCTCTTATCTTCTGGTGCTTTGGAGAATATGTTGACCCCTTCTTCTTTGTGGCAGCCCTTCAAATACTGGAATACTGCTATCATGTAACCATTAATCCTTCTTTTCTCTGGACTAGCCATACCCAAATCCTGCAATTGTTCTTCATATGTTTTAGTCTCCAGGCCTTTAATCAACTTAGTTGCTCTTCTCTGCACTTTTTCTAAAGTCTCAACATCTTTTTTGTAATGTGATGAACAAAAGTTGATTTGTTGTTAAGTTGTCTGAAGGGATTAAATCTTCTCCGAGAGCTTTCTCTGGATTCAGTTGAACCATAAGGCTCTTGATCATTGTCACTGCCACTTGTGCCCACATTGGCAGATATTCTATACATTAGATAAGATGTCCATGTTCTATAGAGTATCCATGTAGATCTTGATTTGCTCCCCATATTCCTGTGGGGGATGCAACAGTCCACCATGGATGGAACATTGCTTTGGGAGCTTGATGTGATATGCCAGAATGAGGCTGTCTCATTGGCTTTTACTGCCTAAATAAATCATGTCTAGTTCTGTTTCATGACTTCCTTTTTTTCTTGCATGCCAGCAGTTGTTTATAGTATCTCTTCTGCTGGAGGAAGTCCAATGCAATTGTTGGTGTGAATGGGATACATCAGTCTGATAAATGGTAGCAAAAGCTTCTTCAGTATTAACATGATCCTTTTCAAACCATGGCTTGGAATGGGGCTACTGATTCCTCATGGGCATGCTGTTATTTGAGTTAGATACTGTTGGAGCTCTGGTAAGAATATTATCATTCTCTGAGAATGTATTAGGAGATTCAGCTGATCTCAGGGTAGATTGAAGGCATTATATGTAATCTAAGACCAATAGTTCAATTATAATTTTATTTGTGGGCAATGGAGAATCCACTTAGTTCTCAGTATATCTCTTGAACAGGATTGGAACAGAATTGGCAAATGATCACTGTCAAACATGAATATAACTTCTAGGGCTTTAGCATAAGGAAGAAAGTCTCTAGAGACAATCATATAGTCAACAGCACTCAACATCAACGTGCCCCAATCAACATCTAAATAGCCACATATAACAGGAACTAAAAATGCCATACAGAGAACAGCATACACTCTGCTGAATAGAAGTTTCCTGAAGATGGGCTCCTGCACCAGTCGGAAAGCTCGGAAGACAAAATCAGTGGTCCTGGTGATTGACCTAGATTGGATCCTGCAACTATTATGATTGAAATTGGATTTCTGGGTTCCCACTGGCCTCACTCTTTACCTGCATCAACACCTATGGCTGAGTCCCCAAGGATTGGGGGCTTGCAATCATTGTCCTATACATAACAAAAGGGGGAAAGGATGATTCTGCTAAATTATAGACCTCCTCAACACAATCAGCAAACCTTACCCAAAATACCTACAATTGAAATTCCATGATGGGCTAGAAGAAGAAAACATACTGCAGAGGAACAAGTTGGCTTTAGGGAAGATTGATCCACCATTGAACAGAGCCCAGGACTCCATCATCTCATTGAAAAATGTTCTTCCCACAATATAACTTCTCTTTATGCCACTTTCATAGACTCCAAAGCTGCATTTGATTCCATATTCTTAGCTAAACTGTGGGAAAAACTGGAGGCTTCCTTGATTGACTGACATCTACTTCATTTAATATGTATTCTACATGAAGGGACTTTACTCAAAGTAAGATGTAACCCCCAGGAGTATCTCACCAGTGCCATTAAGACTAAGAAAGGTGTCAAGCAAGGCTCCATATTGGTACCACTCTTATTAAATTTCTGTATCAGTTCCATGATGATCCATCTCCAAACATGTACGTTCACTTCCCAAAACCTGCTGGTAGATGCATTTGTGTTTTACTCAATGCAGACAGTATAACAGTGCTTTCAAGAACAGTTGTTGTCCTTAAAAGAGCACTGAGAGCACTAGCACAGTACTGCAAGAAAGACCAGGTGGAACTCAACCTAAACCCTAACCCAAGACTTTTTAAACTAAGCTATTTGCGAGACCACCTACTGCCGATGACATCCTCCCAGCGACCAGTGCGGGCCCACAGAGTTGGCCTCCTCAGGGTGCTGTCAGCCAAACAATGCCGGCTGGCGGCCCCCAAGGGGAGGGCCTTCTCTGTGGCTGCCCCTGCCCTCTGGAATGAGCTACCGGTAGAGATCCGGACTGTCCCTGAACTGGGAGCCTTTTGCCGCACCCTTAAGACATGGTTGTTTAAGCAAGCCGATCTATCCCTATGAGATATTTTAAATTTTAAATTTTTCGATTAGATTTTTTGGGATTGGATTTACTGTTTTTAACTAAATTTTTAAAATTTGATATGGGTGGGGCTTAATTAATTGAGTTTAATTTTATTTTAATATCTGTATTGTATGTTTTTAATTGCCCTGTAAACCGCCCTGAGTCCTTTTGGGGAGAAGGACGGTATATAAAACCAATTAAATTAAATTAAAATTAAATTAAATAAAAGGAAGGAATATAAAATTGGCTTATATGATCAAGGTTAAAATATATATGACAGGATTTTAAAGGGTTTTTCTTGACTTAAGACTGAATGACAAAGTTTTTGAGATTTGTTTATAGATAAAACATAGAAGAGTTTTTTTTCTTATATTTTTAAAGTGATAGGCCATGGTGTTAAACTTGAAGGAAATCGTTAAACTTGTGAAGGACTTTCTGAGAGAAGACGAAGAGAAAATGATAAAAAAAATTAATTTGTGGAACAGTATTTGAAGGGATTAAAGTTCAAGTTGTTCAATATGTTGTTTCTGGTAGCTTTTAATGGAATTTTTCTTGTCTGAATGACAAGGCCTTAAATATTTTTTTTAGATATGAGATACGATATGAGAAGAGATTTGTTGTTACTGTGAAAATGACAAGTTATTGTGTAAAGGATATGAAATGAATTTACTTGCTTAAATTTTAAGGTAAATACATAGTTATTTCTGATAACTCTTAATTGATTTAATTGAGGTTTTATTATTTGCTAATAGATAAAAGATAAGACAGTTGATGAAGAGATTTTTGGTTGAAATGTTAGAGAAGACACATTACTGAAATTGTACTTGTCTTGATCAAGAAGTCATTTCTTTATATATCTTTTCTCTTTCTTCCTTTTTTCCTCTTTGCAATTCCTGTAATTGCAGCTTGAAAGATGCTGGAGTGAGTGAAGTGTGTGATTTTTCCCCTTCGGCTTTACGCTCCCACTTTGAAAAAATAGCAACATGCAAGGCCAGAATGGAAACGGTTCTTCAGAACAACAACCTCTTTCAGATTACTTCAATCAATGTCTGATGAATTGGGGTCTAAATTAGCTCAGTCATTGATGACTCTTGGGTGGGGGCATGATAGATAAAGGTTGGATAAGATGGTTAATTCTGTAAAACAAATATCATATAAAAAACAAATACCTGGAGATACAGTGACAGAATGAAAATCATACAGAATCATCAGAGTTTAGGGATATAGGATTAAAAAGATGAATTGATAATTTGGCCTTGCTAAAACTTAGAGAGAAGGAATTCTGTCTGAGATTTAGAGCCCTTCTAGAAAATTCAGATAATATTGATTCAGATAATATTTGATAAATATCGAGAATAAGATTGACAAAGCGCATCACATAAATTCACATTTTGCAAGAACAAGAAATATCCCAAAGGATATTTTAGTTAATTTTGTGAGGAAAAAGACACGTTTTGCAACAACGTTTTAGTATAAAATGAAAGATTGATAATATAGGCATAATTATCTGCAAAACATTCATATTGGAGTTTTGTGCAAAAGAAAGAAATAATCTGACTGAGATAATTAAAGCAGAAGATTTCATTTCATTGGGAAACATTAGAAGAGGTACTTTTTTTTACTTTCCAACAAAAGAGATTCTGACTTATTTCTGCTCAAAAGTTCAGAGAATTTTTGGAAAATTTTAGAAAAAGGTTTAGAAGAATAAAGGGAGATTGTAAAGAAGACTGCTTTGAAACCACAACAGAAGCAAAAGGTTTGTGAAAAAGATAACTGAATTAAGTTTTACAGGCATTGAGCTTTTCTGAGCCTAACTATGGATTATAAATATCTAATATGTAATATAGATGGATGTCAGGTCTGCCATCATAAATGCTTCAGCCTACTTCGCTTCATTGACATCCTGCCATAAAACATGGGAGGGGGCAGAATGGGAATGTAAGGGGGAGGGATGACAGGATGACAGGAACCAGAGGTGCCAATCCAGAACAGACTGATGGATCCAAGGACATAAAGTGTGAGAATGGAATACAAAACCCAACCAAAGATGTGCCAAACCTCAAAGCTGTTGCCAAAACACCAACTTTGAATACTATTGGACACTATGCACTGGTCAAGGGCCAGGTTGGAAGAAAGGGAAAAGGGCAGACTTTACACAAGAATATTCAGATCCAGCCTTGTCACCACTGTTTCTGGCCTTACCTTCTAGTGTTTTGGAAAATAAGTTGACCACCCTCAAATACTGCCATTATATCACCCTTAATCCTTCTTTTCTCTAGATTGGCCATACCCATTTCCTGCAACCGTTCTTCATATGTTTTTGTATCCAGTCCTTTAATCATCTTTGTTATGTATGCAGTGTTTGAAATCATTGGTTTAGTTTGAATTTTTCTTGTAAAGTGTTGGAGATGATTGGTTTAAGTGCGGGAAAACCCTGCACTCTGATTGGCTGTCAGCTGCGGCTGCCGGCTATAAATAGCAGCTGCAGCAAAGCCAGTGGGGTCCGTTCTGAGCTGAAGTCACTAATAAACTTAAGAGCTGAAGTACTCCGCGTCTGCCTCTTCATGCAAACTTAACAATCTTAATTGCTCTTCTTTGCACTTCTCCTAAAGTCTCAACATCTTTTTTGTAACGTGGTGATAAAACTGGATGCAATATTCCAGATGTGGTTTTACTAAGGCTTTATAAAGTGGCACTAATACTTCACATGATTTGATTCTATGCCTGTTTCTACCACCAGGAATTGTATTATTTTTTAGCTGCTGCTGCATATTGCTGACTAATGTTTAAATGATTGTCCACTAGGATGCCAAGGTCCCTCTCACAGTTATTGAATTTCTATAAAGATGTAGTGATCTTTTAAATATAATGTAACTCCACCTCCTCTTTTGTTAGGTCTGTTTCTTTTGAATAGTTTGTATCCTTCTATTAGTATGTTCCAGTCATGAGCTTCATCCCACCAAGTTTCAGTAATATCTGCTTTCATGTACTAATACTTCAAGTTCACCCTGATTGTTCCCTAAACTTTGAGCATTCACGTATAGGCATTTGAGTCCTTTATGGGTCTTGGGTATCTTATATCTCCTGCTTTGTAACTGGGATTTCCATCCTTTCCATCACTTTCTACTTCGTTATATTTTTCTTTTTTTATTTGTTCTTTCTCTTTATTCCCTACCTCCTTATGTGATTCTAGTAGTTTTTGCTTGGAATTAGGTTCTAAAGGTTGTGAAGATTGGCCTCCCCCCTTATTTTGATATCTTATATCAAATTAGACTTTTACAGCAACATTTATCTATATAAGCACTTGGGATCTTTATGTCTGACTCTGGGTATGCTTCCTTATGTCTCCTATTTGGTGTTTGAGTTTGTCTTCCTTCCCATCCCTCCTTACTTCATTATTTGACTTGCTTTCTAGGGGTTTTCACTTGGAATTAGGTCCTGGAGATCCTAAAGATTGGTCACCCTCCCCTTGTCTATGTTAACAGCAAGAGAAATGGAAACCAAGATGGATTATGCTAAGCAAAAGAACTCTGAATTTGAAAATAAGCCAGAGAAATGGTTACCTTATAAATTAAGAAAGCAGAAGGAAAAGAAGATAATTTTGAAATTTCAAGAGGTGGACATCGAATTAATGGCTATACAAAAATATTTTCTTCAGTACTGTTTTAACTTCTACAAAGAAATGATAGTCCCTTAGAAACACTAGATGACTATTTAAAAAAAAACCCAACATTTACTAAGGCTTATAAAGAACCAAAGACCTACAGTTATAAGGGCTGTTTCTGAAATACACAATCACATACATGTAAAATATTACACACATACATAAACACCCATTATTATTAAGAACATTAAACCAGGAATAGAACTAGAACCAGATGGGTTACCAGGTTCTTATTACAAATGCTTTGAGAATGAACTTGTGAAATGTGATGAGCTCTGTCTTATAAGGAACAACAATGCCAGACTCTTGGAAAAAGGCCAACAGAGCATTAATATCTAAAGAGGAACAAAATTTAACTTAAGCAAAAAAACAACAACACACACCTGTAAACCTATATCATTACTGCATACAAATCATTTAAAAAGTTTAGCAAACAGACTGAAAATAGTTTTACAATAATTTATTCAGGAAGACCAATGTGAACTTTTAAGCTAAAAGACAATTAGGAGATAATGTCAGAATGGTATTGGACATCATAGAATATTTGGAACAGCAAAATGAAAAGCAATTAGTGTTAATTTTTTTAGATGCAGAGAAAGTCTTTGACAATTTAAATTGGCCCTTTCTGTTTAAAGTTGTAGGGGTTATGATCTTTGGAGAAAATTTTATAAAATGGGTAAAATCAATGTATACTTCACAGAAAGGACAAGTTATTATTAATGGAGATTTAAGGAGACCTTGTGAGATACAAAAGGCTGCTCATTATCCCCCCTTTTGTTTATTTTGGTTCTTGAAGTTTTGAATAGAGATATGTTGTGGCCCCGCCTCGTGAGCCTGTGCTGACAGAGGAAGAGGACCTGGATGATGAAGAAGAGGAGGAACGGGCAATGCCTTCCTCACCAGGGCCTTCCTCCCCAGGACCTTCCTCCCTGGCAGGTCTCCTCCCCAGGACCTTCCTCCTGGCAAGGTCTCCCTCCCCAGGACCTTCCTCCCTGGCAAGGTCTCCCTCCCCAGGACCTTCCTCCCTGGCAATGCCTCAGGTTTCTTCGAAAGCCAAGAGGAACAGCCTGAGAGACGCGTATCAGCGCCACGGGCGAGGAGGGAGGAGGAGGATTCCTGGCTTGATCCCAGGCAACGTCGGAGGGAGAAACGTCAGCAGCAACGTAGGGGGCGTTGGAGGGCCAGAGATTGAGCTGGACCACACCCCACCAGGTATAAAAGTGGGTGTGCCTACGTTACAAACTCTGTACGTGACAAAGTGTGGAATAAGCCGAGGATTCCATCTGTGTGCCTGATTTGGTTTCTGGACTTTGGGAATAAATCATTCCTTCTGTGAGTACTTCATTTCTTGTCAGCTCCAAATTTGGCAGTGAGAGCCTGGGTGACTGCCAACACTCTTATCGGGAGAGATAACTTGGATTTTGGAGACAGGCCAGCGTGACTCTCTGTGCTAGTGTTGCTGACAAATTCCTTACCTTCTGGGGAAGGGAAGGGGAGACAGAACAGAGATATAAGGTAAGATGAGAGGTTAATGAGTGTAAAAGTCAAAAAAGAGACTTATAAGTTGCAAGTCTTTGCAGATGACAATTGCTGTACTTTTGAAATAATGGCTGAAAGACACATGTGGCACATGTGTAAAACATCATGACTAAAATATAAGGTGTTACTAAAGAGAGAGAAGGTTTAATTTTGCCTTATTTGAAGTTGTATTTTTCAGCTGGTTGTTTAGTTTGGATAAAAGAGTAGGTGACACTGAGAAACAAAAGATTTTTGGAACTAGACCACGATTTGATATTTGTGTGGCACTGTTACTTATGGTATGATAAAGCTAAGGCTAATTGAGATTTCAAAAGTCACGTTGTTGAACATGTCATATTCAAAGTATGGAACTGATATAAGATTGTGTTAAAAAAACTTGTATGGATATCACTACAAGAAGGGATCTTGGAGTCTTAGTGGACAACCAATTAAATATGAGCCAACAGTGTGTGGCAGTAGCCAAAAAAGCCAATGCAATCCTAAATTGTATTAACAGAGGAATACAATCAAGATCAAGTGAAGTACTAAGACCACTCTATAAAGCCTTTGTAAGACCTAGAATACTGCATCCCGTTTTGGTCACCACACTATAAAAAAGATGTTGAGACTATAGAAAAAGTATAAATAAGAGCAACCAGGATGATTAGGAGACTGGAGGCTAAAACATATAAAGAATGGTTGCAGGAACTTGGCATAGCTAGTCTAGCAAAGAGAGGGGGACCAGGAGAGATATGATAGCAGTCTTCCAATATTTGAGGGGCTGCCACAGAGAGGAGGAAGGGGTCAAGCTATTTTCCAAAGCACCTGAAGGCCAGACAAGGAATAATGGATGGAAACTGGAGAGGTTCAACCTGGAAATAAGAAGAAATGTTCTGATAGTGAGAGCAATCAACCAATGGAATGGAAATTGTTGGATTTCTTGCTTTCTAGCTAATCTTTAGATCTCTGGCTCTGCTTTAAGCAGAGCTGAACCTTCCTTAGGACTGAAGCAGTGCAGACTCAGCTAGCTGATGGCAGAAACACAGATCTCTAAGTGAATCTGTGATTCTGTGAGCAACTCAATCTGCTTGCCTGCTTTGCCTGATATTGGGTAAAAGTTGCTCTTTTTTAATAAAAAATTCAATATTTACATACATGGTGTGAGTTAATTTTGTGAGTTTGCTTGCTAGCAAATTTTATGTGACAGACTCAGGTAACCAATGGCAGAAAGAAAGATCTCTGAATGAATCTGTGATTCTGTGAGCAACTCAATCTGCCTGCCTGCTTTGCCTGATTTTGGGTAAAAGTTGCTCTTTTTTATTAAAGAAATCAACATTTATATAAATATTTATAATGTTTACATACAAGCCATGCCCAGCCAGTCACATGACCACCAAGCCACACCCACAAATTAGGCCATGCCCACAGAACCAGTTGTTAAGAAATTTGAATCCCACCCCTGCCTCTGTGTGTGTGTGTGTGTGTGTGAGAGAGAGAGAGAGAGAGAGAGAAAGAGAGAAAGAGAGAGATGGAGAGAGAGGGGGAGAGAGAGAAGTTAGATCAGATCTCTCTCTCTCTCTCCCACCAACATCAACAAGCCACCATCAGTAAAAATTCATATTAGTAGTCCCCAAGATTTAAAATTATGAGTTTGGTGGTCCCTGAGGTCCAAAAGGTTGGCGACCCCTGGTGTAGGGTCTCCTACTTGGGTGGGGGTTGGAATAGATGACCTACAAGGTCCCTTCCAACTCTGTTAATCTGTTTGTCAGGGTTCCAGTTAACACATCCAATGGAATCAAAACATGGTCCAACCAGGTCACATCCTCCATCCTGGCTGGCTTTGGTCCATGCCTCTCCAATACCTAGTAGAGTGTCCTTGGCTCCCATGGGAAAAATGTTGTTTTGGCTACACATCCCCAGCTTTCTCTATCTACCCCCCCTTATTTTCTCACAACTCCAATTGGCCTTGCTGTAGCAGCCCTGAAGATGCTTCCAAAATGGTTTCAGCTCATAATGGCTTCAGGGCTGACAGGCTGCCCCCCTCAATTGAGGAGTACCACCTGCAAAAGAATATTAAGGTTCCACCCCAGATGGTCCCTTAGGATTGTGAGGGTAGTTTTTATGGAACTTCTTTATCAACCTGTCAGCTTGCACAGAGAACATGTCGATGATGGTCCAAATTACCATATTTCCTTCACTTTCTGATAATTCAACAATAAAGTTCATTGCTATTTCTTCGCATGGCTTTGTTGGTTCAGCTACTTGTTGGAGAAGTCTAGGGGGTTTCCCAGATGTATGTTTCATGGTGGCACAAATTGAGCAGCTTTTTACATAGTCCTCAATATCAGTTTTCATTTTTGGCCACCAGAATTGTCTTCTGACCAAATGTAGGGTTTTTAAAAACCCAAAGTGCCCCCCACAACTGAGAGTCATGACTGCATTTTAGTACAATTAATCTCAGGGTACTGGGTACATAAATCTTGTGTCCTTTCCAAGCCAATCCTTCCCTCATTGTCAAATCAGTTTGATTCTTGGCAAACCATGGATCATTCAAAAGTGCTGCTTTCAAATTAGCCATTAGTTTATCTACCCACCTTGTGGAATCAGCTCCCCTTGGGTCTTCGTTTGGCCCCTGATCTCCGCTCCTTCTGCCGTGACCTGAAGACCTGGCTGTTTCAGCGGGCCGGCCTGGACTGAACTAAGGGGTGGGTGGGTTTTTTAATGTAATTTTAACTTATGTTATTAGTTTCATTATTGGGCTTGTACTATTTAATTACTTTTTAATTAATTTATTGTATTGCGTTTTTTATACTGTGAGCCACCCTGAGTTGTCAGGGAGAGAGGGCGGCATACAAGTCTAATAAATTATTATTATTATTATTATTATTATTATTATTATTATTATCCTCAGGGAGTTCAGAATGGTGCTTGACTTGGGCTCTGGTGGTCACTTGGGTGGCAGGTTGGGCTTCTGAAATCAATGCATGCATTATTTCCTCTCAGCGACTGTCAAATTGGGGTTTTCTAGACAAGGTATTGGACAATAGATTTCCCCTCCTGGAATAAGTTTCAGTTTAAAATTGAATCTCTTAAAGTATTTAGCCAAGTGAACTTGCTTGGGGGAAAGATTTTGAGGAGCTTTTAGAGCCTCGAGGTTTTTGTAATCAGTCCACACCTCGAATGGCTCCTTAGCTCCTTCCAAAATATCCCTCCAGGACAAGAGGGCCCATCACACAGCAAAAGCCTCCTTCTCCCAAACTGCCTACCTACAGTATGCTCCAGTTTGTTGGAAGTCAATCCTAATTAAAACATTGCAATTACATATTTTATTTCCATAAATTGTTTTCAGGAAGACTCTCAAAATCTTTCTCCTTAAATTGCTCCTACAAAGGAAGCTCTGTTGCCACAATTCATCCTATCAGATTTCTAAAACCAGGTGATTTAATTTTTCTGGCCTATGGTGACACCATCATGTCAGATACAGCCTTGTTCACCTTATTGGGTTCACTATGTGATTTGCAGCATCTGAGTTTTTCTTTTAAAGTGAAAAGTATTCCATGGCATATGTTGACCACAGCTGAAATTGGTGGATATTCTTTATTTATTAAATAAATTTGTATAGCCACCCAGGCAACTCAGGATGGCTCACAACAATCAAAGGACTCCCGGGGGTGTGTGTTGTTGAACAGTGGAATTGTTTTGGGAGGAGGCAAGAAGAAAATGTTCCATCTCCCCCCCTCTCCCTCTCCTTCTCTCCCTCCCTCTCTGCTTTATACACACACACACATACACACATTTCCAAGTGAGCTGTTATTAACTACATGTTTTGTGCTAACAAAACCTCAAAGTAGAACATCAAAGTAGCTCTCAGCAGCAGATTTTCAGTTCATAAAAAATCTGGAATCTTAAAATTATGGTTCCCATAGCAACTGCAAAATAGCAATTATCTTCATTTTGTCCATTTCTTTAGCAGAAAGTTGTATTGATTGCTTAAATCTATAGCTCACCCCCCCTTATTGAAGCTGAAATAGGTTTTTTAGAAGTTGTGTGTGTGATGACTGGAAGAGTCTGTTGACTCTCCCCTTCCATCTGTGTATCTTGCTTTGTCTTGCCTTCATGCTCAATCTTCCTTTGGCAAATAATATTCAATCCCGGTCCAAATGCTGAGCCCCCTTTAAAGGGCTTGTGCACAATTTGTTTCCAATTAGATTGTGAGATTGACTCTTTGTGAGGTGCATAATCTGTGGGATAGACTGCATCAACCCATCTTTCCATATATCATGAGTAATAAATCTTGCTGCAATAAAATCCATTGCTTGTGATACTTCTTATTAATGCCACCATAGCTCAGCAAAGAGATAGCAACAAGGGAAGAATTTTTTTTTAGATTTTAAAACAACTTTATTTACAAAAAATTAAAAATGTACAGACTTAAGTGTGGGACTTCCGGTTTGGGACTTTTCGGAGACAGACCAAAATCCGTGACTGTGTGCAGTTTCAATCTGTGCTCACCACCGGAGCACCCCGAGCCAGCTGGCTTCGGGGCTAAGCCACCCCATAGAGGTGGTGAAGAGTGGGGAGACTGCTAGCAGGGTCGAGGAGAGCCACATCTCTCCTCCCCAGCTGGCTTTTACTCCCTTTCCCAAAGGTGGCTGAAGCGGTGGTCAGAAATAGCCACCTCAGAGAAGAACCTGACCGGACAAGATCGTGCAGGAGGAAGTTGGAAAGAGAAAGTTTGACTGACTGGGCTGAACAGAGAAATCACCCATTTAGGATACCTGGAATTTGAGCAACAAAGAATAATACTATCCCTAAAAAAGACTTTTTAAAGCAGCGAAAGGAAAGTGAAGGAAAAAGAATTGTATTTTCTTCCTCTTTAAAACTGACAGTTCTAATAGACCTTAAATGTTAAGAAGAAGAGATCTGAATAAGAATTGATATTAATCCTCTTTGACATCAATAGGCTATTCTTAGCTAAAAATAAAGTGTCAAAGGGATAAAGATTCTTGAATAATCAAAAGCCTTTTAAAAAAGAGAAAGAAAGCAGAGGAGGAAAACAAAAAGAGGGTGGAATCTGGAAAAATGGAGGATACCACCTGGAGCTAAAAAGTATTGAGAGTGAAAGACTTGAGAAGGATACATCTTAGCTGCAATCCTGTTACAAGATAACAAAGCCCCTCGAAAGAGAAAGTGAGAAAAGAAGCAAGAAACAACTATAGACTATTGTATGATTCCTGGAATTTTGGCAGTGGATCCTAGTGAAATGGACTAAAATTAATTGGGGTTGTTTAAAAATAAAAACTTTTCAAAATGCCATCACTCCTTGAGAACTGAAAATGATACTTAAAGAATATAAAGAAGAAGCACAAATGAAAGGAGAGACTTTTCGCCCGGCATTTCAATTTATGGAAATGGAGATTCTGAAATATCAAAACCAACAAGAAACATTTGCTGAACAAGAAGGGGGATGAAGAAGAAGCCATCTTTAATGACCAAGCAGTTTTAAGTGTGGTAAAAAGAGGAAGGGGAAAGGGAGTTAAAAGTTAAGATCTGAAGCAACAACAAAAAAAGTGCAATTTGAAAAGTAATTATAATGCCAGAAAAAAGAAGGGGATCTCAGAAGGAGATTTGGACAGAAAAGGAACAAAAAAGAGGGGAAAAGAAGAGGGGATGGAAAGAAAAGAAGCTATAAAGGATTGGAACAAGATAGAAAGAGACAGGAAAGCATACATGGATTAAAGGATTAATTTATTTAAGAGACACAGAGACAATGGTTAGAAATTTAATTTAAAAAGAGAATTCTGCAAGGGTACATGGGATAATATTGCTATATTATTAGAAAAATGTGTTAGATGTAATGGAATATTTCTTCTTAGTAATTAAATGATGTAAAGAGGATAAGAGAATAAGGTTTTTAATGATTTAAAAATTTAAAAGAAACATGAAAGGATTTAATGTTGTTTTTTTAAATATAGTAATAAGTTAATAAGAAATACAGATGATCAAAATGAATGATAATTGATGTTATTTGTTAATAAGATTAATATTAAAGGTGGAGCTGAATTTGAAATAGAAATATGTATTATATATATATGTATATCTTCTTTTTTTTGTTTCTCGTTAAAGAATTTAATGTGTATTTGTAAGGGAATGTACCAAGCAGAATTCAGTTGATAGCTATTTAGAAAATGATTTGTGAAGGTGTACTTTAAGTGTTGAGTAATAATTGAATAGATAATAGTTAAAAGATATAAAGGTGTTATAACTCCAGCTTTAGCAATTACAGGCCAAAATAAGTATAAGGAGAAAGAGTATGAAATTGTAAACAGGACAGATAAAAGTGTTAAAATATTAAATGGAAAGATATGGAAAACTAGAAAAAGAAATGTAATTGAAATTAGAAAAGAATGGAATAATTAAAAATAAGATTGTAGAAAGTAGAGAAATGGAAAAGCTATGGAAAAAATCATGAAAATGGATATAAGATATGGATTAGAATACATAAGATGAATATGTAACTGAATTTATGTCTGTATGGAGAAGTGACAACCCGGGAGCACACTGTTCTCAAAAAAAGATGTTTTATGTTCTTTATGTATTTGTTTGTCTATGTCTGTTTTCAAAAAAAAAAAATTATTTTAAAAAAGAATGTACAGAAATAATACTTACTTTCTTACTTTTTATATTGGATATCAAATTTGATAAAACATAATAATCAATAATAACTAATAACTAATATGCATATATTCATTAACTTTTTTTTGGTTTACATCCTGAATAATAAGTAATACACAATATTCTACTATTATTATCGTTGGATTATAACTGTTAATTAATTGATATAACCTTCATATTATTTATATAATAAAAGAAAATGAGACCATTAAGACCATTGTTATGATTATACATTCCATATGTACAGCTGAATATAATATGTTTCTTGGGTTCATTTCTTCTTCATGGTCTTTTTCTTACATTCTACCCAGTTGTACCATTTATCCCATACCCAGTAATAGTCTGAGTCTTCCTTCCCATTTAGTTTAAGCGTGAGCCTCTCCATTTGGCACACTCATATGTTTTTGAATGATAATGTGAGAGGTGGTACATTAGGCTTTTTCCAATATTGCTTAGCAAATCTGCACCACTGTTAATAAGTGGATGATCAAATATCTCTTTAGGGGGTGATCCCCTTTAATCATTCCCAGGAGGAAAAGTTCCGGTTTCCACTCCAGGTTGCATTTTATAATTTCTTCTATCCACACTTTTATTTTTGTGCAATACTTCTTCGTCTCAGGGCATGTCCACCAAAGATGAAAGTAAGTACCTATTTTCTCTTTGCATTTCCAACAGCTTGGGTTTGCTGTCGGAAATATTTTAACTAATCTAGAGGGTGCCAGATGCCATCTATACATCATTTTGTAAAGATTTTCCTTGTGTGATACTGACTTTATTAGTGTGAGATTTCTCTGCCAAATTTCCTCCCAATCATCCAAATCTATAGTGTGACCAAAATTTTTTGCCCAAGCTAACATTGGTCCTTTCACCATTTCCTCAGCCAATTCGTATTCGTATTCTAATAAATAATTATATAATTTAGATATCAAACTTTTCTCTGGGCCCAAAAGTATTTTATCTAATTATATCTTTTATTTCAACTCCATATTCCTTTACATCCTTATTATAGCTCATTTTAACTTGGAAATAGGACCAATTATCAGTAGTTATTCCTTGGGTTTCTAATTCCTGTATCAATTTAAGTCTTCCCTCGTAATCTAGAATTTGGTGGTATTTAAGCTTTTATTAATATCTATCGTATTGGGATGAAACATCGCCTTCATCGTTGAAATCCACCTCAGAATTTTAATGTAGTAGTTCTTTCTAATATCTGTCCAAATTTTAATCAAAGATTTACGCAGTACGTGTCTAGTAAAGTATGAATGGTTTTGTTATTCGATTCCACAGGAATGCATGCCATCCTATCTGCAAGTCATGGCCCTCAAGTGTTAAAATTCTTTTGTTTCCCAATTTAATCCAGTCTTTTATCCACACTAGTGCTATCGCTTTATAATAAATCTCCCAGTCAGGAGTCCAAAGCCACCCTGCTTTTATTATCTTGTAGATATTTTTTTATTCTCGCTTTTTCCCTGCCCAGATAAATTTCATAACAATTTTATCCAATTCTTTGAAAAAAATTTATCCAATAATATCAGAATTGTTTGAAACAGATAATTTTAGGTAAAACATTCATTTTAATTGTTGCTATTCTGCCTAGTAATGAAATTTGCATCTTATTCCAGTTTTCCAAGTCCTTTTCAATCTGTTTCAGTAATTTGATATAATTATCCTCCCGTAAAGTTAATGTTCTAGATCTTAACCAGATACCCAGATATTTAATCTTATTTACAATTTGTAATCCCATTTTTTCTTCTAATTTTTTTGTTTGCTATTTGTTAAATTTTTGACTAACATTTTGGTTTTTTCCTTATTAACTTTTAATCCTGCTAATTTGCCAAATTTATCTATTTCATTTAGTAGTACTGGTCCTGAGTCTATTGGTTCTTCTATGACAAATATCATGTCATCTGCAAAAGCCTGCAACTTATACTCCTGACTTTTAATTTGAGTTCCTTTAATTTCTTTGTTCAGTCTAATTCTATCCAATAGTGTTTCTAAAATTGTTATAAAAAGCAGGGGTGACAATGGACATCCTTGTCTGACACCCTTCTTTATCTCAAATGGTTTAGTAGCCTCTCCATTTATTAATACATTTGCCTTTTGTGTGTATGTATATTGCATTAAGCATTTTTGCAAAATTACCACCAAATTCCATCAAATTAATCTGCTTCTTCATAAAGTCCCAATTTAAATTATCAAAGTTTAGCATCCAGGAAGACCAAGGCCACTTGGCTTCCTGGATGGTTTTCATAATATTCTAGTATGTCTATTATCGTTCTTGTATTATACCTAATCTGCCTGTGGGAAGGAATTGTTTTGATCGAATGAATTTTATCACTGAGCACTCTTTTTACTCTTTCTGCCATTACAGTCATAAAATTTTGTAGTCTGAATTTAAAAGGATATTGGTCTATAATTTTTATTTGATTGGCATCTGCACCCTCTTTGGGAATCAGTGTTATATATACGCCTTCCATGATTCTGGAATTTTAGCTTCCAGTAATACCTCATTGCAGATCTCTAACAACACATTCTCTAATATTTCTCCTAGCTCTTTTTATATATACTTGGAAATCCATCTGGACCCGCATTTTGTTGCTTTTTTGTTTTTTACTTCCCTTTAATTCATTTAAAGTTATTTCTTTATTAAGCAACTCCTTTTATCATCTGATAGCGGTATAGAGTTCCTTCTTTCAGGTATTTTCTTCTATTTTATTTGGATCGACTATATCTTGCTTGTAGAGATCCTCAAAATACTCTTACAATTTCTTCCTTTTTTCCCCAAATCCATCTCTATTGTTCCATTTTTATCCTCTAATTGGTATCATTCTTTTCTGGTTTTTTTTTTCAATTTGTACGCTAACCACCTACCAGGTTTATTTGCATGTTCAAGTAATTTTGTTTTGTATATTGTAATTTCTTAATTAATTCCTCCTGTTCTAAGATATTCATTTCGTGCTTAGCTAATACTAATTCATTTCTAATTTTCGTCTCCGGTTTTCATTTGCCTATTTTCCAGGTTTTCTATTTTTTTTGTTAGAGTATTTTGTTTTTCCCATCTTTTCTTATTTCTATTTGCAATATAAGCTATAGATATTCCCCTTAAATATACCTTCGTTGTGTCCCATAGGTTTTGCAATGAAGTATCCTGTTTTTTATTAAATTTGAAGAAATTAATTAGTTCTTCCCTAACTTTTGAATATAGTTTTCTTCCAATAATTGTGAATTCAATGTCCATCTACTTTTCTTGTGGATACGGTCTTTCCAAATGATCTGTACTGGATTGTGGTCTGCCCAAGTATTAGTTAAGATCTTTATATCTTGAATCTCCTTACATAACTTGCTATTTACCCATGCCATATCTAACCTAGACCACGATTTATGCAGGCTGGAGTAGAAAGTAAACTGGGACACTCCTGGGTTCCTTTTCCTCCACACATCCACTAATCCTAGTTCTTCAACCATCTCAAAAATCTCTTGGGCAATATATTCCATTTTTATACTGTTTTTGTTCACATACATAATCTTGCTTGTTGTTTGTTATTGCATTATAATCTCCTATTATACAAATTCTTGGGTTGCCAATTTCTATCAATTTCTCGATAAAGTTTTAAAAATTCATTCTGATTTTTATTAGGGGCATATATCCCCACTAATAATGTCTTTTGTTTTGTATGACCACCTCTACCATTAATATTCTCCCCATTATGTCATTATAAATCAATTTTGAAGTTATATCCTCTTTGATATATAGTACAACTTTTTTTTTCTTCTGCCAATGTTGTATACATTTGCCCCAGTTTGTTATTTTGTAGATATCTCTGATCCTGTATTTTAATATGAACCTCTTGGAGACAGATTATATCAGCTCTTTGTTTCTCTAATTTAAAGAATATTCTTTTCTCTTAGATGGATCATTTAATCCATTAATATTCATAAATATTAATTTCACTCCTCTTTCCATTTACCCCTTAACTTCTATCCCTCATTAAGTTTACTCATTGTTTGACTTCTGGTTCTCACTCCTATCTCTTCTCTAACAAGTATCTCTTCATCTCCTTCCCTCCCTTCTTTTCTTTCCTCTCCTCTAATTCTAGGTTGTAGTTCTTCTTGGCTCGAGATCTCAGGGTCATCTCTGCTACTCAGTTCCTCCTCTGTTCCTCCTATTTGGTCAAAAAATTTCTGAGCTTTGGTTAGACTATCTATTCTCACTTTTCTTCCATGTTACCAGGATACCTTCTGGGATAATCCATCTAAAGGGTATACTTTTTTGTTTAGATAATTCATAAGAAATTGATAATCCTTCTTCTGTTCGCAGGACTCTCCTTGGCACCTGTTTTAGCACAATTACTTCCCCGACCCATTTCATCATTTCATCTCTCATAATCTATAGATTATATCCTTCACTCTGCCTCCTAGTGAACCTAATGTGCACTTCGGGAAGTCTGTGCCTCTCGTAACTTGTGTATACTCTGTATACATCATCCAACTCATTCACCATCTCATTTTTGTCTTTTAAGAGTTCTGCTAATATTCCGCCATTACCAATGTTATATTCTCTTCTCTCTCTTCCTCCACGTTCTGGAATCTGAGATAGTAGGAGGCCCTGTCCATCTCTGAGGTGGATTAAGGTCTCATTTGTCTCTTTATTCTGATCCATAAGCTTTTGTTTAATATATTCCACTTTCTTCTCCATTTGATCAGCTTTTTTTCAATTGCTTTTATCTTCTCTTCATTTATCTTAATCATTTCCTGTATCTGGCCTATTTTCTCATCCAAATTCTTGATTTCACTTTTCATTTCCCCTATTTCATTTTTTAATTCTATTTTCATTGTTTCTCTTTCAGCTTTGCTTTCCGTATTTTTGGACATCCACTCCTGCAGTGCCAACATCGTACCTTGGATTGCTAACAATGTGGCTTGGACCAATTGGGTACCGGTTTGGGTATTGGATTTTTCCGGAGCCAACATCCCTTCAATCGTTCATTGAGTCAATGATGTTGTGGGAGTGGGTGGTGCTACTGTTGGTACCAATTTTCTCCTGGCTTTTGTAATAGTGGTAGTAGTGCTGGTCATATCTTTAATGATTCTCTGCTGTTCCTCCACTATTCTAAGTATATTTTCCCAAATCGTATTGCCAACTACCATCAACCTTATCCGTACTTTACAGTTTTAATTTTCTCAATTATTTTTCATCTAGCAATGGGTTTAATGTAATAGTTAATCTTAATAAATACAATATGTTATCAGTGAGCAAGAATAGTAATTAAGCTTACTCAAGGCCAACTGCTGGCAGCGCTATCAACAGAGGGATAGTATCAAGATCAAAA